>CM067372.1:123161321-123859921 GCA_034401795.1 Chaetoderma sp. LZ-2023a
ATGACGGGTCCTGGTCTTTTTGGAGGTGAGGGATGTCGACACCTCCAGGAGACGGTCACCCTGGTGAATAACCAGAGGGCGCTGCGCGAGCAGTTTGAGGTGCTGCGTCGTGCTAACGTTCGCGCCGCGGCCCCTGCGTATCGTCCCCTGCAGGCTCGAGGTGGTGCTGGCCAAGTCAGAGGCCAGCCACCGTCGCAGCGTCGGCCTCGGCCGCGTGCGATTCGGCCAGCAGCGAGGGGGGCGCAGGTTCCTCCGGCGCCGTCAGCCAGGCAGCCGCCCGCGCACCAAGGTGCGCGCGGGGCGGGGCGGGGCGCGCGAGGATCTGGGCATGGTTATCGGTCCTGACGGGACGCTTACCGCGGTAAGAACCACTCCGGTGTTTATGGCGACGGGGACAGTGCCGCTCTTGCATGCCTCGTGTCCACCTCTGTCCCTAGGTGGACCGGTGGGAGGCCGGCTAGCCGACCACATGCAAGAGTGGGAACGGTTAACTCAGGACCGTTTAGTCTTGCGATGGCTTTCCGTCGGGTATCATCCAGAGTGGATGACAGGCCCGCCGTCGCGACTGTCTCTAGTGCCAGTCTGGACTCCCATTCCGAGAGATCCAGAGCAAAGGTTGTGTATCGAGGAGGAGATAAATTCCCTCGTACAAAAGGGAGCTATTCAGCCGGCACAAAGGTGTCCGGGCTTCTATTCAACCCTGTTCTTAGTAACAAAACGCACCGGAGGGTGGAGACCGATTCTCAACCTCAAGCCATTGAACAAGTTCATCGAGACGCCCAGTTTCAAGATGGAAACGGTGCGCTCGGTGTTGGCGGGGTTGGAGAGGGGGATGTGGACGGCGTCGATAGATTTGAAGGACGCTTATTTCCACATCCCCATCCACGGGAGTTTCTGTCGCTTCCTGAGATTTGCATTCCAGGGCAGACAGTGGGAATTCAGGGTGTTGCCCTTCGGAATTTCCACGGCTCCTCGGGTTTTCACCCGTGTGGTTCTTGCGATCACCGCATACCTCCGCAGGAGAAGCATAGCAGTCCACACGTACATAGACGACTGGCTGTTGAAAGCGCACACCCGGGAAAGTTTGTCGGCCAGTCTGGAGTTTGTTTTGAAAACTCTCACAGACTTAGGCTGGATGATCAATTTCCCAAAATCAGAGCTGACTCCATCCCAGAAGTTTGTTTACCTGGGGATGTTCTTCGATCTAGAGACAGGATATGTTTATCCTACTCAGGAGAGAGTTCAGAAACTCATCTCATTAATTCAGTCAGTGTGCGACAGTCGTCATGTCCTGGCACGGGTTTACTTGAGAATGCTGGGGTTGATGGTTTCATTGGAACCAGTCATTCCTCAGGCCGCCTTACGCAGGCGGCCGATCCAGTTATTTCTCATGACACAATGGACCCAGAGTACAGGTTCGCTGGACTCGAATGTGTCAGTGTTGGCGCCTCTGATTCATCACCTGCAATGGTGGTTGGACACAGAGAATCTCTTGGTGGGGGTTATGCTAACCCCTCCCCACCCTCAGGTGACTGTGTATACAGATGCATCGATGGAGGGCTGGGGAGCTTGCCTGGAAGAGTCCACGATATCAGGGCTTTGGAATCTGGAACAGTCAAAGGAACATATAAATCTACTGGAGCTAAAAGCAGTAGTCCTGGGCCTGGAACATTTCTTACAGAAAGTTCAGGGCAAGATTGTTCTTATTCGTTCAGACAACTCAACAGTTGTGACTTACATAAACCGCCAGGGCGGAACGAAGTCGCCCAGTCTCTGTATGATGACATGGAAACTGCTTTGTTGGTGTCTGGATCACCAGATTACCTTGAAAGCAGTTCATATTCCGGGAAGGTTAAACCTGCTAGCAGACTCATTGAGCCGAAGGATGAGTGTTTTACCCACGGAATGGCAACTAAATCAATGTGTGGCGGATCGTCTGTTCGACCATTGGGGGAAACCCAACATCGATTTGTTCGCAACGAAGAAGAATGCGAAGATGACGACGTACGTCTCTCCGATTCCGGATCCAAGCGCTTTCGCAACAGATGCGTTAGCTATCAGCTGGGGGAGAATGTATGCATACGCATTCCCTCCAGCAATCCTGATTCCAAAAATTCTTCAGAAAATCAGACAAGAGGAATGCCAAGTGCTTCTGATCGCCCCGGATTGGCCAAGCCGATCATGGTATACGGATCTGCTGGACCTTCTGGTCTGCAATCCGGTTCCTCTGCCTCTGATGGACGATATTATCTTCCAGGGCAAGGCCCTTCACAACAATCCGTCAATGTTCAGATTGACTGCGTGGATGTTGTCAAGGAATCTAGAATTAAGGAGGGCTTTTCTGAGCAAGCAGCCATGTTTATGGCCAAAGCCAGGAGGGGGTCAACCTCCAGAGCATATAATTATAAAATCAACAGATTTGCAGAATGGTGCTCAAAAAGATGTATTGATCCAATGGGTTCATCTATTCAAGTAGTAGCTGATTTCCTCTGTCACCTCTATGATGCCTATAGCCTCAAGCCTAACTCTATTGCTGGTTATAAGTCAGCATTAATGTCTGTTATTCCTTGCTTGGCTAAGAGGGGAAGTGATGAAGTAAATACATTAAATGTATTAATTAAAGGCATGGGCAATCTAAGACCAAGGAATCCACCTGTGATTCCGTCTTGGAGTTTATCGCTAGTGCTTCAAGTACTAGGTGATAAGCCTTTTGAACCACTTAGTTCCATTTCTATGAAACTATTAACACTGAAGACTGTGTTTTTAATTGCTGCGGCCTCGGCTAGGCGTAGGAGTGAAATTCATGCCTTATCAGCCGAGGATGACCGTTTTGTGGTTTCAGGGGAAGGCCTTAAGCTGCTACCTAGGATTAATTTCTTGGCTAAAAATCAGTCGTTGAAATATCCAGGTCAACCTATTATTTTGCCTGCTTTAACTAGATATGATCCTAATTCTAAAGCATGGTGTCCCGTCCGGGCGCTGCGCCGGTACAAACAACGTACGGCGGAGTGGCGCACCGACCAGTCAGCGTTATGGTTGTCATATATTGAACCCCATGGCAGGGCTTCTAAGGACACCATTTCCAGGTGGATTGTAGAATGCATTCAGTTTTGCCATAAATCCGCCACCGGGAGGCAGGTTGACGTGGCCAAGGCTCACAGTGTCCGCGGCGTAGTGACATCCACTGCCCTATTTAATGGGGTCCCTGTGGATGATATTATGTCGGTGGCTCAATGGCACTGTGAGTCCAGTTTTACAGACCATTATCTCCGTGACACCTCTAATCCTCTCGCCTTGTCGATTTTGAAAAAATAACTCGGTTTATATTTTTTGAGGAGGTTTTTTCCTCATTACTTATATATTTCACAATTAATTTATGGAAACACCCACTTTTTTGGGCCTGCATCAGTCTTCACCAATGGGAAGATGTTGTCAGCAGCCATTTCAACAAGGTCAGTCTTGTTCATGGGTTGTCCGTTGTTGATTGTATTGTCACGTTACCCGTTATTAATATGGTGATGGTTTGTGTATTTGTGTGGTTCATGGTTGAGAGTTTACGAAAATGGAGCTTTTTCGTCTCTGTCCTGTAGTACATGGCACTTGTACGTAGAGAGCGTATAGGACATTGAGGTCAGTCGACTCTTCCTCCCAGGAAGGAGGGGGGGGGGAGCGCATATGACATTCGGTCATCTCTCATACATCGGTGGTGTTATCCGATGGTTAGTCAAATCCTGACTGTTTTTCGTACAGTTTCAGAAGTTTAAGTGCCTTAAACGCAGAAAAGCGTATAGGGATGAGCTGGTCTTTTGACCTCGCCTCCCTCCCGCCAGATTCACTTTCGAATTCTGGCAATATCAAAAGTATTAGGGAGGTAAGTATACTCTTGAAGTGAAATAAACGAAATCTAGGATTTCTTTTTTCACGAGAGAGTTGATACTTACCTCCCTAGATACGGACCCGGCCTCTCCACCCCACAGAGGCTCGGTCTTCAGGCTCTTAATAGTTGCATGTGTGTCAGCCAATAATCTAGTCAGAGGAAATGCTAGTCTGCGCATGCGCGGTGGTGGGGCTGGCATCCGCCAGACTACGCTCTGACTCCCTGCCCAGTAGGGGCACCTAACTGTTTTAATCTGAGTGTTTATTGAGTGAAAGCCAATATTTAGCAATATCAAAAGTATTAGGGAGGTAAGTATCAACTCTCTCGTGAAAAAAGAAATCCTAGATTTCGTTTAATCTCTTTCACTCCATGTTACCTATTATGAACTGACATGCCTCCTGTCCAGGGGGAGTTGAAATAATCTCAGGAACTAGTGTCACAGAGACTGTGGATAACCATCAGACCTATGCTCCCTCGCGGACCACGTACGATGTGTGCACATGGCAATAAAATACCGATTGACGTGTTAAGAAACCATCTGACTATTGTGAGCAATTGTCTGTGCGCATAAGGTGGCCGCTTAAGGCTGACTTTACTGTACATTATTGCCGATCGTTATTACACTGTTTAACCTGATAATCTTAACAGTTGGCTGTTTTGCTTAATTAATGTCCATTTACAGGCTAAGAGAGGGCTAGTTTTGGAAGCTTATGTCTAGAGCGACTGGCTCGGTCATGGAGACAGGCATTCTGGTGATGAATTATCAAAACTAAAATACCTGCTCAATTCTCTAAAATTTTATATTCTATTGGATTAACTGTTTTATATGCTGAGTTGTTAATACTGCATACTCGCAAACATTCGTGTACACTGACTTGTAAATTTACTATTGCAGATACCCACATGAAATTGCAGTTGACATCATAGGTGAGAATCTGGTCAATATTTTGTCAACATTTTGCTTGCCCTGTCAGTCAATCTTCCAAATGATGAGCATATTTCTTCTGCACCATAGCTAAATATCTCATACATTTTATATTTGTGATAAATACAGATTTGTATTGTTTAACACTTTCAACCCCTCTTGCGTCAACCGCACCTCAAAAGCGCTCAAAAGGCGACATATCAATTAAGCCTTTAATTTCTCATGAATTTTCAAGCAAATTGAAATTTTTGCTCAGTGAATGACCATTTGTTGGCCAAGAGAAGACTGTTTTTTCTAAGTTTATAACTGGAATTTAGGAAAATCGTCTTTTAAAGTCTTTTGATCGGGTTAATGGTTAAGAAAATCTAAATTGTTGTTTATTCAGTGTCCATTTGCAGGCCAAGAGAAGACAATTTTTTAAAGTTTATCACTGGATACCGAGCCAGTCACTCCATTGGTAAATTTTCAAAAATAGTCTTCTCTTAGACAGTCCTCAAGACAACTGCAGAGGAACTATTGGCCAGTCTTACTATTCTAGATAGACAGGATTCAACGGTAGTAGCGTTTAAGACTAACGTAATGGAGAATTCCAGTTTCTCAGTCAATCATATGACATCATTAACTCAACTACCTGACATGTAGGATGACGTCATAATAAAATATGTCATGAATGACGTAGCTAAGTTCGTCACGATTGCTTTATATATCCCCAGAGGCAAAACGTCACTAGCTAAGCATAATGCATTCACGTACATTTCTTGTAATATGACAATATAATCTCATCCTTGCAAGCTTATCTGAAATAGCGGGTAGATAATGATATTACATTATGTAATAGGCTGTCTGTCTAACAAACATAAAACATGTATATTGTTTTGTTTAGGGTATAAATACATATTCTGGCAAGCAACAGAAATGATAACAAATTTCATAATTATTATTGTATTATTAGAGTCTATAGAGATACATAGCATTGTACAAATTTTATATTGTTGATTATAATGAGGAAATAAACATATGTAATTAAATTTTGTGTGTAAAAAGAAACGTTGGCACAAAGAAATATGAAATTGCCCATTTAAACAAACCAATAGCTATTTTTATATAGTATGTAGTTTATATGTACATGTTTTGAACGCTTTAGATGAGCGAACAACGAATTAGTAATTCTTGTAGAGTAACCATTGATATTTAAAAGTTAGCAAATACATTCCTCATTGTAGGTTGTATGCAAGTTTTATTACAACAGATATTTCTTTTAGCTGTTTTGTGTGATTTTAAGATTTATCCCCCTTGCTTTACACGTTTGAGATTAACCCTTACAACACTGGATGTCAATATTCTATCTTTTAATGTGTCAGTAGCAAAGAAACTGGTGTACAGTTTTCAACAATTTTGGTGGACGATGTTGCTGTCTATGATATAGACAGCACCATCTTCCACCAAATTTGTTGACAAATGTACACCAGTTCATCTTTTAATTTAATTTGAAAATAGAAAATTTTGACATCAGAGTGGTTAAAGAAAAGTTTTCTATTGATCAAGTGTAACTGACATCAAGGCTGACATGATGTTGCGCACACAAAATAATAAAAATAAGTTAACAGTTTATAATAATAATAATAATAATAATAATAATAATTTAATGATTTCCTAAGTAATTTTGTGCAATCATCTTTTCGAGAAAAAAAATGCTATTTTATTATGAATTTTAGAGAAGTTGTAATACTCTGTACAATGCATTTGTTTACATGTATTTTCCTGTATTCTATAGAGATTATCAAGTTATTTTGTTGTTATAATTCTGATGGCTATTTAAGAATAATTTGAACGTTATCTATGCCTAGCAATTTACAGTCAATTTGTGTTAATAATAATCCACATGTTTTGTATTTATCTGCATACATTAATATGGCAGTTTTGTGTGTATTCAAGTTGAATTTGGTTTAATAGTTAATATTTTCAACTCCCAATATCCCATTGACGAAGTAACTGTTCACAATATGTTGATATTTTGAGACAGACTGAAGAATTTTCCAGTCAAATTAGTATCAAAATACTCGGCAGAAAATTCTAAGTGCAAGAATTTGTTGTGTTGAGTGACGTAATGTGTTTTATATTAGTTATTATTGCTTGTTCTGGTATTTGATGATCTACCTTGTCTTTCCATACCCAGTAATCTCATTGCAAAATAATTGTTAATAAATGTGACCTCCGCTAATAAATGTTCCTTAATTTTGTTTTTAATACCATAGTCAACGACGTTGTAGTTTCATGGAATCATAATCCGTTTATTTAGTGTAGAGAATTATTTATTTTAATTGTGTTCATGTTTAGTTGATACTAGTAATTCATGTTTAGTTGATACTAGTAATTCATGTTTAGTTGATACTAGTAATTCATGTTTAGTTGATACTAGTAATTCATGTTTAGTTGATACTAGTAATTCATGTTTAGCTGATACTAGTAATTCATGTTTAGTTGATACTAGTAATTCATGTTTAGTTGATACTAGTAATTCATGTTTAGTTGATACTAGTAATTCATGTTTAGTTGATACTAGTAATTCATGTTTAGTTGATACTAGTAATTCATGTTTAGTTGATACTAGTGATTCATGTTTAGTTGATACTAGTATTTCATGTTTAGTTGATACTAGTATTTCATGTTTAGTTGATACTAGTAATTCATGTTTAGTTGATACTAGTATTTCATGTTTAGTTGATACTAGTATTTCATGTTTAGTTGATACTAGTATTTCATGTTTAGTTAATACTAGTAATTCATTGTGCACAGATTTATTTCCTGCCACTTAACTCTTTAAGGGTAAAATTTGGTCAAGAAAATCTAAATATTTGCTTATTTAATGTTCATTTGCAGGCCAAGAGAGGACTATTTTTGAAAATTTACAATTGGAATTGGCTCGGTTATCGAGCCAGGCATTCCAGTGGTAAATTTCAAAAATTGTCCTCTTGGTCTGCAAATGGACATTTCTCGAGACCACTGCAGAGGCCGGTTTTGGCCGGCTTGACCATTAAACGGTTAAATTATGTTTCTAATGATATTATCCCTATACGGTTTTAAAAGAATTACGAGGATAACCTTAATCCATCTGTCTGCCCAACTGTCTGTATGTCCAGCTATCACCTCCAAAACTGTTTAATGGAATTTAACCAATTTTGTTATGTGAGTTGCCTATGTGATTATCGATTGCGTGACAATATTTATATTGGTCTCCACCCCTTGATGAGCCATAAAATCTTCATTGTGTGAGTTTTTAAAATATGAATTAAAATTTTTGTACCATAATAATGTGTTGCTAAATGTTTTTTTAAATAATTGTTGGCATTGCATTTTATATCAGATTAGAAAATATTATAATGAAATTTAATCACGAATGTACTGACTTCATGTTGCAAATTTTATCAATTCTGACATGTGAATAAATAACTGATTACTTATCAGGCTTCCTTTAGCCGGTGTACATTTGTGTAAGTAGATTGTCATGAAAATTATTTGAAAGAAATTTAATGTACATATCAGGATATGCAAAAAATCTTGATATGGATACCTAAGAAGACACACCATGATGAGGGTGGGTGGGTACAGATCTAGTTTTCCACACAATGCTCTTGACACAAGCAGGGACGAAGAATTCAAAACTGTTATCTTTTAAATTATATGCTATATATCTGGTCTCCCGAAATCTTCATAATGTTTGTACATGGCCGATCAAAATTTTCCAATTGCTAGCAGCTGCAGAGAGTGCCTGCAAAGTATCAAGACATTTTAGGTCAAGTAAGTAATTGCGCTAGGTCTTTACAAATACTAGAATTTTACAGTATTAGCCCATTAATGGTCAAGATTTGTCCATTTGCATGTCGCGAGACGACAATTTAAACAACTTTACCACTTGAATGGCTTGCTCGATTATCGAAGCAGTCATACCAGTGATACATTTTTTTTTATTGTTCTTTTCTTTGACTTGCAAATGGCCAATTCTCAAGACCACTACGCAAAGCCTGTTTTTGGCCGACCTGACCATTAAATAGTTATGGTAATGCTACAGAGAACAGAGTTGCAGAAGACACTGATCTCTGAGCGATAAGGATCAATTTGGCTGTCAAAATTATAAGATGGATAGAAGGCTGCAAATAATACGCTAAAATTCCAGTATTATTTCTTTTCTAGATATGACAGAATTAAGTTAGGATGGTTTGTAAAACAAACAAATAAATGTATGAATCCAATCAGTCACTCAAGTATATGATGTCATAATCAATTACGTCACATTCAAAATACGTAATGAATGATATATCTATGTCTGTCACATTCATGAACGCTTAAAAATCTGTAAAGTGTATGAATTGTATGTCTACTATTTCATAAACATTCTGTTGAATATTTTGAAACTAATTTGACCGGGTGCTGATTCATCCATAGGCAGCAACATCCCCCAGTCAAATTAGTTTCAAAATATTCAACAGGTTAACTGTATAGTTACCACGAAGTTGGGAATTCAGTATATAAATCGATCCCAACACACACACACACCCACCCACCCACACACAGCATGTGCAAAGTTTAGCTAGAGATGAGCGGGCATAGCTAAAACTAGTTTCATGCACTGGTTTGGCCTAAGCTTGCTTATGAGATAGTCAATACAATATATATATATATATATATCTATCGCTGTCTTTCACACTCGTGTTGAATAACTCTTCTCTTTCAAAAATTTGTGGAGAAATTAAAAAATATTGTTATCAAATCCTATTATTTCATTGTTCTATTTTTAGGCACATATCTTTAATATATTCGAATAGATTTATTTATTAATTAGTTATATATATATATATATATATATATATATACATATATATATTTGTTTTAATATATAGATGCTTATTTAATGATTTAATGTTGTGTTATAAAAGATTCCTATAATTTTATGACTGAGAATGAAGTTGATTTTAACTTGCTGTTGATTCTCATTACTTATATCTGGCCATGTTGTTTTAGTCTGATAACATGCCTGAAGCCAATCTGTCATTCAAATATGTGATGTCATAATTGATTACGTCACGTGTAGGCTGATGTTACAATGAAAATATGAATGATGTAACTAAGTCTGTCCTGAACTTTAAAAATTTGTCAGATGTTCGAATTGTGTGTCTTTACTATTTAATAAACATTCTGTTGAATATTTTGAGACTAATTTAAGCGGGTACTGTTGCTGCCTGAGCTTAGCTAGAGATGGACGTGGTATAGCTCAAAGTAGATTCATCCATTGCAATTTACGGTACTTACATAGATATCTATTTTTAATTCGTTTAAGCAATCATTTAGTGTATGTTTTGAAATGTAATAATAGAATTTCTATATAGGATGTATCACGATTCTCCTGTTCATAGGGACGTAATCGCTTAACCTCTCTTATGTTAACAGCGCCTCAAAAAGCCCAGGATGCAACTCATCAATTAACCGTTTGATTGCCAGAACTTTTCAATAATTATAATGTTTGCAGGCCAAGGGAAGAATATTTGTGTAAATTTACCACTGAAAATCACAAAAATCGCTTTCTGCTATCAAGACAACTACAGAGAATGTGGTTGACCGCCAAAGGCGAAATTGTTAAGAAACTGACTTTTTTGATTAGCCAGCCAGAATAATAGTTTTGAAAATTTACCACTGGAATAACTGGCTCATTTACCGAGCCAGTCATTCTAGTGTTAAATTTAAAAAATACTATTTTCTTACCCTCCAACTGGACATTTTTAAAACCATTGCGATGCGAGTTTCTTGCCGGCTTAACCATTAACGGTTAAGGTGACACAAGAAGGGTCAATGGTCTTCATTATCGTCCTGACTCACCAGTAACTGGTTACGGCACACGTAGATAATCAATTAAATGACTTTTTTATTTTTATGTCTATCAAAGATAATGTCAGCACAACACTAATCTCATGTTAGTAGTCAGTTGTTGAAAATGCTACATGACTGTATGAAGTGGGTTTCATAAAATTGTTTTGACTTTTTATACTTAATGGAATCTAATTGTTTATATCGTCCTCAAAGTCAAAGAAGCTTGCGTAGATGGAAGATTTCTTAACTGAAAAAGTTATTAAATACACTTGTCATCTTATGTAATTGCCATCACTACAAGTAAACTATTGAATTGAATAGAGCTAAAGTTTCAGAGAGCTGAGCATCAAGGTGCTTGGGCCCGCCTCTTGTTGGTAATTTATTTCTTTGGGCCTGTCTCGAACAATCTTTTTTTAATGGAAACATTTGTCGTTCATAATCAGCGTGGTTAACATTATGTCCCAGCCCTCAGCCATATACTTTGAAAGCTGTACTGATGAAAATTCAAATTTCTTCCAGCAAACAGTTTTTTCAAAAGGTATGCCAGGCTTCTCAATACATACCAAAAATTATAACTCTTGGGTAGTGCATATGAAGTGTTAAAACTTAACTGGCTTGAAAAGCATTTATTAGCTCACCTGGCCAGAATAGCTAAGTGAGCTTATGCTGTGGCGACCATCCGTCGTCTGTCCGTCAACTCTTTCTTTAAACAACTCAAGAACCACTTATATTTTGCAGGATGCATCCTTAGGGCATAGGGATCCAAGTTTGTCAAAGGAAGCTGAAACTAGAAAAGTCTAAAAATCTCTGAATCCACTGGCGGATTGATTCAAAACTCATGAAACATCATCTAGGGCAAAAGGTAAACCAAGTTTGTTCGAGGAAACTTGATTGGCCAACCATCTTGGATGATCTAGTTTTTGCGAAAATGACCTAGAGAATTGCTAAACGGATTAGGTGGAAAATTAGGAGATATGATTATGGACTCTGGGCCATTAAAGTTTGTTGAAGGGAAGTTAACATGTCAAAAAGCATGGTCACCCTGGACCAATCAAAATTTAACATGTTTGGCGGCCATATTGGATCTTTTTTTGGATGTATTTTGAAGCTGAAATTGGTTTTATGTATATAGGTATTGGGGTATGCTGATTTTCAAATTTACCATGTTCGAAACTGTCAGATAAATGGTTTGGTGGCCATTTCGAATCTTTTCCCGCCAAAAAGTCCCATACCAAAGAGATAGGAAATTTTAAAAAAACAATTGGCCAATTTCAAGTATATTTGACAGGAAACATTCTTAGTGCAGAGATCAAAATTTGTTCAAATGGAGCTGCTTGAATTTTGCCTCATTTTTAGAAACATCTTTAAAAATCTCCAAAACCTCTTGGGGAATCGATTCCAAACTCATCAGACATCATCTAGGGCAAGACCTGAGTCACGGTTGTTCAAGCGAACTTGTTTGGCCAAATGCTTCAATGTCCAGATTGGATGCCCTAGTTTTTGTGAAAACAACTTCTCCAGAACTGCTCAACCAATTGTGCCGAAATTTGAGATATGATTATGGCCTAAGGGCAATTAAAGTTTGTTCACAGGAAGTTGATACATCAAAAAACATGGCTGCCATGGACCTATCAAAATGTATCCTCTTTAGCGGCCACATTGGATTTTTTTATTTGATGGATTTTGAAGTCGAAATTGGTTTTATATAGTTTTTTGTCTATGTCGATTTCAAATTTGCCGCTCTAGAAATTCTCGGATAAGTGGTTTGGTGGCCACCTTGGATTTTTTATGTCAAAGTAGCATACTAAAGCAATTGTAAATTCAACGTGTCTTTTCCAGAACCATAGAACCGATTTAACCAAATTAGGTTGGAAACATCCTTGGGTCATAAGGATACAAGCTCGTTCAAATACAGCCTATAGTTCAATTTGGCCATGGGCCATCTTTGATTTTGGACAATTTTTAAAAACATCTCTGAAACCGCTTTGAGGATCGATTCAAAACTCATAAAACATAATCTAATTGGCCAAATGCTCTGGTGGCAATTGTGTTGCAGTACTGGCCGAACACAGATATGATTTCGGGCCATTTAGCCCTTTAATGGTCAAATTTGGTCGAGAAAATTTAAATATCTTATTGAATGTCCATTTACAGGCCAAGAGAATACTATTTTTGAAAATGTATCAGTGGAATGACTGGCTAGGTTATCGGGCCAGTCATTCCAGTGGTAAATTGTCAAAAAATGTATTCTCTTGGCCTGTAAATGGATATTCCACAAGACCATAGCAGAGGCTGGTTTTGGCGGGTATGACCATTAAAGGGTTAAAGAAATATCGGTATATTGAAATTGCTTTAGGTACAACAGCTTCCAGTCAATCTAGTTTCAGAATAATAAACAGGAAAGTTAATATCGTAAAGAATTTGGTGTCTGACCGTGCTTTACATCATAGGCAGCCAATCACTTAGGTAATGACTATGGTGGCACCCACATTAACCCTTTGAAAATCAATCCAAAACTGTCTTCTGCATTGGTCTTGAGAAATGTCCATTTGCAGGTTAAGAGTAAATTATTTTTGAAAATGTGTTTCTGGAATAACTTAGCCAGTTATTCTAGACTATTTTTGAAAATTTCTAGATCCGAGCCAGTCATACCAGTGATACATTTTCAAAAATAGTCTTCTCTTGTTCTGCAGATGGGCATTTTCTTTGACAAATTTGTAGGTTAAAGGGCTGTTATCACAGTATTCAAGAGTCAACGATTGTGATAAATAATGGAATGCGTGGTCTAACAGTGATGGCTTATGCCACATCTATCAGCGCAATGCAAAATTTGTTGAGAGTATACGTCAACTGGTTTTTGAATTGCCGATTCTTGCTGTCAGTAGAGCTCCATATGAATGAATCTTGCCGAGTCTTTATATGAAATGGTCAGCGATATTTAACCCTTTAATGATCACAATTGATTAAGAAATCTGAAAAATTGTTCTTAGAAAATTTCCATTTGCAGGCCAAAAGTAGCGTATTTTTGAAAACTTATTACTGGAATGACTGATTCAGTTATTCAGCCAGTAATTCCAGTTGTAAAATTTCAAAAATACGCTACTTTTGGTTGGCTTTAACATTGAAGGTGTTAAGTCAGCAATATCTTTCAGTCAGATTTTTGTCTATAATAACCAGGGTCACCTGATTATTCGCAGGTATAGTAAACATGCCTGCGTTGTCCAGAATGACATTTGTTTCAAATTTTACATGGCTTGTTTTTTATCTGTATTATGGCATACAATTTAATCCATTTGCTTTTAGTAAAATAAAGTCTGCAGTATGCATTAATATTTACCTCAGTAAGTGTAATAGTTTTGAAGAAATCCTTGTATTATATATCTTATTCTTTATTTACATTTCTGAACGAACTTCTCTTATAAACCTTTCAACCTATTATTTGATAATCTCATTTTGAATGAAAAAATTTCTTTCCAGAGTCTTACTGTGTGCTTTGCAACTTGAACTTATTTGTTATGAAATCACAATCATGAAGAAATCATCTGTTTTTGAAAATCATCTTGTTTTAGTTTTGAATATTACTTCACCCACTCTTCCCTCTCCCTCACTGTCATTTGCTTTGTGTTCTAATCATGGCTGGTAATGCTTTCGTGGAAACTGTTTCTGCCTCTGCCTGAGGCAGCAACGGCTTCGCTTTCAGTCAAATTAATTTCAAAATATTCAACAGAATAAGTTTTATATCGTAAAGAATATACGTTTTCAGGGTTTTGTCAGTGAAAGGGTTAAAAAAATAATCTTCTCTTGGTTTGCAAATGAATGTTCACTGAGCAAAGATATACATTTAAAAAAAATAAATGTTAACTATTAAATTTTTCTTTTACTTGATCTACACTCAAATGAGAATTATCCAACAATTAGGAAAATGTTTTAGCAAATTTTTTACAGATATGACAAATAATTTAGGACTAGTTAGTTTACCTGTCCACAGTTGTATAGTGCTGCCGGCTGCTCATCGATCTTCCTCATAGGAAAGGTATTGTAGCAACATCATGCGCTTCTGCTGCAACTTCACCCGCTCTGTCTCCTCAAAATTTGCCACTACACCGCTGGCTGTCCAGAATGGTCAAATGAGCTTATGTCATGCCCCCAGCGCCCATGCGTCCATCACCTATCCGTCAACTTTTGTTTTAAGACATCTCATCCCAACCCACTTGTCGGAATTTAACGATCTTATTCGAGCTTATGCCATGGTTTTGGTTCAAATGGGAGCATGATCAGACATGAATCTTATATCAGTGTCTCCCATAGACAAACAGATGATATAGTAAATACATCAAGATGGCGGATGATCAAAATAATTATATAGTAGTAAGGTAACTAGAATAACTAAATACATTAATAGAGGAAGGATCTTATGGTTGTAGGCTCAAGAACATCTATTCAAAATTTTGATTGGTCGATTTTCCAGCAGCTTCCTTGCATCTTTCGAAAATTATTTGCCACTTAACACCACTGTATGTTCAGAAATGACAAATGGTCATACTATGGCGACCATCCATCTGTCTGTTAACTTTTGTTTTAAAACAACCACATAAGAGTTTAAAGCTATGGCAGAGTGAATATGACTGTATATGTTGTTGTTGTTGCTAAAAGTTGTTGCAGTGTCATATAGCAACAGTTTACAGCTACGCTTGCCAAAATAAGCAACAATGTAAGTGGAACAAATAAGACAGCTCTAAAAGCCTGAAGAAGAATGTAATAAGAAGTTAATTGCATTCAGGACTAAAATCTATCCAGAGAACATTAAGTCACTCATGGCTGCACAGCCCAGCAGCAGTCTAATTTTCAATGTGGGTTGACCAATAGGTTTTAAAAGGATTTTAACAAGTCTTCAAGTAAAGTGACACTCGCTTACAACATGGAGACCAACACACTGTGTATTAGGTCATCTTAATCTGGAACATTGACACATGTTTAAACACGTTATAGCTATGGGTTAGATAATTTACTTACATTCAAATTTTTTCGTTCGTTGATGATAGACGTGTTTTTGATCAGTTTAATTTGCGTTCATTATTGCGTTTGCGACAAAATTATATTGCTTAATTGAGACTAGAGTTTAAAGAACAGTGTTAGTTGATAATCCTTTTCTTTAAACTATTTTACTCATTTTCCGTTGGAGGTTCGTTTGCGCGCACCAAGCACTAGAGTAGGGTTTGGTGAGGTGCCATAGACCCACCAGATATAACTCCAGTGATGGTGAATGGTCGGTCCTGGACCGTTGCCTCATAATACCCGGCTTTCGACCAACCCCTAGCTGGGACGTTCAAGATCAACTCCTCGGCAGCGACCACCTCCCTATCAAAATACAGGTAGGAAGACAACAGAGCAAGAGTGAGGCGCCACTGCACAGGAACAATTGGAATCTGAAAAAGGCCAACTGGACTGAATACAAGCACATAATAGCCACAGAACTGGAGTCACCGATCACCGGTACCAACACCGAGGAATATTATGAGCAATGTGTGGGGATTCTCTACAAGGCGGCCAACTCCGCCATCCCACAATCAAAGCCAGACAACAACCCCAAACACAAACGCGTGCCTTGGTGGAACGACGAGTGCCAAGAAGCTGTAAAGGTCAAGAAAATTGCCTGGAATAGACTAAAGAGAAACTTCAGCATCGAACGCCTATTTGAACACAAGAGACTCCAGGCCAAGGTAACAAGAACCATCAAAAAGGCAAAACACGATCACTGGCCACAATACTGCTCTGAAATCACTCGGTTCACAACCTGGAGCCAAATATGGCGCAAAGCGAAAGCTATTGCCAGCGAAAAACCAAGTCCAAAATCCCCTTACCCACCCTCATAGCAAATGGGGTAAAGCATGCCAATGACAAGGAAAAAGCTGAAGCGCTTGCCACAGTCTTCATTGCAACCAGTAGCAACGATAACCATGACCCTGACTTCGTAGCAACCAAAACAAAGGTCGATGAGCATATCAATCACCTGTTCAGCTCAGAGAAATGCGAAGACCTTAACAACCGAGACATCAACAAAAGCTTCAACAGAATGGAACTTTAGCAAGCCCTTGGCAGAGGCAAAAGCTCCTCACCAGGTGAGGATGGCCTGAAGTATGACATGCTTCGTAATATGCCAGAGGAAGGTAAACAAATGTTACTCAATCTCTACAACCTTGTGTGGAGCTCTGGCAAAATGCCCTCAGTCTGGAAAACTGCGATCGTGGTTCCTATTCCAAAACAAGGGAAGGACAAAACAGACCCAAGATCATACCGCCCAATCTCCGTGATGAGCCGTCTATGCAAAGTCATGGAGAGGATGATCAAAAACCGTCTAGAACATGAGTTCGAACAAAACGGTCTACTCCACCCTTGACAGAGTGGCGTCACAAAGGGCAGATGCACTACTGACCACCTAAGAAAGCCCTAGATGTGGGAAGAGGAAACATAACAATAGGAGTTTTCTTAGACGTTGAGAAATCATTTGATATGATGTGGCGAAATGCAGTTCTAAAAAAGCTCTATGACTGGTTACTGTGGCCGCATCCTATTCTGGATACGAGATTTTCTTGATAACAGAAGGATTAGCGTCCGTGTTAATGGACAAATGTCTAGGGAACAAACATTGGAAAATGGCACCCGCAGGGTGGTGTAATAAGCCCCCTTCTGTTCAATATCATGATGAGTGATCTACCCAAAGACATTGAAAAAGATGATGCACTGGGTCCCAACGCAATAGGCGGGTCTATTTTCGCTGATGACACCGCATTGTGGAACAAATATGCGAAGATAGACCGTGCACGAAAGACCATGCAAATAGTTCTGGGCATAGTCTCACGGTGGTGCAAAAAAAAAAATGGTTTCATACTGTCTGCGGAAAAAAAGTTTAAATCAATTTTACCAATGTTAAATACATAGGCTATAATGCAAATCTGTTCCTCGACGGACAGAAAATCAAGACATGTGCTGAAGCCAAATTCCTGGGACTAACATTCGCTGGAAAGCTCACCTGGAACACCCACATCAAGAGTCTGAGAGAGAGATGCTTCAAGCAATTAAATCTCCTTCGCTCATTAACAAAGCAATTGTATTTGCCTGGATTTGCTGCTTTAATCCATTCTAGAGCCTTTTTAATTGCCACCAGTTCGGCCGGATATATCGACAAGTGAATCGGAAGTTTGTACTTGAGGACTTCTTCCTGGTCGCCTATGACAACCCCTGCACCACATTCGCTGCAGTTTGGCATTTTGGAAGCGTCGGTGTAGATTTTTCTGTGCTCTCCATCTGTTGTCGATGTTTTCCAGAGCGTAGCTCCTGATTAGCGCTGGTGGGTCTTTCTTGCTAATCTGTGTGGATAGGCTGTCATGCGTCTTGATCTGCGGTAGTAGCCATGGCGGGTCAGGAGCCGGCCTTGAGCTTTCTATTTCGACGTTTACCAGTTCAGTGGCGCTGGTGACCTCTTGTCATTAACAGGCCTGGTGGTTTGGTCTTTTTGGTCATTTTGGGCAGTACCTTGTGTCTTAGGTGCTTCTTGCATGGAAGACATACCTCCCTGGTAGGGTGGGTAGGCGCAGAGCTTTGTAGGTATGTCCAGAATTTTAGAAAACATTCCTCTCTTCGCAGATCTAGTGGTATTTCTCCACGCTCTACGTTGATTGCATCTCAGGGGCTGCTCTGTGAGGCACCACAGCAAATGTGCAGACATTTTGATTGAAGGGTGTCAATGGTTTCTAACAGTGACTTGCTCGCTGTGGCGTATGCTTCACGTCCATTGTCTATCCGTGACAGGATTAGGCTGCGGTATAGCATAAGCATGGTCGGAAGGTCTGCACACCAGTTTGCTAAAGGCCTACAGTCAGTAGAATTTCATGTTTCAGAATATAGAAGAGTTAACTGATAATATGTCAACCGAAACAGTAGATCTGCATCCACCCGCTTGTTCTGTGGAACAGCGTGATTCATCCACGTGCACTGAGTACTTAACAGAAGACAAGTCAAACAATAATCACATTAGAAAATAGTGTGGAATGTAATTGCATAGAACAGCGAGCAGTGTTAGTTAAACAAGAAATTGAAATATACACGTATCGAGCCCAAATAAAGAGAAAGAAAGTTTTGACAACGCAGGTACTGACATTAGAAATAAAATGCCGGAACTCGAAACTACAATTATGTCTCAGAAACATACTATCAATGCTTTAACACATAAACAGAGTATGGCCTAATATGACATGGTATTCAATGACCATCAGACACCTATCAGTTATTGACAAAATCCACCTATTAATTACAATAATTATAACCAAGATCAGTTTAATAGAAGATTTTAAAATATTAGGATTTATGATGCGTAAAGTCAATTAACCAAATAGAATCTGTTATTAAAGTGATCATGTTTCAATAAAGATAGTAAGCGCTTCACATAGGTTCACAAACACAGTAAATAAAAAAAGAATTCTAATGAGTTATTAGCAGAAGCATTTAGACAGAGCCAAGCAGTCTATTAAGTCCCTGCTCGGGCAATATGTTTATTATAATAGGAGGTACTGGAAGCAGGTTTAAATTTAATTTGACAAGTACAATATGATTGTTGTCTCTACCCGCGGGCTCGACACACCTGTATGCAATGTATGTCTGCTGTTGGTGTACCAGCAGAAATCAACTCGAGATTGCTGAATCAGTTTATCACCATGTACAAGTTTCTCACAAATTCAATATTCGTGATTTTATTTTTGGAAGTATTACTACGTTAATATGAAAATATAATGCTATTGTTATCGTTAGAAACCGTGTTTTATATTGTGTGAGACATCTTCGATTGTGTGATGAAATGCTTCGATTCCAGTTGTTCAAAATTTAAATTTTATGTTTGACGGAGCAAACATTTTGTGAGCCAGAGGGAATTATGGCTGAGTGAATATGAGTATATATGTTGTTGTTGCTAAAAGTTGTTGCGGTGTCATATAGCAACAGTTTACAACTACACTTGTCAAAATAAGCAACAATGTAAGTGGAACAAATAAGAAAGCTCTAAAAGCCTGAAGGAGAATGTAATAAGAAGTTAATTGCATTCAGGACTAAAATCTATCCAGAACACATTAAGTCACGCATGGCTGCACAGCCCAGCAGCAGTCTAATTTTCAATGTGGGTTGACCAATATGTATTAAAAGAATTTTAACAAGTACTCAAGTAGTGACACTCGCTTACAGCATGGAGACCAACACACTGTATTAGGCCATCTTAATCTGGAACATTGACACATGTTTAAACTATGGGTTAGATAATTTACTTAATTTGACAAATGTTTATTTCCAATGTGCAGATGACAGTTTAAGTGGAGAATGCATAACAGCCTTACTCCACTTAACCGTAATTGATTCTACTTGATCCAGTTTAACTTTGTTGTAATTGTGTTTCTCTACACTGACATATTATATAAAAGAAAAGTTGGGGGAAATTTCGTGAAATGTCACCTGTCACTTGCATAATGTATGTTTAATTATTGTATTGATCATTTTGAAATTTTTTATAAAATATCAGAGTTTTATATAGAAAACAGACAGAGTTGGTGGGGGATTCCCACAAGAGCATTGTATTTTAAAACTGCTGCTATACCATTGAATTTTTGTGAAGTAGAAAGATTTATGATATCTTAAAGATTGCCTTGTTGTCTTGTTAAAAGTTCAAGTTAGTCAATCAGTGAGTCAGCCAGTCAGTCAGTTAGTCAGTCAGTCAGCCCGGCTGTCTCTCAGTAAGCTAGTCCATCAGTCGGTCCATCCATCAGCCCGCCTGTCAGTCCGTCAGTTCATCACACTGTCCATCCGTCAGTCAGTTAGTGAACAGACTGGTCACTAAGAAGTGTGGCGGCTCTCGATTGGTCTGTCCATAGGTCAATCATTCGGACTAGCGAGAGAAGCTCCACCCACGTGCATTCGCCCAGCGCTAGAGCCGCACAGTACCAAAAAGCTCTTGTATGCCGGCATATAATGTTCCATTACCATATTTGTTTCAAATAGCAGATGCCATATTGTATGCGTTCTCACATGATCACACAATGAAATGTACGTTGTCTTTGCGAACTATATTACAGACACGGAGAGAAGCTCATTTGTTAATTAATTCATATCCTTTGCCTCTATGATAGCCTCTGTAAATATAGTATTCATACTGTAATTCCACTCTGACCCCTCTGGAGCGCTGATGTGCATCTAACGTTTTCTTTACTATTTGAAACAAGATTCTTTCAATTAGTTTGTCTAGGAGTGTTAATCTGGCTTTGCCACGGTGAGTAACCTGTAATTCAGATGGTAATGTGCAGATCCACGAAACCAACTACCTGGAGTTCGCGTCTGATGTCGGCAGTTTAGCGATCACTGGCAATCTTGCTCGTGATCGCTGCCTCTGCAGAAATGGGTAGTTCCCTGCGATGTTATTCAAGAAGAAAACAGCCTTGAGATCGCATTTAACATAGTCTACCATGAATAAAGTAACAAACTACTTGACCACGCCATTGATCGCCTCCCTCCTGCTCGGATGCTGCTAAGATCTCATCGCTCACATAGGCGACACCTGATTGGCCAAGAACAAAGCTACATCGATAGCCATTCGCCAGAAGATAATGAGATGCTGATAAGTATAAAAGCAGCCGGCTCTGCATCAAAACTCAGCCATGTCAAGGTCTGAATGCGGAGAGATTCGATAATGACCCCAGTCAACGGTCCTTTTCACTGTTCCTGCTTTGCTTGTGAATTTAACCGCGGAACTTTTCATACTTTGACCGCTCGGTGTGGGCGACACTTACATAACGTCCGCTCAGGCCAATTTTTGGACGGTTGCTAGGAAAAGCAGCCAAACCAACAGCCTAAAAGACGAATAGTCCTGCCATGCTGAAGACTCTCTCGCTCCTTGTGTTTCACAAAGAGATTTGTGTATGGAAACTCCATGCCTTCCCCCCTGATACAAAGGCTATGACACCTAAACCACTCGGCACCACCCCGCCTCAATCTGTGATTGCCGAACAGGAAACACTGCCTTCCGTTGATGAGGTGTGATACTCTACTTTTGGTACCTGCCTATGACCGAGTACTGCCTTTGTGCCGCTGAATTCACACTGAAGGACACTTCGTGGTAGAACAATCTACAATCTGTACTCGCTTTTTCGCGAGGATCCGCCCAGACTTTCTCTGTTCCTAGAAGTGCTGCCTCTCTGGCATTATGATCTCCGTCCCACGAGGACTAAGCCACCGCATAACGTTGCGTCTTGGGAATATACCTCCCAAGGCTGGTTCGAAGCTTGTGGACGACAATCTCCCGCCCCGCTCGACATGAATATATAATTTAGAGCCATTAGCGATGTCACTGCCAAGCTAGGAAGCGATTCCAGCAAAAGCGAACTGCTGAAAACAGAGAGGAAATGATCACTTCCAGTAAAACATATAGGCCTAAACAAGAAATGAATAAATCCATCACAAGACATAAATATAAATTCAGAAAGAAAATCCGTGATTTAAACCAAAATAACGCCAAAGTGTATTGGAAAATTATTAAAGACAGAAAACCCCAAGAGGTATGTATGGCCAGTAGATAATCTCTCTATGTACACCTTCTTTAATAATCTAGACAACCCCGAATATGGACAGATTGATGAGCAAGAAACTCTCACAAACACAGATGTAACTAATGAAAACGAAGAATTAAACAGACCAATTACTGCTGCTGCGATTTCTAAAGCTATAAAACTGCTAAAAAATAAAGCCGCAGGAGGGGATAATATTGTTAATGAATACATCAAATCAATCGAGGATGCTATGATAAATTTCTCTTCAACAAATCCCTTGATACAGCTGAAATCCCCGAAGTTTGGACCGATGGTATAACTATACCAATTTATAAGCTGAAAGGAGACCCAAAGGAACCAATAAAAGTACAGGCCCATCACTCTACTAAGTTGCCTTAGTAAACTCTTTACCTCGATTATCAGTGAACGAATAAATGCAACTTTAAATGATACAGAGCAGCTATTAGAAAACCAAGCTGGATTCAGACATGAGTATTCCACAACTGACCACCTATATACTTTATACTGTAGCACAGATCGACCGGACGGGTACCGACCGTCCAAGCTAAGCTGAGTGCGGGACGACCATTCCGGATTCGCTCCAAGCACTCTCCCCCCCCCCCCCCCTGAGTAGAGTAATGTGCGTGTATAAAGCCCTATGAGAGGTTTTCATTAAAAAGAATGCATAGCGCACATGCACGCGTCAGAGCTTCCCTGACAACCCGTGTCAGAAATGGGAGAGTGCATGCTTATAGTGTACCGAGGTGGTATTCGTGATTTTCTCAAATCGCACCGTTCTCGTCGTTCTTGGTACCGATCAGGACCAGAATGAAACGATGATTTCAGAACTTTTTACTTTGTTAAAATCGGACCAGAAATGGCCGAGTTATGTTTAAAACTCCTGATTAAATTATCTTCAAAATATTGCTTCGACGTCGTAATCGTGTGTATGTGACAGAGCGTCACCACTTCTAACTGCACGCTGATTGGCTACTGCTCGCCCACTGATTGGCTGAAGCGCCTGCCTCTGACGTCATGGGTAGTATAAAAGGGACGATAAACCGAGTCAGGAGCAACATCGGCGTGGAAGCCGACCCTGTCAGGAAGACTACTGGACCAGCGCAGTACCAGACATGGGACAACTGCTAACCGACGGTGATTCCATCATCACTGTGGTTCCTCTCGGAATTGAGTTCTCCTGCGCCGGTGGACAGTCTTCGACTTCCCGTGATACAAGAATTTTGGATGCTCCCGGATGGCCATCTGGGAGCAAAAATAAATTAAAGTAAGAGCTCCCGCATCCGAACTTTCCTAAGGGAGCTTTCCTGTGGAAAGGGCCTGGCGGCCCGATGTGATTCTACGGGATGTAGAGCTGATGGTGATTCTTGGTTGATAACTCGCCGAATCTTCCGACCATGCTGAAAAGTGGATTCAAATTTCTGCACTGCATGTCGCATGTGTTAATTAACTTTTAAACCACAGTCTGGTGGGACTTTGCTTGGTGCGCCGCAAGAGATATGCGACGTATCCTGCACCGTGTACCCAGTTATTGTACCGGCATAATTAATCATAACTATAGCCATCTTTGTTAATGGGCAACTTACAACTTTTCAACTACCGTCGCCGGACGGAAACTTTGCAACAAACATTAAATCATGTATCAGTTAAAATGACTATCTAATGGACATCTCATTAACCATTCTTCGTCACCGTCCTGCCAGTGTGCCGCATCAACCATCTGCCTGCGGAAATCTGCCTGCAGAATTGTTCCCTGCAATCAAGATTGTGCCATCTCTCGCTATTTAATGTTAGCGCCTCAATTTCAGTGACTTATGAACCTTACCAATGACCAATAGGTACTCAAGTAGCTATACAATTGTACATTTCATTATTTCCGTAAATGGTACTGATGCCTAATAGGGACCTTCCTGGTCTCACCGACCACAATTTTATACTTTCTGTTTATACTGTGAATAGTATCTTTATTTTCTGTGGTGCTCTCAACTAACAGCACTGTAAGGTCCTATGACCTGTGATATATGGTTAGCACTGTATTAGTTAGATGTGTATATGGCAAGTAGCCATCCTAGTTAATATGTTTTGTTTATTTATAAAAACTCCAGGACGCATTACGCTAGGAAATACTATACAGCAACATGATATCCGCATCACTATATTTCCCCAGCATCAATTTTACACTGAGGTCGCTGATCGTGCTTTAATTGCTTGAGCCTGACATGTTACCGACTAAACCTGGCTATTTTAGCTCAATAGGATAGGTTTAAAGTGGTTAGGGACCTCTTTTCCGGATGTAGTGGATATGTAACACCACGTACAGGCTAGGTTGTGTAAAGTTGGCCAATTACCTTAGGGCCTCTTATTAATATCGAGTTATTGTCGCTTTCCATGATCCACCAGCCGCAAGGCTTAATAATTGTTTGGATTCCCTATTGATGCGTTAGCAGGATCCAACTCTGGGAAACTATCAGAGGTTTCCGAGCGGTGATAACTAGTGCCAATTTACATGCATCTCCCCCTGTATCTTCGGATACTAGTTAGTTTGAATCCCCCGCCAATGAAGGAAGCACTGCGAAAAGAAATTAATAATAGTATGTGATACCAGCCTGCAGTGCATCTCTGGGCATTCTGGAAACCTAACCCTAAGGACAGATGAAATGTTAGCTCCATTAACTCACGCGGTGACGGATGAGACACGGATTTCCATCCAATTCGTTGAGTGTCTGGGTGAGGTCTTACAACCCACCACGCCCTCACGGGAAAGACACTAGCGGTGGAAATCCGTCTCTCACTCCCACCATAAACGACATAGCACTTTCTAAAATTGCTTCTGTGAAGTGTAAACTTGTCCTAATGATGTTATATGTGGTTGCAGGATAATGGTGACCGGATTGTTATTTGATTCAGGAGCTATTCTCCATAACATGTACGCACGCTATCTTTCGAGGTAGATGCTATGCAGGGCAACCTACGGGAAGCTGACCATCTTCACCTGTTAGATGAATGTGTCTAAAGCTAGGTAGGAATCCCTGCAACTTGCGGCCAAAGCTTGTACTCGTATCTAATAACCAAATGGTAGGTTAGAATGTAGCAGAAGGCCCACACAAATAAAGTGGCAACTACTAATACAGTAACTTTGGACCTACATAGGATGGTGACATGTGAATTCTTCGGAAATCATTTGTCCCGTCTTCACGTAAACCAGTGTGCATCACATTAATTATGGCTTCACTAGGATTGTTCAGTGCTTAGCATTTTCTCTTTGAACAAAAGAGTGGCCCTTTTTGCCAGCCCTTTTCCTCCGCTTCGACGTTGAAGGCATTTTCCTGTGACGGGGGCCCGCATGAGGCACTTTCCTCTCGCAACAACAATGTTTTGTGTGTTAGGGGTGTAATTAGTTTATATTAAACTACCAAGTAGCCTCGTTGCGATGCTCCCTTGTGGGGGTACCTCTGCAGATTTAAGGATCTGTGTGGTACCATCAGCGAAAGAACACCGGATAGCTCTACGTACTGTATTATTTGCTCATTACTGTCAAACGAGTGATACTGTTTGTATAGTGAATTATGTGTGACTATTTAATTATACCATCTTGTCCAGACTTTCAAATTGATAATGGACCATCATACCAGTGACACCAACAGTTGGGACAAGACCGTGAGGTTTAATCTCAGCGGCAATGGTCGCACGGCTCCATTGGAGCTGGTCTTTGTACTTTCCGGAGATGCGATATTGGATCCGCAAACCCAAGAACCGCTGCTAACCAGCCCTCCCGTGCATCCTGTACACGTGGTGTGGTGGAGTGGAGTGATATGGCGGAACAGTACGTACCCCCGCGGGCTACAATACCAACTAATTGAACTATTTCAGAAACGTAAGAAAAGATTATTTTGTACATTTATTGACTTTGAGAAAGCCTTTGATAAAGTCTGGAGACCAGGCCTTTGCTATAAACTAGCGGCTCATAAAATAGATGGCAAGGTCCTTAATGTAATCCAAAGTATGTATAAAAATAGTAAATCAACGATAAAATTAAATAATGAAACTATAATATGTAAGTCGCGTGTTAAACAAGGTGAAAATCTCTCACCAGTTCTTTTTGCTATTTACCTTAATGACCTTGAACAATTTCTAGAAACCAACAACTGTAAATCTAAAACTAAAAACGGCGGACGATGAACTAAACACGTTTCTCAAGCTACTAATTCTAGTATACGCTGATGATACAGTGATTATTGGTGAATCCCTGCAGGACTTGCAAAAATTACTTGACACATTTAGCGAATCGACCTATGGAAACTAAAAATTACCATTGATAACACAAAAGTACTAGTATTCGGCAGCACAAAACGGTTTAATAAATACAATTTTACTATGAATGGTTATCCATTGGAGACTGTAGACAGCTACAAATATCTTGGCATTTACTTTTCCTTCAACTGTCGACTTATTACTGCAGAAAAACACATCACTGAGCAAGCCAGCAAAGCCACTTATGCACTAAATCGCCGTGCTCGTAAGCAGTAGATTGCCACCTAAAATTGTTCCAGAAATTAATTCAGCCCATACTACTCTATGGTAGTGAAATCATAGGAGTAGAACACTGCAATATATTGGAAAATGTTAAAACCAGTTTTTGAGGTACGTACTAAAAGTAAAACGCAGCACACCAAAGTACATGTATGGAGAAACAGTCGAGTTTCCCCTAATAATCAATATAAAGCTACGTATGATATACTTTTGGTTTAGAATCATTACAGGAAAACAGGCTAAAATATCAGTTCAAATTTATAAATAAATATTAAATGACTATCTTCTTCATAACACACAATACAAATGGCTCAATCAAATTAAAGGGAAACTAGAATAATGTGGAATGGGATTCTTATGAAATATACAATAAGTAGAACGCATGTGTTTAAAAGCCAGATAAAGCAAAACCTTCAGGACCAATTTGTACAAAACTGGATGGGACAATTAGGGAAATCATGGAAAGGGAAAAAGTATAGAGCATTTAAGTAATTTTGAAATTGAAGCATACATACAATAACTTGCTGAGAGAAATCGGATTACATTTACCAAATTCAGAACTAGTAACCATCGCCTACCGATTGAAAAGGCTCAATGGGAGGGGCCACCCAGGGAAGAATGGATATGTCAGTTATGTGATAAAAATGATATAGGCGATGAGTTACACTTTATCTTAGTCTGTCCACATTTCCAGAAAGAAAGACTGGAACTCATCCCCAAATATTACTGCAGCCGACCAAATTACTTCAAATTCGAAAAATTAGGCGCAAGTAAAAATCCAAAACTTAGCTAAGCTGTGTGGTTTTATGCGCGTCATAACGTCTCAATTTCAGAACAGGTAAAACATCGCGATGACGACAGATTTGATAACAGAAACTAAAACAGTGATAACAATGGCAAATTAAGACGACGACGACGATGACGAAGATGACGACGATAAAAACCACAACAGCCATTAATTAATATTAAACGTGACCTGGAGTGACCAGGTTAATGATAATGACGGTTATAATAATAACAACTGTGTTAAAACCAAAATCGGTGACGTTGTATTTATCCCTTTAAAGGTGCATGTTCGCATCAGAATGCTTGGAAGTAAAATTGTTGAAGTTATATACATTTGGAGGCTTAGATTGCGTGCCTCGATGCAGAGGGGCGGGATAGGTCTTAGCATGTGATTAGTTCATACCATACAAATACATTTCATAGGTCTAGTTGTGAATTTGAATTAGAGACTCGTGCCTCTAATCCAATTTGACAACTGAAAAATTATATTAATTCATACGTAATGAATTCATCATATGCCGGGATTTGTTTCGTTTCATTGCATCTGGGCGCGCGGTTTGGGCCTCTGAATGTATGTGATTTTAGCCGTTTTGTTTTGAACCATTCTGCTGTGAATATGCACCTTTGATGACCAAACATGGACCAGAAAAGCAAAATATTTACTTATAGGATGTCTTTATGAACATCCCTTAAACCTTAATCCTCAACCCAAATAACAAAACACCAAAATTCTTTACATCTTAATATATCTTATGTTGAATATTTTGCTTCTAATTCGGCTGAGAGCTGTTGTTGCCTATCGTAGAGGCAGCTTCCAGTCGAATTGGTTTTAAAATGTTCAACAGCTTACGTGAACAGTTGCCTTATAATTAATATCCTAGGAATATAGAGGCCGATCTTGCTCGAAACAATTGTGATGATACTGATAATGAAATTAACGAAGAAACTGATGAAAAAATAATAAAATATATAAGTAAATATAAAAGCACACTACCAAATGGGAAGATTGTAACCAAACCTCCCCATTTATCCGTGCAGTGATCTGGGTGTAATAAATTGATTGATTGATTGTCATTTGCTCATATGTCACGCGGTGATTCAACCTCTGGAATGCATGGCATGGGGAACTGAAGCTCATGAAATTACTTCAGTCATCACAGCAGCTATGTGTAGATGCGCTGGTCTTTGGTGACACTGAAACACCTAAAGAAGTTCTTCAAAATGTAGGGAGATTTTGCAAAGAATATATACACAGGGGTGGGGGGTGGGGGGGGGGGGTCAATGCAGGACTGGATGAACTGCGCTATTTAAATATGGTATCATCCAAATATGTACCTTTTGAGAGAATGCCTCCTACCAGCAGAGCTATGTACTTCCACTCGATACATGTAAAAAGGAAGCGTTTGGATTCAAGGTTGAAGGTGTGACGCTGTGGTGCCGATACTCACTGATAAAGCACCAGCAGACATCTTGGTAGAGATAAGATGCTCAGGCAAGACTGAGCGTTGCGTGTCTTGTAGTTGTGCCAAGAGAGAAGTTCCATGCATGCAGTATACACTGCAAATGTGAGGGGCAATGTATGAATCCCCACATTGAACTTTAGCAGAATATTAATTGGTGTGATCAGAGGTAACTTACTGACTGTAGAAAGACATGGACCACTTTTAACAAATGTAGCCTTAATACGCAGAGTATTATTTCAGTCAAATCTGCCAGCTTAATTGAGGCGTGACCTAAGTCCTAAGATATAATCCAGCTTGTACTTTTGTGGCGTATTTGTTGATAATTAATATAAATAAAACGAAACATGGGAATCATCTGAAGCATAGGCTTATAGAGATGTTTAGTACTCCCCTAATGTAATTTGTAGAATGGCTGCCCCAAGAGTCGATACTATACACCTGTGCAAAAGTTAAGCACCAGCAAAAACAATAGAACGTAGAAACATGATGGTACAACTAGGCTGCCATACGTTTTGTCCCCGCGTTAGCTGACATAATTCCAAGTACGAAATGCACATGCATGCATGACTTCACGCCGCTTGATGTCCGTGCGTGGCGGGAAACAGCACACGTGTTCAGTTATGTAAAAGTCCAGTTTGAGGTGTAGAACATTACATACAGATTTAGGCGACAAGATTAGGAATTTTGTGTTCATGACCGTGGTTTATTTGTACAGAGAGAATTAGCTCTTGATTGTGAACCGCTATGGCAAGACGAAGGTTAAGTGATCGTGTGAAATGGCAAATCATAGGCATGCATACCACTGGTATGTCATGCAGAGAGATTGGCAGACAGCTGAACATTAACCATGCTGTAATCAGTCGTTTGATTGCAAAACATGGGCAAACTAACGAGGTGAAGGACAGGCCTAGATCTGGAAGACCGAAGAAGACTACTGCCCGTGATGATCGAGCCCTAGTACGCCTTGTTAGGAGATCTCCATTCACCAACAGCAGAGTGCTCAGCCAGCAATGGGAAACGCGCAATAGAGTGTCAATGTCTACCGTCAAAAGGAGACTGTATGCTGCTGGCATGAAAGCTAGGAGACCTGTCAGACGTCCTCTCCTCACTGCACACCACAAAGAGGAGCGTCTGAGGTGGTGCAACGAAAGAAGACACTGGAACATGAGATCCTGGAGACGGGTACACTGGTCCGATGAAAGTCGGTTCCTGCTTCATGCCACAGATGGTCGAACTCGTGTATGGAGGTCCAGACGCACGGCGTACGATCAACGTAACATCATGGAAGAAGTTCCATTTGGTGGAGGTTCCGTTATGATATGGGGGTGCATCTCATTTGATTGTAAGCTGGATCTGTTGACTGTACCTGGAACACTAAATGGACAAAGATATCAAGATTCCATACTGGATAGAGTTGTGGTCCCTCATTTTGTAAATCATGCACCTGGAACCCACCCTATATTCATGGATGACAACGCCCGACCACATCGTGCTAGAGCTGTGCATGAATACCTCCGCCAGAATGCCATCGAAACCCTACCATGGCCAGCAAGGAGCCCTGACATGAACCCTATTGAGCATATCTGGGACATTCTGGGAAACATGGTGAGAAGGAGGGATCCTCCTGTGCAGAACCTACAGGAATTAACAGACGCACTCCATCTTGAATGGCAACGAATACCACAATGGCGTATCAGTCGGTTTGGTGACCAGCATGAGACGTCGTGTCCAGGCCGTCATCCAGGCACAAGGTGGATATACCCGGTATTAATAATGACAGTCTCAAACTCGTGCACAGATGTTAAACTTCGTTTTCAGACACCATTAATGACAATCTAGCCACGTGTGTCAACTGTAGGGCAATAGTTGTCAGTTGTGTCAACGTAACCATATTCAGGCCTCGTTTTCAAGTTCAAACAAAAACATACAGTGTTTCCCCACCATCATAATCAGCATTCCTCTAGTTGCATTATTACCTCTTGCACTAAGATGGACGGGTACATAAATGTTTATGCTATTGCTTTCTTCATAGCACATGAATATACCCTCGCATGTGCGTAAAAATAGGGTGGTGCTTAACTTTTGCACAGGTGTATATATTTTCAAGCTATTTGTAACTATACCTATGAAAGAAATCAGCGGGCACATACAGTTTAGCAGCCATTGTAAATAAATTATCATAATAAACATGTCATTCTGCTAAACTGGTATCGGAATTCAGGAGTGGATCTAGATCTAAAACCCGACTGCTGCATATTAGTAAGAAATGTAAATTAGTTGTCATGGAAGGCCCCTCACCATATGAGGGGTCCGGGGTTCTTCCCCGAGAAGCCCCGGGACTAAAAGATTGGATGCTCTGAGAAGTGATCTCCTGCATTATGAAGGACACAAAATTAAATTGTTTTGCTTTTAAAAGAGATATATTTTATATAATAATTACTCATTTAGAAAACTGACTACACATACGCTTTGACGCAAGGCATGGATATGCTATATATCAGAAGAGAGTTTTATATAAAATTTCAATTTGCATGTCAAATAATTTCGGTGCACAAATCACAAATGATGATGCCCAAGGCAATTCCCATATATAAACTAATGCTGGGATTAAATGATGATAATTGGCATTGACAATTTACCAAGGCAGATAAATTGTTACCAGCCCCAATATATCCCATTAGAATGGGAGCTAGTCAGGTCGAGATAATATTAAAATAAATACAATACAACCGTTTAAATGACGACATTACAATCTCCTGCACATTTCTATAGTTAAGCTCTTCCCATGTTTTTACGCGTGGTGGGATCGATTTGAACTCTGAATTATCTGGATCCCATTTTAAAGTAACAACACAGGTAATCTGTTGAATAGTTTGAAACTAATTTGACCGGGTGTTATTGCTGCCATATTGCTGCCTATGATAGCAACAATGCCCTGCCAAACTAGTTCAAAATATTCAACAGAATGCTTATTAAATAGTAAACCCATCAATGACATACAATTCGTACACTTGTGGGACTTTTCCAGCTTCATGACGGAGTTATAATACGTTATTAATATGATTGCTCGCAGGAAATTCGGAAAACTCATCAATTGTGTCTAATATATTGGCCATCTGCATTTTACGTGGATGCTAACGAGAAAATGTCCAAAACCCTGTCAAAGTGTAGTTGCAGTCTTGAATTGCTCATTGTACTCCGCATGTAGTCTGTAAGCGACTATAAGTGCGGAAACAGATCGCTCACACTCACATGGAGTAATGGGCGTGGTAAGCGAAAGGATGAGACAAGTGGATAGATTATGAAAGATTAGGCCTACTGAATCTGTCAGTGCTAATGTGTCCATCGCTGATTCTGGTACCTGTTCAGTACCAATCCACGTTGTCTCCCAAAGATCCAACTCGGCTCGAGGAGATTTTGGTGTTGGCATGTCATCACAATTGTTCCTGGCAAAAAAAAGCAATACTTCTTTTTTTTTCAGTTTTCATTGAACTTAATCTGCATTTTGAGTAAAGGGGGCAACGATGAGTTGCCTAACCCTATAATAATTAACTAAAATGATGCCAAATATACGTCAGATTGCACCACAGAGCGACTAGATTTAACATTTTTCCGGGGGAAGGCCCCGGACCCCCCCCCCCCCCTGCATGGTCTTGTGCCTAGGGCCTCGCACAACCTTAATCCGCCACTGGACTATGCTGTAACGCGATCTAAAAATAGAGGTGCGGCTTCCTTTCACAACAAAAACAATGCTATTAACCCTTTAATTGTCTAACCAGCTAACACAGACCTTTACAGTTGTCTCGGGGAGTGTTTATTTGGATTGTATTTACATGATATTAGGGCGGGAATGATAATGGTAATAACTATATGAACTAGGATGACAAGTTCTCGTATTGAGAAAATGAACTCCGATTCTCTCCAGTTCTCAGCAATAAAATAACCAGATCTTGAATTATGCTATTTGACAGTAAAAGCATCTAGACAAGATGATATGCAAAGAACAAACACAATAAAAAATTACGGTTTAAATTTTTAATATTTTGGTGAAAATCTGATTACCGCATGTGCGTAGCCGGGATCCGCGTCTGGGAATTAGATTTCATGAGACCAAAACTTAATTTTAGACACCAAAACTTAATTTCAGACACTTCAACCACCATTCTATCGTATATAGTACTTAACCGAACTATGGAGAAACTTATAATTGGTCAACCATTTTGGCGGCCAATTTGACTTTTCAGCCATTTTGAATAAATTATCACAATAAGCACGTGGCATTCTGAAAAAAACTGATACCAGAATTAGATTTCCCTAGCTCTAAACTTACTTTTACGTTTGAAATATGTGGTTTGTGAAAGCTATGGGCCATTTGACATAAATTTTGCATTAACTATTTGTGACCGAGGTTGGGAGACTGGTCGACTAGAAATAGCTGGTTATACTCACACGTTTTGGAGAAAATGAAGAGCATATATTGCAATCGCCTCAGTCGACTATCTCTTCCGAAACCATCTGGTGGAATTCAACCAAATTTGATAGGTGAGGTAACCATGAGTGCGGATTGCAATAGGACGTTTACATTTGCCCCGCCCCCAGGAAGGATGATGTGGTGGGGCAATATGTGGCGGAAATAGATTGTGACCCCACTCCTCCAAAATCATTTCATGCAATTTAACTAAATTTGGTAGTTGAGTTACCCATATGATTTCGGAGTGCACGACAACACTTAATTACATTTGCCTCTGCCCTAGGGTGAGGTTAAAGTGTTAAAATGATTGTAACCAACACCTCTGAAACCGGTGGGCGGAATTCAACCAATGCTGTTAGGTGAGTTACCCATATGTACGTTACCAAAATGGTTGTGGATGGCAAGTTGACAATTTTATTACGCTCCGCCCCCAGGGTGGGCGTGAGTATGCAGAAATGCATAAAAATCATCAATTTAAACTATACAGTGACCATTATAAATTGCAAAGGCATAAATATACGTTTCCTACGGTTTGAGAGGAGATAGGGTTACAAACATTCTGAGGATATTTTTTAATTTGACCCCCCACCCCCCCCCCCCCCCCCCCACCCCCCCCCACCCCCAACCCCGCCTAACACCCTGGGGGCGGAGCTAAACGTAAATGTCGTCTTGCAAAGCGCCACCATATTGGTAACACAATGGTTTGGGAGGAGATAGCGTGACGGAGTTTTTACGATATTTTTACCTTTTAATCCCGCCCCAGTGGCGTAGCGTGGGTGTGGCCTGGTGATGGGGAGAGCGACGGCCCCACCTGGAAGAAATTATATGCGCTACTGAGAAATTTGAAATCAGTTGTAAGGCATTTGTTATCTTTCTATTATTCCCTGTACTGTTGAATTTTCCTATTTTCTGACCCGGAAAATTCCGCCTAGCAAAGTGACGAATAACAAAATCTCAGTTATATGTAGGCTAAAACTTATTACCAATCCGACATTTTCATATACAAAAGCTCAGTAAATTTCTATATTTACGAGCTGACAGACTAATTCAATGGGTTTTAGGTCAATAAGGCTAACATTTATAGCAGAAACGTGTAGCTTGTCGACAGCTTTCAGTTTGCGCAATTTCAACTTAGTCTAATGATATTGAAAATCTTCTAAATCCTGCTATAATGAAAGTGGTGGCCAATCATTTATAGTCAATAGTTACACTAGTCGGTTTTATGACTGATGTTTTGCTTCTGCCTATATTATTAATAAACAAGCAAAGCATTGCAGACCCTCATCCTCCCGTTTTTGTCACATTGTAACATGGTTTTGATTTTCACGGGGGTGGGGTGGGGGTGGGGTGGGGGTGGGGGGCGTTACATTTCGGATTATGCACAACGTTGTGGAATCCTAAGATATGGTCAAACCTTTTCATGTGCTAAAATGGGAGCTAAACTCGGAACAGTAGACTCCAAGATATTCAGAGATCCAGAATTTGATCAAATCCTGACTAGGGTTCTTTTATCCCGATCACGGCCAACATTTGGTTACCATCTTGCACGGCAACTTCCTTCATTGTGTTAAAATCTAAGGAAAATCATATCAGTGGTTTTTAGAGACCGCCCGCTCGCCCACCAGCCCGCTCTCCAAGCCGCCCGCCTGCCCGACCAACTTCTAGACCGGGAAAAATCATTCTCGACAATTGAAAAAGAATGCTTGGCTATTGTTTGGGCAGTTCAGAAATTGTAAAGGTTTCTATATGTTAATGAGTTTATTTTAGAAACAGACCATGGGCCATTAGCCTGGATGACGAGGGCAAAACTGTCAAATGGAAGAGTGATGAGATGGGTGCTGAGTTTGCAGCCATACTGATTTGTCCTTCATGGTATCAAAGGTGTGGGTAATGTAGGTGCAGATCTGCTCACTAGATGTGTGCCAGAAACAAGCTGATGTAAGTATACTGGAGCGTATTGTACATATTATTTCGATGTTGTTTATTGAAAACTGTTTGCATATTGGTCGTAATTCAATCGTAATTCAGATAATGTAGTATAAATTTTATGAAAATTCTTAAGGGGCGAAAATGTCACGATCTGAATTCCAAATTACAAACAAAATGTTAGAGGAGTGATTTCTTCAAATTATGCTACACTTTTAGATGTAAATAACTAGGCATGTGTACGGAGCGTTGGCGCTTGGAATAACTGTGAATGTCTTTGTGGCAAGAAAGGCGCTTGGTATGAGTGACTCGTTTGGGAGTGAACTGCAAAGTAAGATTCGTTGCCAGTGATTGTCACAGTCGTTTGAAAGTACGCCAGGTGTACAGTGTTTAAATGTTTGTGATATACCATCCGTTTACCTGACTGGATTTTGAACGGTGTATGTTAAATTTGTTATGTATTGAGTCCACGCAACTCGGTGTTCAAAATTGACGATTATGAAGAAGATAATGACGACGACGATGACAAAAGTGATAACGGTGATAATGACGAATAAGACTGCGCAACTTGCAGGTGATTGGGTTGTCGACGATATGCACAACTCTCAGGTGATTGGATTGACGATGATGACGAAGACGATGACGAAGACGGCTGCGCAACTCGCAGATGATTCGATTGACGACAATGGCGACGACATTCTGAATTCTCAGACATATACATTTTTATAAGCTTGCAAAGTGGTCACCAATAAAATTATTAATATGTAAACATTTTCCACTTGCCACTTATTATTGATGATTAATCTAATTCCTATACAAAAATGCTATCATAACCATTATTGCGTGTCACCAACAAGCACGCATGCACCTACGTACATGCGTACGCACATATATACACACGTACATATATACGTACGTACGTGTATGCACGCGCCCGCGCACGCACGCACGCACATTCTGGCGTGTGCGTATATTTTTTTACGATTGAGTGTTTGGTTTTGCTCAACACATCGTCTTATATCTCAGGATTGGTCTTGGCGCGGTGGTCCAGTGGAAAGATGTCTGGTTGCTGATGCTATGGGGAGTTGGTGGTCAACAAATTAAACTAATGGGTGCATGACTGTCGGCTAAGTTAGCACATGGGGATTGAAGTCGCACGTTGCCAGTGCGTCAATAAAATAAAAATACATATACTGCCAGAGCCGTGCTGGAGTCAGAGTACAATAGGCGTAAAAAGCCTAGGATTGAATCGTGGCAGGTGCATCCACAGATAGTCCCATATGAATCGTCAGTATATCAGACATGTGAAAGCTGGTTGGCCAAACCTTGACTTTTAGTCTTGGCGCGGTGGTCCAGTGGAAAGATGTCCGGTTGCTGATGCTATGCGGAGTTGCAGAATGGCGGTCCGATCCCCCGACCGGGAGATGGTGATCAACACATTAAACCAATGGGTGCATGACTGTCGGCTAAGGTGTCAATAAAATAAAAATACATATATACACACGTACATATATACGTGCGTACGTGTATGCACGCGCACGCACGCATGCACGCGCACGCACGCACGCACGCACGCACACACACATTCTGGCGTGTGCGTATATTTTTTACGATTGAGTGTTTGGTTTTGCTCAACACATCGTCTTATATCACAGGATTGGTTCACTCTATTGGCACTAAACTTGGACACATGTTTTCCTCTACCAAGTGGATTTGCAAGTTGGAAATGCAAAATGGCAAAAAATTTACGCCTTGTTGTTTAATTAAGTCATAGGCATAGCTAACTGTGCTAATGGACGAATCCACTTTTAGCTATGCTTCGCCCATCTCTAGCGATTTTTATGCTTGGAACCCAGACTTCCACGAATCCGATTTTCAAGGTAGCTATACAGGTGGGCTGCTGAATATAACTAATGCCCATGGCAGCAACAGCGCCCCGTCAAATTTGTTTCAAAATATTCAACAGCATGTTTATTAAAGACGTCATTTATGACCTATTTGATTGTGACGTCAGCCTACATGTGACAGAATTGATTATCACGTCATATACTTGACTGACAGATTGGATTCCTCTATTAACCTTCATTATTAACTTCCAAGATCGATGAACAAGATGGTAGTTATATTTTGAAACATGTATTCCTTGGGAGCAATAGAGGGAGCCATTTCTAGCTATACCAAGCCTACTTCTAGCCTCAACCACATATAGCTAAGCTCTTCCCACTTTCTAAATGTTGGAAACTATTTATGTACTTTGATTCCTGAATTCCCAGAATCACAATTTCGAGGTAATTTTACAGCTAACTTGATGCATATTTTGAAACTAATTTGGCTGTGGCAACAGCTCCCAGTCAATTTGGTTTCAAAACATTCAACAAAATGTTTATTAAATAATAAATTCTTCAATGACGTGCAGTTCGTACAGTTTATGACAGACTTTCCAATTTTCATTACCAGTTAACGTCATAATGCTTGTGACGTCAGCTCACTAGCGATATAATTGATTGATTATGACGTCATATACTTGAGTGGCAGATCGGATCCATCCATTGTCTTTTGCAAAGGTGTTAAGGAACTATCAAATTATTTGAGAATTTAGAATTAACATCGTTACCCTTTAAACACTAAATTACCAGAATCTCAATTTCAAGGTAACTCTACAGGTAAGATGTTGAATATTATAAACTAATTTGATAGGAACCTATTGATTACATTAGGCAGCAATAACTCGCAGTCAAGCTGATTTCAAAATATTCATCAGGATAGCTATTAAATTGTAAGATTTTTCGAATTGGGTATTTAGCGTTGACATGATGATTGACGGGAGAATGCCTATTTTCTCTGAATTTTGCTAACCCTAGTGTGGCCATTCAATCCTAACCGTTTATGCGTACAGTAAATCGTTATCGTTTATCGGTATAATATGTATGTTGTTGGTAAATCTGTTAAATTTTATGTATTATGTGTGCACGTAATAGGGGATAATATTAATGATGTGAATTGTGTGTGATTTGTATGCGAGTTGTGTGTGGTTTATGTGTGAATTGTGTGTTATTTATGTGTGAATTGTGTGTGATTTGTGTGTGATTTATGTGTGAATTGTGTGTGAATTGTATGCGAGTTGTGTGTGATTTATGTGTGAATTGTGTGTGATTTGTATGTGAATTGTGTGTGATTTGTATGCGAGTTGTGTGTGATTTATGTGTGAATTGTGTGTGATTTGTATGTGAATTGTGTGTGATTTATGTGTGAATTGTGTGTGAATTGTATGCGAGTTGTGTGTGATTTATGTGTGAATTGTGTGTGATTTGTATGTGAATTGTGTGTGATTTGTATGCGAGTTGTGTGTGATTTATGTGTGAATTGTGTGTGATATGTATGTGAATTGTGTGTGATTTGTATGCGGGTTGTGTGTGATTTGTGTGCGAGTTGTGTGTGATTTATGTGTGAATTGTGTGTGATTTATATGCGAGTTGTGTGTGATTTATGTGTGATTTGTGTGCGAGTTGTGTGTGATTTATGTGTGAATTGTGTGTGATTTGTGTGTGATTTATGTGTGGATTGTGTGTGATTTATGTGTGAATTGTGTGTGAATTATGTGTGATTTATGTGTGAATTGTGTGTGATTTATGTGTGAATTGTATGTGATTTATGTGTGAATTGTGTGTGATTTATGTGTGAATTGTGTGTGATTTATGTGTGAATTGTGTGTGATTTATGTGTGAATTGTGTGTGATTTATGTGTGAATTGTGTGTGATTTGTGTGTGATTTATGTGTGAATTGTGTGTGAATTGTATGCGAGTTGTGTGTGATTTATGTGTGAATTGTGTGTGATTTGTGTGTGATTTGTATGCGAGTTGTGTGTGATTTATGTGTGAATTGTGTGTGATTTGTATGTGAATTGTGTGTGATTTGTATGCGAGTTGTGTGTGATTTATGTGAGATTTATGTGCGAGTTGTGTGTCATTTATGTGTGAATTGTGTGTGAATTGTGTGTGATTTGTATGCGAGTTGTGTGTGATTTATGTGTGAATTGTGTGTGATTTGTATGTGAATTGTGTGTGATTTATGTGTGAATTGTGTGTGAATTGTATGCGAGTTGTGTGTGATTTATGTGTGAATTGTGTGTGATTTGTATGTGAATTGTGTGTGATTTGTATGCGAGTTGTGTGTGATTTATGTGTGAATTGTGTGTGATATGTATGTGAATTGTGTGTGATTTGTGTGCGAGTTGTGTGTGATTTATGTGTGAATTGTGTGTGATTTGTATGCGAGTTGTGTGTGATTTATGTGTGAATTGTGTATGATTTGTGTGTGATTTGTGTGCGAGTTGTGTGTGATTTATGTGTGAATTGTGTGTGATTTGTGTGTGATTTATGTGTGGATTGTGTGTGATTTATGTGTGAATTGTGTGTGAATTATGTGTGATTTATGTGTGAATTGTGTGTGATTTATGTGTGAATTGTATGTGATTTATGTGTGAATTGTGTGTGATTTATGTGTGAATTGTGTGTGATTTATGTGTGAATTGTGTGTGATTTATGTGTGATTTATGTGTGATTTATGTGTGAATTGTGTGTGATTTATGTGTGAATTGTGTGTGATTTGTGTGTGATTTATGTGTGAATTGTGTGTGAATTGTATGCGAGTTGTGTGTGATTTATGTGTGAATTGTGTGTGATTTGTGTGTGATTTGTATGCGAGTTGTGTGTGATTTATGTGTGAATTGTGTGTGATTTGTATGTGAATTGTGTGTGATTTGTATGCGAGTTGTGTGTGATTTATGTGAGATTTATGTGCGAGTTGTGTGTCATTTATGTGTGAATTGTGTGTGAATTGTGTGTGATTTGTATGCGAGTTGTGTGTGATTTATGTGTGAATTGTGTGTGATTTGTGTGTGATTTGTGTGCGAGTTGTGTGTGATTTATGTGTGAATTGTGTGTGATTTGTATGTGAATTGTGTGTGATTTGTATGCGAGTTGTGTGTGATTTATGTGTGAATTGTGTGTGATTTGTATGTGAATTGTGTGTGATTTATGTGTGAATTGTGTGTGATTTGTATGTGAATTGTGTGTGATTTGTATGCGAGTTGTGTGATTTATGTGTGAATTGTGTGTGATTTGTATGTGAATTGTGTGTGATTTGTATGCGAGTTGTGTGTGATTTATGTGAGATTTATGTGCGAGTTGTGTGTCATTTATGTGTGAATTGTGTGTGAATTGTGTGTGATTTGTATGCGAGTTGTGTGTGATTTATGTGTGAATTGTGTGTGATTTGTGTGTGATTTGTGTGCGAGTTGTGTGTGATTTATGTGTGAATTGTGTGTGATTTGTATGTGAATTGTGTGTGATTTGTATGCGAGTTGTGTGTGATTTATGTGTGAATTGTGTGTGAATTGTATGCGAGTTGTGTGTGATTTATGTGTGAATTGTGTGTGATTTGTATGTGAATTGTGTGTGATTTGCATGCGAGTTGTGTGATTTATGTGTGAATTGTGTGTGATTTGTATGTGAATTGTGTGTGATTTGTATGCGGGTTGTGTGTGATTTGTGTGCGAGTTGTGTGTGATTTATGTGTGAATTGTGTGTGATTTGTATGCGAGTTGTGTGTGATTTATGTGTGAATTGTGTATGATTTGTGTGTGATTTGTGTGCGAGTTGTGTGTGATTTATGTGTGAATTGTGTGTGATTTGTGTGTGATTTATGTGTGAATTGTGTGTGATTTATGTGTGAATTGTGTGTGAATTATGTGTGATTTATGTGTGAATTGTGTGTGATTTATGTGTGAATTGTATGTGATTTATGTGTGAATTGTGTGTGATTTATGTGTGAATTTTGTGTGATTTATGTGTGAATTGTGTGTGATTTATGTGTGAATTGTGTGTGATTTATGTGCGAATTGTGTGTGATTTATGTGCGAATTGTGTGTGATTTGTATGCGAGTTGTGTGTGATTTATGTGCGAATTGTGTGTGATTTGTATGCGAATTGTGTGTGATTTATGTGTGAATTGTGTTGGCTTTATGTGTGAATTGTGTGTGGTTTATGTGTGAATTGTGTGTGATTTATGTGTGAATTGTGTGTGGTTTATGTGTGAATTGTGTGTGATTTATGTGTGGAATGTGTGTGATTTATGTGTGAATTGTATGCGAATTGTGTGTGATTTATGTGTGAATTGTGTGATTTGTATGCGAGCTGTGTGTGATTTATGTGTGAATTGTGTGTGATTTGTATGTGAATTGTGTGTGATTTGTATGCGGGTTGTGTGTGATTTGTGTGCGAGTTGTATGTGATTTATGTGTGAATTGTGTGTGATTTGTATGCGAGTTGTGTGTGAATTGTGTGTGATTTATGTGTGAATTGTGTGTGATTTGTGTGTGATTTATGTGTGAATTGTGTGTGATTTGTATGCGAGTTGTGTGATTTATGTGTGAATTGTGTGTGATTTGTATGCGAGTTGTGTGTGATTTATGTGTGAATTGTGTGTGATTTGTATGCGAGTTGTGTGTGATTTATGTGTGAATTGTGTGTGATTTGTATGCGAGTTGTGTGTGATTTATGTGTGATTTGTATGCGAGTTGTGTGATTTATGTGTGAATTGTGTGTGATTTGTATGTGAATTGTGTGTGATTTATGTGTGAATTGTGTGTGATTTATGTGTGAATTGTGTGTGATTTATGTGTGAATTGTGTGATTTATGTGTGAATTGTGTGTGATTTATGTGTGAATTGTGTGTGATTTATGTGTGAATTGTGTGTGATTTGTATGCGAGTTGTGTGTGATTTATGTGTGATTTGTATGCGAGTTGTGTGATTTATGTGTGAATTGTGTGTGATTTGTATGTGAATTGTGTGTGATTTATGTGTGACTTGGATGTGAATCGTGTGATTTTTTGCGTGAATTGTATGTAATATGTGTATGAATGTGGCAGAAAGTGTGAGGATAATGTATTTGTAGATGTTGAACGAATGTTTTGTTATTAAATTTTGAAAACTTTTACACTGGCTTGGGTTTTTGCTTGAGAATCGTGACAGACAAGATCGTAATACCTTCACCCCGTTACGTAGCGAGGGTAATACTCATTTGTCGTTTTCTGCCTGTCCTGTACTTTTATGACAAATTCGAAATACATTGAATATACTTTGCCAGCCAGCTGCGAAGAACTGTATATCTATAAAGAATTCGCGCGGATCGTAGAGGTGGGGAGAGGTCTATGTAGATATACTACTCCTTCACAACCCGTTTGAAAGGGCCAAACCTCGAAACTCTCGGCTCTGGTAACCACCCGCCTACTGAATAGGATGGTTGAATACAAAGTGCTGTAAGCTTAAAGCTTCCTAGACTTTTTCCAGTAATAAAATAGATTAGTTTTACAGCCAACTGAAGGTCCATGTTTTTATCCAGAAACGCAGAGGATGTTCTCCTGAGACTATCTAGATTTCAAATTTGTTTCGGGGCAAGACCCCCTCCCCTGACTCGCGCCCCCCCCCCATAAAAGGGACGAGGGACACACCTTCCTAGGCTCCCTAACCTTCCCTCAAAGTAGGAAATTTAGAACCCGTTCGCCCCACCTAAAAAAAGTATAGTGCTACCCTCAGGTGGCGGAGCCAAATCTAAATGTCCTCTTGCAACGCGCAATCATATCAGTAACCCTCATAGCAAATTTGGTTGAATTGGGAGGAGATAGTATGATGGACGGACAGACGGACGTACGGGAGCGATTATAGTATCGCTGGCGTTTTTTTAAAACGTGGGGATAATTATGTGCAAGAGCAATCTCCGTTGTCTAGGTAAACATAGCTAGTGATTCGACGTTTTCTGTTCGGTTCCTGTTCAGTCTCCTGTTCAAATTTCGTTGCAAAATATATTCTCTAAATTATAATACAGGCAATGTCAGAGAAACTCTGCTGGAAAATTTTGGCAAGAGTCGAGCCGAACCGACCATTTCGCGTGACACGACCCCCCAATCAACGCTGTCTTAATCCTAAAACCTAAATAATGTTCGGCCGTCCGTCTGTTCGTATGTATAACAATAGATATCTAATATTTTGTTATATCTGTTGGACGGTGGCTTACCTATACTTTTTCACCTCGTGTCTCAATTATCAGCTCTTAACATATCTCCTCGATATCAAATCACACAGCCCTCAGCTAGAGCAGATTATGAGAGATTAACCATGCTATTGCTCATTTACTATTAGCGTTCGTCACTACGTTCTGTTTGCACGACAGCGGGTGTCCATCTTTAAAACAACGTTGATGTAAGATGCTGTCTATAAAAGCAACGACCTACAGCAACACCGTGCTTAGAGTGACTACCCTTCCGCCATTCTTCTGCAAACGTCTGAGATTGTTCTGCAGCTATACACCTATTAATTGATACCGTTTCTTAAAAGGATTATTTATGGAACATATCCCTGTGAAGGTACATGCTGGCGACTGTCCAGTAGTCGCCCCCAGGCGACGTGTGGACAACATGAGTGGATATTCATATGTCCGGTTATTTGAGTAATGATATTAATTTCTTTGTGACAATTGTTAGTTTCTGGATTCGTTGACAGTCGTGACGTGCCCAGTGAGGAACGATCTTCAACTATTTCCTCCAGGGCATATCTCCCGCTGTCTAATGTCTTCCGGATGTCTTCAAAATTCCATAGTACGCATCTGAGCAATCCTCTATCTGCTGTCCATCAAGATGTAAAACTGCAATTATTTATAATATCGTGTTCTCCTAGAATATTAGTCTCTTTTTGTTGTCATGTCAATGATGTCAGAATCTGGTGAGATTGGCTGCCTATTTTATGAATCTAAACAGCCCCCACATTTCAACCACACCCCAGGCCTCAAGCTGATTATAAGCACTGTGCAATGGTGTACAACACACGCACTCACACAAATCTATTGATTCTTATCTGTGGTGTATACCGCGCACATTCTGCATTCCTATCGATTCTTCAAACTACGAAATATTCGTCTACAAGAGAAGGCGTTACTCATAAGAATTTATAACAATGTATGCAGGCATGCGATGCTAATTCAATTATTATAGACATTTCGCGACATAGCCTACATATAGGGGTATCAATTCCATTGAATGACAGTAAGCCCGCCGTTTGTTTTCCTATAAAAGTGTGATTCCGGATTGTCGTGAGCAGGTGAATAAACTTTGCACACTCGGAATAATGCAAAGCATCAGGTATGTTATAATTTTAATTTTCTTCTTCATCCTTTAACCCTGTAAATTCAAGTGTTTCAATTTCATGACAACTACACAAGAAAGTTGTTAAATAATTTGAACTTAAGTTGACTGCAATCCGTTGCTGTCATAGGCGGCAATTTCTCCCAGTGAAATTAGTTTCGAAATATTCAATATGATATTCCTATCCAGAGATAGTTTGTGGTTTCTGGTCTGTGAGGGTTAAAATGTTAACTTAGCTGCTTATTGACTCCTCGGCCCGACAGTGCATTAACTCGTCGACATCGTACCGATCACATTCCGTATTGACGTATTAAATTAAATCTTTAAGTGGTAAATTCTAGATTAAAAACCTTTTTGAACAGATAGATATTCATTGCATTGCTCAGACAGAAATTTTAACGTGAGGTCAGAAACCTTTGTTAAAAAGTATTATTGAAACGTGCTCAGCATTAGTCCATAGTTATATCATTGCATGAACGTTGCTGAACGTGATTTCTAGTTGTCGATCACATGGCGAGCCACGAGGCGTCCTGTGCCCGGCGTGTACCAAGAATTAGGGAAATGTTAAGAGTTTTTCAATAGGCATTTAATTCACCATGACATATCCGATTCTTAAAAAAACCTTACAGATTTGTTCCATGCAATCATTGCATCCAATCTTCATCATAATGAAAATTATTTTCAAATTCTTTGCGTATTTTACGCATTTATTTGGACACTTTTATGTGTACCAAGAATTAGAATAATGTTGGCTTTTTTCAAAGGACATTTCATTTATCAAGGGCTTAACCGATCCCAAATTTACAGATTTGTTCTATATCACTATTTCGGTTTACAGCAAAATTAAAACAATTTAAATTTTTTACCAATACTTTTACGTTAGTTTACTTCTGTATGGGTTGCCTCCTTTTCAAGAATAAGAATAACGATAGTTTTTAAATAGGCATTTGACTCATCAACGGGGGTAGACTATTTTAAAGAAATCATTATTTCGCAACACTGCCACACATGATGTGTGTTATGGGAAAAACTAAAGGACTCGACACGTTGGACGTAGTCCATCTATTTTGCTATAATATGTCAATTCACCTTATCAGAGTACCCACCCATCATATGACGTCATAATGAACTGCGTGCTATGTACAATGACATCATAATGAATGACGTCGATAAGTACGTCACGAACGCATATTTGATGACGGTCTATGAGTTATTGTAAAAATTGTTTGCTTTTACTATTTAATAAATATTCTGTTGAATATTTTGAAACTAATTTGACTGGGCGCTGTTGCTGCCATAGGCAGTAGGCAGCAACAGCACCCAGTCAAATTAGTTACAAAATATTCAACAGCTTACCTGTATAGTTTTCAGGAAATTGATAGCTAGGGCATTTGGGGATCGATCAATCACAACACGGCGAGTTGTGGGTGGAGCTTAGCTAGTGATGGGAGGGGCATAGCTCAAAATGACAAGGTCCATTAGAACGACAGGAGTATATAGTGGTAAAGGTACTTGAGAGAGATGTGTATGCCATTAGTTTCGATAAAGGACTAGATAATAAAACTAACTTTATTAATTTTAGACAACGTTATCGTTTATATTTATGGGCAAGAACTTGTCGATCAGCACTGAAGTTAGTCTTAAATATTTCCGTGTATCATTATGACGCACCTGAACAGAATGAGCCAATGAGCTTATTCTCAGTTTGAACCATTGCGACGGTCCGTTGTCCGTCAGTTATCATTTTTCAACCAGATTTCATAGGAATCATCCATAAGCCACAGTGATTATTAAGTTGATGCTTATTGGTCGATTTGGTCAGCCATCTTCGATTTTGTCCTATTTTTAACATCTTCACAGCTCTTTTCTCCGAAGCAACTTTGACATGATTAATCGGTCTGACAAGCGGTTATTTTAGTGAGGACTGGGATGTACTTTCTGTAGGAATTGAATGCCCAATTTGAGATAGTGCTTGATTTCACTTCATTAGGGTGTGAAATAAAGAAAAAAAATGTGGGTAACAATTTTTTCGACACCCGTAACCTCTGTAGGGCAAAACATCTAAAATGGCCGCCGTCGCTCATGGAAACTACAGAGAATGCCAATCCCTGAAACTGGTTGACCAATTTCAATAATATTAGAGTCCTTTTATGATAGTCACATTATTACCTGATCATTTGGAAAATGTTTCCGGTCGACAGGAGGTCAAGGTCATACAACAAGGTCGAGGTCCAGTTTTGTCCGCTCAGTGCATGAGTACTTTTTTAGTTAATTGACCAATTGGCATAATGTTAGATTCTATTGTTGGGATTTCAGACATGCCTGCTCATTGGGAATATGTTTCATGTCGATAACAGGTAACGATCACATAGCAAGGTCATGACCATTTCTGGCCTCTCAGTAAAGAAATATGAACACCTCTGTCCAAGTTAATTGATCAATTTGCATGATGTTAGACTATTGTAGGGTTTTCAGACAATGCCAGCTCATTTCGATTAGGGTTCAGTTCGATAGGAAGGCAATGTCATGCAGCAGAGTCAAGGTCATAATAACTATAATTCTTGCCTATAAGACGAATTACCATTTATTTCATCTTATATGCAGAAATTATTTTTATGGCATCATGGCATAAATGTTCATTTTCATAAACCTGGTGATGCCCACGTCCAGGAAACGTGGTACAATATAGTAACTGTCTACAGGATGCTCGTATGTCGTGTTGCAATGTCAGTGGTGTTGACAACACACATGATAATATGATGAGGGTCATTTCAAATGTTCAGATTGTTATGCATGTTAAGTCATCATTGTCTGATACTGGCTTCAAATAAACAACATGTACGTGTCTATCCTCAAAGAAAACAATATAGAAAACTTGAAAGACAATCAAAGAAAGTATCTGAAGAAATTATTGAGTGATCGAATTCCCAAAATGACATTTGTTCAGCCACCTCAGCAACATGAGAATGAAAGGGTCCTATTATCCAAATGTCTTGGTGAAAATGTTGACTATGCTACCATGAAGGCCCTAAATGCTGTATTGGCGAGATTGTTTGAGGCAGCAAGTACAACGTGTGTTGAACCTCTGAAGCAAAGGTTTGGGTGGAAGTTCTCTGGTGATAGCTCTCTAAGTTGTTCGAAAACCACCCATTCACCCATCGCTTTCTTATTCACCTCTCGTATGGGTCTTATGCTGAGAATGTAGGAGGGAAATGGGATAGAGGCTAAAAGTGGTGAGTTTGGTTGTCAATTCATGGTTCAAAGGACTCACTCCGACAGGCAGGTTAATCATAAGTTCAAAGATGACACATGGTTTGTCCGCCGTATAGAGACAGCGCTTCACAGTTTTTACGCTGTTGATACCATTGATTTTCTGGATCATACCCCGTATGGACAGTGCACTCTACATGGCTCGCTTATTGTGGCGAATAAGGCTGAGGATGAGAATGCAACGCCAACCGACCCACCCATTGAAATCCGTGACAGGGCCCCATCCAATCCTCTTCATGCGGATATCAAGTGCAAGGACGAGCCAATCATAGAGTTAAAACACATTAATTTCACGTCATACACAATTGACCATTGGGCTGCCCTCCTCAAGCCATACCACCACTATGACGAGACATGACTAGCTAACCATATGGCAAACTGAAGATGTCACCCCACCTAGTAGTGAATCAGTTGATACTGCCATGACACAATTCCTGAGCATGCGTTGCTCCAGGCAGTGAAGATGCTATTATGGTACCCATCCCTGATCATGATCTTTCCCCAAGCAGTAAGGAGTGTGTCATGGTACCCATCCCTGACCATGACCTTGCTTCTGACATCACATCTAAAAAGGAAACAATTCTCCCTGTGACAGAGAAGGAACGAAAGAAAGATATTCTAAAGAAAACTGACTTCATGCCCACATGTGCGGCTCCAAAATATATCCTGTCGTTCAGACATGTAAATCGTACCAATAGTAAAGTGATAGCACCACTCTTCAAGACGTCGCCAACGTATTATACAACAATGTATAGCGTCCTCACCCCCGGACAAGAGATATCGGCTGGTGTGGTCCGTCCAGAATGGCGTACCATCATCCCACTCAACCTTGACCTGTCTGAATGAGCTCTTAAGATCCAGCAGACAGTAGTGAGCACTCGCTGTGTTCTCAGAGCAGGGGTGCTAGCCATTTGTTTTCTGCCTTGTATGGACTTGGCAAGTATTTGGAGGGAAGTGGACTGGATACAGTTGCTGTTGAGACCGACATTTACGCCCAGCTACCATTCGCAGGATCTACACAGGAAAGGTGGTCAAGATAGGAGTTGAACATTATCTCATGAATGTGCTTGGCTGTTTCCTTTTCAAGTTTGACGCAGTAGTGGGGGAAATGTCTCCTGATGCTTCTCTCCAGAAACAGTGTGAGCAACGCAAGTCCGGCCTTCCCAGAGGAGTGAGAACGTTACAGAAATTTTCGGCGAGTTGACATCCTGCTATGCTGATCAGATAGAGCCTAAGATTAGTGGCATGGTTTCTATGAAGCTGGCCTAATTCCTGACGAACTACATGAGCCAAGTCCAGTGCCTACTGCACATCATCAGTGCATGGCATGGGGGTGGGGTGGGGTGGAATGGGGGGGGGGGGGGTTACTACTTGGAGGTGTATCAGGCCGACTGGACGATCAGCTACAGTACTTCTTTGCTAATGACCTTTACCACTACACACGCCTGATGCCTGGCCACCTGGACCAAATGAACCTATTTGAAATCGGTGACACGACAACGTAGAAGGCGCTAGAGGAGGGCAACTTCTGTGTAAAAAAGTTTGACTTTCCTCTCACTACACTGTTTGCAGATCAGGTCCTTGAACAGAAGATCAATTCGTTGAAAGGGGGTTGTCATCTTGTGGCTATTATGTAAGACGAGGTCTCACTTGACCTGTGTTATCAACACATTGCCCCACGCCACCTCTATCATCATTGATTGGTTGTGTGGATTCCCCCACTTCTCAACTGCCCCCCCCAACTTCAAGTGAGCATTATCAGCTTTCTGGCGACATCACCATATGCTCAACGAATAATGTGCTGACGCTGAGGGGTTCCATCCAGCTTCACTGCGAAGGCAACCTCTTCATCTTGGGGACACCACTAATGAACCTTGTCACAAGTGCTGATGTCGGATGTTTCCAAGGAGAACATACTTAACCAGGATGAGAAGGGACTGATGGCTATTTAAAGTTTGTTCAAGAATGTCTTGTACCTGCCGCACCCATTCCTGTGTAGGTGTAGGAGACACGGTCATCAAGCTTCGGGAAAAGAGCCAGCTCCTTGCCTGCTTCTTCATCATCCAACAATCACGCCTGGCTGAAACAACTGGCGCTTACAAGATGTCGGTCACCCCAATGCCAATGGTTACCTCTGATGGATCACTCCTCATGGCAACTGACAAAGCATCTATCATACATGATGTTAAAGAGGCAATGCCCATTCGGTGTGAGGAACAGACATCAACTGAGGAAACCATCCAGACACCAGCACAAGATGATACGCACGATGGCCTTTTTCATCGATGACTTCGTTGAACCCCATCACTGTTATCATCATTGACAGTATGCCTGTTATTAGTCCCCCTACCGGTAAAACTTGGGGGGGGGGGAGACTATAGGTTTGCACTCCGTCTGTCAGGCCATCCGTCTGTACGTCTGTCTGTCGCAGTTGGTTTTCCGCAGTCCTTCAAAATATTCAACAGAGAATTGGTATATTGCTTTGTTGTGAGAAGTTACAGACCAAGTTCAAGCTTCAGGAGTATGCATCAATTTTTGATGGAGCTATGCCCCCTTTCAACTTAAGAAATACGAAAAATATCAGCTCCCCGCACTTTTTTTGCACTCCTTCAAGATATTTAAGTGAAAGTCAGTGCATCGCTTTAGTATAAGGAGTGTTACAGAGCAAGTTCGAGTTTCAGACATTTTCGTCATTTTTTCATTGAGTTATGCCCCCTTTCGACGAAAAATATTAGTTCTCCGCACCTTTTTTGCAGTCTTTCAAGATATTATACTGAGAACTGGTACATTGCTTTGTTATAAGAAGCTACAGACCAAGTTCGAGTTTCAGGCGTATGCGTAAATTTTTGATGGAGTTATTCCCGCTTTCGACGAAAAATATCAGCTTTCCGGACTTTTTTCGCAATCCTTCAAGATATTTAAGGGAAAATTGTTACATCGATTTAGTAGAAGGAGTTACATAGTAAGTTCGAGTTTCAGACATTTTCGTCATTTTTTCATTGAGTTATGCCCCCTTTGGACTTATGAAATGCGAAAAATATTAGTTTTCCGCCCTTTTTCTCGCAGTCTTTCAAGATATTCAACTGAGAATTATCACTTTATTATGAGAAATTACAGACAAAGTTCGAGTTTCAGGCGTTTGCGTCATTTTTTGATGGAGTTATGTCCCCTTTCGACTTATGAAATACAAACATATCAGCTTTCAAGACTTTTTCCTTCTCCTTCACCATATGTAACTGAAACTTGGTTTATTGCTATATTATGAGAAGTTACAGATCAAGTTCAAGTTTCAGCCGCTTCTGTCAATTTTTAATGGTGTTTTTGACTGTCAATCTCTAAAGATTTATATCACCAGGTAGAGGACATATAATGCAAAGCAATACTTACAGAATGCTTGTTCAATATATAAATGTCCAAGGATGAAAAAGATCCTCAACTTCAAGGAAGCATTTGTTAAAAGAATTATATGGATGCTGAAAACCTACGATGAGGGGCACATCATATTTGACCGCTATGACATCACTCAATTTTTAAAGCAAAACACAAGGGTAAAGATAAAATAGGGGGATAAGATTGGAGTTTGCGATCCACGATGAGACGATCAGGCTACCCTTAAAGAGCTGCTTTTTGCCTCCAAGACAAAGGCGATCCTCTCCAACACACTTGGTGATGATGTTCTGCAGGCATACAAAGGGTCAAAGAAGAAGGTGGTGGTCACGAAAGGTACCACAGTTCAGATCAATCGACCCTACTACAAGTCCACTCAGAATGCAGACGCCATGATTCCTCTGCATGCGCTCGATGCCATCATGACTCCACACTGAAGGAGATAGATGTATAGTCGCCTGCCACTGACGTACTGATCTTGCTGATGGACCTTGTGGTTATTGGGCAAGAGAAGTGTCACGGTCTGACCGGTTTCCATAACTTCACTGGGGCAGATTGTGATGTGAAATTTGTTGGCATCTCAAAGAAGAGTTGGATCCTTGCCTTCCAACTTCTGTACCAGATACGGCATAGAGTAACATTGGCGATAATTTTCCGTATGCTATTGAGGAGCACAAAGGGCTGCAGATTGCTGGGAGCCAGGTGGCTTCTTGGGCGTGCTTATCGCGATAAGGGTGCCTTAGCCTTTAGCATCGATAGGAAGGTATGTGGCACATAAAAGCTGAAATGATTAGGTGCGTGATCGGTTTTGAGATAATGTCAATTGCGTTTTTGATTAGTTCATTGCTCATACCATCAGGTCGGGATGCACGACCATTTTCAGGGCTTTGAGTGCCTTCTGAACTTCTGCTATTTTAATTGGTGTTAATGATGGCCTGAGGTCTCTGAGAACGGGTGCAAGGGCTCATCATCATGGTCAGTGACATATTCCTTGAACCATTCTCGAATTGCCTCGGAGATGCCCTGGTCAATGTCGACAGTGTTGTTCAGAGTTGTGTACAGTGAGGGCCCGTGTGTAGTCCGTAACTCTCAGGGTTCGGGCTGCCCTAAACATTTTGTGACCGTCGTCCGTGGCAGTGATTTCATCTGCTAGGTAGTCTGCTTGTTGAATACCAAGATCTTTTAAGCATTCGCTGATGTGGCGCAGAATGTTATGGCGTTCCCTGGTATCGTACTGAAAACTAATATACCTCGATGGTACGAATCCATGAAAAACAGCGAAAACCCGTCAATAACAATATCAAGTGTGTATACATATTTTGTTTGAAATACAATCAATTTGAATAACATCATTTTCTCTTTGTCGTATTTACATGACTGGGTCTTGCTGCTTGACTTCCACTCTTCCAGGTTAGATGGTTTCTGCTTTCTTTTCAACACATCAAATCAAACACATTTATTTTTAAATAGACAACTTTTCCTACTACAACGACCTTGCAAGTGTGCCTCACTGGCTCTGCATACATAGCATATTATTCCAACGATAGACTACCACTATACTGATGATTGCTGGATTCATGGAATAGCAAACATTAACAGTTGGCAAAAGTGTCAAGAAAGACAATGGTTAAGCATATTAAAATTAAACACCAAACAGAACTCCATCATTCCAACTATCCATACGTCTGACTGACCATCCGTCCGTCTGTTTGTCTATCAATAGGTCCGTCATTCCGTCCGTCCATCCACCCATCCATTCATCCATCACCATCAAGTTAATCCAAGTGTGGTAGGCTATTTCTCGATCTTCTACATTTTCCATGTAACCAACTCAAAACTTTAATTGGTTTGGTAATTGAACGTCTTAACCTATGGCAATACGCCTTCATATATGGCAGTACCAACAGCCTTCAATTTCTCAAAAGCACATATTTTTACATTCCTACCTCGTACGATGCCCAAATATTTGGGCAATCTGCATATATAGAACGTAGATCAAACGCCAACCGAAATGTGGGCAACCGACTAACCTTCCATTGTTTCCTCGCCATTGATTTCTTACCTATCTTGAATCTTAATAAGCCACTATTGGCACTGATCAATAAGTCCATCTATGCCATGAACACACGTCGTTATTATTCATATTTATTGAAGGCGTGCTATCTATAATTTCTGTTAAATGACATACACTATGTTGCGACAGTTTTATCAGAAATTAAAGCCAAATGTTAACAATTTGGCATACGGACCCGCGTATACACAGTGCTTCAATACGTCTTATAGGATATGTTGAATCACTGCGTAGGGAATGTAGCCTACAGGCAGACAGACTTCTACTAGTTGCGCCTTGCGAGTCGCAACTAAACGTTGCAAAAACATGTCAAACAAAAGCAGTCAGATATTGCAGACCCTAGCCCTCCCATTTTTTGTCACATTGTAAAGTGTTCTGATTTTCCAGAATGCTTCGCAGCCCAGCCCACCCACGTTGTGGAATCTTAGTGTCCAGTCGTACCATTTCGTGTATTAAAATTTGAGCAAAATCGGACCAGTAGTTTCCCAGATATCCAAGAGAATTTTATCTGATCCAGATCCAGGTTGTCTTATCCAGATCACGGCCGAAGTCTGGAAATCCTCTTGCATGGCATGTTCCTACATTTTGTTAAAAATTTGAACCAGATCGGATCAGCAGTTTCTAAGATGCAGTGCAGGCGGGACACATATGCACGCGCACGCACGCACGCACGCACGCACGCACGCACGCACGCACGCACGCACGCACGCACGCACGCACGCACGCACGCACGCACATCGCAATACCCTCTTCCCATTACGGGGCGAGGGTAATTAGCGTAGACAACAATACAACATGTGATGAGGAATTTCGAAATCATATCCTGTTTGGAAGAACAAGTACGATGTGCTATATTTGTAGCTTTCTCAGAAGTCAAAAGATATAACTGACCGACCGACTGACAGACCGATTACTAATTGCAAATCACAACAAGACCACATACTTGCGCCATAACCATTTTAACTTTGCGGACAATCCGATAGAGGATCTATGAGAGTCGCTTCCGATAAGCAGGGTTGGTTTTGCCTTTCTGAAAAGCAATTTCAGATAGTTTTCATAATAAATCATAATCAACGGTTGATTGAAAATATTGAGGATGATTAATGTTTGGCACCTTCCCCTGGTTTAGCGTTGAAGTCACAGGATTCTACCCCCTCCGGATTTGTCATTGTTAGTTGGTCAACGCAGCTACTCCAGCTCAGATACAACAATTCAAAGTTCGAAGGCTAGACTGTGAGCCCTATCCTCAACGTCTGGCTTCTCAAGTCTGTTATGGTATTGGCCTCCTGTTCCGCTAGTGTTCTGCTCATTTATATTTTCACACAGGAGTTCATTATCTAAGATGCGTCCTCACGTGTTTCTCTAATATGCAGATCTCCCACGTCCTTTGCCTCTTAATCACGGGTTGTGAACATTTATGCTTCCACCCTTCGCCCATTGTCTCTTTTAAACTCCTCTCCATGTCCTGCCAATCTCTATCTCTCCACATGAGTTGAGGTAGAATATGAGAATGATCTGCAACACTCAGAGTATCTCTGTTGGCATTTCCATAGTGTGCTTTAGTTTTGAATCCAAAACGCGTTACAAAGATTGATAATTCTGATAACAAATGCCAAGAAAACTTATTGAGCTAGGAATCTGTCTCTACTGAAGATGGGTCATAGCCTATTGTCTCATTCTGCATCACTGCCAGTATGTATGTGAACCAGTGACAGAGGTCTTGTCACAGTTTTTCAGCTGCGACACAAGCCTAAATAGCTGATGCCGATCTGTCTTTCCTTAGATGGGCGAGTTCCCCCATATGGGTGGTAGTTATAGCTTGTATGAGATTTGTTGGTAAATAATAAGCTGTAGGTTGGCGATGCAGTCGTGGTTGTCATAATAATAATAATAATAATAATAATAATAATAATAATAATAATAATAATAATAATAATAATTTCACACGGATAAATCGGCAGTTGTCTGATGTTAACGAGGCTCTCAAACATATATACACTATGTACAAAAATATATAATAATATACACTAAATGTTTGTACAAATACAGAAAAAATACTAAAGTTGCTGCATGAATCATACTAAGAATAGCATTATTATAATTTATTTGCTTTTCACCTGCATTCCTAGTTCAAATCCAATCGTCACAACACTCACACAGACATAAACAAACGCATACATTTACACACTATCGCACACATACGCACGCACGCAGACAGACAGCCATCAAGACAGACTGACACACAGACAATTTTATCGCGAACGCATTCTCTCTTCAAGGTAATTATACAGGTAAGTTGTTGAATATTTTGAAACTAATTTGCCCGGCTGATGTGGTTGCCTATGACATGTAAGTCTGTGTTCTCACTCGAGATTTAACCGACGTAACGCAATACTGAGAACACTGCCTAGACCATAACAACATATTCGTACATTTGGCTGGGACTTCAAATGTTCATGATGGAGCTAGGTACGTCATTTTTATGCATTTTTATTGTGACGTCAGCCTGCACGTGACTTACTCACCCCTGTGTTCACGTACGCACGCAGGTGGGTATGCATTTAAGTATAATTTAATAATGAGAAATCTAACGCATAGCAATCAAGTTAGACATATCAACAACACCATCAGCACGCGGCATCACTGCCGCTCTTTGGTAAACTGTCCTCAGCTGAACTACGTCGCCTGACAGGTGATTGGCAACCATCTGTAGTGTCGGTTGTCTGATCTCAGCTTGAAAGACAGTTCTGTCGCCTGGTGCCAAGCACATTACTTAACATTGGTGACGAGTTGGCTGTGGCACTTAAACTCTGGGGATCTGGAGACGAGCTGAGGCTGACCACCCTCTTTTTCAGCAGCACCGGACTGGAAGTCTAAACACAGCCATGGAACGCAGAAGAAGAAGGCTGTGGCACTAATAATTATCTACTGCAACTGGCGTATTCTATGTATAATGCAGGGGTGGTGGATATGTGAAATATCAGTATCTTCTAGAAATGCGGGTACACCAAATCTTCTCCTAGCAGTATGAGCCTCGGTCAATCCAGATCAAACAATCGTTGCTTAATGTGATGCCTCGTGACTCTGAATGTAGGGTCTAAGTCAGTTAATGTGATAAGGAGGTGGCACTGGGTTGTAATACGTTCTGCCTTGCGATCTTATTGGGGCCTTTGATCGCTTTGCGTCAAAACTCAAACAATCCTCGTCTAATTTAGCTATTGAAGGTGCAAAATGTGGCACTACCAACGTATGAAGGGTGGCGTGAAGCCGGGAGTGATGTTCAATCATGTCGAACTCGTGGTTGACTGCTAACCATGGTGGACTATGTCAGGTACGTGGTGTCAGGTTGTGAGGCTGTTATATGTGAATTGCAAGGAATGTCTGGAATTCGTAGTTTTTCCCTATTATCTGCTGGGTCATGGACTTCTAGATAATTATCTAGAAGTCCATGGCTGGGTGTAGGATAAGTATTGCTTGGAACATTGACTACCAATAGCCGACTTGTCTACCCTATCTGTGTATCACACGATCGTCTAGGGTAGTTCAGCGCAGTTGACTCTGTTGTATGTGTAGGCGTGCAAGGAACTATCAATAGATTGTGGTAGCGGGCATAATTACTGGTCTATGAATAAGCGCCAAGACATACCAGTTAGCCCTGGTAATATGGTGTTAAAGAGAAGTCGCAAGACCTGTTCTCTATCATTGTACATGCTGCGAGTTAAGTAGAGACGTTGTGTGGGGTAAATGCATACCCCTAATGGTTACTGACGCTGGGTAGCGCTTACTTGTGCAGATCGTCTGTGAGCGTTCTAATTACTAAGTTAAACTAAATTAGACTAAGGTAAAGATGTAATGGTTGGAGGAATTGTAATGTTACCGAGTCATGTTCGGTTAATCGATTTCCTCGATAGTCGATTATTTTTCCTGCCGATTATATAATCGAGTGTAAAATGAAATAATCGAAAAATCGATTTAATCGAGCAAAAATCGCTTATTTATTTTAATCAGGCATAATTTAGTCTTTAGTTTTGTAATACAGATAATGCATCGGTAGTTTTGAATGGTCTAGCAGGGTAGTTGTATAAACATCTATTCCTGACGTTCAAACCCACACCTCCCGAAGCATAGTCCATGCACGTAAATGTTAAAGTAATTGCTTGATACGCAAGTGATCGGAAACATTTAATTTCTACTGTTTATGGAACAATATCCGCCTCTGAAGGCAAAAGGTTGAAGCGTTGGCGGCCATCTTGAGAAAAAATTAAAAAAATTAATTACTTTTTTTCATAGTAAATTCACAAAATTTCGATGCGAATTTTCACAAGTTCTGCCGATTGTTTTGGAACTAATTTGACTTAAAACTGTTTCTGCCTAAGGCAGTAGCAACTTGTGGTCAAATGATTTTCAAAATATTTCACTTTTCTGATGCTGGAAAATAGGGAAACGTCGTAGATAAGCACTACGAGCGAAATCTTTTTCATAATAAAAAGTAAAAATCATATGACCATTTCGTGAAAAATTGTCAAAATTGCCTTACTGTTTTTCGTAGAATATTCACAAATTTTCGATACAAATTTTCATAAATTCTGCCAATTGTTTTGAACTAATTTGATTTAAAAATATTCAGCTTTTCAAATACTGTTAAAATTTAATTGGCGCCTTCTTACCGGCTTGAAAATCTGGGCTACGCACCGGTTTCTTAGAACCATTATCCAATAGGAACGAATGGACAAAGGATTCCAAATTGACTTCATTATACTGACCTGGGTTGTTCCTCGCGTTCAGCCAATCAGAGGACTTGGTGATAGCTGGTCCTATGATGCATCTTGCGGTCTTTCCATAGGTCTAATTAGTTGAATTAATCTAAACATAACTAGGAACCAATTTACGAAATTGCGTATTCTGTTATTTTTCTAGAAAATCAGGCATTTTTTATACCCCACCAAAAAATTTGGTGGGATATTATGTAATGGCGCCGTCCGTCCGGGCGGGCAGGAGGGCGGGCAGCAGAGCGGTTTCCGGATGATAACTCTGTTACCGTTTGTCGGATCACATTGAAACTTCATAGGGTGGGTGGACTAGGTCTTGGGAAGAAACCTATCGAAATCGACGATGATCCGAAATCCAAGATGGCCGCCAGCCACCGGCGGCCATCTTGAAAATTGGTTTCCGAATGATAACTCCGTTACCGTTTGTCGGATTGCATTGAAACTTCATAGGGTGATTTGACTAGGTCTGGGAAAGAAAGCTATCGAAATCGACGATGATCAGAAATCCATGATGGCTGCCAGCCACCGGCGACCATCTTGAAAATTGTTTCCGGATGATCTCTCTCGCTCTCTCTCTCTCTCTCTCTCTCTCTCTCTCTCTCTCTCTCTCTCTCTCTCTCTCTCTCTCTCTCTCCAAAGTTCCGGGATTAAGTAATCGATTATCCGATTAAATCGACATCATAATCGATTATTTATTTCCATAATCGAACAGCCTTAGTTGACCCGATGTCCAGTGGCATTGGTCAGACTCGCAAATGTGTTGGTGCAAAACATAATAGGGGTGCAAAGCTTGTGCGGGCCACACAGTTAATACCTGATGGTAGTTAAATTTTGACATGTGTGAAATCTGAGTAGGGCAACTACATCAAGCATCTATAGCTACATGTCTGCAATGGTGTCTTGTCTTGTTTGCAACCAGTATTGCTAGCTACCATTGCTGGCTGTTGCTGTTGACTAACTGTGCCCTTGCGCATGAATTATGGCCAGAAAAGTACAACGCCGATGGGGTTACTGTACGGGTGTTTAATGAATAAGTGTCAGCTAAGTGACCAGTTGCAATTAAGGATCTTCTTGTTCCCTTTTATCGCGTGATCTTGGTGCTTTACTGAATATTGTCATACACGTTACCACCCAAGTGTAGTTTATTGTACCTAACGTCACACACACACACACACACACACACACACACACACACACACACACACACACACACACACACACACACACACACACACACACACACACACACACACACACACACACACACACACACACACACACACACACACACACACACACACACACACACACACACACACACACACACACACACACACACACACACACACACACACACACACACACACACACACACACACACACACACACACACACACACACACACACACACACACACACACACACACACACACACACACACACACACACACACACACACACACACACACACACACACACACACACACACACACACACACACACACACACACACACACACACACACACACACACACACACACACACACACACACACACACACACACACACACACACACACACACACACACACACACACACACACACACACACACACACACACACACACACACACACACACACACACACACACACACACACACACACACACACACACACACACACACACACACACACACACACACACACACACCGTTCGGTTTGAAATAAATTCGGCCATGCTCCAACTTGCTGGAACTTCATTCCAATCGGTGATTTAACATTCTGTCTGCACATTCCCTATATTCGCAAAATTCTTCACTTCTGAATTTTTGACACCATTCCACCCTCACGCCGTGCTTCTCTAATGCCAAAAACCCTGCTCATCGTTGGTTTCTGTTACCTGTATATATACGATGGGAATGGGGACTTAGATGGGATGATACCTAGTCAACCATTGGATTCATGGGGTCGGTTACCTCATCTGTTATGATATATTCGTAGCCATTAATTGTCACTACTGGTAGATAGATCATATCATCCCATGCCACTGTGTCCGGGACTGTCCATTACTCTAGTGTCATTTATAAGTATAAATCTACGGGACGGGCTCAAAGGGCACTGCTACTATAAGAATACAAACTAGTAAAAACTTATTGTAATTAACGTAAATTATAATGGGTTTACTTCAAATTACAAGTCATACAATATGACGTATTGGAGTCTTTATTATTATGATCAACGAAATATATTGGGCTGGAGTAGATCTTGATGTCCTGCCAACTTAGCTTCCAATAACAAGTCTGTTTTTGTCAATTAAATCCGGTCATAGAAATGGCGGTATCAGATTCAGGAACTCTGAAGTGGTGGCGATGCTAGGTGTCTCAGTAGACTGTGGTGATGCGTATGGTGACTGCACTGTTGTTACGTTGGCATCAGTGACGCCTAAACATATCGGTAGCCTAAGTGCTGATGATGCGAGGCGCGTCAATAGACTGTGGTGACACATGGAGTCGGATTTGTGCATACTTTACGGTCATGATGTATTTTGGGCCTGTACAATTCAATACGACGATTTGTAGGATAATTCGCTTTCGGACAATGCTGACAAACGAGTCACAGACTGTCGCACCAAAATTGATGTGTGCCAGCGGAATAAACAAAAAATCTGATTCGCTCCTGGTTGAGTGAGGCGTCACGTGACTCCTCCTGGGTAGTATTTAAGCCACCTCGAGAGGGGCATCAGCAAGAAGAGCGGCGTACCATGCCATAGGTACAAAGCAGGAAACATGTGCGGCTCGGGTCGCCAGCACTGCCCGCTGCATCATCAGCCCACTTTCTCTCACTTCATGCAAAGAACTCGGTGCAACAGCTGATCAGTGGTACCACCTACATATCCCAGACTCGTGGGCAACCTGATCGTGCCCAATTTTTAAACTAGTGAGATACGAACAAAACTAGTCATAAAACAATCTCTAACCGCGGAAGAGCATTCAGTCATCAGGCCCCACTACAACAACCGCATCAGCTACATCTTACCCAAGATGTGGATACCCAGAGCACTAGCCTGGTCGCACCAGAGAAACAAACTAAGTTTGAACCAGTGATTACACAACTCAACTACTGCTAAGCGGTGTCCCACTGCCAGATCGCGAGTGGAATCAACCATCTACATCTTCAGACCGCAGAAGTGGTATCATCACCACCTGCAATCCATTGTCGCAGCGAAGTGTACTTAAGTGTGTACCTCTCCTCACTTCAACGTCATCATCATCTTATCATCTTCATCACTTGACTGTGTTCATCATGTGTTATTATTATTATTATTATTATTATTATTATTATTATTATTATTATTATGTCTGAGACCTGCATACCGCGTTCCAAACGTTCATCTTGTACTCTGCTTATGCTTATATTCGTCGTCGTAGTTCTTTGCGCAAACACCATTATTTTCACCACTCGTTGTACTTGATTGTTCGATTGTGACTAACTGATTCATCTCATGGACCGCATTGACGAGCCGCTTCACGAATGAATTGAAAACTGTCTTAAATATTAAATGCTATATGTAATTTCGTGTGAAATGTGTTCAGAACCTCTGCATCCGTTAAACCATTCTACCATATGCGTAACTCGCTAACCAACTATGGCTTTTGCGGACTCCGTTTTCTGATCCCGCTTATAATTATTGTATTAATTTATATGCATTATTTCTATCATTTTACACATCCTACGTTCACTGATTCATTTATGCAGGCTGATAAATTTTTTACTAATTATTGATATAACCATACTGTTTGCTGGACGCCATTTTCCCGCTATTATAACTAGAACAGTACCGCTTTTACCATTATATTGATAACGACTGTCTTCTAAGTGCACATTGTAATAGAAGGCCGCCTATCAGCTGAATTAATTTGGAACTCTCATCTATCCTCAATCCGTTATGCCGCTTTTCGCACAACCATCCGCTACTTGGAACAAAACTTACGAGAACGCAGCTCACTTGAATAACGTCTGTCTACATGTGCCTGTAGGCAAGATGGTCTGATGAAACTGCGGGATATATAAGTCTACTATTAAAATTAAATTTACTGTTTTCCTTGATATTGTCACGATTGTGAATTAAGTATTGAACATAGGCTCACACAAGCATTTTGGATACATGGCTCCACAAAACGCAAATATGCCAGGGAGAGGGGTGGGGGGGGGGGGGGTGGGTGGGTGGAGAAAGTAGACCCGGAAGAATTGTTATGGGTACGAAGGCCACCAATTAATGGGTAAAGGGGTGAGGTGGTGGGCAGGTGTGTGTGGGGGCCTTGCATTTCACCAATACAGATCTGCGTTGATAAACATTCGCTAGATTCTGTTAGCTTTATAACTAACCTTCAATATGTGTTTTGGAAGATGAAGCCGTGTCTGTTCTACAGTCGTGGTTTAAGTGTCCTGACGCTGAACTCGAGTAGACGTAACAGTTGACGTATCTTCTGGCTTACTAAGCAAAGCATATCGATCTTGACTTATTTAGAAACCTTTCAAATTGTACTCGCTTCTTCTTATGCTTTCTGCCTCACTCGGAGGCTTGTTAAAAGAGGATAGGCTTAGCGGCTAATGGAATTGCTCTTTGCTTGTACTGTAGTTGTGAAAATATAAACACATTTGATTTTCCTACGTAGACACGTGTGCTGGGAGGATGTTGTTATTACGTCACTCGTGATAACAAAAACAATTTATCAACGTACATGTATATTTCTCTATGTCATATTCGCGTTAAATGTAGTCTCTCTCTCTCTCTCTCTTTCTCTCTCTCTCTCTCTCGCTCTCTCTCTCTCTCTCTCTCTCTCTCTCGATTATGTATTTTTGCAGAGCCTCGCACCCCCCCCCCCCACCTGATGGTCTACATCCCTCCCCCGCAGCGGGGTTGGGGGTGGGTGGTTGGTATTGCCACGCCACTGCTATCACCCCTCCGCTACGCCAAATAGTTCCACTTTCATGCCTAACCCAATCATCTTAAGATAATAACCTGGAAACATCCCTTCAACCGATGATTATACATCTGCAATCAGCATTCGGCAATTACTATGCTGCACTTACTCATCTCATGAGACACGCATGCCACTCAATCCACTAAACCTGTTGAAATAATATCACAGCCCCGAGCCCCCACCCCTTATCACATATATCAGCCAAAATCACAAACAGGCCCATAGATATGTCAGAACCATAATTAGTCCGAGTTCTCTGACTCCGCCCTGTATTTTCTGATATGCCGGTCTCGCCCGGATGGCATTTTTGTGCACATCAGAGAACAGCTATGAGCATCTATCGTCGACACCGAGGAGTTCCCGTTGGCAGCCTTTCACACTAGTGAGTCCCGATTGGCATTCCGGTCCACATTAAACAACACCTACGGCATCCTGTCTATATGCATATTAACATCGCTAGCCATACGAGAGAGCGTGTGTTGGCGTTTTTTCCAGTCTCAGAGAGTGCATGTGCCATATTTTAACAATATAATCGAGGTGGGTGTACCATCATTTGATCATATCAGCAAGCTGTTTGTCGTTTCTTTTGACCACATCAGAGAGCTATGCATATGACATGGGGATGTAGTTTTATGATAAGCTTAAATACAAAACAAACAGAAAGGTAAAACTTTCAAAATCATTTATGATCCTTGATTTACTGAATATCTCTTGTTTCTCGATAACCAATGCATATCTTTTATTTCTTGAGTGCATGTTTCTGTTAATGTCGATATCGGCATATGCGCGTTGTTGTAGACGCAAGATTCCTGCAAACCAACCATTCAGGTTGGCTGTAGTTATAACTGCTCGTCACCTTTGCATCCTCTCATCCATGAAGGCATATCTGGTTCTTAGAAAGTCCGGATCCTTCCATTCTAACTCAACTGGTTCTCTGGTTTTGTGATTCCATTTTTACTTGCCACCCTCCCATCCATGAAGATGATACTATCTGTAAAGAATGCATAACATGTCCATCCCAACTCTGCTGGACGTGTTGCCTGGTTTTGTGACTGTGTTTCCTTCCCAGCCTCCCATCAATGAAGGTGATCATATCTGTAAAGAATGCAGGATCCTTCCAAATCAACCAGTAATGGGTGAAGAATGGGTAATATGTGACGCAGGCTGGGTGGTTGTTGGTCTTCTCTTAGCTCTTCCCGCTGACACAGTGGATGCAAAACGCTTGTGCCATATGAGCATGACTTCTGTCATTGGTGGCTCACTAAATCTTATTTCTGGCCAGCAAATAGTTGGCGTTTGAGCGATTTTATAAGGAACTGCTAGAATTATCATAACTGCAGAATGGGTTATGAGAAAATGAGACAGCCAGTGGTACGGGGGTGGGTGGGAGAGGTACTGCTATAGTATTGTGTGATGCAGTGTTATTACTTTTGTGACAGACTAAGGTTATTTAAATTATTACTATGTACATAGCATTGGGATTGATCCTTGGCTTAGATATATCACGATAAGAGCCAGCAGCCAAGACGAAGTAAGCAGAGCTAAAAAAGCAGAGCCCAACGCGCCTGCACAATTGGCAGATTTTGACATAGTCATGTTTGCATTGCATCACTTATAGCGCAAGAGTGTCGGGTCTCCTATTGGTAGAATTGCATAGTTGGATATTTGAGCATTTGGAGTTAGTATTTCAAGTGTTCTGGACGAGTTAGTATTTGTATATCTGGAGTTAGTACCCCCAGGTCTTAGGATTATTATATGTGTCACGTGGCTAACATATCAATCTATAATACGATCTAGTTCGCATTTAGGTCACAGAGTTATCATCTCTGTATATAATAGGATCTGGTTAGTAGGATCTGGTTAGCATCCAGTTAACATCTCCATTACTAACTTAGGTGTAGGTCCCTTTCGGTAGACTTCATCTAGGTGATCCTACTGGCTGACACACATACCCTGTGTAACTGAGGTACCGGGAACATTAGATTAGAGATAGATGCCTATTTTGGGGGTAGCTGTTGCCATGTAAGTAGCACCATGGGAATCATAGTACGGGTCAGGTTATTCTTAGTCTAGATTTATTGATTCAAGACCCCGATGCCCAGGTTGTTGGTAAAGATGACGGTTCCAGAAAAACTCGTGGACATGGCAACTGAAGATCTGATACAGCTTGAGCAATCAACTGTTCCTAGATCGGTGCAAAATTCAACTCGACACCCGAGATGGGCATGATGCGACTCATGAAGAGATTTATCTTAGACAATCAGAGACATTATCAGCCAAATCAATTTGGAATACCTGAAATATCGTACCCATAGACCAATTGAAGCAAGGAATGTAGGCGCTCTTACTCGGAGTAGTTTGAATTAATTTTGCTAGTATTCCATTATTTCTTGATTGACATAGTCAACATGTTCCTAATTGCATCTAATATCCGCCCTATTGGAACCAATATGGATAAATGATACTTTGGTGGTCTGTTTCGTCATATTTAGAGCGTTTGGCCTCACGTTTGGCCGGTGTGTACCTTGGGCCATTTCCTGCCAACCACAAAAACTATAGGCCGGTCTGATTGATATTAGATGCCAGTAGGAATATTTTGACTGGGTTTGGTTTCAATCCGTCAAGAAATAACAAAATAACATCAGAATTAACTAAAAGTGCAATAGGACTCTAGTTCAGAAACCCGAGTATGAGCGCCTACAATCCTTACTTTAATGAGTATGTTCGCAACAGAAGGTAACAGTAGCCCATACCGATGCATTCACAGATCAGCTTTCTAATCGTATTTCATACATTAATATATGTAGTAGAATCTTAGAAATAATATGTGAGAAGGCGACATTATAAAAATTTATTCAATTTAGTCAATGTGTGTTAATTACAATAAAAATCTGTGCACATTACCTTTCACACAAAGTGCTCTAAAAAGTCCCGTCCTATGCCATTTATTGTTATAGTCTCCGTCGTTACCTTTATCCTCGTGGTACTATCAGATATATTGTTGCTCTATTTCAGCATCTCCACCTTCATGTTCGCCGCGACAACCAGCCTAGTACTTCTATGTGCTGTGTATGCTATAGGTAAGAATAAGATACACACAGATATACATATATGCTTTATATTTAAAAAACCCAAATATTGTTCCCATTAATTATGTATACTAAACATGATTTTTTGTTTGGCGATTGACCTATACTAGATGTGTCCATTCCTGCAAATTATTTACGGGCATAGTTAAACACAATGAATTCAATCTTAGCAGTCAATGTTTGCATATTGAAGTATCGAAAGGCTGCATCGCAGGTTCGCAGCTGTGTCCACGTCGTCATTGTAGTAATTATCGTTGTACCGCTTGCTATAATAGAGAAAACCCTATCTGTCACTCAAGTATATGGGTCCATTTAAGGAAAATGTACCAGAAGGGTGGTTCAGAAATGTCAAATTTCAAACCGTTTTGATACAAACTTATATAAATTTTTATTGATTTGTCTCGGTTGGAGCATGATTTTTTTAACTTGCCATGCTTAATCTTAATCCATTTTCTGACAATTATCTCCTCGCTAACCCCATTCTCGTCGATTTATTCAAGACCATCACAAGGTATCAGAATTTCATCAAAACTAACATACAGATCCGCTGTATGTGATGCAAAATTATCAAGAATATATATAAGGACGATTAATGAATAATATATCTACTCGTTAGCTGTAAAAGTAAATTGTATGAATCCAAATGAAAGTTCAATGTGGTGGTCTTGACGTCTTGACAAAATGTTATGGTCTTGACTTGAAATAACACAAAAATACAAATTTCACTGATATTGTGCAAAGGAAGGCCTACAGATAACACAAAATACCTTAGTAGGACACATAAAATCATAACGCATATATAGATGCTTTGCCTTATATAAGTTATATCATCTACAAATCTTTATGTTTTAGTTTCTTGCATGACATTTTTGAAGGGGTGACATGATTCACAAGTGATTCTCACCTTCTAATTAAGCAACTACATTGCTTTTATATATGTATCTAATCCCAAATATAGTTGCCACTACTGAAAATAGCATTCGTAGGTACAACATAAATATTTGATACACCATTTAGTACGTTTCCCTAAAATTGACTCATATGACATCATAATAAATTACATCACATGCCGCCTGCCGTCATAATCATAATGACGTATTAAAACGTCGCTATGACACTTGAAAGTCTGTCCATTGTACAAATTGTATGTCTTCGATGAATTTACAATTTAATAAACTTTCTGTTGAATATTGTGACCGTTCCAGTTTTATCATATGGCACCATAATCAACTACGTTACGTGTAGGATAACGTCATAATCAATGACGTCATGAATGGCGTAGATAAGCTCGTCACGAACGCAGAACTGATGACGGAATAAGCGGTGTTGTTGCTCGAATCGAGTGTTTACTCTTTAATAAAGATGCTGTTGAATATTTTGAAACTAATTTGATTGGGCGCCATAAGCGGTGCAGTAATCATCACCTCCATTGCGACGAGATGTGCGTTCTTGAAGAGCAGGTCATGACCTCGGAGACCGCCCTGAAAATAGTATCAGGTACTGCCTTCCGCTTTGTTGACATTGTTGATAATGTTTCATTATCGTCGCTGTCACTATTGTTGTTGGTAGTGTACCAGATTTGTCGTCCTCATTCAGAATGGGAACAATGAGGGGCCAGCCGAATTTACGCTTGGGATGGCTGTAACGTGGGTTATGTAGGCCCTATCTACATGCGAGCCCAAGGATCCATTGATGGCCCCGTGAAATCGAGATCACTTCCATAAAATGTGTTGCCCGGATTTGTTCACTCCTTCGTGTATTCAATATTGTAGCTGCGAGTCAGGATTCTGCAATGATACTTTATTTTCCACTTTCGGTTGTCTTTCTTAATTATTCTACTTCGCAAAGCCTACTTCGATTCTAGGCCTCAGATCTGGCACCACTTGAAGCGGGTGAAATGGTAGGCCTACAACTTCTGTTACCCATATCATATAATAGGGCCTACTGTCTTCATTACTTGGCCTATCTGCAGGAATGTCTTCCAATCCAATTATGTTCAAAATATTCAATAGTCGGTCGCTATGTTTTAATTTGTTTTGGAAGTATGTTAAGTTATTTCTCAGCTGTACTGTATGCCACATGTTATTAAAAAAAGGGGCAGTAGACATCAGATATTGTCTACTTAAAGAATAACAGAAGGTGCATGGATTTGCAAAATTGTTTGATTTGTTCAAAACATGTAAGGATATACTTTCCTATGCCTAATTGCAAATGTGTGATGGGGTGAGGTGTAAAAAGAAATCTGGTCATGGCATTATAATGCTAGAAGATCGGAGATGAAAGGAGAAAAGTTAGGTAAACATGTTAGTCTGTATTGGCAATAAAAACCAGGAATCTATGAACCTGTAGCACCTTTTAAGACTAACTTAGATTATTATATCGAGCTTTTGTAGATATCTATGTGTCAAAGCTCTTCACAATAAACTAAATTAATCTCAAACGGTACTACCTTTGACTCCTGTTTTAAGGGTGAAATGGTTAACTAACTCGCTTTTTATTTTTATATTCAAAATAGGAGGATATAGGCTTACAAACCATCTTGCCAGACACAATGAAAATCAAATCTTAAAATTTGAAACAATTGTTTACAAGTGTCCACGAGCGGTAAGACAAATTTTCGGATCCGGAATCGAGCACCCTGTATACACGCGCGGGCACGCATTAATTTAACGCGTCCATGTAAATTAAACATGCATACAACCCTAGCACTGGCTTGGGATAAAGATGGTCTAAAATAAACCTAAATAAGTTTGCCGAATGGCATGCATCGAGTCGACTGTAGCTTGTACAAATATAGATTACTGTGACAGAAAGCCTAATGAAAATGTGAAACCCAACTCGCCAAATAAACATTTTATCATTACTATAATAGACTTGACCTAATCAGCATGTCCGTGTATGTGTTAATGGCTTAGCTTAATGGATGAAGTCTGTGACATTGAGAACAAACGCACTTGTCTTCATGACGTCTGAACATGCTAAGTGCAATTACCTGCACTAGAATTATTGATTTGTCAGATTAAGTTAGTATTGATGTCCAAGACTGAGAAAATGTACTTGTGAAACACGATAATCTAATAAGCACGCAGCCGCAATGGTCATTATTTTAGGTCAAGGACAAAACGCATTTATATTGAACCCCTTAACCACTGAAATATCATATTAATAAAATTTTTATTTTACATAGGACAAATGGAATCCATTTAAAACAAAATGTTGCTGTCAGCTGTTGATGAGACAGTAACAGCTTTCAACATTGTTTTAAACAATGTAGGCATATCTCTCTTCTGACTCTTTAACGACATGACATCAGTGTGATAAGGGTTCAGAATACCAACATCAGTAAGCACATGCATGGAAATCAATTTTCCTAAGAAAATTCCACTCCGCTTTCCCCTCCCCCCCCCCCACCCACCCTCCTTCCCTCCCTATCTCCCTCCCCCTCTCTCTTTCCCTCTCTCTCTCTCTCTCTCTCTCTCTCTCTGCAATTTAGGCCATCCAAGACAATCTACCAATCATGTTGAACACGTGAACAAGGTTTGTTCAGCTCTTGCCTTAGATGAAGTTTCTTGAGTTTCATGTCAAGCAGTTTCACAGGTCTTGAAATGTAATTTTTTAAATAGTGCAAAGTCCAAGATGGCCACCAACAAAATCGATCAAGCAGCTTTCTGGGGACCAACCATGGAGGTGATCATATGGATCCTTCCTGCCCAGCAGTTCTTAAGGATTCGCTTAAAGAATACGATGAACATATGCTGGATGAATAGACAGACTAGGTAGCAACACAATTGCGTCAAATTAGTAACAAACTATTCAACAGCTAGTGTGTATGGAATAAGTACTTTAAAGGGATATTCCACTGGGGGATTTTATGCATCTGACGTAAAGTACTAATTTTCCGCATTAATTTGAGACCAAGAGCACAATTTTATGGCAACAAATAAAAAAGATATCCTGAATTTAAATTGCTAAAGTAACCAGTAGATAGAGGCGCCATTTTGGACAAGCAGCTGACGTCACCGACACACCTACTCTGTTTGCCCGATCGAGGATAGCCGTAACCAGGGGAGGTAAATCTTTCATCTCGTGGATAATTAGCGTACTGGCTAAACAACTGACACGTTGCCACAGTGTTTGGAGGAAATTAAAGTGCAATTAGTGTCCCGATGATCGCGCCAGTCTTTGTAGTGCTAAATTGTCAAAAATTGTTCTCTTATGGGCAATTTCTATTTTTTTAAAACATAGAAGGGTTATGCCAGGAGCGTGTTTGCAATCAACCAGCTATAACAAATTCTTGAGAAATATGATAGTTGAATAAATGTTGAATGTAATTTCTCTAAAAGCTGTTGCTATTGCAACCTCTGCTTCCAGTCAAGTTCCAGTTTCAAAATATTCAACAGGCAGTAAATATGGGTCAACATTTAAAAATTTGGGATCAATTAGTTAACCCTTTCAAGGACAGAAAAGCAGAAAGCTTAAAATTTACCCTGCATAGGCCTATTGTGTGAAACTAAATTAGTTTGGAAGCTACTGCAACATAATTCCAGGAAAATTTAATTCAGAATATTCAACACTCAGCATAGTTATTTTAAAATTGGGAGTAAACGTAAATGATTAATAACGCTGGATTTCAATAGTGTGAAAGCACTAAACTACTAATTATGTCTAGCGCACACTTGTCATTATTTACTAGCTGTCACCTACTATTGTCTACGAAGTAAGCCGCTAAGTGGTTGCCTATAATTGACCGACCGGGCAATCAGCGACATCGTTTCATTTTGGTTTGCAAATTCCGTTTTACAATTGATGCAAGCAAATACGAGGTTAATTGTCGAGTTTGATTCTGTTATATTAAAATTAAGTACCGCGCCTTTTGTTTTGAAATGCATGACACATTATTTTAAAATTATACAGACTACATGTTCTAAACTTGTGTCTTCCAAATTTAAATGTGGAAGATATCCATCCAGTGCCGATGTTATGAAGCCATCTTTCAGTTAGCCCCTTTTCATGCGGATGCTTCTGTGGACCCGGTATCTGAAAATGTGAATTTCCGTACCCTTTCCATGATCGTTTCTATTATTGCAAGCCCATGCTTTACATGCGGACATGATGCGATTTAACCATTTCACGCCAGCACTGGCCTCTGCAATCGTCAAGTTGAGGACGCAGGTCAAAAGAAGGCTGTTTTGAGAATTTACAACTAAAACGACTGTCTCAGTAACAGAACCAGCCATTCCCGTGGTCAATTTTAGAAAATAGTCTTCGCTTGGCCTGCAAATGGCCATTCAATAAGAGAATATTCTGATTTTCCTGACAGAATTTGGTCATTAATGGGTTAATTAATATTCGGCCTTCATAACGCGACGTAAACAGGTAAATCTAAAAGCGCTGGCGATATTTTGCTGGTGTGTCGTTGACGTCATAATCTTGCGGTTTCTCGCTCTCGTTGCGAGAAAATGGATGCGCCCAGGGGTCACGTTTTCGAGCGTTTTGGGCATATTCATTTTATTATTTCTCGGCAATGGAACAGTGTATTTTATATTTTTTTGCGGCAACTATTTCGGATTATAGTATATTTTTAGTTGACTTATTCCCGATTTTCACTGGAATTTCCCTTTAAATTATGATTTCGCAGCCTCTTACTAAGCCATATTGGTGTGTGGGTGTCAGAGGTATATTTGGCCCGGGCTTTTCAAAGGAGGCCTTCGAATGTCTGATTTTGTTTACGTGTGGATGGTGGCATCATCTTTTATGGTTAGAACTCAAAGGGCTAGACATGTGTATCACGACCGCATGTGTTGGTGGGGTGGGGGTGTAGTGGGGTGGGGGTGGGGGAGGGTGCCGTGAGGTCGGGGAGCTCATACTCATATTAACAGCACAGTATTAAATAAACATAATATTGATTACTTAGGGATGTAGGAGATATAGATGGCTTCTAAGCGCATCTAATTCTTAAATTTTTTCGATGGAGGCCCCAGCTTCCTCCCATCCTGTGCGTGCGTGCGTGCGAGCGTGTGTGTGTGTGTGGGTGGGGGGGGGGGGGCGGGGGGGCGGGGGGGCGGGGGGGGGGTAACAAATACACCCACCGACATTGCATTTCTACCATGTGTATACAATTATTTCTACCTTTGCATCTGCTTCACACGTCAATTAAAAAATTGAGTTTGAGAGTTGCTGTTAATTCTAATAGCCCTTAGTGTTTCCACATTACTGCACCCAGCCGGCCATCATTGCACATACATTCTATTCTACCCGCTAAGCAAGGCATTAACGGAGCGTGGACCAGTATCACTTCAGAAATTCAAATAGCCTATGACTATGTAGCTTACCTTTACTTGCAAAGATACATGCAACGTTTACAGATAAAAAAAGTCAATATGTCACATGTAACTGCCACTACATAAATAGCGTTTCCATTGGTGATTTGATTCGGCCCAGGAGCACGCCCTCCCATTTTTGTCACATTGTAAGTTTTAGGATTTTTTCGTATATTCCGGATTTTTCTGACTTTCCTGATTTTTTCTGATCACGCCAAAGGTTGTGGAGTCCTAGTCTATGGTCCTACCCTTTCCTATGTTAAAATCTGAGCCAAATCAGACCTTGCAAGACATCCACATATCCAGAATTTGATCCGATCCGGATACATGTTATTTTATCCGGATCACATACAGACAGATAGACGGACGGACGACCACATTCCCAACAATGCGAGGGCAAATTTGGCATACGAGTTATCTTCCTCTAGTGCTTATTTTCGCCATCTCACTGAGAAACCTGTGTCTGCCATTTTTGCCGTAGCTGACCGTGAACAACACAGACACGCGAATCTTCGCACTTTCAGCGACACCCGTTGTTTCCTGCCATACCGTCAAAGCTGCTCGATATTTGGTGTCTATCAGCTCTACCCATTGAAATACAGCATGCATTGCTACCACTTGTATTTCTACCTTGCGGCAATAAAACGCTGTTTTGTCATCTCAGCTCTGTCGATTTGGCATTTCCTATAATATATCGTCTTTTCCGAAAACGGGTAGGCGGGTGTATACCCTAAAATCTAAATATCAAAATAAACGCTAGAAAACCGGTGAATATTTTTAATGTTGCGACAGCAACAGTTTTCCAGTCAAAATTGTGTTAAATATTCAGCATAATAGTTCTTACATCATATTAAATGTACATGGAAGTTATTCTAAATAGATTAAGAATATTTTAACATACACATTTTAGCATTTAAAGAACTTTATATACTTTTATACGATGTAAGAAATAGTACGTTGATTTTCTTGAAACTAATTTGACTGGAAGCTGTTGCTGAGCATTTTGACAGAGTTGACTGAAAGAAAATAATACCCAAGAAGATAACGACTTTCATTCAAATTCATATTTAAATATAGGCCTACATACTTTTTATTTTTATGTATAACCAACCACCCACTCACCAGCATCGAATGAAAGAGATTGGTCAGATTGCACATACAATTAAAATGTCCATTCTAATTAACCCTTAAAGCTGGGCCACCTAAAATATGTTTAGCTAATGTTGCGACGGCATGCGAATCTCGCTCTCATGTAACGTATACATGTGTTTACATTACACAGTTATATGATGCTAATTGATGATTATTATGATGATGATTAATTATAATTATCGATGATGATAATTGATGATGATTGATAACGCGCATGTTATGTTACAACATTAGGCCTACATGATGATGGCGTTGATGATGCATTGCCAACAATGAAATATACCAGCTCTACCCAGTGTACCATAACGGCATACATTATTTTCACACCTTTCCAGTTTGGGCGATTACCTGTGTCGCCAGTGCTAGCTATGCAGTGACAACCATGTATTTGTCGGCCTACGATACACGTCTAACCATTTTCAACATTGACATCTCAGTACCTCATATTGGGGTAACAAGTGAAATATTTTTAATTCGATTCTACTGTAGTTATTGCTTTCACTGTAATCGGCACCTTTAAACCAAATTAGAATCAAAATATTCAGCAACTAAATTCCTACATCGTAAATAATGTAAAGTAGACATTTTCTGTATTAGCTAACTTATATTAGGAAATCACTGGTCAGGTCAAATGTAAAGGCAATAAGGGTTACCCTATTCACGCCCTTCCCGCCTCTTAATGATGTAGATAGCAGGCTATCGTATTACGTATATGGTAGAAACTATTTATAACGGATCCAATTTAGAGAGCCACACGGCGGTAGCTCTTTAAAATAGGTGGTCATAAGACCACGTATCTTAAGAAATGCGCGATCTTGTGGACACCAAAACATTCACTGCAAAAAGTAATTTTATTAAGCCACACGGTGTCCTTAATGAACTCGTTCTTATGGTCCATAACGTGTCCATTATAGACAGGCAAAATTAGGCATTGATTTTCACCACTTCCAAATTCATTGATAAACGGTTTTGTTGTATCTGCAAATTTGTACGGTTGGACACTAAACTATGATATTACGTCAACATTCAACATGACTTACCCTTTTATCAATCCATTCGTCTGCCCATTTTACTTTCTTTCCAGATTTTCACCACTTCCAAATTCATTGATAAACGGTTTTGTTGTATCTGCAAATTTGTACGGTTGGACACTAAACTATGATATTACGTCAACATTCAACATGACTTACCCTTTTATCAATCCATTCGTCTGCCCATTTTACTTTCTTTCCAGCGGCTCCTTCATTCATTCATTTATTCATCCATTCAGCCAAGCCCACCCACCCACCTATCCACCCGCACACCCACCCACCCACCTAACCACCAATCCATTCATCCCCCATACCTTCCTTCACTCATTCATTTGTCGGTGTGGTAAAGAAATCACCGCAGCGTGGCGCCCTTTCGCACCTGCCTACGAAATTGTTGTTTTCAACAAATATCTTTGATTTGAATATGATTTCAAACATTCAATTGCAAAAGGAAGTAACAAAGAATTATCACAAAAATGTAATCTTTACAGATTCGTAATCTTGGATATCCACACTTCCTTACACATAGTGTTATTAATTTTATAGCTTTTGTTCAAAGTAGAAAGATGCTCACATTTTCCTAGAATACTTGTGGATTTCCCATATATTCCTATGGGAGGGAATAACATCTACATATAATATAAAAAGGAAGTAACTTCTAACTTACGTAGATTATTATAATCTACATCAACTAATAGCTAATACAATTTCCTTTCCGGATATATGTGTAATTTCACAAACAAGATATAAATAGAATAGGAAAATAAGGATTCTATGAAAATCTCCTCTTTGTTATGTAGTAAATTTCTGATCAAGACAGCCGAGAAATCCTGCGCATGTATACTTGACAACCGTCGTCGTTGTTGGTCATGAGACGAACACCTAGCCGGCTAGACGGATGGATGGATGGCTAGACGAATGGATGGACAGAGCGACAGACATACAGAGCACAATACCCTCTTACCCTTGTGGCAAGCGTGATTACGAGCTGCGAATTGCGAATGGCTAACAAGACGAAAATTATTATTTACATTGAGCTATTCAATATAATGAGTATCTGTTTCGGCGTTTAAGTCAATCATCTAACGTATCCTATGTATATATACTGGGCATCATAAAGTAGCACTAAGTTCAAACCACAATCGAAGTGAGCAGCATGGGTGATCAGGATCTTCTATTTGTCTGCCTGTCCATATTACATGTGAGCGACTCAAATGGTTGTTCATTTGGTGACTCTTTAAGGCAACCACTTTCCCCAGAAATCTTGACGGCGTGATTAAAGTGTGGCGTTAAGCTTCCGGGGAATCAGATTGGCTATTTGTAATCTCAGATGCGCTGCTTCGTGGCAAAAATAGCTGTCTCTTTTTTGCCTGTGCACGTTCTTGTAGAAATTATCATTCGAGTCACTCCCTAAAGTATGTATAATTTGTACTGGTCTTAAATAATGCATTCCATTTGTTTCCGGTGCAGGTGAGACGTTAGAGCATGACCATAGCTAGGCCACTGATAGTGATATGGAGTCATGCCGCAGGTTTGAAATGCAGTATACACGTCACGTTTAGTATGAGTTCATAAGGATGTAAGATGATAATTTTCAGAGACTATGTAAAATTTCGCGAGCTGACATTAAAAAAAATCCAAGATGTCTGCGCTGCTCCTCAAAATCACTAATGTCATCATAACATTCAAAGTATTGGCATCCGTGCCATAAATAAATGCAATAGATTGAGAAAAACACCCAGCCTAGATATGTCTAAATGATCCATACAATTTAGGGACCCAATAGAGGCCCATCAAACCAATAAATTCTTTGGCAAAATCAGTCATATATCTATAGCTTTGGATGCCATGGTAATCTATCCTTACATCAAGCACACTCTCGATAGAGACATCGGTTTCACCGGCAATGACCAGACCGTGCTTCTGTGCAGCTAATTAAGGCTTTGTGTAGAAATTCGGATAGAGGTCTTCTGCCAATATGGTATTCAGCTGGATGTCGTTCTTTGTCAAAGAGCGGGTTACTTGGTTTGATGGAGTCGGCATATCGGGTGCAAAATTGTGCACCAAAACTGATCGCATCCTCTGCATCTCCGTGGAAGTTTTATGTTGCCTTCACAATGCCTGTCAAATACTAACGCCAAGTTTACGAGTCGAACTTCTCATGGGCCATACGAAATAAATTTAGATGAAAATGACTACGTCCTAACTAGCATAAGAGAGGTTCGACATATAAATAAACTTTTCCGGCACGGCACGACTCACAGACATGCTTTTGATCATTCGAGTCGAGCTAAGGCGATTGAAGCGCGACTGTGGTTTATATGTCACACTTTTCATGTGCCATACTTATAATTGGATCCAGGTATTCGCATGCATAGAATGGTATATACGTGGTCAAGTTCTGACATTTGATTGGTCAATTCATTCATTCATTCATTCATCTTTACATTCGTGAATATACCTATGCATGTGCGTACGCCCACGTCCGCACACGCACAAATGCAAAAGTCCAGATCTCAGAGTTTTGAGCCTACATTTGAAATTCCTTTTTCAGTCGAAGAAGACAGACGAAGTGTTATGATTTCGTTTCGGCGTAATCCTTTGGAGTTAGATCCCCTGAAAAATATATAATTTGTCAAAAATCTGATTTTCGGAGCATAATCTTAAAAATGTCAATGGATTCGCTACAAATTTGTTTTGCAGAATCTGTCCATATTCACAAGAGTTACCGTACCATCACTGAAGAACTTAATATTCTTTAAACAAATCCCATTTCTGGGACATAATCTTAGAAAAGTGACGAAAATGTTGCTTTTACGATAAATCTTGAGGAAGGCCCACACCTCCCAGAGCAAAGATTAGGAAAAGCTAACAATAGACTGGTGTGACATGACAACATTTTATCGATTAATCAAATTATCAACAGCCATACCAACGCAGTGCTACAGTCGCCACTAGAGCAGCACGGCAGAAAGTGCAACTAATAAACGGGGCCTTAGGCAACGTTCCCAACTTGCATTGCTTTCAATAAATAACTGGAATGTACCAACATGTTCAAGGAGCCTGACTTTGTCAGATGTCCAGTAGATTACCCTCGGCGGAGCTTCAACATCATAAATCACTTTGTCTGAAATAGGCAGCCATATGCTATGATACTGTCACTTCTTCAGAGTTGGCTTGTATTTAACACTCTTCAATTACCCATCCGGACAGAATATGGGCCGTGGCTATGTGTCCAGATCGCGTGAGAACATGTCATCAAAGCTACTGATCAGCAGCCCAATGACAAGTGTATACATATAGGCTCCTGGGTATAGCCCTTTTCCTGCTCAAATATGTTTCTTCTGCTGTCACGTCATGATGAGCCACTTATTTTTGTGAAAATGTTCATCACAGCAGGTGATCATCTTGATCGTATATGATGCGTATGCACAGCATCTTCTTTGTCATTGTCCATTACTTTGACGATAAGAGACAGCACCCCACATGTGGAAAAGCTCAGAGCCCACATGCCCATTTAATTCCAATCTGTTGCCAATCCTACTGATTGGTTTTGAACGGTCTTCCATACGTGTTCATGGGAGTGTTTTCCGCTCGACAGTCACATCAGTGCCATTGCCAGGTAGACGCACCTTTGACTTGTACATGGCCAGACGGTAACAACATACCGTTTAGTTGGATGACCTGATGTTGCTGACAAAATTGTCACATGCGCAGTGTATGAGATTGCCAGTACCTGGACACCAAAACATGATCTCAGCACACGATCTCAACATATGTATGCGCAACATATACACAGCTGCTGAGTATCTGAACAGTCGCACCTCCTCATATGATCAAACCAGGGAAGATGCATACATGTCACAAATGAGGCTTTTGCTACCCCGCAACCCTATCTTTAGTCAATTCTAGGGTATCTTCTGTGTACTTCGCCAAACGCAGGGACCATGCTAACTCACTTTTAAAGAGCATCACATTTGCAAAACCAGGAGATGAGAGTATCAAACATTTTCGCCATGGTATTCAGTCAACTTCTTGAACAATGTATTTCAGAACACTCCCGATCCTCCACATACACAGCAAACAGTCCCACTGAGCTCCATGTTTTATTACGTCTTTCTGGGTACACATACGCGCACTTGAATGGTGTATCGTCAGTGAGTTTCTTTGCTTACCATCACAGTGGTCGATATTACGTTCAGATTTGGATTTTAATCTGCAAGAGTGTGGCAATGTGGATCTGCAGCAAGCAGATCAGCGATTGCACCCAGTACGCGTTGCGTGACAATCGCACCTAGTTTGTCATTTCTTTTACTACACACATCCTATATAATTTTTTTGTACTACTGGCCATTTACATCAAAACCCATGAGAAATACTGGATTACGGCGATTCTGTGGAACCTTAAGATCATACTAATATTATTCTTATTACATGCTTATACATCAGGGAAGAACAGACAATGACTCTTGAAATCAAATTTGTCAGGTCCAGATCGAAAACATTTTGGAGCACATTGCTGAACATCATCATCAACACAAGAAGCCTTGCGCACATAAGCAGCATGTGTCTCAACATTAGAAGACTAATTCTATCATTCTAACGATAGAATTGTCTGGCTCTAATTCGAGCAGTGATGCAAGTTGTCCGTTGTAATTGCCACTCAACTCTCAACCACATCTTATGGAATCAATGCGTTGTCCATAACCAATTTGTAACTCCTCCATTTTATTCATCGTGTGGTGTATGGCTTTTCATTATTTGATCATCTATGTGTGATGAAACTATGTTGGGTATTGACATCTAGATGGCCATTATACATTGCTAATTAAACAATAGGCCCAAGGGGCCTGTGTCGCTCACCTGGGGCACCATCAATTTTTGTCCAAATTGTTGGTGGGTTGTTTAGTAGTCGTTTAAATGAGTTTGTGGACATTTTTGCAAGTGCAATATGGCCGCCGAACACGCTACATGTTGATTGGCCCACGGCGCCCAGGTTGTTTTTGACGGATCAACTTCCCTTGAACAAACTTTAATGGTCTTTAGTCCTTAATCATACCGCCCAAATTTCGGCCTGATCCCTTCAGCAGTTCTGGAGGAGTCGTTTTCGGGAAAACTAGGTCATCCAAGATGCGAGCCGAACCATTTGGTCAATCAAGTCCTCTTGAACAAACTTGGCTTACCTCTTGGCCTAGATGAAGATTCCCCAAGCGGTATCAGAGATTTTTAAAGACATTTCCTAAAATCGGCCGAAATCCAAAATAGCTGCCGGGCAAATTGGCCGATTGGGTTCATTTGAACAAACTTGGATCCCTATGCACTAAGGATGTTTCTGCCAAACGTAATTGAAATCGGCCGAGTAGTTCTCGAGAAGACATTTTAAATTTCCCATTGCTTTAGCATGGGAGCTTTTGCCGAGAAAATTATCCAAGATGGCCGTCAACTTTTTATCCGACAATTTCGAAAATTGCAAATTTGAGCTCAGAATACCCAAAAACATGCATAGAAGCAATTTTGGCCTCAAAACCATCAAATAGAAAAATCCAATATGGCCGCCAAACAGGCTACATTTTGATTGGCCCATGGCGGCCATGTTTTTTTGACGGAGTAACTTCCCTTGAACAAACTTTAATGGCCCTTAGTCCCTGATCACATCTCCCAAATTTCGGCCTGATCCCTTCAACGGTTCTGGAGAAGTCGTTTTCGGGAAAACTAGGTCATCCAAGATGGCCGTCGATCCATTCTGTTAATTAAGTCGTCTTGAGCAAACTTGGCTTACGTCTTTCACTAGATGGGGTTTCATAAGTTTTGAATCGATTCCCCAAGCGATTTCAGAGAAGATTTCTAAAGACATTTCATAAAATCGGCCGAAATCCAAGATGGCCGCCGGCCAAATTAGCCGATCGGCTTCATTTGGACAAAACTGGATCCTTATGCCCTACGGATGCTTTCTGCTAAATATAATTGAAATCGGCCTAGTAGTTCTCCAGAAGAAGACATTTTAAATTTCCCATTGCTTTAGTATGGGCGCCTTTGTCGGGAAAATAATCCACGATGGCTGCCAAACCGTTTATCCGACAGTTTTGATAAAGGCAAATTTGAGCTCTGAATACCCAAAACCATATATAGAACCGATTTCGGCCACAGAATTCATCAAATAAAAAAATCCAATATGGCCGCCAAACATGCTACATTTTGATTGGCCCACGGTGGCCATGATTTTGACGGATCAACTTCACTTGAACAAACTTTAATGGCCCTTAGTCTCTGATCATATCTCCCAAATGTCGGCCTGATCCCTTCAGCGGTTCTGGAGTAGTTTTTGGGAAAACTAGGTCATCCAAGATGGCCACCGAACCATTTGGTCAATCAGGTGTTCTTGAACAAACTTGGCTTACCTCTTTCCCTAGACGATGTTTCATGAATTTTGAATCGATTCCTAAAGTGGTTTCGGAGAAGATTTTTAAAGACGTTTCCTAAAATCGGCCGAAATCCAAGATGGGCGCCGGCCAAATTGGCCGATTGGCTCCATTTGAACAAACTTGGATCCATATGCCCTAAGGATGCTTCCTGCCAAATATAATTGAAATCGGCCCAGTGGTTCTTGAGAAGTTGTTTAAAAGAAAAGTTGATGGACGGAGGACGGACACACGACGGACAGTCGCCATGGCATAAGCTCACTTGGCCTTTCAGACCAGGTGAGCTAAAAACGCTAATGGTCGAAAATGTGGATATAGAACTCAGGTTTAGATCTTTCCCATGAAAACATCCAAAGCTATAGCAATTTTAGTATTCTCACCACCCAGGGCTTATATATATATATATATATATATATATATATATATATATATATATATATATATATATATATATATATATATATATATATATATATATATATATATATATATCTTCGCTTATATTCTCCATGGTTGGCAACAGGGGTACAGAGTCCACATTTATGGTCCCAGCATCAATACCTTGAAAGTTATGTTGATATCCGTGATATTGAGAGGTGGTGCCGGCCATCTTGAATTTTAAAAATGTTATTACGCGAAATTTTACACACAATTTGAAAAATATAATCCAATGACTCTTATGACTCATCCTAATTAACAGAAAATGTTCAACAGAATTCAATAGAATATTTCTATCTTGTGGGCAATATTTTCAAATATCCTGATTATGATACCCATTTCTCACAGAAATGGTTAGATCTGGTTAGTCTGCTTTTAGATCTGCTGCTAACTGTCTTTTTAACGGACTTTAATAACTTTCATTAAATTTCATTAATTGTTTCTTCAAACAGGTTCATCAGATGTTTCTGATGCACGAACGCCTCTCTACCAAAACAACGGCCATTATTTGAACAATCGTGAAACGCGTTCGGAGCGAAGCAGAAGAGGATGGGATGGCTTATATTTCCGCAAGCGACTTTCCTCTCTTAGCGATTCCAACCCAGAATCATCAGACCCGTTATCTCACAGTCTAAGCAAACGTGGCTGGGAGGGCATAGATGTGTGCGGTTGTTGCCACAGTCAGCGTTTGCCAACGTGCTGCTACCATTGCATGCGCATTCCTGCACAGAGACATCCAGTACAGCAACCAGATTCCGGAACACAGTGGTTAAAGATGACATTGTGCCTGTGCTGCGAACGTGCACAAGTAGAGACATGTTGTCAGTTGTGTAGTCAATTCTAAGATTCTAACACATAAGATGCTGGGCGCATGCAGAGGGGTACACTGACAATAAAACGGTAGTTTGTATATGTTAATATTGCTTCACTCTTGACTCTTCATTATATTGCCACCATGTCTCTGCTGTTGATGTTCATGATATATAATGTAGATTGTAGCAATTGGTTATTTTGTCAGAAATAGATTAATGACGAATGGTCAGTTGTTAATAAGATTGCATCAATGTCACACAAACATCCAATTGAGAAACTGGTGTAGTCACCATGGCCGTTCCAGGGATTTAGCTCGGAATTCTTGAATGCATAATAAGAGAAACTAAAGTTCAATAGAACTAAGCAAACTGCCATGGATCACAAAAAAATCAAACGTCATAAAGTAAACTGGGCCATATGATAATGAATGCAAACAAGCGCATAGACTACGCGATGGCGAGTACAGTGAACCGGAACATTTATTTATTCATGTAGACGCAAAATTCTTCATACACTTAAAGCTTTCTTCATAATTTTAAAGTTTAAATGCTAATCTTTTTTTGAAATCCATATTAAATTATTAATTTGAAACCTATCAGCTGAACTTGATATTGTTTTATATAATAGCATATATATGGTCCGGCAGTTGTTTGGATGTGTTTGTCATTTCATTGCTATCTTATTGAGAAAACTTTAAAAATGAAAGAATATAAAAAGCCCTCTGACAGATGCTGTTACAATGACCATCATATCAACTACACTATTTTAGCAACACTCGTAAAGACAGTCTAAAAGGAACGCTTGAATAATCGATAGCACAACAAAGAGGTATTATTTACTCAATACCAACTAGGAAACCACCACAGTCTAGTTACTGCACCACGCTTAAGTCATGACCATGACCTCAAATTAGAACAACCACATTGCCCATTTGATGACCTGCATATGTGCCAACAACCAAAGATGACGTCAAACCATTGTACATTTAGGCGTCAGGACATCATAATGCTGTCTGCATAGAGATACCATATGCAACTCAAGTATATGACGTCATAATCAATTACGTAACAACTAGTTCACATAACAATCAAAATGAGGAAGGTCCGTCACGAAAATTGAAACGTCCTTACGAAGATGTATGAATTGTATGATGAATTTACAATTTAATAAACTTTCTGTGGAATATTACGAAACTAATTTGACGATAAGCTGTCGCTGACATAGACATCAACAGCTCCATTTCAAAATAGTATCAAAATATTCAGCCGCTTGCCTTTATAATTACATTGAAATTGGGATTCTATAAAGGAATTAATCAAGTTCAACCAGATATGCACGATGTCAATAGAAAACATAGCACCGTGTTTCATTGTCATACACTCAAAAGCTTTCTATTCATAATCCTACAACTATGTCTCCTTGTATTTCTATAGCGACTTTCCCACATCATGGGCCGGGTTCACAAAAGTGCGTAAGTTACGTCCTGGTGTAAAGTAGAAGACATAGTACCCTTTGTGAAAGCAGCTGGTGAAAGACAATATGAATTGGATTTTCAAAATGGAGATCTAGTCTGTTCTGTGATTAAGATAAATCGAAAGACGATAGTGTGAACGATAGCGTTAGTCCTGGCATGTTTAAGATGAAATGACAACGTAGAAATAGTCTAGGTAAATAATCGCCAACGGATTCTAGAATGCTACAAGCTGTCATCTATGCCAGGGTTTGTCTATGACCACTACCTGGCACAAAAAGCATGGACGGCATTTTCTAATGTAAATTGTATCGTGGAGCGACATGAGCTATTTCGTGACTAGATATGCCCGCCCATTTCTAGCTAATCTCCCGCCACGTTTTGCGCGTCTGGAGATCAATTTATATAATTTGAACCATCAATTCTTAAAATCCCAGTTTCAAGGTAATAATACAGGTTAGCTGTTGAATATTTTGAAACTAGTTTGACTGGGTGCTGTTGCTGCTTATGCGCCAAATTAAATTAGTTTCAAAATGTTCAACAGACTTCTCATTAAATAGTAAGTCCATCAAAGACATACAATTCGTACACATGACGGAGAGAATTATGATAATGACGTCAGCCTAAATGTGACGTAATATATTACGACATTGTATAGTTAAGTGACAGAATGGATCCCTCCATTCCACAGCTATACATCTGAATTTGGTATCAGAATGGCTGGAATAGTAAGGTATGTGGTAATATTAAATATAGCGAGCAATAGTGTAGCATTGGGACAGTACAACACACACGTGAAAATATTCATTTTTTATTTCATAACCATAAGTATACAAGAGTGTTTACGGCTTCTTCACGGCATGAGCCATGTTGGGATAGTCAAATAAAAGCAATCCCCGTTCAGTTATAAGCAGAATGATACCAGACAGTCCATGATAAAACGTAATGGCAAATTTTGAAAACATTAAAACTACTGCCACTCAACATATTTTTCACGACCCTCAGAGTGTGTTAAATTGCTGCCATGTTGTTCGGTGGCTTTCATGTAAGTGACTGCACTAATGAGAATTTTTCATTATCTCCAGGTCATATAGTACGTGTTATTATGACAATCTCTCACAAAATAGCTCACGACATGACAAAATTGAAAGCGCCATTCACTCCTTTTGACATGTGGAAGGCATACATGATAGCACGTAATATTTAGGCACGCTTGATGCCATCTTTATTTTTCTAGTCGATAACAAAGAACTATTTTGGAGGACGCCCAGGACTGCATTAGTTTTGGACAATTTGTTTAACTTCATACGGCTCCAAAAACTCATATGAGCAAATAAAATTTGCACGCACTATGCATTCACACATTTTCAAAGAAAATGTATATTTGCAGACCAAGAGAAGACTATTTTTTGACAATTTAGCACTGAAATGACTGGCTCGGTTATCGAGCCAGTCATTCCAGTGGTAAAATTTCAAAATTTAAGTGTTAAAGGGTTAAACAAGCCAAACCCTGGGAGAGGGATCCATTTCTAGCTAAGGCCCGCCCATGTCTCGTGAAGTTTCACCCAATTTGTAGATGTATTTGAATCTATGTATACTCTTTGAATGCTGAATTCTCAGAATCCCAATTTCAAGGTAATTATACACGCAAGATATTGAATAGTTTGGCAGCAACAACTCCCAGTAAAATTAGTTTCATGTTATTCAACAGACTGGTTATTGAATTGTAAACTAGTTCATTAAACACATACAATTCGTACAGTTTTGTGACGAATCTTTCGATTTTTGTGAATGGCCAACGTCATTTTGATTGCGGCGGCAGCTAAAATGTGGCGCATTTGATTATGACGTCAGATACTTAAGTGACAGATCGGATCCCTTCATTAATTAATAATTCATTTTCAAATAAATTTTATTTACTATTTTTAGTGGTAACTGTGTGAACGCAAGAAGAGAATATTGGTATTCACAAAATACGAACAAATCTCTATCCAACACAGAGCCTATGAGGTGATGGACCCGTGCACAGATCATTTACACAACATAACATAGCATAGATACAAATCATACTAGCATAACATGATTATCTCTACCTAATGGGTAAACGCCATACCAGGCAAGCGGTCACCTACAACCTACCCAAGCTCATCAGCAACACTGATGCTCAAATGCCATACAAAAAGGCCCTCGGGGAGCAGATAGCTAACCTCGACATCTACTCAGATCCAAAGGAAGCCCTAATTGAAATACTGAAATCTATGGAATCATCAGCTACCAGCACCATAGGTGTTCTTAAAAACAACCGAACTAGGTATATTGACGACCCTCTAATAGTAAAACTGTCTGCAGAGCAGAAAGCGTTACGGCTGCGCATCTATCAAAGTGGCCGAAGTGAAGACCGCACCAAACCATGTCGGGAACGCAATAACATTCTGCGCCACATTAGCGAACGATTAAAAGATCTTGTTATTCAACAAGCAGACTCCCTAGCAGATGAAATCACTGCCATGGACGACTGTCACAACATGTTTCGAGTAGCCCGAGCCCTGAGAGTTAGTGACTACACACAACCACTCACTGTATACAACTCTGAAGGACACTTTATCGGGACTGACTAGGGAAAAGCCTAGGCGATTCTAGAATGGTTCAAGGAACAGTTCACTGACCATGATGATGATGAGCCCTTGCACCCCGTTCTCAGTCCTTCTGGAAGCTATGGATTCATAGATCAAAGAAGCCCTTGATAAAAAAGACTACGTTTATAAAATGCAACCTGTGTATCCTTGATGCTGTATAACTGTAACAGCTGGGCAGCTCCAAAGGCAGCTCCAGACAAACTCGATGCCTGCCACCGCAAATACATACGCACTATTACGTGACACAGATAGCCAGACAGCATAATTTCCAATGATTTGCACTAAACAAGATGTGCGATACGTCGTCGGCGTTTGTAAAGGTCGCCCAACAAAGATGGTCTATGTTTGGCCACGTCCTAAGGACGCCAGAAGACACACCCAGTGCCGTATTAATACCATCCGGGGCCCCTAGGCACTGAGAATTTGCGGGGGAGGGGGGGGGGCCCTATGTGCTACTGGTTAGAATCTAAAGATAAATGTATAGCATCACCCTTAAAACGTGTTTTAACCCCAGGTCTGTAGGCTAACAGGTTTCATTTAAATTAGCTTTCGGCCAATTGGTTTCAAAATATTCAACATCTTTAAGATTCGTATTTCACAGCACCCACCAAACGATAGTCTTTAGTGAGCCTATATGACCATGTATATATGCGCTGCATAGGCGTTATCACATTCCTATTGGTGGAAAAACAATTCAGTCTTCATGCAATGAAGAAATCATCAGAAATCAGAAATACATTTGGTTGTTACAACCATGTTATCTTTGCGAAAAATACAATCAAAGACAAAATTCCTTTCATGATCTTCAAGGCGCACTGGGCATCATTTTCATTTAGCTCACTGACCTCATTCATCACATATTTGTGATTATGAATCAATTCGTTTTCAAACTCTTCTATGTCGTTTTTATATTTCTCAATTAGTTTTTTGGATGATTCTCTTTTGACTTCTAGGTTTTCATTTTTGTAATCGAAAAGGAAAGAGAACTCTGTGTGTACACGTTCATATGCAATAGAGCGCTTCCCCATCTCAGTGATAAGGCTGTCACATATGGCTATGAATGTTTGAGTTTTAAATTTCTCTTGAGGAGTAAATGTATGTTCTGATGCAGACGATTCATCAGCTTGCTCCTCACTTCCCGACTCATTCTGAATTTTCATTCTCAATTGCTTAGCCTGTCCATCAAAGTGATCGGAGTCATTTCGAATAGCCTTAAGAAATTCTGTTAAAGACTTCATATGCTCTACGACACTCTTTAGAACGAGTCCCTCGGTTTGCAACAGCGGGTTAACCTTATGCATGCATTCCAGAATATCACTCCAGAATACACACAGAAAACAGGTTCCAGTTCACTTAGCTTAGCAGAAATATTTCTAGCTTCTGCTCGTGTGTCACTGTTCTGATCAAGATCATTATGCAAAGGGTTCAGTGTATTAATTATACGAACACAGTTCACCTTTAGTGCATTCACCCAGGGGCGCCGGAAACAAATTTGAGGGGTGGGGGCAGGTTCCACAAAAAGAGAACAAAGATCTGAAATGGTTTTTTCCCTCTCAGAGAAGGATGTTCGGGGATACCAACCCAACCACGCAAGAACCACAAGAAAAAGCATTGAATGACACACGCTGGCTGAGAATCGATTTCCTGCATTCTCAGTTCCCTATGATCCATATATAAATGTTAGAGCAATGTTGAGCGAACTTATGTACACTTTGGTCCCTTGTACCTATTCTCAATTTATATTATAGTGGGCAATATTATCCTCTGATGTCTGCTTCTAGTCAATTGGAAACTGTAACTAAGCGATGACTAGCCATCTCCCTGGGTGTACGCTGTGCATGCATGCATGGTATGTGCATGCGTGCGTGTGTGTAAGTGTAATTGAGCAAGCGAGTGAGAGAATGAGAGAGCAGACGGGCATGGGTGGAGTGTGGGGTCCGGTGTGGTGGGTTTGCAGTGGAAATAATTTGATTGGACCTCAGTTCCTATTTATATTTGCTTTAAAAAAACCTATTGGAGCATCGCCTGACCAGTTTACTAGGCAGAATCTTTGCGAACGATGCATTGTAAGAAGGTATTTTCTCAAAATACGCCAATCTGGGAAAGGTGTATTGTGGCCCATCCCTTCAGCGGTTTCAGAGGAAAGGTGTTTTTGTGAAAACTAATTTATCCAAGACAGCCGTAAGTCTAATCGATTAATCATTTTGAACATGTAAAGATTTGTTAATCCGACCCTATGGATCATTCCTGCCCAGTTGTAATTGATGATTCGCTTAAAAAAAAGTGGACAGATGCTGGATGGACAGCTGATGAACGACGGCGACCGACATAAAATAAGTTAACTACTAAATATAGTCAATTCTTTGTATGATGTATGATTACTGTATTCTGCGGCTGTAGTAGTAGAAACATCCTACAGCTACAATCAGTCCTTCTTCGCTTTTGCCCAGCGTGTCTTGTCCTCAGTCGAAATGCTTTGCTTCCTCAGGTCCATTCTTGACTTGAGTGTAACGAGTCCTGCTTTCTTGAGGTCACCTTATAGCACGCTTAGCAGATTTATGCAATGACGTCCTCTCCTGGCTTTGTATTTGCTGGCTCCGAGTAGGGCGAATTCTAAGGCTCTCTGTGCTGGTGTCTCTTCTGGCATCCTTAGCACATGGCCACACATGGACCATCTTTGCTGGGCGACTTTTACAGACAGCGGCGACGTATTACACATCTTGTATAGTGCATCGTTGGAAAAAATGATGTCTGGTCATTGGTGTCCAGTGATGGTGCGTAGGTGTTTGCGGTGGCAGGAATCGAGTTTGTCTAGAGCTGCCTTTGGAGCTGCCCAGCTGTTACAGTTATACAGCATCAAGGATACGCAGGTTGCATTGTATAAACGTAGCCTCTTTATCAAGGGCATCTTTGATCTACGAATCCATAGCTTCCAGAAGGACTGGAAAGCTATGTTCCTCATGACGCAGGGTGCAGAAATGTCAGCAGTACTGCAAAGCAAAGCAGTGAGCCCAGGATTTTACTTTTCCTCCATGGTTCGCCGCCACGAAGTGGGTCGTCATTTTCTTTAGTTTCATGCTTTGTCGACAGGTATATGTCGGTGAACTCTGTTTTGGATTCATTCATAGAGATTCTCAATTTTTAGTTTGCTTGCAGCTATTGGGAGAAGTTCGTCAAGGGGTTTCTTTTCCTCGTCTATGAAGTCCACATCGTCGGCATATTCCATCTCTAGCCGCATGCCCAGAATTGACACTGGGGGGGGGGGGTTGGTCTTGTGGAACCTTCCCGCACAGATTTAAATGCAGCAGCAAGGTAGCAGGTGAAAAGCACCGGAGATAGACCATCTCCCTGTGGGGAGCCGATTGACGTCTCAAACTCTACAGACTTCACTGACTTGACTCGTTCTCTCAGCTTGGTGTCTGCAAGTAGTAGTAGTCTCACTAGTCGTAGCTCATCTTCATTGCAACTGGTCTGGTGTAGTACATCTAGGTCCCAGTTTCAAGGTAATAATACAGGTTAGCTGTTGAATATTTTGAAACTAGTTTGACTGGGTGCTGTTGCTGCTTATGCGCCAAATTAAATTAGTTTCAAAATGTTCAACAGACTTCTCATTAAATAGTAAGTCCATCAAAGACATACAATTCGTACACATGACGGAGAGAATTATGATAATGACGTCAGCCTAAATGTGACGTAATATATTACGACATTGTATAGTTAAGTGACAGAATGGATCCCTCCATTCCACAGCTATACATCTGAATTTGGTATCAGAATGGCTGGAATAGTAAGGTATGTGGTAATATTAAATATAGCGAGCAATAGTGTAGCATTGGGACAGTACAACACACACGTGAAAATATTCATTTTTTATTTCATAACCATAAGTATACAAGAGTGTTTACGGCTTCTTCACGGCATGATCCATGTTGGGATAGTCAAATAAAAGCAATCCCCGTTCAGTTATAAGCAGAATGATACCAGACAGTCCATGATAAAACGCAATGGCAAATTTTGAAAACATTAAAACTACTGCCACTCAACATATTTTTCACGACCCTCAGAGTGTGTTAAATTGCTGCCATGTTGTTCGGTGGCTTTCATGTAAGTGACTGCACTAATGAGAATTTTTCATTATCTCCAGGTCATATAGTACGTGTTATTATGGCAATCTCTCACAAAATAGCTCACGACATGACAAAATTGAAAGCGCCATTCACTCCTTTTGACATGTGGAAGGCATACATGATAGCACGTAATATTTAGGCACGCTTGATGCCATCTTTATTTTTCTAGTCGATAACAAAGACCTATTTTGGAGGACGCCCAGGACTGCATTAGTTTTGGACAATTTGTTTAACTTCATACGGCTCCAAAAACTCATATGAGCAAATAAAATTTGCACGCACTATGCATTCACACATTTTCAAAGAAAATGTATATTTGCAGACCAAGAGAAGACTATTTTTTGACAATTTAGCACTGAAATGACTGGCTCGGTTATCGAGCCAGTCATTTCAGTGGTAAAATTTCAAAATTTAAGTGTTAAAGGGTTAAACAAGCCAAACCCTGGGAGAGGGATCCATTTCTAGCTAAGGCCCGCCCATGTCTCGTGAAGTTTCACCCAATTTGTAGATGTATTTGAATCTATGTATACTCTTTGAATGCTGAATTCTCAGAATCCCAATTTCAAGGTAATTATACACGCAAGTTATTGAATAGTTTGGCAGCAACAACTCCCAGTCAAATTAGTTTCATGTTATTCAACAGACTGTTTATTGAATTGTAAACTAGTTCATTAAACACATACAATTCGTACAGTTTTGTGACGAATCTTTCGATTTTTGTGAATGGCCAACGTCATTTTGATTGCGGCGGCAGCTAAAATGTGGCGCATTTGATTATGACGTTAGATACTAAGTGACAGATCGGATCCCTTCATTAATTAATAATTCATTTTCAAATAAATTTTATTTACTATTTTTAGTGGTAACTGTGTGAACGCAAGAAGAGAATATTGGTATTCACAAAATACGAACAAATCTCTATCCAACATAGAGCCTATGAGGTGATGGACCCGTGCACAGAACATTTACACAACATAACATAGCATAGATACATATCATACTAGCATAACATGATTATCTCTACCTAATGGGTAAACGCCATACCAGGCAAGCGGTCACCTACAACCTACCCAAGCTCATCAGCAACACTGATGCTCAAATGCCATACAAAAAGGCCCTCGGGGAGCAGATAGCTAACCTCGACATCTACTCAGATCCAAAGGAAGCCCTAATTGAAATACTGAAATCTATGGAATCATCAGCTACCAGCACCATAGGTGTTCTTAAAAACAACCGAACTAGGTATATTGACGACCCTCTAATAGTAAAACTGTCTGCAGAGCAGAAAGCGTTACCGCTGCGCATCTATCAAAGTGGCCGAAGTGAAGACCGCACCAAACCATGTCGGGAACGCAATAACATTCTGCGCCACATTAGCGAACGATTAAAAGATCTTGTTATTCAACAAGCAGACTCCCTAGCAGATGAAATCACTGCCATGGACGACTGTCACAACATGTTTCGAGTAGCCCGAGCCCTGAGAGTTAGTGACTACACACAACCACTCACTGTATACAACTCTGAAGGACACTTTATCGGGACTGACTAGGGAAAAGCCTAGGCGATTCTAGAATGGTTCAAGGAACAGTTCACTGACCATGATGATGATGAGCCCTTGCACCCCGTTCTCAGTCCTTCTGGAAGCTATGGATTCATAGATCAAAGAAGCCCTTGATAAAAAAGACTACGTTTATAAAATGCAACCTGTGTATCCTTGATGCTGTATAACTGTAACAGCTGGGCAGCTCCAAAGGCAGCTCCAGACAAACTCGATGCCTGCCACCGCAAATACATACGCACTATTACGTGACACAGATAGCCAGACAGCATAATTTCCAATGATTTGCACTAAACAAGATGTGCGATACGTCGTCGGCGTTTGTAAAGGTCGCCCAACAAAGATGGTCTATGTTTGGCCACGTCCTAAGGACGCCAGAAGACACACCCAGTGCCGTATTAATACCATCCGGGGCCCCTAGGCACTGAGAATTTGCGGGGGAGGGGGGGGGGCCCTATGTGCTACTGGTTAGAATCTAAAGATAAATGTATAGCATCACCCTTAAAACGTGTTTTAACCCCAGGTCTGTAGGCTAACAGGTTTCATTTAAATTAGCTTTCGGCCAATTGGTTTCAAAATATTCAACATCTTTAAGATTCGTATTTCACAGCACCCACCAAACTATAGTCTATAGTGAGCCTATATGACTATGTATATATGCGCTGCATAGGCGTTATCACATTCCTATTGGTGGAAAAACAATTCAGTCTTCATGCAATGAAGAAATCATCAGAAATCAGAAATACATTTGGTTGTTACAACCATGTTATCTTTGCGAAAAATACAATCAAAGACAAAATTCCTTTCATGATCTTCAAGGCGCACTGGGCATCATTTTCATTTAGCTCACTGACCTCATTCATCACATATTTGTGATTATGAATCAATTCGTTTTCAAACTCTTCTATGTCGTTTTTATATTTCTCAATTAGTTTTTTGGATGATTCTCTTTTGACTTCTAGGTTTTCATTTTTGTAATCGAAAAGGAAAGAGAACTCTGTGTGTACACGTTCATATGCAATAGAGCGCTTCCCCATCTCAGTGATAAGGCTGTCACATATGGCTATGAATGTTTGAGTTTTAAATTTCTCTTGAGGAGTAAATGTATGTTCTGATGCAGACGATTCATCAGCTTGCTCCTCACTTCCCGACTCATTCTGAATTTTCATTCTCAATTGCTTAGCCTGTCCATCAAAGTGATCGGAGTCATTTCGAATAGCCTTAAGAAATTCTGTTAAAGACTTCATATGCTCTACGACACTCTTTAGAACGAGTCCATCGGTTTGCAACAGCGGGTTAACCTTATGCATGCATTCCAGAATATCACTCCAGAATACACACAGAAAACAGGTTCCAGTTCACTTAGCTTAGCAGAAATATTTTTAGCTTCTGCTCGTGTGTCACTGTTCTGATCAAGATCATTATGCAAAGGGTTCAGTGTATTAATTATACGAACACAGTTCACCTTTAGTGCATTCACCCAGGGGCGCCGGAAACAAATTTGAGGGGCGGGGGCAGGTTCCACAAAAAGAGAACAAAGATCTGAAATGGTTTTTTCCCTCTCAGAGAAGGGTGTTCGGGGATACCAACCCAACCACGCAAGAACCACAAGAAAAAGCATTGAATGACGCACGCTGGCTGAGAATCGATTTCCTGCATTCTCAGTTCCCTATGATCCATATATAAATGTTAGAGCAATGTTGAGTGAACTTATGTACTCTTTGGTCCCTTGTACCTATTCTCAATTTATATTATAGTGGGCAATATTATCCTCTGATGTCTGCTTCTAGTCAATTGGAAACTGTAACTATGCGATGACTAGCCATCTCCCTGGGTGTACGCTGTGCATGCATGCATGGTATGTGCATGCATGCGTGTGTGTAAGTGTAATTGAGCGAGCGAGTGAGAGAATGAGAGAGCAGACGGGCATGGGTGGAGTGTGGGGTCCGGTGTGGTGGGTTTGCAGTGGAAATAATTTGATTGGACCTCAGTTCCTATTTATATTTGCTTTAAAAAAACCTATTGGAGCATCGCCTGACCAGTTTACTAGGCAGAATCTTTGCGAACGATGCATTGTAAGAAGGTATTTTCTCAAAATACGCCAATCTGGGAAAGGTGTATTGTGGCCCATCCCTTCAGCGGTTTCAGAGGAAAGGTGTTTTTGTGAAAACTAATTTATCCAAGACAGCCGTAAGTCTAATCGATTAATCATTTTGAACATGTAAAGATTTGTTAGTCCGACCCTATGGATCATTCCTGCCCAGTTGTAATTGATGATTCGCTTAAAAAAAAGTGGACAGATGCTGGATGGACAGCTGATGAACGACGGCGACCGACATAAAATAAGTTAACTACTAAATATAGTCAATTCTTTGTATGATGTATGATTACTGTATTCTACGGCTGTAGTAGTAGAAACATCCTACAGCTACAATCAGTCTTTCTTCGCTTTTGCCCAGCGTGTCTTGTCCTCAGTCGAAATGCTTTGCTTCCTCAGGTCCATTCTTGACTTGAGTGTAACGAGTCCTGCTTTCTTGAGGTCACCTTATAGCACGCTTAGCAGATTTATGCAATGACGTCCTCTCCTGGCTTTGTATTTGCTGGCTCCGAGTAGGGCGAATTCTAAGGCTCTCTGTGCTGGTGTCTCTTCTGGCATCCTTAGCACATGGCCACACATGGACCATCTTTGCTGGGCGACTTTTACAGACAGCGGCGACGTATTACACATCTTGTATAGTGCATCGTTGGAAAAAATGATGTCTGGTCATTGGTGTCCAGTGATGGTGCGTAGGTGTTTGCGGTGGCAGGAATCGAGTTTGTCTAGAGCTGCCTTTGGAGCTGCCCAGCTGTTACAGTTATACAGCATCAAGGATACGCAGGTTGCATTGTATAAACGTAGCCTCTTTATCAAGGGCATCTTTGATCTACGAATCCATAGCTTCCAGAAGGACTGGAAAGCTATGTTCCTCATGACGCAGGGTGCAGAAATGTCAGCAGTACTGCAAAGCAAAGCAGTGAGCCCAGGATTTTACTTTTCCTCCATGGTTCGCCGCCACGAAGTGGGTCGTCATTTTCTTTAGTTTCATGCTTTGTCGACAGGTATATGTCGGTGAACTCTGTTTTGGATTCATTCATAGAGATTCTCAATTTTTAGTTTGCTTGCAGCTATTGGGAGAAGTTCGTCAAGGGGTTTCTTTTCCTCGTCTATGAAGTCCACATCGTCGGCATATTCCATCTCTAGCCGCATGCCCAGAATTGACACTGGGGGGGGGGGGGTTGGTCTTGTGGAACCTTCCCGCACAGATTTAAATGCAGCAGCAAGGTAGCAGGTGAAAAGCACCGGAGATAGACCATCTCCCTGTGGGGAGCCGATTGACGTCTCAAACTCTACAGACTTCACTGACTTGACTCGTACTCTCAGCTTGGTGTCTGCAAGTAGTAGTCTCACTAGTCGTAGCTCATCTTCATTGCAACTGGTCTGGTGTAGTACATCTAGGATCTTTAAGCGTTTAATTGTGTCGAAGGCTCGTGACATGTCAATGCCCATTTTGTGGAAATCCCAGTGTTTGAACATGACTACCGACACAACCATGCGTTAAGCCCATACAAAGTCTGCGCAGCTGCGTCCACGTTTGAAGCCACTTTGACATGATCCGGTGAAGTAATCGATTTTGTCTCGGATGCTGCATAGAGTAACATTGGATAGGATTTTCCATATGCTGTTGAGGAGCACAATGGGCGGCAGATTGGCTGGGGGCCCAGGTGGCTTCTTGGGCTTGGGTAGTGCGATGAGGGTGCCTTGGCCTCCAGTGTCGATGGGAAGGTGGTGCATAATAGCTGAATTGATTAGGTGCGTGATCGGTTTTGAGATGTCACTTGCATATTTGAATAGTTCATTGCTCATGCCATCAAGTCCAGATGCACGTCCACTTTTCAGGGCTTTAAGTGTGATCTCAACTTCTGCTGTTTTAATTGGTGTTAATAATGGCCTGGGGTCTCCTGAGAACTGGTGCAAGGGCTCATCGTCGTTGTCAGTGAACTGTTCCTTGAACCATTCTCGGAACGTCTCGGCTTTTCCCTAGTCAGTCCCGATAAAGTGTCCTTCAGAGTTGTGTACAGTGAGTGGTGGTGTGTAGTCAGTAACTCTCAGGGTTCGGGCTGCACAAAACATTTTGTGACAGTCATCCATGGCAGTGATTTCATCTGCTAGGGAGTTTGCCTGTTGAATAGTAAGATCTTTTCAGCGTTCGCTAATGTGGCGCAGAATAATATTGCGCTCCCAGCGTAGTTTGGTGCAGTCTTCACTTTGGCCACATTGATAGATGCACAGCCGTAATGCTTTCTGCTCTGCTGACAGTTTTACTACTAGAGGGTCGTCAGTATACCTAGTTTAGTTGTTTTTAAGAACACCTATGGTGCTGGTAGCGGATGATTCCATAGATTTCAGTATTTTGGTTAGGGCTTCGTTTGGATTGGAGCTGACATCGATGTTAGCTATCTGCTCCCCGAGGGCTTTTTTGTATGACATTTGAGCATCAGTGTCGCTGATGAGCTTGGGTAGGTTGTAGGTGGCTCTACCCTCTTGCCTGGTATGGTGTTTATATATTAGGTAGAGATCGTTCATCTGAAGGCGTGTAATGACTAGCTTATCGTCAGAATTGAGGTCTGTGCCTCCATACAAACGAGCATTCCGGAGTAAGGGTTTTGCTTCTGTCTTGCATAGTATGAAGGCTATTTGGTTGAAGACAGCTCTTGTAGCCGTAGACCCTTTTGGGGCTTTGCGATCAGTAATGTGTCCAGTTCATGTTGTCCAGTGCCAGCATGGGTGCTTGAAAGTCGTATTCATGACAAATAGGCCATTGGAACGAAGGAATGCCACCAGTGCATCTCCATTGCTGTTGCGTGTGCCCTCTCCATAGGATCCCATGCATAAGCCAAGTCTTGAACTTTTGTCCGCAATTCCGAGTTTACCCAGCTTGGGAGTTGAAATCTCCACACACGAACAGCTGCCATCTAGCTGGGATTGTAATGGCGGAGCTCAGTTCTGCATAGAAGGAATCAAATATTGCTGGATTCTCTTTGGCTTTTTCAGCAGTTGGGTCGTATGCGTTGACAATTCGGGACTTAGTGGTGGTGTGTTTTCGCATAAGTATAGCCAGGTCGATGAATGCAAAGTCTATCACTGATGTATCCAAAACTAATGATATGATCCGGTATGTGGCCTGTTTTTGCTCCATGAGCACTAGCTTATGGCCTGTCTGTAGCTGCTGCTCTGAGTGTTTAGCTACTTTAGTCTCTTGAATGCATGCAATATCGATGTTATAGTGTTCACAGTCTACATCTAAGGTTTGCCTCTTTGATGTTGCACTCAGAGCATGTACATTCCACGTAGCTATGGTAAGCTCCTGGGAAGATTGCGTCGTCCGAGGATGTCGAACACAGTTTCTTCTTTGAGGAAGGGTAGACATAATCAGAGTTGCCTCTGTATGCAGACGTCAGCCCGCAATCATTGATGACAGTTTCCCAAAACAAAGTTGGTACTTACCGAGGAGACCAGCGTGAAGGTGTCATCTTTCTCCACCGTCAATTCTTTAGGGTGTGTTAAATATTCCAGGAACATTTAAAAACTAATATTAGTGGACGCTGCTGCTGGTTGAGGTAGCAATGCCGCCAAGTCAAATTAGTAACAAACTATTCAACGGCTAGCGTGTATTGAATGAGTGATTTAAATGATGATTTCGCATCCTCTTACATAGCCAGCCATATTGGCGTGGGGTTGTCGGAGGGGTATCCAGACCAAGCTCAGACTAATCAAAGTAGGCCTTCAAATGTCTTATTTTGTTTTCGTGTGGGCGGCGGCATCTTTGCCTATAGCTTGAACTAAAACATCTTGCCGTGGCTAAAAATGTGTATCATGACTGTGCGAGTTGATAAGGTGGGGTGGGGCGAGGTGGGGTCGGTGGGTTGCTCATAGTCATACAAAAAGTACAGAGGATGATATTTATTACTGTGAATGCAGTAGATGGCTTCTAGGCGCATCTAATGTTCGTCCGAGGGAGTCCCACACTCCCCCTCCCACCGCACCCCAAAGACCACACCCTCCTCCCATCGACCATGTGTATACAAATTATGTGTGCCTTTGTATACAGTATACGTATTACACATCAAATAAAAATGTGATTTTGAGAGTTGTTGCCAATTCTAAAATTCCATGAGCATCACTGGGAATATTTCTTGTTGTAGTTTTACCATGCACATGGCTACGCCCAGCCGCCAACCATTGCACATATATTCTATTCTACCCACTAAGGCATTAACGGATTCGTATCTTACCTTTACTTGAAAAGCTGCGTGAAACGTGTTCAGATTTGAAGACGTCAAGTATCACAATAATGATACGGTACAAAACACATCAATAATAAATTAGTCAATATGTCACATGTAACCACCACTATTTAAATAGCAACTTATAACGTTGTGAGTTGAAAATGGAAACTCGGTCACTGTGAGCTCCACCATTAAACTTGTGAGTTGAAACTGAAAACCTGGGTAGACAGTAATTTCATGTCGCTATTAGACTTCTGAGTAGAAAGCGATAGCCATGGTGGAGGAATGATTGCAGGACATTTGCCTACACGTCTCAACCTTCGGGGAGAGAAGTGTATATATTTTTTCTCTGGTCTAAGATCATTTTTGGCCAGGGAAATAGATATCTCCAGCCTAAAAGCACTACCATAGTACGTCATGGGCTGAATGCCAAAATACCTTACAACCGAACTTTAATACAACTCCTTAGTCTGCTTTGAAAATTCAAAGAATAATTTTTTAAGTTCTAAACTAATATTTAAATTTATTTTATAGAAATGGGTAAAGGGCACAGCTGCCCCCGTCGCTCCCGTGACCAAAGGGCAATGGGGGCAGCTGCTCCTGCTTCCCCCATGCTTCCGGCGCCTCTGAGGATAGATAAGATACACGGTCGCGTCCACAATTAGAATATGTCTGAATGTGTCTCGTTAGGAATGGGTCATACTTCACTAACAACTTTAATATACCACAGTAATTCCCATTCTCCATGGATCGTTCCCTCGTAGTGCAAGCCCGCGCTGGCCCAGGAAGAGAATGATATCAATAATGCGATCAACGAAGTTCTGCCCGTATTGCCATTCCTGTCATAACTCTTGGTGAATCTACTTTCTAAGCACTTCTTCTTCGAGCGAATTGACCAGGCATGAAACGATGTGGTGAGGCAAAGGCTATTTTCATGAGAGGATATTCTAGCGGGCACATTTTTTCAGTCATTAAATCCTGTAGTAAACCGATCTGAGCATGAGGACGATGAGGTTGCCGATCCAGAGAATAACTTACAGACTCCACAATATACCATTTTGGTTTTTGGTGAAAACACGAGCCAATGATGATCATTGTCCGTTTGAACATTGATCTAGAAATGAACCGTTGTTTGGACCCAGACCACTGAGAATCTTGTAAAACCTGCACAATCAAAATCAATGTTTTGGGGAATATGGCCTTTTTGGATGAAATGTTCTACCAGTTCCACGCCTACTGTTCACTCAGCTGGATCATCACTAAATATTTCGCCACCAGCTTGTTCTTTTGGATCTCGATTTTCTTGAATAACCACACCATCACTTTCCGCCTCACTGACTGTGGTATTTACATGTTGTACATCATGCTCAGAATTCTCCGTTTCTGCTGGCGCAGACTGTGCAGTAGCTGTGCATGTTGCAGAAGATTGCTTACATTATGATGATAGAACTGGTTCAAACCCTAAACTTGTCAACGGCTTCAGTCCTGCGGTAGACGCTTTTGCTTTCTTTGCTTGGAGTTTCCGCTTATCCGCACCACTCAGATAGGTTTGTTTAATTTTGACTATTTGAATAAATCAGATCTAAAAAGAAACCCAGCAAAATAAAGATTAAAGGCAGTTAAGGCACAAGCTCACACAGGTTGGCAGAAAATAAGAATATACAAGTACACACATTGATGCAAGGCATCAATGGCAAATAGCGTGGCCGGAGATTATTATAATTCAAGTTGAGCTTCAAATTCATTTTTATATATAATATACAATTTGCAGTAGCACAACACGTTGTCCACCAAAGACAGTAACTATATCTAGACCTTGGACCCCTACATAGAACAAAAAATAAATTATACATGTAGAACTGGCACAGGCGTTATGTAATATAGGAAGACATGGGCATCAAGTTAAAGTCAATGTACTATAAAGATATAGCAATATGACATGTGATAATTTGACAAACATATTTGCAGGACAGAGAGAAATGTGTTTAGAAGAAGCAGATTATATTTTGGGCAGTCCGTCCATCTTTCCATCCATTTTGTTGACCATATGCGTAAATTCTGGGGGTTTTGTTTGATAATGCAGATTCTATCTGGAGCTAAATTATAGGATATATAGAAAGACTTTCACATTATTGCAAGAAATATGTGATGATAGAATCGTGCAATATCTAGTGAGTTCTAGATGGTATTATGTTCGAAGGCCTGGTTACAAACCGAGTACATAGATTCTGATACTGGATATATAGTAAATTTTTAGCATTTGAAAACTGCAAGTTGCGACTAAATTGCGTATTTCGAAATTACTCCATAGTATAGTTTTTAAACTCTATACTTTATTAACGCATTCATATATATCTCTGTAAACCTATGGGTGAAATTCTGGAGCCGAACCTATTACAAGCGATATGCCAGGACATATTGACATCTATCCGATTGTGGCTAATGTGAACCAACTATCTTTCAATGGGGACATATTGCGATTAAGTAATTACATGGACATACTTGGTAATTATGATATTATTTGATGGTAGAATTGTGTAATATTTCGTACAGCACTAGTACATAATAATACATATTGAGTTATGCATGGCTAGATGTTCGAAAACTGGTTACAAACAGAGTACATAGATATCCGTATGCAAATTATTGGCATCTGACAACTTTTGGTCACTACTAAGTTGCGTATTAAAAAATTACTTTACAGTGGAAATTTTTAATCAATATTTTATTAGCATATTTATGTATCTATCTGACATTTGGGGGCCAAACTTATTACAGACAATAGGCTACCGAAAACCATGGATTTGCCAAAACCTGTGCAAATTTTTGCCATGGATTGTGTACTACGAAATTACTTCATGGTAGACATTTTTAAGCTTAATATTTCATTAGCGTATTCATATACCAATCTGACCATATGTTTGGATTTTGAACCAAATATGGGCCAAACTTATTGCAGACAGTATGGTACTGAAAATTACTGATCTGCCAAAATGTAAGCCAATTTTCGGTATGGAATTGCGGACTACAGAATTATTTCATCGTAGAATTTGTTTTAATTAGTAGTTGCCGCTTTATTTCTGCGGGGCTTCTGCTCTGCTTAATCACTTGCTTAGTTGTTTTCAGAACAAGAATAAAGTTTATGCCGCAACTGGCCGATAACTACCTAGCTATTAGACATGGCTGTCATGGAGAAGAGATGCCCGAGGACATCAATACTGCAGACAGCGCTCATACATGTTACTCAGCAGGATCTCTGAACTGGGTGTCATTTTTTGACATGCTCTCTCTGCCATAGGCTTATATACGCTTATAGCTCTACCCAAAGGGACGTGTTCAGGAAACAAATCCTAGACGGGCGGCGCATACCCAGCTTAGCTAGCTGGTACGGCCGGTACCCGACCGGTCGATCCGAACTACACCACCGTGGCAAACGATCATGCATGGTGGATCGACGCATGGATGTACGCTAGGCAGGAATCATAGACTTCCCGGGTAGGTGTGTGGCCGGAGAGGAGTAGTGACGCATAGACGCGTATTCAAGAGACAGAGCACATAGGGGTGCCAAGAGGAGGGGAGACATACTTTTAGATTTTCAATTTTTGACCTGGAATTATTTTTCCAGGCCTTTCTTTTTTGTTCTTTTTATTATTAATATTACGGTGCATGCTATAACATTATTTAGTATATGATCCTAAACAATAGCTCGCATGGGTGTTCCCGTTAGTGCGGATAATCATAATCTCCGCAAAGAACACCCAAGCTCCAACATACCCCAATTTAAGTTTATAAATATATAAAAATATAATAACAAAAAGATAAGGTATATAAATATTACCTATGTAACATACCCTTATGAAGTATGTTTTTATTAATCACACATAATTACTTGCGTACCCCGTGTAAATAAATGGGCACACAACATGTATCACCAAGTGTTATTATTATATATATCTAAAATATCTATTTGCGGCCCGGACTTGCGGGTCCGCAACGGGCAGCTCTCACTGACCCCATATCCGTCCTGACATCTAAGACAGGAAGAAAATTAATAAGAAAATTAAGATATATAATAATAAATTAAAACTGGTTTATCAGACAGCCTCAGCGCAGCTGAGACTGCATGACGGGATTGTGACATTATTGCACTGCGGGGGGTGGGGGTGGGGGGTGGGTGTATTCTTTACGTCGCACACGACGTCCTTACAACTTTTTAGAGCCCACAGTGCTCGTTTTGTATGCGACACAACCGGACACTTAAAGTGTGCGGCTCTGTAGGATAACCGTAGTCATCCTAGGGACGGGATTTAATTGATCTAACATATATAACAAGAAAAGTATGTCAAAAATAAAGTAATAATTAACACATTTCCACGAATCGCCTATTAACATTTCTGCTGAATTACACATGATTACACCTCAGCAGCGAAATTTCCCCATCGAGTTTGGGTCCCGTGACTAATGGTGGTAGGTCGCGGTGAATGCACTGTCATTGCTGAAATGCTCTCATCATTACTATTATTGGCACTGTCAGAAACATCCGAAGTGATGGTGGCGGAAATATGATGTCCCTCACAGTTACCGCTGGTTCCAGGATATTCGTCCGTGTAGCAGCAGCGGTACTAGTAGTTGCAAATGTTGCTGATGCGGTGCTGACGGGAGCTGACGTGATGATGCCGGTTGTAGCTGGCGTGGTGGTGGCTGCAGTTGTCTTTGTGATGGCGGTGTGTGGTACCGTCGGCTGAAGTCGTAGTATGGAAACGGATACGGTGGGAGATGACATCCGTCGGAACTTAGCGTACTTTAACAGACGCCTAGCATTAATGTTAGGTACGGGATAAATGTCCTGTGTATGGGCGATCCGTTTCTTTCCCGTGTATGTACGTTCTGGCGTGGTTCCCTTCCTGACTGCTGGGTCAGAAAGGCGAGGAGGCGGATGCTGAACAACACGGGTCGGAGTTACGCTGACTGTCACAAGCTGTGATGGTCCCAGTCCTTCGTCTATGGTAAGCTCCGGTGGAGATGGAGACTGCGGATAACGGGAAACATCTATCCCCGTAGGTGTCGTAATCAGTACTGAGATTGGCTGACTGGCTGTCGCTGTCTGTGCTTCTATGGTGGAGGGTGTGGTAACCGTAGCTGACTGGCTAGTAACTGGTGCGGGAGCTGTCGCACTGGATTTTACGGGAGATTTCTGCTTCCTACTTTGCTTCAGGACCGGTGTGGATGAAGTGATAGGTACACGTAACATTTCCAGACCCGACTGCAGGCAGAATTGCACGTCTGGCTGTCGGTATGTTACTTGCTGTAGCTGCGGGAAGACGATGTCCAACGGGATATCTACGCGTGGTGTTTTTCGTGCGGGCCATTTTCTCGATCGGTAGAACCTTGACCGGGAGCCATGATTCGAAGCGTGCGGCTAGAACGGCACGATCCTCGTTCTCTTCCCCAGGAACTAACGTCACTTCCAACACACGATGATGATGCCGAAGCGTGTGAGTGATCCCGTAGCGAGTAGCGGTGTAGAGGTAATGGCACGTCACACAAAAGGCTGATTGAAAGAGATGATCCTTATTAATATGAAGGGTGCGGTCGGATTTCCTATTGAAAGTTCTGGTACATGGCTCTCCGCTAGTCAACAATGAGTTACACGGGAACCGCTTCGGAACTGGCACCGATTCTTCTTCGGAGGAATCCGACAACGCAAGATCTTCAAGAAGTGACATCTCGTTCCCGCATGGTAGTTAGTTGCGGGAACTGTATTCAAAACCTAATGCCCTATCTCTTCATGGTTTATAACTTTTCAGGCCAAATATAACAATAAAATAATAATAAGAAAAACAGCAGAATTTAGTTTGCGACACGAAAGAAGCCTAATGCTATGTTCTTCCCTGGTGTCGAGTTTTGATGGGAAGACAAAGTTTCAGAGCGCACTTCCTCTTTTTATACTATTTAGTGACGTCACAGGCGGCGGATGACCACACCTAAAACGTTTTACAGGTGATTCGGTCATTCCTATGTGAATATATCCTTGCTTTCCGCCTGGATGTCTTAGGAGTAATTCCTCCCATAGTTGTAACTATAGGAAGAATGGCTCGTTAAACTTGTCTTTATTTCACACATTTAACAGCCTCCGATCAACATAGAAACGTGGTACTACTTTGGCCTTGCGGCGCCTCACCTTTTAATTAGCACGAAGAGGTTTTCCAGGTTGGATGCTTATAAACTTGCCTATTCGAATTTTAGGCTGGAGCACCTGATGGGGTGCGTGGGAGCCAGGTGACGTCAGCGGTAATCTCCCGGACTCACCATCGCAACTCCTCTATCACGCTGTGGTAGTTGCGTTTTTGGGCGGCTCTTTTGTTTAAAGCGTTTGATCCAACTCACTGGAAATAGTAGTAAATGTCACATGGCTCTAAAAGCACGTGGTTGATCGGAAACGTGTATGCTGTCTATGGCGACGGCCAAAATGCTGTTGCTGAGATGTAGTCTGTTGCAGAGGCGAAAGATAAAAATATATATGTTACATCAAGATCTTTATAATGTCCCGTATTCACGCGAGTTCTTTAACATGCGTCTTGGTAAGTGTCTGTAATAAGTAGTTCTCAGTCCATGTTGATTATAGACCGGAATGCACGGGAGAATTTTTTTTTTAATTCTCTCTGTGAATTTACTGCAGGATTTTTGATGCCGCTTTACCAGCCCGTGCGCTAATGATTTGTAGCATGGTAGAGCAGTTGTGCTCCTAATCAAAAATCTAACAGTAAAGTTGCAAGTAATTTTTATGAGTGGTTTAAACAGTTCTATTCATGCGGTAGATCAATGTTACTGATCCCGTCCAGATAGCTGTGTTTTCCGAGCGGGAGGGCTGGCCAAGCCTTCTCCTCGATGGGTAGAACTAGCTCCATCCCGGCTTAGACCAAACATATCTGTACCATTTTTAGTAATGGCTAAATTATGGTACAACTCGCAAACATTTTTGCCACAATTTTTACGATTACAATGCCGTCGTTCGGAGATTGTGAATACAGTCAACCTGAGTGTCTGTGTTTCTGTCATGTTGGTGATTCGAATCTGTTATGCGTGACTGGTTCTCTGTGGATGGTACTTGCGCTGTGGTGAGGATGACTCGTTTATGGCCGCCGGGTGCGGGAGGTGGGAGGGAGAGGCGGCGTGAATGTCAACTTTATCGAACCCCGAGGGTATTTCCCTCTGTAATGGCCGAGCCCGTGGGTGTGACAGAGTTACTTTAGAGCGAAGATGACTTGTTGGATGCTGTCGTAACTTTGATCAAACCATTGTCGAAATCAACTTTTGGAGGTAAAATCCGACTCGTGGTGATAATACGGGCATCTTGCTCTCTTAATAATATTGACTGTTATTACGTGTAGATGACGTATGTAGTTTAGCGGTTTCCGTACGACATCGGGAGAAAGGGGTCGGGGAGGATGCTGGACAAGCGTCTCTCCCGTGACGCGTACTGTAGATGGCTGTGGTGCATTCCTGATATCCATATGATCAGTTCTCCCGTAACTGGATAAGAAGGTGTGTGCGGGAGATATGTTGGCTGCTGTCTGTTGATGATATTGCTGTTGTCGGGATGTCCGGGCTGCTGTATGATGCTAATGTTATAGGCGCAGTGGGCACATTCCAGTTTTCCATGCTGGTGAACGCCAAGTCTGTTGTTATTTACTGGAGATGTAGTCTGCGGGAGGTATTACACCTCCCGCAGTTCTGTGCGGGAGGAATTTGTTGCGGGAATTTTTATGTCTCTACTGGTAATTAATTAAGACCGGTAGGTGCTGCTAAATGCTGTTGTTGCCGATGTTGACTGTCTCCATTATGCTGAGTATAACTGAGCAAGTCTGTGATGTAGGCGCAATGATGAATTGGCATATCCAGTCTTGAAGGAAGGTGTGTTCTTTGTAAGTGTTGATGTTCTGTCTGTTGTGTGATGTTCTGACTGCTCACAGGGGAGTATGGTTGGCCTATTGGATGGGGCGGCCTTTGGATGGGGGTGTGTGGTCATCTCCCGTTACACGATGGTTGCTGTTTTGTCATAGTTTTTAGACACCGGGAAAATTTGAGCCGAGTCTGCTGAACAGGCTGCTTTCCTGCCCACCGCGGGGGTAATGTTGGTCGGTGCAGTGCGGGATGCCACCTCCTCTGTTGCAGCAGTCTCTCTCATACCTGAAGATTGACAGTCAACAGATGACGAGTGGAGTGTGAATTGGACTGGGCTGGTGATGTCTGAACTTGGTGCGCAGATAAGGGGCGCCAGTTGGATTTGGGGTATTGGTGCGGCAATGGAGATGGGTGCCGCTTGGGAGGGACTTGGTCCAGCGTTTTCGGGAGTTGGTCGGGAACACCTTGTTGTACGGTTCTGCGGTTCTAGACACGCCAAGGCTTCATCCAGCTTCTTCACTTCCATGCTATTCACCACATGTTCCACCCCACAGGAAGCATGGCTTGGGTCAGCCTCAGCTTCTGCTTGTGGTAACTCTATGATGGGGGGGGCATAGCATGAAGTGGGTGGGAGTGGGATCGGATAACTTTTCCATCTGGTCACTTGGACAAAACAAACACAAAATTCTTCAGATACGACTTCCCAGATCTAGTAGACCCGCGCTGAGGACGGAGAGAGCGAGTACGTATTTCGTCATCGTCGTCCGCGTTAGCTGCTTGTTCATCCACGTTATGGCTTGGTAGAACCGGGGCTAAACTGGCACCGCAGTGCTCTGCACTAACCATGGGAATACTAATTTCTGTAGAAATATCTGTCTGGGTACTGGTGTCATGAGAAATGCCCAGTCCGAGCTCTGGTGCTGGGTCATCACTGACACAAGGTTTAAGTCGATTATAGTGGATGACGGAGGTCAGGCCATCCGAAGCACGGATGTGGTAGGTCACGTCTGACGTCTTACCTACTACCACATATGGGCCTTTGCACTGGTAACTCAGTTTACTTGGCACGTTTGCAGACCGTCGTGAATCGTGTAGCCAAACCATTTTTCCTGCTTCATATGGATCTCCATGCACTTTCCGGTCATGCCATGTCTTTTGCCGCCGGTGTGCAGTGGATAGTGTTTCTCTCACTAGCTCATGGGCTTGTACTATCCTTTGGCGCAAGAGTTTGACATAGAGAGATGGTGAATTTTTCTCCCCTGGTATCCGTGGCATGGCCAGGTCCAGGGGTAAGGCTAATTCACGGCCTAACATTAGCCGAGCAGGGGTGTAGCCCGTGCTGGAATGTTCCGAAGTGCGGTAAGCCATTAGCACATACGGGAGCCATAGATCCCAATCTCTACAATCAAGGCATGTTTCCTTGGTAAGCATCTCCGCGAGAGTGCTGTTGAATCTCTCTACCATCCCGTCGCTCCGGGGTGGTACGGAGTTGTCCTTGTTTTGATGATATGGAATAACTTGCAGAGCTCTGATATGAGCCGGCTCTCAAAATTACTTCCTTGATCGGAGTACAGTTCATAAGGCATACCAAAGCGGCAGAACACATTGCTGGCCAAGACCTCCGCTACGGTGGATGTTTCTTGGTCCGGCAAAGCAAATGCTTCTATCCACTTCGTAAAATAATCTTGTAATACGAGGATATATTTATTTCCGTCATCCGTCGTATTCAAGGGTCCGAGCACGTCGATAGCTCCCACGATGTACCAACAATCTTAATTTGAGATGGTGCGATATGGTGTTGTCCAACAGCACGTTTTTGGCATGAATACATTTGGCAACCCATGCCTTGACACTATCGCGAATCCCGATCCAGTGGAATCTCAGTTTGATATGGGCAACGGTTCTCTCCACGGCCAGATGTCCGGCGTTATCATGTAGTTGTTGGAGTATAAGCTCTCGATAACTTTCCGGAACCACCAAACGGTCATTAATGTACAAAACGTTATTTATTAGTTGACATTGTTCGAACCGTTAGTAATAATATTTAGCCGTGGGAGACAAAGGTGTCACCGATTCCTTAGGAGGACATACCCCCTCCTGAATCCACGCGTATATATTCCGTGTCTTCACGTGTGTTGTTAGGTGTTGTGCAATTTTCTCCGGATTCCACTCTGCGCACCCCAATTCGGGGACCTCTGGAGATGGCTGTGTTGACTGTGTCGCGGTGTCGGCCTCTTCGTGTTCAGCCTCTGCTGCAATTCTCCTAAGGGTGTCGGCATTTCCATGCAATTTGCAGGGACGGTGAACAACGTTAAAGTTATAGGCCTGCAGGGATTTCTGCCATCTCGCTACCTGGCCCTCCGGATTTTTAAAGTTCCTGAGACACTGTAGTGAGGCATGGTCTGTACGGAGTGTAAAAAGTCGCCCGTACAGGAAGTGTTTATAATACTTGACGAAATGGACCACCGCCAATAATTCTCACGTGGTGGTTGCGTATCTTTTCTCCGTTTTATTCAGGAGTACACGAACCATAATCCAACACCTGCTCTGTTCCGTCTTCGGTGACCTGAGATAGAACTGCGCCGATAGCAAAAGCTGACGCATCAGTGTCTAAGATGAAATCGAGGTTTGGATTATGGTGAGCAAGAATCGGGGTGGTCGTCAAGAGTTTCTTCAGCGCCTTGAAGGAGGCTTCACACTCACACGTCCACTCAAATGGTCGATCTTTCTCGGTGATCTGGTAGAGGGGTGAAGCAATCTCGCTGAAATGTCGGATATAACGGCGATAGTACTGGCATAGGCCAAGAAATCTCTGTGTCTCCGTAACTGAAGAGGGCCGTGGCCACTCTGCTACTGCCTTAGTGTTTTAGGGATGTGTAGCCACTCCATCACCGGATATGACGTGTCCCAAGAACTCAACACTCTGTCTGAAGAGATGACATTTCCTTGGTTTGAGTTTCAAATTAGCCGTGCGGAATCGTGATAGCACGGTGTCTAAATTGACTAAGGTTTGCTCAAACGTAGGTCCGAAGACTATGACGTCATCGATGTAACTGAGGCATATTTCCCATTGCAGTGTGGTTAATACCTGCTCAATGAGTCATTCAAAAGTTTCGGGAGCATTGCACAAGCCATAGGGCATTTTGCGGAATTGGAAAAGACTGTCTCTACAAATGAATGTCGTCTTTTCCATATCAGCTTCATTCATGGCTACTTGCCAGTAACCGCTAGCTAAATCAAGGGTACAAAACCACTTGGCTCCGGACAAGGAATCCAAGGCCTGATCTATCTGAGGTAACGGATAAGCGTCTTTAACGCTAAGATCATTAAGGCGGCGGTAGTCGATACAAAACCGCCGAGGGTTCGATGATACCCATTCACTTCTTTGTGAATGGGAAGACGTCGTACCGGTTGTCGTATGGGGCGATTATTGCCCGTATCGATGGAGTGTCGTACAGGATGAGTTTCTCCGAGATCCATATCTCCGGAGGAAAAACTATCGCGATATTTATGTAATAATTTCCGAATTTCGCGTTTTTGTGATTGCAATAATCCAACAGTGGTACGTAGATATAAATAATGTAGATGCTCGGGTAAATCACCAGTCAGCGATGGTGTTGTATCAGAAAGTGCAGGTGTTTCCAGTGAAATTATGTCAACTAAATGGCCGCAGCGTACTCCGGGTTCCAGAGTGATAGGATCTGCGGTACCATTGAACACTCGAAAGGGTGTTTTCCCTTTATCCGTAGTGTCTACTATTATCCGGGGACTTGCGCATTGTGAGGCAATCATGTAATCAGGGTCGGGATCCAGCATGGCGATGTGTGTGTTGCTTCCTAACTGTGGTGCGGTGGCCCATACGATCTGTTCCTGTCCCGACTCAACCATGGCAGTACTTGAAAGTATTACTGCACACGCATCGTATAATGATGATGCAGGTCCAAGAGGTATTCGCCGGCCGTGTATGTCGAGTTCATGTTGTCTGCAGTTTATGATGGCTTCGCTGGCACTGAGAAAATCAGAGCCAAGTAGGGCGTCGTTATGAATGGAGGTGATGAAACTCTCTGAATGAATTGCATTTCCTCTATCTGTATAACTAAATTAACTACACCAGCCATGGGTACATCTGCTCCCGTAGCCGTCTGTAGGTAAATATTTGTGGGCTTAAGGGGGGCTTTTTATGAGGTGGGATGCTCTCATACAAGCGCTGGTTAAAAACTGTAATAGAAGCTCCGGTGTCGATGGTGGCGCTTGTAGAAACGCCACTAAACAGACAGGCACATTTGTAGATGACTTTACGATGAACCTGCGGAAGAGTTTCCAATGATGCTGTCCGCAATCGCTTGTACCCTTTGGCCTTCCCGGTGTGGTTTGCTGTCCCTGCCATGCCGGACGGATGCCCAGTTCCCCACACAGGATGCAGCCTAGGCTAGGTACCTCTCCGTATATGCCTGAGATAAAGACCTGTCCAAATCAGGAGAACAGAATCTGGAACAGAGTCAAGGCGCACACTGATGACTCCTGAGCCGAGGGAACACAGTACTGGGCGCCAATAGGGTCATCTTGGCAAAGGGCCGTAGCCCCGCATAGACCATACCACGCAGGTGATGTCTGCTAGACGCATCACTACTAAGGCCTTCGCGTAGATCGTACTTTGATGTCATTTTACCTGAGAGGCCCTGTGCAGATCGTACTTAGATAGATAATCCACCCCATGGGTACCTGGGTGCCAGACTGCTACACTCGTCCGGCAAGTGACAGGTTACACTGTCTCACACACATACCCTCCTGCTTCCCAAAGAATCACTTTTCATGACCTCTGGTCACAGGAGACATGACTCGCAATACGAATGCTTGCCATGGCCTGACTGTACATTGAGCCATCTTGACCACTCATAACCAATAACGGGCTAATGAACTGACATGATCAAGACGACCGGCCGGCGACCCAGTCGATAGCGATCACCATCTGAGCTCATGCTCAGGGACAACCGACGGTCTGATCCGTATCTATCTGCCAACAGAATACGAACTTTGACAGTTTTCCCCCGCCTTGCATGCAGGGCGTCCCTAGCAAACACAAGGAACGTCTAGTCTGCTAGAGGCGGACTGTCATCCACGTTCCATGCATGTCCACTTACTGAGATTGGATGAACCAAAAATCTTGGTAGCCCGAACAATATGCCGACTAGACGGTACCACAGTAGGATGTTAATTCATCCTTCGTTAGACACGGATGCCTTTAGTATCTCCTCTGCACTATACCCCGATTTCACGCGCCACCGGACTCTTGCGAGCCCACTGCCGCCTGTTGCCATCACCTTTTCGAGGAGCCTATCCCTCTCTGGTAATGGCGGGGGAGCAGCATCACTGTCCAACTGTCTCTGTATTGCTTCTCGCAATGTTGCAGGTGGCTGAGTGAGGAATGGGCCAGTTCGTCGTCTCCGTTGGGGTGTAGGTTTCGGTGAAGACGGAGCTGGGGTAGCAATCGCGGTGGCGTTGTTGTCGTTTCTGTGTGAGCAGTATTAGTAGACAGTGGCGCGTATGGGATGACAGATAAGTTCTACCTGTGCAAGCCATTTCTTACAACGCTTCATAGGATGTCTTGTTGAAGCACAAAAGGAGCAGCGTGGTTTGCATGGACGTGCGTTCTTCCGTCCATGTTGCCGCTTGCGAATCCATGAGGCGGAATGAGTCGTCTCCCGAATTGCTACTGTCTGTGGATGCGGAAGATGATGCTGATTGGGGTGATGTTCTGCATACCACCAGGGGGCACCGAGAATCTGGTGTCTTGGTGGCGGGACGTGGTGCTTTCAAAAACGTAGTTTCAGCGGATGTACTATAACCTACTACTGCCATTTACAAAGAAAAGGTTTGTTGTGTACGGAAAAAGAGGGGGATGTCCTTGCTGCGGATGGGGGCGGCAACGTAGGCATGGACATATTGGAAGCCGTGTATTTTGGTGTTGGTGTGAAAGCTGATTTCTGTGGATGATGGTTCGTCACTGAACGTTGTTGCGTGGAAGCCGCAGTTGAGCCGGGAGAAGGATATGGGCACCGAAGTGGCTCTGTGTAATTCGGTACCCTTAGGAGTTTGACTGTTTCTCTGGTTGCGGTGTGCTGCGGTCTGGAGCGGGTGTTGTGGGGAGAGGTCGGTTAGGACACCGCTCCCCCCAATGTCCCGGCTGACCACATCCGAAACAGATGTTCGGTGGTGGTGCGGTGCTGGTAGTGTTTGTTGTCCTAAACTGTGTGGTGACTAAGTTGGTGAGTGCTGAGATCTGCCTGTTGATCTCTTCTATCCGCTCTCTCATGTTGCCATTGTTGTTGTTGTTTCGCTGGTTTCCACGCTATGGGGCTCCACTGTAGCCACCTCTGCGGGCACGGCCCCTTCCTCCAGGCGCTTGATTCGGACTGGTCTTCTGCGTATCTGATACTGGTGGTGGTGTCTGCGCGGTGGGTGTTGCTGATCTGGGGGGAACACTGGTGGGCGAAGCGACAGCTGCACTGTCAATCTCATTGATAGGATGGAGTTGGCATCGGTTATGTTCTTCCCGCTCCAGGAAGTTCTCGATACGGACCGCGGTTGCCGTTAATTGGGTCAAACTCCCGTGGTCGCCGAGAAACAATTTTTCCTTTAGAGTGCGTTCACCGCTTAATGCATCGATTAATGTATCAAGATGCAAGTGGAGTACGCCATCCACATTGGTGCTCGGATATCCGCTGGTAACTAGCCTTCTGATTCGGCTAGCTAACTCGTGAAGAGTTTCTCCCGCTCGTCATCATAATTTCTTGAGTTGAAGACGACTGGTTTCCCCCAGAGCTGTGTCGCCAAATCGCTCCATAAGTGCACGTTCCAACTGTGTGTAAGTAGGAGTACGATCCGTCCCCAGATCCGCAAGAACTTGCTGGGCTTTCTCCGAAAGTTTTGCTGCAAGATATTCACCCATCTGTCTGTCGTCCCAGCGGTTAGTCCGACTTATTATTTCGAACTGGATTTTATAATTGGCCCAGTCATTCTCCCCGCTAAATTCGGGGGGGGGGGGGGGGAGTATGACTCTACCAAAACGGCGGGAAGAGTGTAGGGGTTGAAATCCGGGTGGTGCGGATATCTGAGAGGTGGTGGATTGTATTGATGTTGGTCTTGGTGCCGGTGGCGGTGGTGTTGGTGTATCCCGTCGATGCCAATGCCGAGGAGCGAGGACATGCGTACTCCAATTAACTGAGGTCTGCCCCGGTGGTTGAGCCATAGACCAGCATGGGTCTATGAACGGAAGGCGGATTGTGGTGGAGAGTGCGCGGTCATTCCTCCCACAGTGAGGGCTGTTGTTCCTCATATGGCGGTGGCGCAAGTGGCTGACAGTTATGGTATGTGGCATGAATAATATACCGGCGAAATGGTGGTGCTGATTTCTCCCGATGACTCCGTGGTGTTCCCCTTGAATATAGCATTTCACTAGAAGGGGGCGGTGCAGGAGGTTGTCTATGTGGTGGAATATCACCCGGCCATACTGTCTCCGTAGATGACACGGGCGAACGATAGTAGTCTGAAGGGCTGTAGATATGCCCGTAGTCTGGTCTTTGTTGGAGTCGTCCACAATTCGGCCCTGATAGAGTTGGCCTGTCGTGGACGTCCGAAATGGTTCTAAACTCTTTTCCCGCCTGTGAGGCATCGCGGAAGCTGCCATCGCCAACATGCGAAAACAGGTTATAGTGCAGAGTTGTTGATTCCGCTGAATTTCTGGCGTGTGCTGAGAATCCGTCCTATGAGGCTACCTCTTGATCGAGTGAGTCCTCGCTGAACAGAGATGGTATTGAACTGAGCTCACTATATGGTGTGGGCGGGAGTTCGTTGCGCATTAGTACTGTTGTTCTTCGGGCCCCACATCGGCCGCCACTTGTAGCTCGCCGGGCGGTGTCGGGCCATTCCGATGTCTCATATCGACTCGTCGCGTCGTGAGTGCACAACGAGTGATGACGCTTGTTAGCATCCGGTCTCGGGGTGACGGACCTTGAACGAGACTGCCCTGTGGGAAACAAAAACTGGCTCTTAAGGCCAGTGGAACTCAATCATTCCGCTGGGCCGTGCGACCATTGCCACGAACATTAAACACAACGGTCTCATCCCAAGAATTTGTGTCACCAGTATGCCTGTCCATAGCAATTTTGTGATATATGGACTTACAAGATTTGATTTGGTGGCCTAAAAATATAAGTCTATACAATGTGTTTACCTAAAATATGCTAGATAAAACTACAATAAGAGCATACGAAAATGCAAGACATAGAGGCAGGTAGATGAACTTTCAAACATGGGTCTCCCGGAGGTACCACACACACTCGTAGGTCCGCAGAGGTATCCCCGCAAGGGAGGCCCCCGTACACGAGACATAGCTATTTAACTTAATATAAGTTATTATACCTCTAAGCTGAAAGGAAGAAGAATATCTCAGACGAAAAGTGATGTGCCTCACGCGGGCACTACTCCTAGTGCAAGTTAGTGTGAAGAGTATTATCCTGGTATGGACCGTCGTCGCTGAATCCTTGCGAGAGGCAAGTGCCTCACGCGGGCCTCCGTCTCGGGAAGGTGCTGCCACGGCATAAAGCGGGAGAAGAGTAGCAGGCAAAAATGGTCCCACTCTAATATTCCGAACAAAAATGCTGTAGTAAGAAAAGACAATACCTAGTGAGATTATGACTATAGGGGTGCGTACTGTTTTACGTGAAGACGGGACGGAAGATTCCCGATAGATTCCTTCTTCACCGTCTTATGTGTTTCCTAATATGCTGAGTTAGTAGTTGCCGCTTTATTTCTGCGGGGCTTCTGCTCTGCTTAATCACTTGTTTAGTTGTTTTCAGAACAAGAATTAGTTTATGCTGCAACTGGCCGATAACTACCTAGCTATTAGACATGGCTGTAATGGAGAACAGATGCCCGAGGACATCAATACTGCAGAGAGCGCTCATACATGTTACTTAGCGGGATCTCCGAACTGGGTGAGAATCTGGACATTCCGCCTTGCAACTAGATGAAACATTACAGGACATGGTTTACATTTCACGGAGGCATTGTTAGGCCATATCTCCTATCGTTATGGTGGGGGGGGGGGGGTAAGATAGACGGATGTACACTGTGAATGTCCTTCCCGTAAGGGCGTGGCAGATCTAAATATCATGCTCAGACATTTAAACAGAATTCGGTGAGCATACGTATCTCGCCCGTCACCGGGTCCTATGGAACTAAATGTTTAACCTGTCGTTAGTTTATACACAAGTTGCCAGTTTTGTACTGTGGTGCGGGAGGATTGTCAGTAGATATAATAATAGTAATTAATACATATGTTTTCGCAGTGCTTTCCTACATTGGCTTAAAGTGCTATCTACTAAGTATCCGAAGATACACGGGAATGTGTATGTGATACCGCACTGTAGCCATCACCGCTCAGAAACCCCAATAGTTTCCCAGAGTCGGATCAGCCCATGGTGCGGATAGGAACGTCCAAACAATTAAGAAGCCACAAGGCTAAGAGGAATATGAAGAGACAAAATCTTGAAGTTATGAGTCTTACCGGAGTGCGGGGCTAGATTATCGCACTGCCGGAAGAGAAGAATATATTACAGTGTATAATGAAGAAAGTGTCTCTAATCATTTTGAACCTATCCTTTCGAGCTGAATAGAAAAAGTTTAGTCAATAGCATGCCGGGCTAAACAGAGTCATAGCACGGACAGCGACTTCAGTGAAAAATTGTTGGTGGCGGGAGAAAATGCTGCATATATAAATGTTGCTGTATAGTGTTTCCTACGTGCACTGCATTCCTATATTTTCTAAAACTAAACAAAACAAGTTTTCGGATGGCCACTGGTCATATACATACGTAATCTAACCAGAACAAACAATACAGTGGCAATGATTAAGATATATATGGTAATACAGGTTGACGAACCTATTATAGTGCGGTTAGCAACACATTGAGGAAAATGAAAATAACTATTTAACAAATACAGAAATTATAACTATTGGTCCTAAGACCGGTATGGTTCCTTTAAACATCGGATACGAGATAATTAACAAAACCTATATAGAGAAATAATTAAACAGTGAAGTATAGTTACTTGAATACTTGGTAGTCATTCCCAAGTTAGGCTACCATGTCACTGAAATTGACACGTAGATATGTAGTCGACGTGAGATGATGCGCTCTCCGGAAGCTGGAAAGTTCCCGGAGGCTGGTTCCCGCAAGCTGTTTTCCGCAAACAAGAGTTCTGCAAGAACACTCATGGCGGGGGGGGGGGGGGGGAATCATCGCTCAGCACTGTAAGCCTATTCAGAATGTCTAACGAGCAGTCAGTAAAAGATACGATAGTACTATGTAGTGAAGAAAGTTCCCGTACACCGATGGCACGGATGGAAGGTGTAAACAACCCGTCACAAGCGGGGGTTGTCAGAGGCAAATGAAGATACAAAACAAAGCTTTGTGGTGCTGGGTACGTCAACCAGCTCTGAAGACGCACCGGGCAGAGTTTACTTGCTGCGGTCGAAAGTTAAAAGAACGTACCCGATTGGTGCGGCGGCGTTTGAAATACCACTTTTAGGCGTGGCCGGCAGATCCGGCGATTCATCCATCAAAGAACATCCTGCCTCTACATCTGTAGACTCACATATTCAGGCCGCAAATGCCTCACAGCAAGTTTGTGTTCCGAATGTAGATGTAGTATTCATGAACGGTTATCGAAAGTTCCAAATTACTCCCGCAGAAAGGGAGTTACAAAATTGTGTTAGTGCGGTGGGTTGGAAACTGCATGCTACGGGATAAAAACCCGACTCATAGGGAAGAAAGACGTGTGTCACGCTTGATAATAGTTGGTACAGCTCCCCTGGCCGAGGATGCTCTCGATCACTGGATCGTTTCTCCTTTTATACTCTCCATGACGTCACAGGCGCAGGCTTCATCCAATCATCGTTCGAGCAACAGCCAATCAGCACACAGCTAATAAGAGCGTCGTCGAACGTTCTAGAACATTCTAGAAGCTTTATGTCCACGTGGTCATGACCTCAAGGCAATATTTTGAAGATCATAAAGAGGAGTTTTTCCTGGATAACTCAGCCATTTCTCAACTGATTTTGAAATGGTTTACAGATTTAGAAAGCCCGTCTTGAACGGGATTTAACGGGAACAGACAATCAATAAGAATTACAAAGTACCAGCTCGGTACACTATAAGCGCCACCCTATCTAGGTCACAGCTAAGCGCTCCATAGAAACAGCGTCCTGCCGCTCGCATGCGCATAATGTGTTTTAACGAACTTAGTCGTTTTTCGACACGCTCTCTCTCCCATAGGCCTATATACGCTTATAGCTCTACCCAGTAGTATCCGAACTACACCAAAGACATACAATGCCCAGGAAAACTAGTTTCAAATTTTCAACAGAATGTTGATTAAATAGTGATATCATACAATTCGTACAATGCCCAGTCAAATTAGTATCAAAATATTCAACAGAATGTTAAATATTGTCTGCATGTCCACATGTTGGATTTTGTCAATAAAGACTGTTTACTTGCTTGATTGCTTGCCTGCTTGATCGGTAGGTAGGTATAGGTAGGTAGGTATGCTTAGTTTTTTAATGCACTGGCAACAGGATGACTTCAATTTCTGTGGCTAAACCCGCCTACGGAGTACACCCGGTAGTTTACTTTGTTGATCATCATTTCCCCAGTCGGGGATCAAACCATCATCCTGCAATTCCACATAGCATCAGCAACCCAGACATCTTTCCGCTGGACCACCGCACAAAGACAAGAATCTTGATTTAGCGAACCAGCTTTCACGTGTCGGATATACTGATACACTGGCGAATTCATATGAGACTATCTTTTGGATGCACACTGTATGGTGTTTGATATGCCCTCACCCGGTCTCCATCGCGACACTGGCAGCACTTGATTGATTGATTGATTGATTGATTGATTGAATCCCAGGGATTAAATCGTAGACATAAAATTCATACACTTGATGGACTATTCAATGTTCCTGATGAAGCTATTTACATCATTCATCAAGTATTTTGATTGTGACCGCATCCTTCCTACATATGACGTAAATAATTATGACGTCATATGCTTGTGTGACAGATCAGATTCATCCATTTATCATAGAGATATCCTATGCCGATTTGCAGACAAAGAGACCATTGTTTTTGGCACTTTACCATTGAAATGATAGGCTCAGTTGTCGAGCCACTCACTCCAGTTGTAAATTTTCAAAAATGCCTACCAGTTAGACGTAAATAGTAGTTTCTCAAGATTACTACAGAAGCCATTTTGGCCAGTTTGATCGGGGCGAGTGTGGACGTGGAGATTAAGAGATGTACGTGGGTGCAGTGGGTCAGATCACAATACTATTTTATTTCTGATGCAAATGTACAGTAAGCAATTAGCCCAGGCCATCTGCGGTAGGTACAACTAGCCCCAATAGTGAGGGTATGCGCTTAATGCACAGGAGAGATCTAGACAATATATCCTAAATCTACGATGCCAATCTAAATAGAGGCGAGCTACCTCGCTCTCGTTAAAATTTTTTTATTTCCCTCTCGTTAGCGGTAGGAGATCTGGCGAGAACGTGAATGACCACAATCCCTTGCGTAAAATGGCAGTGCCTATAGGCAATGAACCTTTCCAGTTTTAGCTATGCCCCGCTCACCTCTAGCTAAGCTCCACCCACATGCAGTGTTGGGATCCATCGATCACAGCGAATGCCCTGACTATCAATTTCCTGAAATCTGTACAGGTAAGCCATTGAATATTTTGTAACTAATTTGACTGGGTGCTGTTGCTGCCTATGGAGGCAACATCGCCGAGTCAAATTAGTTTCAAAATATTAAACAGAATATGTATTAAATAGTAGAAATATTTTCCAATTCTATCCTTCGATTATATGACGTCTTAGCCAACTAAGTGACGTGCATGCTGACATCATAATCATTACGTCATAAATGATTCTACTTGGCCAGTGTTTAACTCTTAATCGTCCAACACGTAGGAATTGTATGTCTGCTATTTTTTAAACATGCTCTTTAATATTTTGAAACTAATTTGACTGGGCGCTGTTGCTGCCATAAGCAGCAACAGCAACCAGTCAAATTAGTTTCAAAATATTTAACAGCTTACCTGTATAATTTTCTGGAAATTGATAGTCAGGTATTTCAAAGATCGATCGATCTCAACACGAGCAAGGTGTGGGTGGAGCTTAGCTAGAGGTGGGCGGGGCCTAGCTGAAACTGGAATGGTCCATTATGTGTTCATGATGTACATGTCTAAGTCATTCCTGACGTCATAATAACGTCATTGATTATGATGCCATTCTACACGTCATGTAGTTCATTACGACGTCATGTGATGGATGGATAATGTGGGAAGGTCCATTCCAGACACAATCAAGTGAACGCACGCGTAGAGCTGAGCGGCCACGGAGAGATGATAGGCTCACATTCGTCGTAGTTGTCGTGATTTATATACTTACTTTAAACCATGACTTCCCAGAATCCCCCTTTCACGGTAATTATGGAGGTGAGCTGTATATTTTGGAATTAATTTGACTGTCTGCTGCTGTTTATTAAATAGTAAAGCTCATCAATTCGTACAGCTGAAGGACTTTTCAATGTTCCTGTTGGACATAGCTTACGCCAGTCATTACGTATTTTGTCTGTAACGTCAACCTACGGGGGGGGGGGGGGGGGGGTGTTGAGGGGTGGCTAATTGATTCTAAGGCAAGGCTCTACAATATCTGACCGCTCTTGCTAAAATATAAAATATGTGCTCACTTATTACTAGCGATTCGACTGCTTAGGCTACGTTATACAGCTCATAAATAAGTTAATGTACTTACAAAACATAAACAGAAATTCTGTCTTGTTTTGCAAACATGTTAATTTATTCTTTAGATGTTCTAGAGGCCACAAACCTCACCATCGAGCCACCGGTTTTACAGTCCAGCTCATACATGTAAATAAGTCACTATATTTGAAAGAAAAACAGAAATTCTACCTTGTTTTGAAAACGTGTTAATTTATTTTTTAGGTCTTCTAGTGTCGGGGTTTCGCAGAAACTGCGAGATGAAAAAACAAAACAACTCGCTTTAACCATTATCTTGCTGATTTCAAAGGCTAGACCTAGTTGTTTCACAGTCAGTACAAGAAAGATTTGTGTAGATTATGTAAACAATAATGCTGAAAGTTGTATACATGTGTGCAGCAACGGTTTACGGCAGCAGTTTCCAAAATGAATAGAAGTTATCATATGTACATAAATGTTTGGAATTTCAGCGATGTATGCGTTAGGTTTTAACGAATTTCTGTAATTCTTACCGCCTCGCCGTATTATCCCTATTTATTTTTACTGTAGTTTTGTAGTTCCGTTTTTGCATGCTATTTAAGCAGAATTTCTATTCCAATTGACAAAAAAAGAATTTACTGACTTGGAGGCTATATATACACCTGTGCAAAAGTTAAGCACCACCCTATTTTTACGCACATGCGAGGGTATATTCATGTGCTATGAAGAAAGCAATAGCATAAACATTTATGTACCCATCCATCTTAGTGCAAGAGGTAATAATGCAACTAGAGGAATGCTGATTATGATGGTGGGGAAACACTGTATGTTTTTGTTTGAACTTGAAAACGAGGCCTGAATATGGTTACGTTGACACAACTGACAACTATTGCCCTACAGTTGACACACGTGGCTAGATTGTCATTAATGGTGTCTGAAAATGAAGTTTAACATCTGTGCACGAGTTTGAGACTGTCATTATTAATACCGGGTATATCCACCTTGTGCCTGGATGACGGCCTGGACACGACGTCTCATGCTGGTCACCAACCGACTGATACGCCATTGTGGTATTCGTTGCCATTCAAGATGGAGTGCGTCTGTTAATTCCTGTAGGTTCTGCACAGGAGGATCCCTCCTTCTCACCATGTTTCCCAGAATGTCCCAGATATGCTCAATAGGGTTCATATCAGGGCTCCTTGCTGGCCATGGTAGGGTTTCGATGGCATTCTGGCGGAGGTATTCATGCACAGCTCTAGCACGATGTGGTCGGGCGTTGTCATCCATGAATATAGGGTGGGTTCCAGGTGCATGATTTACAAAATGAGGGACCACAACTCTATCCAGTATGGAATCTTGATATCTTTGTCCATTTAGTGTTCCAGGTACAGTCAACAGATCCAGCTTACAATCAAATGAGATGCACCCCCATATCATAACGGAACCCCCACCAAATGGAACTTCTTCCATGATGTTACGTTGGTCGTACGCCGTGCGTCTGGACCTCCATACACGAGTTCGACCATCTGTGGCATGAAGCAGGAACCGACTTTCATCGGACCAGTGTACCCGTCTCCAGGATCTCATGTTCCAGTGTCTTCTTTCGTTGCACCACCTCAGACGCTCCTCTTTGTGGTGTGCAGTGAGGAGAGGACGTCTGACAGGTCTCCTAGCTTTCATGCCAGCAGCATACAGTCTCCTTTTGACGGTAGACATTGACACTCTATTGCGCGTTTCCCATTGCTGGCTGAGCACTCTGCTGTTGGTGAATGGAGATCTCCTAACAAGGCGTACTAGGGCTCGATCATCACGGGCAGTAGTCTTCTTCGGTCTTCCAGATCTAGGCCTGTCCTTCACCTCGTTAGTTTGCCCATGTTTTGCAATCAAACGACTGATTACAGTATGGTTAATGTTCAGCTGTCTGCCAATCTCTCTGCATGACATACCAGTGGTATGCATGCCTATGATTTGCCATTTCACACGATCACTTAACCTTCGTCTTGCCATAGCGGTTCACAATCAAGAGCTAATTCTCTCTGTACAAATAAACCACGGTCATGAACACAAAATTCCTAATCTTGTCGCCTAAATCTGTATGTAATGTTCTACACCTCAAACTGGACTTTTACATAACTGAACACGTGTGCTGTTTCCCGCCACGCACGGACATCAAGCGGCGTGAAGTCATGCATGCATGTGCATTTCGTACTTGGAATTATGTCACCTAACGCGGGGACAAAAAGTATAGCAGCCTAGTTGTACCATCATGTTTCTACGTTCTATTGTTTTTGCTGGTGCTTAACTGTTGCACACGTGTATATATATATACCCCTAAAAAAGTAAGTCCCCCCCCCCCTAAATATGGTCTAATTTTTTCAAAGATATATATCTGATTGTAATAAAAATTCTCACAGGTGATTAGTGCCACTTTATCGCTAATATGTGAAATAGATTACCTCATAAGGTCAGTTATGCCTGAGCACACACTAAATGCAATAGTGGTCCATTTAAAAAATTGCGAAATTGGACATGGCCTTTGCCAGAGGAATATCACTGAATCTGTCACTAGTTGTGCATAGAGTAACGTGTTCACAGTTCTGTGCTTCAATAATGCCACTTTTATCAAACCAGGATAGGGCAATTGCCATTGGTCTTCTGGAGGCCAATTTCGGTGTGAAGCAAGTTGCGCGTAGAATGGGTGTTACCCCAAAAGCAATAAGAAAGTTGCGTCACAAATTTGAGCAGCATGGTGACGTAAATGACCAACCGAGAAGTGGCAGACCAATGGCCACAACGCAACATCAAAATCGCTTCATTACAAACATAGCACTTCGAAACAGAAGGTCAACCGCACGCGCTATCAGGGATCAGCTACACGCAGCTGCTGGAGCTGGAGCCAGAAGAATCAGTGATCAAACGGTGAGAAACCGTCTCCATGTTGCTGGACTGCATGCTCGACGCCTGGTCAAGAGGCCAGCCTTGTCATTACGCCATAAACAAGCACGGCTTGAATGGGCCAGAGACCACGTACGCTGGACAAGGCAGCAGTGGGCAAACAGCATGTTTAGCGACGAGACGCGCGCCTGCCTCGCCACATTGATGGAAGGTCTCGGGTTTGGCGGCGTCGTGGTGAACAATATGCTGAATGTTGTGTGCAGCCTACCACAGCATTTGGGTGAGGAAGTGTGATGGTGTGGGCAGGGATCAGCGCAAGAATAAAAACCGAACTTATTCCAATCAATGGTAACCTTAATTCCGAGCGCTATCTAGCCGACGTCCTGGAGCCACATGTACTGCCGTATGCTACTGCCATAGGTGATGGTTTTGTGTTCATGGATGACAATGCACGTCCGCACCGGGCAAGAATTGTGAATGACTTTCTTACTAACCATGGCATCGAGAGGATCGTGTGGCCAGCAAATTCGCCAGATCTGAACCCAATAGAACATTTGTGGGACCAATTAAAGAGAGCGGTGTACCGGAGTGACTGACGTCACTGTTCTTGGTGACATCCAGCAGTTGTTGCAGGAGGAGTGGATGGCGATCCCACAACATCGGATCGCCCGCCTCATCAACAGTATGAGAAATGGTGGATACACTCATTATTAAATGTGATCAAGTCCTTTGTTGACAGTTTGTTATGATGTAACACATCTTTTGACATTTTGAAATGAAATCTTTATTATGATGTACAAGTAATGAAATTAATGGATAGTCAATACTGTTACCAAAAAATTTGCATTCTACACTCTAACTGTTGTTATGATTCTCGTTACTGAATAAAATCTGTATTGTTTGTTCACTGCAATTTTTTTAATGGGTCAATTTTGCATTTAGCGAAAGCGCATTGAGGCAAAACAAGACATGGGATAAGCCTTATCGCTGATTGTTGCCATAGTCGAACTAATGAACTGTGTGAAATTTCATTACAATTAGATACATCTTTTAGAAAATATTGGCCAATATTTAGGGGGGGGGGGACTTACTTTTTTAGGTGTATATATCCTAAATCTATAGTTCCAATCTAAACATAGAGGCGCGCTCTATCTATCTTTCTAGTTAGCTGTTGGAGACCACGATCCCTTGTGCAAAGTGGCCGCGCCTATACGCAATTCTAGACACAACCCGAATATAAGCGTAGCCGTGAGCAGCCACCCAATTAAAAATTAGTATGTAGGGTACATTATAAGCCTCTAAAAGCAGGGCCTATACAATAACTTTTTTATTCTTATTTTCTCCCAACCTTCACGAGTGTGTGCCTTTAACGAAAACTAAGCATTAACTGAACACCTGCCTATTTGGAACAAGGAACACGATTACATAAACAGAATTCTTGGAGAAAAATATTAATAATACACATTTTAGCCGGATCGGATCAGTAGTTTCTGAGATATCGGTGCGGACAAACCGACACACGCGCACACACACACGCGCGCGCGCGCAACAGACGCGGTCACGCAGACAGACCCGATTACAATACCCTTCCCCTTCTGGGGCGAGAGTAATAAACAGATGCATAAAAGCAATTTAATCACACGGCCTTCCTTTTCTAGGGTTCCACCTATAATTTGGCACGGCCAAACGGTCATCATTATTTGAGACAATTAAACAATGTTATGCATTTGTACAGTTGTAATTGTATCATGAATACAGCAAATGTCAAGATTCACAATTCCAGCATTGCTCGAGGCCGTATAACATGAGATTGTTCGGATAGAGGCATATGAGAGAGAGAGAGAGAGAGAGAGAGAGAGGACATGACATAACATTATGCATTTGCTCTTAGCAAGTTACGAGGCAAATGAAATTCACGAAATGTATAAAATATGTATTGCAAAATAAAACTTTTACTGACAGACCGTCAACACGAAAGCATCAGCAATTAATTAGCTGGTAAAATTGAGAACCGTTTGTCAATACACAACGCAAAACCTTACCTACTACCGTCAATTATGCCTATTATGGCATCGAACAATATGCGTAAGTTTGATTTTGTATTCTTGTAAGCCGACTTATAATATCATACATAGGCCACCTGATCATGATGTCATAATGTATATGTAGGGTGCGACGCTGCGCGCGCGGTTACACACTAGTCTAGACTATCCAGTAGCCTTGTCAATTGGCAATGACAGCATGAACTCATTCAATTGTCTTTAAACGTAAACAACTGTTGGAGATTTGGAGTGAAAAACTTTGAATCTTTGATGCATGTTTTATGGCTTACGGTAACTACTACTACTACTACTACTACTACTACTACTACTACTACTACTACTACTACTACTACTAGGGCCTACTACTACTACTACTGCTGTTACTGTTGCTATTGTTGATACTGCTGCTACTACTAATGCTGCTGCTGCTGCTGTTATTGTTGGCACCACTACTACTACTACTGCCACTGCTGCTGCTACAGCTACTGCTGCTACAGCTACTGCTGCTGCTGCTGCTACAGCTACTGCTGCTGCTACAGCTACTACTGCTGCTGCTACAACTACTACTACTGCTGCTATTTTTGGTACTGCCGCTACTACAACAACAACTACTACTACTACTACTACTACTACTACTACTACTACTACTACTACTACTACTACTATTACTACTACTACTACTACTTGAACAAACTAATAAACGGTAATCAACGAAACGAAACGGAACGAAACAATACTGCTGCTGCTGCTGCCACTACTACTGCTATTGTTATATCCACGCACGATCTTGAGAACGGCTCTCCAAGTGTGATACCAGCGATCGAAAAGAAGAAGAAGATATCCACGTACGCACGCACACGCACTCACGCAAGCACGCACGCACACGAAACATGTAGAGATGTTATACTACGTTATATAATTGTAGACTATGGTATAGTAAGTACGGTATGTTATTAAAGGATGGGCGGACTGACTAAAGAAATAATAGGTTTCTTCCAAATCCCATAATTATGGAATTCCATAGCTGCCATCGAGCGTCGCGCGTCGTGGGCGAGGTTTAACGTGCGATGTTAATTCAAACGTCGTGCGTCGTGTATCTGTATTTTTTAAATGTGGACGTTTTATCAAAAGGCGACGCCCATCGCGTCGCCCTATTAATGTCGCCCTTTAAGATGATTTATTAAGGATCGCGATTACGCATGTACATTGTTCCAGTTATAGTGATTGTGTCGTTGTGAATGCGTACTTACTTGATGTATGTAGGCCTAGTTAAATCTTCCCTAAAATTAAATCAATGCTATTAAGACAGTTGAAATAATAATCGATTCTCTCAGGTAGACGAGAACGTTATGCTGAGGCAAGGGAGAAGTAAAGGTCGGACGTTGATAGACGTGCTTTTGATTGGCTAACAAAAGCGGGGCTTAATTGCCAATATATAGAGTGACAAAGGGGCCGGGTTCTGGTGGGAGTTTTTGTACAAACATATCCGCCAGATCTCGAATTCCATATCAATGATGTGAATCCGATGGATATCTGTAAGTAATGAGCTATAGCTGTGGTAATGAGCCAGCCATATTTGTGCTAAGCATCGCGCAATAGCGCTGGTAGTTGGTCATTCATAGCAGTGGTATGTCGTCACCCATAGCTGTGGTAAGCACCCCAGGGGCGTAGCTAGAGGGGGGCCCAGGCCCCCCCCCCAGCAAAAATAAGGGCCCCCCTATGGGCCCCCCTGTAAAATTGTTGCTAACGGTACTTAATTAGCACTAACTTATACTCACAGCAGTAATTAAAATCGAAAATAAAATAACACAACATGCGCATACAGTATTCCAGTAGTCCACTACACCACTACACCAGGCGATCATACTATCACCGTAGTTTTCTGGGTCAGTGTCCCGTGATTTAATTGATTAGCATTAACTGTTAAGTCAGCACTCAGCCAGAATACTCAATAGCCTGATATGAGCGCCAAGCGAAGTGGCGGGTAAAGAGCTACAATTAAGGGCGCGTTTTCGCGACTGACGGAGTCAGTGAACCACTGACGCAGTCCGTGGTTCGTGCGTTTTGGCGTTCCGGAAGTTGAAGATTCACTGACTTGGTTCGTCGAACCAGTGACCGAGTTTTGATCTCGGTTCGTTGTTGCCAATGGTTACTGGTTCGTAAATTTCAAGATGGCGGCGCTCAGCTTAGGGCGCGTTTTCGCGACTGACGGAGTCAGTGAACCACTGACGCAGTCCGTGGTTCGTGCGTTTTGGCGTTCCGGAAGTTGAAGATTCGCTGACTTGGTTCGTCGAACCAGTGAACGAGTTTTGATCTCGGTTCGTTGTTTCCAATGGTTACTAGTTCGTAAATTTCAAGATGGCGGCGCTCAGCTTAATTGTACAACTTATTTGAATGACGAGATCACGTCAATATATTTAGTGTATGCGGTCGTCTGCCATTTACATAGACTTAAATTAAAGTCTAAATCGAACTACGATAAAATTAATTGCTAAAGTTAACGCAATTTGGAATGATTGTGGGTTGAAAACATCGCCACGAAATTGCAATCGGCAAGCCTCGTCAATTTACATAGTTCTTATTTATATACCTCTCACAATTCAGGAGAGGTCATCTGCGACCATCCAGACATGAAAAAATGTCCAGGGGAGGACCCGCCGCCTGGTGAGTGGTGCCCCCCTAGTACACATTGTGCCCCAGTTGGGCCCCCCTACTTAGATAATCCTGACTACGCCACTGAAGCACCCGGCATAGCAGTGGCAAGTATCCAGGACTAAAGGTGGTAAGTAGCTAGCCATAACGGTAGTAATTAACCAGCCATAGGTAAATAGCCATTCATAGCGGTGATATTTAGACAGTCATGATTGTAGTACGTAGTCGGCTATAGCTGTGGGAGGGGGCCAGCCCCTAGCTAAAGCCGTGGTAAGTAGCTAGCTATAGCGAGAAGCCAGCCATAGCTATATTCATGTCTAAAACATATCTATGGTAAGAAGCCAGTCAGAGCCGCTGTAAGGAGCTAGACACAGATGTGGTAATTAGCCAGCCATAGCTTTGTAAGTAGCCAGTCATAGCAGTGGCAAGTAACCAACTCTAGCAGGTGTAAGTAGCCAACTATAGCTGCGGCAAGGAGCAAGAGATAACTGTGGTAATTAGGCAGCGATAACCGTTGTATACAGCCAGCAATATCAGTGGTAAATGGCCAGGAGAGCAGTGGTATGTAGCCAGCACTCGCGGGGTTAGTAGCCAGCCATAACTGTAGTAAAAGGCCAGCTATATGTATGGTAATTAGCAATCCATAACGACAATATGTTGTCAGACATAGCAGTGTTAAGCAGCCAGATGGGGCTGACATCTAGAGTAACTAGTCAGCCATATCAATGGTAAATAGTCCGACAAGAAAAATGTACAAGTAAAGTGGTATATGTACAGCCATATATATGGTAAGCAGCCAACCATAGCAGTTATAGGTAGCCATTAATCGTATGGGGGATATAGTCAGATATAACTGCGTTACGGAGTTCGCCATATATGCAGTAATTTGCCAGCCATAGATGTGGTAGCTAGTCAGCCATAGTCTTGGTAAGTGTTAACCATAGCAATGGTAAGTAGATAGCTAAAGCTGTGTTAAGTAACTAACTATGGCTCTAATATGTCGCCATTTATCGTAGGGGGATATAGTCAGATATAGTTGCGTTACGGAGTTCGCCATATATGCAGTAATTTGCCAGCCATAGATGTGGTAGTTAGTCAGCCATAGGCTTGTTAAGTAGCCATCCATAGCAGTGGTAAGTAGATAGCTAAAGCCGTGTTAAGTAACTAGCTATGGCTCTAATATGTCGCCAACAATAGCAGTGTTAATCATCCAGCCATTGCTGTAGCATCCAGTTATTGCCGCTGTTAGTAGCGAACCATGGTTGTGAGCAGTAGCCCGTCATAGCAGTCGTAAGTAGCTAGGGATACCTGTAATAAGTATGGAGTCCACGCTGTGGAAGGTAAACAGCCATAGCAGTGCTAAGCAGCCATCCATAGCTGTGCTAATCAGCCAGGCATAGCTTTGGTAGGTAGCCAGTCATAGCACTGGTAAGTGTCCAGATATAGCTGTGGTAAGTATCAACTACAGATGCCGTATGCAGCCAGCCATATCAATGGTAAATAGCCAGCATATCAGTGACAAGTAGGCAGGACTACCGGTGGTAAGTAACTGACTATAACCAGCTATTATAGCCAGCTATATCTATAGTAATTAACCAGTCATAGCTGTAAATAGTCACCCATGGCGTTGATACTTAGATATGCATGGTTGTGTTAAGTAGTGAGGTATTGCTGTGGTAAGGAGCCAGCCAAAGCTGTGAAAGCTAATCAACTACTGTTAACCAGTCATAGCAGTGATAAGTAGCCAGTTATAGCTGTTGTAAGTAGTCAGCCATGGCTCTGATCAGTAGCCAGTCATAGCTGTGGTCATTAGCCAGGTATAGCTGTAGCATAGCTGTGGTAAGTAGCTAACATATTTCCAGCTGGGAAAAGTAGGCAGCTATAGCTGAGGTATTTAGCTAGCCATAGCAGTTTTAATGAGTCAGCCATATATGTGGTGATTAACCCGCCATAGCTTTGTAATTAGCCAGTCGTAGCAGTGATAAGAAACCAGCTGTAGCCGTTGCAAGGCGCCAGCCGCGATAGCAGTTGTACACAGCTAGTGTTAAAGAGGCGACCATTGATGTGGTAATTAACCAGCCATAGATGTGTATGTAGCGAGCCATAGCAGTGTTAAGCAGCCAGCTATAGGTATGGTACAAACCAGCTCTAGCTGTTGCACGTATCACACTCTAGCAATTGGAGGTAGCCATTATAGATGTGATAAGTAGCCAGCGATAGCTATTGAATACAGCCAGTTATATCAGTGGTAGATAGCCAACATAGCAGTGGCAAGTAGCCAGCATTGGCGGTGGTAAGTATCCAGCCATAAATGTATTAATTACCCAGCTACAGCTCTAGTAATTAGTCATCCATAGCAGATATATTTAGCAAGCCATGGTTGTGGTAAGTAGTCAGCTATAGACGTGGTAGGGGGTCAGCCATAGTTGTGGTAAGTAGCTAGCTAAACCTGTAGTAAATAGCCAGCCATAGCTGAGGAAGATAATCAGCCATGGTAGGGTTAAGAAACCAGCGGTAGCTGTGGTAATTGGTCAGCCGTATCAGCGGTAACGAATTAGCAATAATTGTAGTAATTAGCCAGTCAACGCTGTGGCCTGTATCCATCCATATCAGGGATATCTAGTCACATATAGCTTTGGTTCGGAGTGGGCAATAGATGTAATAATTAGCCAGCCATAGAGATGTGTTGTATACAGCCAGTGTTAAAGAGGTGGCCATAGATGTGGCAATTAACCAGCCATTGCTTGATAAGTAGCTGGTCATAGCAATGGTAAGTAGTCAGCTATAGTTGTGGTACAAACCACCTCTAGCTGTTGCAAGTATCCCATTCTAGCCAGAGATGCCTGTTGCATATAATCAGCCACGTCAGTGGTAAGCAGCCAGCTACAACTGTAGTAATTACCCATCCATAGCTGTGGTAATTAGCCATCCATAGCAGATACGTTTAGCAAACCATGGTTGCGCTACGTAGTCATCTAAAACTGTGGTGGAGCGTCAAGCATAGTTGTGGTAAGTAACCAGCTATAGCTGTAGTAAGTAGCGAGCCATTGCCGAGGAAGGTAATAAGCCAAGTAGTGTTAAGACGCCAGCCGTAACTGTGGTAATTTGCCAGCCATATTATTTGTAACGAACCAGCCAGTTGAAGTAATTAGTCACTCATAACTGCCATATGTATCCATCAATAACAGGGGTAAGTAGTTAGAAAAAGTTTGTGGCATGGGTTAGCTATAGGTACAATTATTAACCGGCCATACGTGTAGTTTACCAATCATAGCTATGGTAAGTAGTCGTCGATAGCTGAGGTAAGTAGACATTTACGGCTGTGAAATGTAGACAGCCATCGCTGAGGTAATTAGCAGGACATAGCATTTGCAAAGAGTCAGGCATATATGTGGTAATTATCCAGCCATATCTGTGGCTGGTTAATTTCCACAGATATGGCTGGCTAACTGCTAGCTATAGCTGGATACTTACGCCGGCTATTTATGGGTACTTACGAAAGCTATGGTTGACTAATTGCGACATCTATGGCTAGCTAGTTATTGCATACATGGCTAAATCCATGCCACAGATCTATTTGACTAGATACCCCTCCAATGGATGGCTATATACGATAGCTATGACTGGCTAATTACTACAACTATGGCTGGTTAGTTACCATTGATATGGCTAGCTATATTGCCACAGCTATGGCTGGCATCTTAACCCTACTATGGCTGATTTTTTTCCTAAGCTATGGCTTGCTACTTACTACAACTATGGCTAGCTACATACCGCAGTTATAACTGTTTCCCTACCATAGCTATAGCTGACTACTTACCACAATCATGGCTGTCTAAATATCACTGCTATGGATGGAAATTTGTCACTGCTACTGCTGGATACTTGCCACTAACATGCTGGCAATTTATCACAGATATTCCCGGCTGTATAAAATAGTTATTGCTGGCTTCTTACCACAGATATGGCTTGCTCATTACCACAGCTATGGGGTGCTCCTTACCACAGCTATTTTGGCTATTATTTGATAACTACCACTGCTACAACAACGGGATACTTGCAACAGCTAGAGGTAGTATGTACCAGAGCTATAGCTGACTACTTACCACTGCTCTATCTAGCTACTTACAAAGATATGGCACATCTATGGCTGCCTCTTTAATATTGGCTGTATGCAACAGCTATCGCTGTTGGCTCCTTACAATGGCTATAGCTGGATACTTACGACTGCTATGCCTGGCTATCACAAAGGTATGGCTGGATAATAACCACACATATGGCTGTCTTTTTAACACTGGCTGTGTGCAACAGCTATCGCGTTTGGCTCCTTATGACGACTATGGCTGGCTACGTACCGCTGCTAAGCCTGGTGACTTAAAAAGTTATGGTGGGTTAATTACCACACATATGGCTGACTCCTCACAACTGTTATGGCTGGCTCATTGCCTCAGTTATCGCTGCCTACCTTTTATAGCTGAAAATAGCGACTTACCTCAGTCATGGCTGAGCTATCGTTGGGCAATTACTACAGGTATGGCTGGTTAATTGCTAGATCTATGAATGCCACCTTGCCACATATATAGCTGGCTCCTTGCCACAGCTATGTTGGCCTCTTACTACAGTTATGGCTGGCTAATTAACAGTGCTATTGCTGATAAGCTTCTACAGCTATGGGTGACTTCTTACTACAGGCATAGATAGGTACTTGACAGACTTTTGTGTCTGTGAGCTTGCATCTGTGAGCTTATGTCTGTGCAACCAGACACAAGTGTACAGACACAAGCGCCCAGACCCAAGTGCCCAGAAACAAGCACACGGACACAAGCAGCCGGCTCCAAGTGCCCAGACACAAGCTCGCAGACACAAACGCACAGTCACAAGTGCACAGACACACGTGCACATACACAATCACACAGACCAAGCGCACATATCCAAGCACACAGAGACTAGCACCCAGACAAGTGCACAGACGACAATAGCGCCCAGACCTAAGCGCCCAGAGACAAGTGACCAGACAAGCGCACAGGGAAAAGCGTGCAGACACAAGTGCACATACACAAGTGCACAGGTATACAGGCACAAGTACACAACCACAAGTACAAACACACAGCCACAAGCACACAGACACAGGTGCACATACACAAGTGCACAGACACAGGTACACAAACACACAGACACAAATACACAGACACAAACACACAGACAAAAGTGCATAGACACAAACACACAGACAAAATTGCATAGACACAAACACACAGACAAAAGTGCATAGACACAAACACACAGACAAAAGTGCATATACACAAACACACAGACAAAATTGCATAGACACAAGTACTCAGACACATGCCCAGAAATAAGCCTGCAGACACAAGCGCACATATACAAGCGCACATACACAAGCGTGCAGACACAAACACACAGGCACAAGCACACAGACACAAGCTCAACGACAGAAGCTCGCAGACACAAGCTCGCAGACACAAGCAGCCAGATACAAGTGCCCAGACACAAGCGCCAAGATGCAAGCACCCAGACACAAGTGCACAGGGACAAGCGCAGAGACACAATCGCAGACTCAAGTGCACAGACACATGCGCTCAGAAACAAGCCCACAGACCCAAGCGGACAGACACATGTGCATAGACCCAAGTACACAGACACTAGCGCACAGACACAATTACAATAAACATCAATGATGCGGGTATTTATAGTGATGTTTAACATGCGACGGTAATTAAAACATTGCACATCGTCGGCGACACACGACGTTAATTTTAGGCGACGTCACCCATGACGTCGCCCTTTGAAATGATATTGGGCACGTGACGTCGGAAAGCATTGCGTGCATGTCTATGTCTAGAGAATGCGTGTTTCTCTCTCAGTCTGTCAGAATTGTACATACGCTAATTAGTGAGGCCTTAACTAGTCCTTAGCCTGGTTTGTGTAGGCCTTCACTAGGCCTTAGCCACGCTTGACTTGACCTTAGTCAGGCTTGTCGAGGCCTTACCTAGGCCTTAGCTAGTCTTACATGGGCATTAGCTAGGCTTACCTAGGCCATAGCTAGCCCTTATATAGGCCATACCTAGACTTGAATCTGACTTACCTAAGCCGTAGCCAAGCTTGACTATTACCCACCCAGGCCTGAGACAGGCTTGACGAGACTTTACCTAGGCCGTAACCAGGATATGCTAGGCCTTACCTAAGACTGAATTGACTAGGCGTTTATCTATGCCGTGGGCAGGCTTCGCTAGACTTTATCCAGGCCTTCGCCAGTCTTGATTAGGCATAACCTAGGCACTGGCCAGGCATGCCGAGGCATTACCTAAACATTACCTATTTCTTAGTCATTCTTCAGCCAGGCTTTGCTTTGCCTTAGATAAGCTTTAGTCAGGCTTGGTTAGGCTTTACTTAGACAATAACTAATCCATATCTGAGTTTGGATAAGCCTTACATGAGGCCTAGATAGGCCTTAACGCTGCCTTACATATACCGTAACTAGATCTTAGCCAGCCTTGAACAAGCCTTCCCTATGCCTCACTTAGTCCTTAGCCAGGATTTGCTAGGCCTTACCGATGCCTTACTTAAGCCTTAGCCAGACATAGGCTTGACTAGACCTCAGCTCGACTGGATTAGGCCATATCTAGGAATTACATAGGCCTTAGCCAGGCTTTCCTAGGCCTTACCAATGCCTTATGTAGGCCTAGTCAAGCCTAACCAAGGCCTAGCTAACGCCAAGCAAAGCTTGACTAAGGGGTAACTACGGCCTAGGTAATGTCTAGTTAAGCCTGACTAAGGCGTAGCTGAGGCCGGGAAAAGCATGGCCAAGGCCTCGGTAAGGCATAACAAATCCTGCATAATGACTAATCAAGTCTTGCTAAGACCTAGTTAAGCCTGGCTAAGGCCTATGTAATGCCTAGTTATGCCTGGCTAAGGCTTAGGTAAGGCATAGGAAAGCCTGGCTACGGAGTATTTAAGGCCTAGGCAAGGCCTATTCAAGCCTGGCTATGGTCTAGCTTACGGCCTAGCTACTAGAAATGCCTGGCTAAGGTCTAAGTAAGGCCTCGGTAAAGCCTAGCAAATCCAGGCTAAGGGCTACGTAAGGTATAGGCAACACCTATTCAAAGCTGGCTATGGCCTAGCTACGGCCTAGTCAAGCATGACTAAGGCCTATTCAATGCCTACTCACGCCTAGCTAAGGCTTAGGTAAAGCATCGGTAAGGCCTAGCAGATCTTGGCTAAATACTAAGTAAGGTCTAGTTAAGGCCTATACAAGGGCTGGATAAGCCTAGCTAATCCTATCTAAGCTAGGGTCAATGTAAGGCATAGTCAAGCTCAGCTACGGTTTAGATAATACCTAGTTAAGGCCTAGACAAGCCTGACTAAGGCCTAGCTAAGGGCAAGCAAAGCCTGGTTAAGGCCTATCCAAGGCCTATGTAAAGCCTATACAAGCGTGACTATGGCTTAGTTCCGGCCTAAGTAAAGCCTATCCAAGCCTGACTAAGGCCTAGCTAAGGCATAGGTAATGCTTAGCTAATGCCTATCAAAGCTTGGTTTAGGCCTATGTAACGCCTAGTCAAGCCTGGCTATGGCTTAGGTAAGGCCTAGATAATGCATAATCGAGCCGGCTAAGGCCTAGCTACGGCCTAGCAAAGTCAGGCTAAGGCCTAATTAAGGCCTAGGTAAGGTCTAGTCAAATCTGATTAAGGCTTAGGTAAGGCCTAGCAGGTCCTGGCTAAGGACTAAGTGTAGCTCGCATGGGTACGTCCAGGTCCGCTATGACGTTTCCGCTCATCGCACCGCAAGTGCACGATGAACAGGATGGCTGGTTAGCTGTGAATCTCGGGGTTGCGGATCCCGTATGATGTCTCTCCGAGAAATGCAAAGACCGACTTCTAGAGCCAGTGGAACACTGATGTTCCAATGGGGCCGTGCGACCATTGCCGCCAAGATTGAACCACACAGTGTCGTCCCAACTATTTGTGTCACAAATATGTCTATCCATACTAATTTAGAGATATGGAACAATTTATAATTAAACAGTAGAAATATGTTTATACTATACAAACAAGATGAATCGTTTGACAGTAAATGAGCACACAATAATACACAACATAGAGCTATCTGGTGTTCTTTCCACGTGGTGTCGCCGGAGGTACCACATAGGTTCTTGAATCCGCAGAGGTATCCCCGCAAGAGAGGCATCCGCAACGAAGTCACTAAGTAGTTTAATATAAACTAGTATACCCCTAACACACACACAAAGAAAATATTGCTGTTGCGAGAGGAAAGTGCCTCGCACGGGCCTCCATCACAGGAAAATGCCTTGAACGCCAACGCGGAGGAAAAGAGCTGGTAAAAAGGGCCACTCTTTTGTTCAACAGAAATATGCTAAGTGAAGATCCTAGTGAAACCATAATTAATGTGATGCATACTGGTTTGCATGAAGACGGGACGAACGATTTCCGAAGAATTCCCAAGTCACCGTATTATGTAGTTCCAAAGATACTGTATTGGTAGATGCCGCTTTATTTATTCGGCCCTTCTGCTACCGTCTAACCTATCATTTAGTTGTTAGAAACAGAAACTAGCTTTGGCCGCAAGTGGCAGGGATTCCTACCTAACTTTAGATACAGTTGTCCAATAGGCGCAGACGCTCTGCTTCCCGTAGGTCGCTTTGCATAGCATCTGCCTCCAAGGACAGCATGTGCACATGTTACGAGACAAGGCATCCGAATTCGATGAAAATCTGGCTACACTGCCCTGCAACCACATAAAACATCACCTGGACAATGATTACATTTCACATAAGCAAGTTTTAAATCCTGACACGTCTTTATGGTGGGAGTGAATAGATGGATATCCATCGCGAGCATCCTTCCCGTGAGGGCGTGATGAGCTCCAACGCTTCATCCAGACACTGCAACGAATTGGATGGAGACCCGCATCTCGTCCGTCACTGTGTTCTATGGATCTAACATATGACCTGTCGCTAGGATTAAGTTCCAATATGCCCAGATATGCACTACGGGCCGGTAAAAAAACTAACTAACTCACATTTATAACTATATGTTTTCGCAGTGCTTCCTTCATTGGCAGAGTTATCTAGCTAACAAGTATCCGAAGATACGGGGGAGATGTATGTGAATCAGCACTTTAACCATCACCGCTCGGAAACCTCCGATAGTTTCCCAGCATTGGATCCGATCAACGTGCTGATGGGGAGTCCAGACAATTAATAAGCCTTACGGCTGGTGTATTGTGGAAAGAGACAATAACTTAATATATATGAAGCCCTATAGGTAACTGGCCAATTTTACACACCCTTGCCGGAGTGCGGGACTACATTACCACAACAACCGGAAAAGAGGCGTACACTATATGTCTCTAGACGGAAAAATTATCCCTAACCACTTAACCTATCCTATCGAGTTGAATAGTAAGGTTTAGTCGGTAACATGCCAGGCTCAAACAATTAGAGCACGGTCAGCGACCTCAGTGTAAAATTGATGATGGTGGGAATAAAGTGATGCAGATATATCTGTTGCTGTATAGTATATCCTAGCGTACTGTGGTCCAAAGTTTTTCTACAATTAAACAAAACATATTAACTGAATGGCTAACTGCCATATACAACTAACCAATGCAATAAATAGAATGTAATTAAATGATGTAACTAAATATCACAGATTGATAAACTTAAATGGTGCGGCTAGTTGAAAGCACCGACACTAAACAAGGATAATATTCACAGTAAAACAGAAATTATAAATTGTGGTCCTAAGTCCGGTAAGGTACCTATTAGTCTTCAGTACCATATACGGAAATGAGAATGAAATGTACAATAGTATAGCTACTTGAGTACCTAATAGTTATCGGTACGGAACAGGCTACTATGTTACTGAAATTGAGGCGCTAATGTATTCATAGCGCGAGTTCTCTGAAGCTGGAAAGATTTCCGCAGGCAGATTTCCACAGCTGATTTCTGCAGGCAGGTCTCCGCAAGCTGACTCCTCAAGACAGGGTAGACATAGTACACACTCAGGGCGGTGAAACAGAGCAGTGAGGAAATGTCTATTAGATGGTCTTTGTAGCTAGTATATAATTTATACGGAAATGAGAAAGTTATCCGTCTGGCGACGGAAATAATAAAGTTGAAGTTTGCCCATTAACAGAGAGGGCTGTATATAATGTTAAGCATTTACATAAACTGGCACACGGTGCCGCATAGCTCTTGTGGCGCACCCAGCAAAGTTCCACCAGACTGTGGTCAAAAAGTTAATTAAACACACACGACATGCAGTTCGGAAATTGAAGACCACTTTTCAGCATGGTTGGCAGATCCGGCGAGTCATCCTCCAAGAATCACTGTAAGCTCTACATTCCGTAGAATCACATCACGGGCCCGCACGGCCCACTCTCGGAAAGGCGCCCTTAGGAAAGCCCGGATGCAGAAAGTATAACTTTAAATTTAGTCTATTACCCCCGGATGGCCGGCCAGGGGTGTCCAAAAACTGGTGGAAGCCGAGGACGTGCTACCATCACGAATGTGCTATGATCCGTAAGACACCGGTTGAAGTGAGAATCACCGTAGGTCAGCAGTTACATCCGTCCTCCTGATGGTCCAGAGGTCTGGTGCGGGCCGGCTTCTACACTGGCGATGCTCCTGATTCTCGATTTTCCACCCCTTTTATACTACTCGTGACGGCAGAGGCAGATGTCTCAGCCAATCAACGGCCGAGCAGTAGCCAATCAGCGTGCAGCTAGATCAGTGACGTATTTATCACGTGCACAGAACATTTTAGATCTATTTATGCATACACGCAATTACGACGTCAAGAAATTTAAGGGGATTTTCGCGGATAACTCAGCCATTTCTGGGCCGATTTTAAAGTAGTCAACAGTTCTAGAAGGCTCGGTCCGCGCTACACCGGTAAGGCCTAGGTAAGACCTATTCAAGGATGGCTAAGACCTGACTACGCCCTTGCAAAGCCTGGCTAAAGCCTAGGTAAGTCCTGCTCAAGTCTGGCTAAGGCCTCGTTAAGGCCTAGTCAACTCGGACAAATGTCTATGTAAGGCCTACTCAAGCCTAACTAAGGCCTATGTAAGACCTAGACAAGCCTGACTAAGGCCTAGCTAAGGGCAAGTAAAGCCTGGTTAAGGCATATTTAAGCTCGGCTATGGCTTAGCTCTGGCCTAGGTAAAGCCTATCCAAGCCTGACTAAGGCCTAGCTAAGGCATAGGTAACGCCTAGGTAATGTTTAGCTAATGCCTATCAAAGCCTGGTTAAGGCCTATGTAACGCCTAGTCAAGCCAGGCTAAGGCTTAAGTAAGGCCTAGGTAATGCATATTCAAGCCTGGCTAAGGCCTAGCTACGGCCTAGCAAAGTCAGAGTACGGCCTAGGTATGGTCTAGTCAAGTCTGGTTAAGGCTTAGGTAAGGCACTGGTATGGCCTAGCAAGTCCTGGTTAAGGACTAAGTAAGACCTATTCAAGGGTGACTAAGACCTGACTACGTCCTAGCAAAGCCTGGATAAAGCCTAGGTAAGTCCTGCTCAAGTCTGACTAAGGCCTCGTTAAGGCCTAGTCAACCCGGACTAAGGTCTATGTAAGGCCTACTCAAGCCTGACTAAGGCCTATGTAAGGACTAGACAAGCCTGACTAAGGCCTATATCAGGACATCGCTAAGGCCTAGCAAATCCAGGCTAAAGACTAAGTAAGCATAGGTAAGACCTATTCAAGGATGGCTAAGACCTAGCTATAGTCTAGCAAAGCCTGGCTAATGCCTAGGGCCTATACAAGGGCTATATAACGCCTAGACAATCCAACCAAGCTAAGAATTGTGTAATGCCTGGCCAAGCTCGGCTAAGGCTTAGATAATACCTAGGTAAGGCCTAGCCAAACCTGACAAGCAAAGCCTGGTTAAGGCCTAGGTAATGTCTATTTATGGCCTCAGTAACGCCTATCTAAGGGTTATCTAAGGTCTGCCTATCTAAGGCCTATCAAAGCTCAGCTATGGCATAGTTATGGCCTAAGTAAAGCCTAACCAAGCCTGACTAACGCCTAGCCAAGGTCAAGCAAATCCTGGCTAAGGCAAGGGCTAAGGCATAAGTAACGCCTATGTAATGCTTAGCTAATGCCTATCAAAGCCTGGCTAATGCCTAGGTAATGTCTCTGCATGCCTGGCCAAAGCCTATGCTAGGCTTATCCACGTCCTAGCTAAGTCCTAAGTAAACCTGGCTAAGGTCTAGTTAAGCCTAGCTAAGGCCCACGTAAGACCTAGCTATGGCTATCCTAGGCCTAGCAACGCAGGGATAATGCCGAACGAAGGCCTAGCCAAGCCTGACTAAGGCCTAGTTAAGGGCAAGCAAAGCCTGGTTATGGCCTAGGTACAGTATGTGTAAGGCTCGGTATGGCCTATTTAAGGCCTATGCCAGGCCTATCCAAGCTCAGCGATGGCTTAGATATGGCATAAGTAAAGTCCAGCCAAGCATGACTGTGGCATATCTACGGCTAAGCAATGCCTGGCTCAGGCATCGGTAACGCCTAGGTAATGCTTAGCTAATGCCTATCTAAGCCTGGCTACGCCTATGTAAGGCCTGGTCAAACCTGGCTACGGCCTAGGTAAGGCCTCTGTATGGCATAGGAAAGCATGGCTACGGTCTAATTAAGGCCCAAGTAAGGCCTATTCAAGCCTGGCTAAGGCCTAGCTATGGCCTAGCAAAGGCTGGCTAAGGCCTAGTCAAGTCTGCCTAAGGCTTGGTTAAGGCATCACTAAGGCCTAGCAAATCCTGGCTAATGCCCAGGTAAAGTCTCGTCAAGCCTGGTTCATGCCTCGGTACGGTCGAGTCAAGCTTGGCTATGGCTAAGGTAAGGCATATTCAAGCCGTCTTGGGTGACGCCCCCTAGAAGTAATGTCACGTATCATCGACGATGTGCAATGTTTTAATTACTGTTGCATGTTAAACGTCGCCATAAATACCTGTGTATATTGATATATATTTTAATTGTGCCTGTGCGCTTGTGTCTGTGCACAAGTGTCTGTCCACTTGGGTCTGTGGGCTTGTCTCTGTGCACTTGTGTCTGGGCACTTGCATATTGGCGCTTGTGTCTGGCTACTTGTATATGGGCGCTTGTGTCTGGCCGCTTGTGTCTGCTGTAAGGAGTCAGCCATATGTGTGGTAATTCACCTGCCATAGCCTTTTAAGTAGCCAGGCATAGCCGTGGTAGGTAGCCAGCTAAGCCATTGTAAGGTGCCAAACGCGATAGCTGTTGCATACAGCCGGTGTTAAAAAGACAGCCATAGGTGTGGTTATTAACCAGCCATAGATCTGTAATAGCCAGGCATAGCAGTGGTAATTAGCCAACTATAGCCGTTGTAAGGAGCCAACAGCAATAGCTGTTGTATACAGCCAGTGATAAAGAGGCAGCCATAGATGTACCATGGTTTGTAAGTAGCCAGTTATAGCGGTGGTAAGTAGTCAGCTATAGATCTGGTACATACTATCTCAAGCTGATGCAAGTGACACAGTCAGGAAGGCTGCTGGACCAGCGCAGTGCAAGACACCAGACAACTGCTAACCGATGGTGGTACCAACACCACTGCGGTGCCTCTCGGAATTGAGATCTCCTGCGCCGGTGGGCAGCCTTAAGACTTTTCCGCGATCACAATTTTGGAAGCTCCCGGACGGCCATCCAGGAGCTATAAACTAATATAAGAACTCCCTTTATGGAACTTTCTTAGAGGAGTTTCCTGCGGAAGGGCCTTGTGGGCCTGATGTGATTCTACGGGATGTAGAGCTGATGGTGATTCTTGGTGAATAACTCGCCGGATCTTCCGACCATGCTGAAAAGTGGTATCAAACTTCCACGCTGCATGTCGCGTCTGTTAATTAACTTTTAGACCACAGTTTGGTGGGACTCTGCTTTGTGTGCCACAAGAGCTATGAGACGTATCCTGTACCGTGCACCCAGTTATTGTACATGCATATTTAATTACAAATGTAGCCCTCTTTGTTAATGGGCAACTTCCAACTTTCAAACTGCTGTCGCCGGACGGAAACTTTAGAACCACTGTTTAAATTATGTATCAGTTAATCTGACTATCTAATGGACAACCTTATCATCCGTTCTTCTTCACCATCATAAAAGTGTGCTGCATCGACAGTCTGCCTGCGGAAATCTTCCCTGCATTCAAGACCATGCCATCTCGCGCTACTCAATGGTAGCGTATCAATTTCAGTGACTGATGAACTCTTACTGTACCGATGGCCAATAGGTACTCAAGTAACTATACTATTGTGCATTTAATAATTTCGACAAATGGTACTGATGACCAGTAGGTACCTACCGGTCTTTCTGACCATATATTTATACTTTCCGTTTCATACTGTAAATATTATCTTTATTTCCGTGTTCTCTCAACTAACAGCACCGTTTAGGTCATATGATATGTGATATATTGTTAGCACTGTGTTAGTTAGTTGTGTATATAGCAAGTAGCCATCCTAGTTATTATGTTTTGTTTTTATATAAAAGCTCTAGGACGCAGTACGCTAGGTAATACTATACAGCAACATTATATCCGCATCATGATATTTCCCCCAGCATCAATTTTACACTGAAGTCGCTGATCATGCTCTAATTTCTCGAGCCTGACATGTTACCGACTAAACCTGGCTCTTCTAGCTCAATAGGATAGTTTTAAAGTGGTTAGGGACAATCTCTCCTCAAGAGACACATTGTGTATGCCTCTTTTCCGGCTGTAGTGGATATGTAACACCATGCACCGGCTAGGTTGTGTAAAATTGGCCAATTACCGTAGGGCCACTTATTTATATCGAGTTATTGTCTCTTTCCACGCTCCTCCAGCCGCAAGGCTTAATAATTGTTTGGATTTCCCATCGACGTGTTGGCAGGATCAGACTCTGGGAAACTATCGGAGGTTTCTGAGCGGTGATAACTAAAGTGCCGATTTACATACACCTCCCTCTGTATCTTCGGATACTAGTTAGTTTAGATTCCCCCACCAATGTAGAAAGCGCTGCAAAAAGAAATTAATTATATTGTGACACCGGCCTGCAGTGCATCTCTGGGCATCCTGGAAACTTAACCTTAATGACACGTAATATGTTAATTCCGTTAGCACACGGGTTACGGATGGGATGCGGATCTCCATCCAATTGGTTGTAGTGTCTGGGTGAGGTCTTAGAACCAACCACGCCCTCACAGGAAGGACACTGGGGATGGATATCCATCTCTCACTCCCCACCATAAACTATATAGCACTTTCTAAATTGCTTTTGTGAACTGTAAACTTGTCCTGGTGATGTTATATGTGGCTGCGGGACAATAGTTGCCAGATCATCATGTGATTCGGGAGCTATTGCTCCATAACATGTACGCACGCTATCTTTCTGAGGTAGATGCTAGGCGGGGCGACCTTCGGGAAGCTGGGCATCTTCCCCAGTTAGATGTGTGTGTCTAAAGATAGGCAGGAATCCCTGCCACTTGCGGCCAAAGTTTGAAACCGTATCTAATAACCAAATGGTAGGTTAGAATGTAGCAGAAGGCCCGCATAAATAAAGCGGCAACTACCAATACAGTATCTTTGGACCTACGTAAGACGGTGAACTGTGAATTCTTCGGAAATCATTCGTCCGTCTTCACGTAAACCAGTGTGCATCACATTAATTATGGCTTCACTAGGATTTACCAGCACTTAGCCTTCTGTTTGAACAAAATAATGGCCTGTTTTGCCAGCTCTTTTCCTCCGCTTCAGCGTTGAAGGCATTTTCCTGTGACGGAGGCCCGCGTGAGACACTCTCCTCTCGCAACAACAATATTTTGTGTGTGTTAGGGGTGTAATTAGTTTATATTAAGCTACCAAGTGGCCTCATTGCGATGCTCATTTGCAGGGATACCTCTGCGGATTTACGGATCTGTGTGGTACCTTCGGTGAAACCACGTAGAAATGACACCGGATAGCTCTATGTACTATATTACTTGCTCATTATTGTCAAACGAGTAGCATTGTTTGCATAGTTATCAATTGTGACTGTTTAATTATACCATTGTATCCAGACTTCTAAATTAGTAATGGACCGTCATACCGGTGACACCAACAGTTGGGACAAGACCATGAGGCTCAATCTCAGCGGCAATGGTCGCATGGCCCCACTGGAATGTGAACATTCCACTGGCTCTAGAGGCCGGTCTTTGGACCTTCCAGAGAGACGTGATACGGGATCCGCAACCCAGAGAACCGCAGCTAACCAGCCCTCCCCACGCATCCTGTACATGCGGTGCAGTGGAGTGGAGCGACATGGTGGACCAGTGCATACCCCCGTGAGCTACAAGTGGTGCCTGATGTGGGGCTCGAATGAGAAGCAAACCCACGCCAACTCTCAACACATGTGAGTTTCAGTCTCCTTCATCAGACAGTCAGCTCTCCCTAGACATGGAAGTAGTATCATATGACGGCCGAACATCTCACATGCTCACTGACAATGTAACAATTTTCCCCAGTGTGGAAGACCCACCACTGCCTTTACACGAGTTTTCACCAATCAGCGAGGGGACATTCCGTAATGCCTCGCAGGCAGGAACCCAATATATCACCTTGTCGGATCTCCGCGATAGGCATCCACCATCCATGCCGGATCATGGCAGACGACGACACCGACCCCTATGGGGGCATAACTATCCTTCACGACCATTAGGTTTGCCAACATCATCACAAGGTGACCAGTGGCCGGACACTCATGTACCATATCCCGCATCTCCACCGCTACATACGTCGTCACCATATTATCCCTTGGTGCCACGATACGAGCCGGAGAATGCGGCAACACCCTTCCAGCAATACACCAGAACACCATCACACAGCACACACCATCCCTGTCAGTCACCTGCGCTGCCACCGTACGAGGAACATCTGTCCCACCTTCTTGTAGAGCGTCCACGTCGTCTACATAGCATGCCTCCACCAGTCTATAGACCAACCCCTGTCTATGGACCACATCAGGGCGGTATTCAATGGCGCCAACATATCGTGCACAGCACCACCGATGAGAATCGCCCTCATGGACATGGCATCATCATCACCATCATCAGGGACATCGACGGAAAACACCACCAGCACCACCACCAACACACAGACCAGCATCCATGTTTTCATCAGTTCCCCAAGCACCACCACCCGGATTTGCGCCGATCACTTCACCTCGTGGACATGGCCGGGTCATTCTCCCACCCACCCACCCAATTTAGCGGTGCGAATGATTGTGCTAACTATAAAGTTCAGTTCGAAATAATAAGTCGCACAAACCAGTGGACAAATCGACAAATGGGAGAGTGTTTGGCTACAAAACTGTCCAGGAAAGCCCTACAAGTTCTGGCAGATTTGGGTACAGATTACACACCAACATACACGAAATTAGAGAGCGTGTCGTAGGAAAGATTCGGCGACACAGCCCTCAAGGAAACAAGTTGGTTACAACTAAAGAACTTGCGTCAACGTTCGAGAGAAACACTTCCGGAGTTGGCTAGTCGTATTCGGTGACTAGTTACCCACGCTCACTCCAGTACAAATCACGAGGGCATCACACACTTACATCTAGACACCTTCATCAATGCGTTGAGTGGTGAACCCACCCTAAAAGAAAAACTATTCCTTACAGAGCACGGTAGATGGTAGTCTTCAACAACTAATTGCAACCGTGGTTCGTATTGGGAACTTTTTAGAACGGGAAAAGAATAATCGCCGTCAATTGCACCCCATAAACGAAGTAAACGGTGTAAATCTCGCCACCACCACTGACAACAGCACTGCATCCGCATCAACACAGGCACCAGACCCGCAAATACAATCTGATCAACCCACCAGTCAAAATCATGGGTCTAGAGGAAGAGGGCGTAGCAATCCCATTGCGGAGGTCACAACAACGTCCTAGGACGTGGGAACCAGAACAACAATAACAATAGGCAAAACATGCATGATAGGTTAGAAGAGATCACCACGCAAATCTCAGCACTCACTAACCTAGTCACTACCCTCAGCACAACAGTAGCCACGCAGGCAACAACACGCCCAGCAACCACTATGATTTCTGCACCACCACCGGACACATGTTTTGGATGTGGTGAGCCGGGACACTGGAAGAAGCGATGTCCTAATAGTCCTCCGTCAACAACTCCAACCACTGACCAATGTACCCCGCAGCCTGAGCCCCTGTCAAACTAACAAGGGCACCGATTACAGAGTCACTTCAGTGCCCATTCTCACAACCCGGCTCAACAGCAGCCTCTGAACGACAACGTCAGGTGGCCAACACAACCACTCATTCTCCTACGACAGCATGCATACACTCGCAACCCAGCTTCTTATATGTCAGTACCAACGATGCACACTGACATCGCCCCCTGACGGAAAGTGTGACCCCGCAATTTCCGCATCTAACAAACCTTCTTTTCTATGTAAAACGGCAGTGGTAGGTTCTAGCTCCTCCACTGATACAACGTTCATACAAGCACCACGACCCACCGCCAAAGCACTTAACACCCGATGTGCCTTGGGGGTTCGCAATTCACATGTCCTTACAGCATCATCTACTACATCCAGCAGCAGCAGCAGCAGTGATTTGCATGGGAGTCAAAATTTGGCATCATGGAGCCGCAAGAAGGAGCGTCGTACAAAGGACGGAAAAATTCCATGCCGTCCTTGCTTCTTCTGTGCATCCACTAAACATCCCATGATGCATTGTCAAAAGTGGCTCGCACCGGTAGCCCTCATCCATGAACATGACAATCCTATCCACACTGCTGTATTCACCAACTCTAAATACACAGAAATGGCATCAACACCACCACCATTGCTACCCCCCCCCCATCCCCCAGCTCCGTCATCACCTAAGCAATCACAACAACAGTAACGACGGGTTGGCCCTTTCCACACTCAGCCACCCACTGCACTCGCGCAAGCTATGCAGAAACAAGGTGACTATATACAGGATGATACTGCACCAAAAATATTCCCGCAGACAGTATCATTGGAAACTCTTCCGCAGGCACACCGTAAAGTAATATATAAGTGTGCTTGTCTGTTTAGCGGGGTTTCCACCAGTGCCACTGTTGACACTGGAGTTTCCATCACCATTTTTAACAAGCACTTGTATGAGAGCATCCCACCTCATAAAAAGGCACCCCTAAAACTTACAAACATATTTCTACAAACAGCCACGTGATGTTCCCATGGCTGGTACTGTAAACCTCGTGATACAGATAGAGGAGATGCAATTCATCCAGCGAGTTGTCATTGCCAGTATTCAAAACGATGGCCTGCTTGGTTCTGATTTCCTCAGTGTCAGCGAAGCTGTCATACATTGCAGGAAACAGGAACTAGACATACACGGCCGACGTATGCCCTTTGGACCAGAATCATCGCTGTACGATACGTGTGCAGTGATTTTAGCTGCTACAGCCACAGTTGAGCCAGGACAGGAGAAAATTGTATGGGCCACTGCACCCCAGTTAGGAAACAAGACACACACATAGCCATGCTGGAACCCGACCCTGAGTATATACTCGCCTCACAATGCGCCAGTCCCCGAATAATCATGCACACCACCAATAAGGATCACATACCGCTTCGAAAATTCAATAGCACAACGGACCAAATGACTCTTGAGTCAGGAGTTCGTTGTGGCCATTTGGTGGATGTGATATCACTGGAGACACCCCCTACTACACCTACACCAGTAACACCTTTCTGATGATTTGCCGGAGCATTTACATGATATATATCTGCATGTCACATTTGGGTTGATGCAGTCTCACAAACAGGATATACAGAAAATCTTATACAAGTATCATGATAGTGTCTCAGCCGGAGACATGGACCTTGGGGAAACTCATCTCATGCGATACTCCATCGACACTGGAAAGAACCGACCCGTTTGACAACCTGGTCGATGTCTTCCCATTCATAAGGAAGCAGAGGCACAACAACAGGTGAATGACATGTTGCGGACTGGCATAATAGAGCCATCAGCATCCACCTGGGCCAGTCCCATAGTCCGCTTCCTCGGATAGATCAGGCCTTGGATTCCTTGACCGGAGCCAAGTGGTTTTGTACTCTTGATTTAGCCAGTGGGTACTGGCAGGTAGCCATGGATGAGGCTGACAGGGAAAAGACCACATTTGTGTGTAGAGGTCTTTTCCAGTTCCGCAAGATGCCCTACGGTTTGTGCAATGCCCCTGGAATGTTTGAGCATCTCATTGAGCAGGTATTAACCACCCTGCAATGGGAGATCTGTCTCTGTTACATCGACGACATAATCGTCTTTGGCTCCTCTTTTGAGGTGACTTTGTCCAAGCTGGACAAAGTTCTAATGCGTTTTCATACGGCAAATCTAAAGCTCAAACCGAAAAAGTGTCATCTTTTTAGACAGAGCGTCGAGTTCCTGGGACACGTCATATCCGGCGATGGAGTGTCTACGCATCCTTCAAAAACACAAGCAGTAGCAGAGTGGCAGACTCCCACTTTAGTCACAGACACCCAGAGTTTCCTTGGTCTTTGCCAGTACTATCGTCGATACATCCGTCACTTTAGTGAGATTGCATCACCATTATTCAGGATCACCAAGAAAGATCGACCAGTGAGTGGACGAGTGAGTGTGAAGGTTCCTTCAGGGCGCTGAAGGAACTCTTGACGACTGCCCCAATTCTTGCTCATCCCACCCTAACCTCTATTTCATCTTAGACACTGATGCGTCGGCTTATGCCATTGGCGCAGTTCTATCTCAGGTCACAGAAGATCGAACAGAGCAGGTACTGGTTTATGGTTCGCGTACTCTGAACAAAACGGAGAAACCTTATGCGACTACCAAGAGGGAATTGTTAGCTGCGGTGCATTTCGTCAAGTATTATAAACACTTTCTGTACGGGTGCCCATTTACCCTGCGTACAGATCATGCCTCACTACGCTGGCTCAGAAACTTAAAAAATCTGGAGGGCCAGGTAGAGAGGAGGCGGGAATCATGGCAGACCTTCAACTTCAATGGTGTTCATAGACCCGGCAAACTGCATGGAAATTCCAATGTCTTGAGCAGAATCGGGCTTGAGGATGAACAAGAAGTGGCCACCACCGTGGCACATACTACACGGCCATCTCCAGTGTTCCCCGAATTGCGGTGCGCAGAGTGGGACACGGAGACAGTTGCTCACGAACAAGCAACAGACGCGCAACCATGGAACATATACGTGTGGATCCAGGAGGGGGTACGTCCTCCTAAGGAATCTGTTACACCACTTTCCGCAATGGCAAAATACTACTATCAGTGGTTTGGAGAGTATCATATAAAGAGAACATTCTCTACATTAATAACCGGATAGTGATCCCTGAACATTGTCGTAAAACTATTCTAGAACAACTACACGGTAGCGCTGGACACCTAGCCATCGAGTGAACCACCATGTGGATAAAACAGAGATTTCACTGGATCGGGATACACGATAGTGTAAAGGCATGGGTCGCCAAATGTGTCCCATGTCAAAGACGCACTGTTGGCCAGCACCATTCTGCACCTCTACAAGTTAAAATTGTTGGTGCACCATAGGAGCGAGTGGCCATTGATGTGCTCGGACCCTTGAATACGATGGATGAAGGAAACAAATACATCCTCGTATTGCAAGATTATTTTACGAAGTGGGTAGAAGCATTTGCTTTGCCGGACCAAGAGGCATCCACAGTAGCGGAGGTTCTGACAAGCAATGTGTTCTGCTGATTCGGTATGCCCTATGATCTACACTCCGACCAAGGAAGTAATTTTGAGAGCCGGCTGATCTCTGAGCTCTGCAAATTGTTTCAGATAGTTAACACACACAACGCCATACCATCTGCATAGTGATGGGATGGTGGAAAGGTTCAACCGCTCCTTGGCGAAAGCGCTTACTAAGGAAACATGCCTTGATTGTCGAGATTGGGATCTACGACTGCCATATATGCTCATGGAATACCGCACTTCAATACATTCCAGCACGGGTTATACCCCTGCTCGGTTGATGTTAGGCCGTGAATTAGCCTTACCCCTGGATCTGGCCATGCCCAGGATTCCAGGAAAGAAAAATTCACCTCTACGTAGAGCTCATGCGGCAGTGGATAGAACAGACCCATGAGCTAGTGAGAGCAACATTATCCACTGCACACCGGCGTCAGAAAACATGGCACGACTGGCAGGTGCATGGAGATCTGTATGAGGCGGGGAGAATGGTTTGGGTTCACGATTCGTGATGTTCTGCAAACGTGGGTGAGTTATTTCGTGGACGATGTTTTGGTTGTTTGTTAAAACTAGATCCAAAAGATTTGAAGTCTGGTTATTTCTATGTCATGTCGCATTAGTAACCAGTTGCTGTATGAAAATATCCCTGGCTGGCTCCAGTTAATAGATGGGAAGTTGAAATCTCCAACTATAAGAATGTGATCTGCATTTTCTCTCTCAGCATGGTTTAGTAGATATGTCAGGCTATTATTATTTGGGCCGTCTGAGTTTGGGCTTCTGTAGATGCATCCAACAAGAATCTTTTCCTTTTGCTCTGTCATCCATGTACTCCATACTGTTTCCTTAAACATGTGATCATTTAGGGTGTCACAGTTTTGAGCACTCAATGATTCATGGGTATAGACGATGACTCCCCTTTTTTAGCGAGAGATTGTAGTTATTGATCTGCAATCGCTAATGCTTATATTTGTGTTTTTGGTAACACCTCTGTGATTAGTATAATAGCAGGACTAATCTTGTGTACTAGTGCTTCAAGCTCAGCTTTTTTATTAATTGGATCTGCAATTGTGTATATGCATGTATCGGTTATTGTTTTAGATGTGCCAAGATCTAGTTAGTTACTGGAAGAGGTGCGGTCGAGTGTGAAACCTGGGGCATAGGTTTGCAGCCAGATCAAGGTACACTGTAAAGAGATCAGTTATTATTTATCTTGGACATTTCGATATTTTGTCTTTTCACGGTGCACTCATAAACATAATGTAGGACAGGTTTGCCTACGTCTGTATCACCATTGTTACATGACATGATGAAAGAGAATTTTTCGGTATGGCTCAGAGAAGTGAAAGTTGGAATGTTGTTGAACGAGTTATATCGGGATACTCTTTCAGTTTTGTAGAAAGGCCAATCCTCATGTAAGTTAGACAGATGGCATAGTGTGTGTGTGTGTGCGTGCGTGCGTGCGTGCGTGCGTGCGTGCGTGCGTGCGTGCGTGCGTGCGTGCATGCATGCGTGCACGCGCATATATATATATATATATATATATATATATATATATATATATATATATATATATATGTTGTATAAATGAATATATATATATATATATATATATATATATATATATATATATATATATATATATATATATATATATATATATATATATGTGTTATATTATATACATATATATATATATATAACTTTTTTATTTTTTATTTTATTTAGTGCCCCCATACGTATCAAGCATAATCGGACACTTACACACATACATATTAGTAAATACATATGCGCATGCACGCACGCATGTGCACACCCGTGCACACTCACACACACCATATATAAATATATTTACAGATCCTGTTCTATTTTAATCACACAGGGGCGAGCTGATTATGTTGTGGCTGACATGGCAGAAATTAGTTCCTTTCTATACTCCATCATGCAGTGAATACCTTTACATGCTTTTGACATGTTTGCTATGCTAATGTTACTAAAGCACGGTAAGTCGACAAGATGTAATAAAAGATCCTGGGTGCCAGTAAGATTCTTGAGGTGTGGAAAATTTGAGAACCTCAAGTTTGACAAATCGTCACAGATGATTAGGAAATGTGTCTCATCTTCTACCCCTTTACCACATAGTTTACATATTCTATCCTTTCTATCAATTTTGGAGTAGCGACCAGTTTCAACCTCTAGCTGATGAGTACTGATTCTAAGTTTGGCTGTAGTCGACCGGTATAGGTGTGTTTTGACGATATTGGGTGTGTACATATTTGGCTTTTGTAACTTCCACACATCCTCAAGTCCAGCTGCAGCTAAGACAGTCTTAACTACTGTCAGACATGAGCTGAAGCTGTTATCTTGTAGTAGATGGAAGTCAGATAAGTAAGCCTGCTTAATTATTCTGGAATTAGGCAAAGATAGGATCCAGATCCAGATTCAGTGCTTAATAAGCTTAGCAAGAATCTCAATAGTAAAGGGGTACATTCCTGTTTCAGCCTTTGCAGCTGTGTTTGATGCATATTTATGTACGCCAATAACATTTTTGCAAAATTTGCAGTTTTTCGAAATGGACTTGATCATGTTTCTCATATTTGTTTTCCAAGAATAGGTTTGCTGGTTTTGTTCCCCAAATTTCACCATGGTATAATAGGAATGGTTTGATTAGTGAGGCAAACAATTTTATCTGAACATTTGGGTTGACTCCACAGAATTGCATGTAGCTGGACTTAATCTTGAACTATGCGCACTCTGACTCTGAGCGTAACAAATTGCTTTCTTCTATTGAAATTTGTGTCGGCTAGTAAAAAGTTCTCTATGCCAAAGTTAGACTTAAATGTTCTATAGGTTCTCAATTTAGAAACTTGTTTGGCGACAGACGATGGTTGAATAAGGTCTTTGTTAATATATGGATGACAATGATGATGAATTATATGATGATGAATTACTTGTCTTATGTAAACAGTAGTCCATAGATACAACAAACTATCATATGAAATGTCGTCTACAGCAAGTATTGAGGAATTAAAAGCAGGTATATGAAATAACCATAAAATTAATTAAGCTTTTATGCATATAATCCACTTTGCTAAAACCCTTCCTAATGCGCATAGTGCCATAATTTCGTGTGTATCCTATTTTCGTGGTATTCAATTCAATTCATTTCATATATGAATTATGATATAATATGGTCAGGGTAGGGCTACGCGGTTTGGCTTACAGCCATATCGGTTTCGATATGACTTTTCATATCGGTTTTAACCGAATATCGGTTTTATGGACATGAAAGAAAAAATTTCAATGATAAAAATTATCACGAAAACAGAACGTATTTTCACGCCTTGATACATTCGTAACGTTTTACGCCTTTAAAGCTTAATATACCTTATAATATCCATCATCGCGTGAGTGAAATTATTAATTAGACCGCCTAAATATTAAGTACATTTAAATAAACATCGTTTATTTTGTCAAAATTTATCATAAATCAGCAAAACAGGTTGTGAAAAGACGTAAATCACGCGATTGTAATTAATTATGATGTAATTATCTCCCTTTCTGCTTTCATTTCCAATTCGGCCGAGGACGAAATCATGCCTTGAAGAAAATATTAACTGTAATATTGCGATCGCGAATTTCATAAGTTTATATGATATTGTGTATAGAAGATAACGTTTTAAAAACGGTTTGAGTAATAATTTTATTTAAAATTATATCCTAATCAGCAAAATGTATTCAGCATTATATTTATTGCCGAGATTTTGATGCAATCGGGCGATTTAGTGTTGGGACGACTGCATTATGTTAATTAGCCGGTGACGTAAATAAAATGGATGCCGTTGTTTAGAAATGTTTTCCCCGATACAAATTTTAATGACAAATTCCCACATTAGTATTGTGTTTTATATTGCAAATTTATCTGAGACTACCAGAGAAAAGACGAGTGGATATTTATTTAATTAATTCGCTGCTTGATTTCCCTCGGCGTACAGCGAGTTACATGGAGTTACACAATATGCGCAATTGGGGCCACGTTCAATTATTAGTTGCCCCGAACATAGGTTAATGGAAAGTTTGGCCATTATTATTCATTACGATTTTCATGCTCGTTAGTATCTTTTATTTTTAACAATCCTGATACGAAAAACCGAAAATATGTTCATATTCAGTTTTTCGATATTTATTTTTTATAATCGGTTAAGAAACCGTCAGTGCAGGATATCGGTTTTAAATATGGTATCGGTATATCGCACAGCCCTAGGTCAGGGTACCTGTTTCTAACAATTTACATGGTTCTATTTCTTACAATGGGTCATCATCATCATCATCATTTTACGAGGCATAAGCCATTGGCTTGTTATTGCCTCAGAGTTTTTTGTTGTAGTATGGCTTGTTCAAAATCAAATTCAGATTCAAATATTTTTTTATTTTATAGTAGCATTTCACATTTATATTACACAGGACAGGTAGTCCATCAAAGGCAAAGCCTATGTGGTGATGGACCCCTAACATATATTAGACAAAGAAACATTACAACATTAAATTACTGTACATAAATAACAACATTACAACACTAAGCGTAACGCACACAAAAACATAATTAAGTTACTAGTAGTAGTACTTATCCTATGGTACCCACATATTGTGCATGTTTGGATTGTAAAAAAATTGTAATTGTTGAATAAATATAAGAAACTAGTATGGGTTCTTAGTCACCTGTATGAAACTTGACCTTTTAATTGTCGGTCTGCGTAAAATACAGCCAAAAAGGAGAAGCTACCGAAAATCCAATGGTGTACCCACTTTTTACGCATGGGCAAAAAGTATTTGTTTTGCAGCATATGCTACCACATATTTAAGACATGTTTCACATAAATGCATTGTTCCTGAAGAGTAACGAATGGTAACATATGTATCATATTTGAAAGATCGGTTTGACAAATGGTGACCCTGACTGCGTAAAAACGTCTGTGTTGTTCTTAAAGGGGAAGAAAATATCATCCGAAATTATTTAATCAACAAATATAGGTACAAGCCTTAATATTTTGTGTCTAAGAACAATTTTTGCGAAAGATATAAAAATTTTGAAATAATATGTCAGAGTCAGAAATCACCAGCACTGCTTTAAACCTATATTGACAAGTAGTTTCACAATTTCAAGCAGCGGAAATCTTGCATAAGCAAAATGAATAACCATAGATTGACATGTAAATCAATACATGTGTGTGTGCCGATTATGAGGGACTCTCACAAGAGGTTGAATTCGTATGCGCAAAGAGAGGGGATGCGCAAATACAGGACAAACAATGATAATTATAATAAAATAAGAAGATGTGGATTTGTTCCACTTGCACCCACAGTACATATGCATTATTTGTACATTTTTAATATTTAGTGCTAGAAGATCTGTAGTTTTAAGTTGCTAGAGGTAATGGGGAGAGGGTTGGGGAGGTGGGGGCCTATTATTATTATTATTATTATTGATTCTAATATAGTGTATGATGAGCCATAATGTATGATGAGCCATGGCGGTAGTGATCTTCCTAAAATTAATGAGATTGGTAAATCCATCAGACTTCCACAGCCATACTGCCTCCTCATGTGTTCTTCTAAAGTGGTCTCCCTATGGGTGATTAACCCTTTCCCTGATGGGTATCCTATATCTTGCTCAAGTCCAGAGGCACCAATTTATGAAAACTGTTGAATATTTTGAAATTACTCTGACTGGAAGCTGACAGACGAACAATACAAACATTAAATTGCCTAAACTTGCTTTTGTGAAAAGTAACCAATGTCCTGTGACGTTTTATGTGGTTATGGAGCAAGATGTCCGGATTCTCACCCAGCTCGGAAATCTTGTGAAATAACATGTATGCACGCTGTCTTCAGTATTGATGCTGTAGGACATCCGTTCTCAATGACAGCCGTATCTAAAGCTAGGTAGGCGTCCGCCATTTTCGGCCTAAAATAGTTCTTGTCTCTAAAAACTAAATGATAGGTTAGGCATAGAAGGCCTGCATAAATAAAAGCGGCAACTACTAATTCAGCATATTTGAAACTACATAAGACGGTGGCGTGGGAATCCCTCGGGAATCGCTCGTCCCGTCTTCACGTAAAACAGCACGCAACCTAATAGTCATAATTTCACTAGGTATGGTCTTTTCTTAACAGCATTTTGGTTGAATATTAGAGTAGGCCCTTTTTGGCCATGCTCTTCTCCCACTTTAAGCAATGGCGACATTTTCCTGTGACGGAGGCCCGTGCGAGGCACTTGCCTCTCGCAAGGATTCTATTTGCTTTGTTAGCAGCTATTTCTGCATGATGTCTAAATTTGAGGGTGTTATCCATGTAGACACCAAGATCCTTCTCACACATCGTCTCTTCCAGGATAACCTCTTGGCCATTTTCAATCATTGTGTGTTGTGGCTTGCTGTTTGCCCTCCCTTGATGCATCACCTTGCATTTGGTAGCGTTGACACGTCACTGCCATGTGTCAGCCCACTCTTTCAGGTTGTTTAGATCTGTTTGAAGACATTCGTGATCGTTGGAGGAGTCAATCTGAGAAAACAATTTGGTGTCATCAGCAAAGAGCTTGATCATGCTATCGACCATTCCAGGCATATCATTGATAAATGTGACAAACAGTACTGGTCCAAGTACGCTTCCTAGTGCAATGCCACTGAATACTGATGCCCAGTCAGAGTAAGAACTGTTGACTGCCACACATTGCTTCCTGTTGCTTAAGAAGGCCTTTGTCCATCCAAATACATCCCCTGTGACACCATAGCTTTTAAGCTTGTTGAGCAGTCTCTGATGCGGGACAGTGTCAAAAGCCTTAGCAAAATCGAGGTAAATGACATCTACAGAACCACCATCATCATTCTTGAATACTTTGACTGTTGTTGCTTAAGTAAGTCTCCTCGAAACCATTAGTTGTTATTACACCACAAACATCTGTACCGTTCAATCACTACTTGCTAAATCAATTATTCTGCATTTAGCACCAGAAAAATTTTTTATTCTTGCTTTTCATGCCACCCTATGCCTATACCAAGGTAAGCGGGGTACCTCGACAACATATCCGAATGACCAAGAGTATAATCGTACAACGATATCACGTGGTATATGTTCGTATCACGTGGTACAAATTCAATTTGATTACTCATGCTTCAAGTGATAATAAAAGTGTGCACATGCATAGATAGGCAGAGCAACCATGTGATACTTCCGGTCTGAGTAACCTGACAATGAACCTCAATTCAACCCCTATCATTGTACCCTAAACCAGGCTTCTGGTAGAGTAAACTCTCCCTCTACAGCCTGTATGAGACTGGCACCAGTCTATGTATACACGCCTCAATGACCTAGGTCATTGCGCATGTGTGCGCATGCGCAGAGGCGCCAAAAGACAACATAAAATTACTCAAATTTTTCTGCAAACAGGAAAGTTTGGAAAATCACCAGTCATAGATTTTGTACTTGCTTCCTTTGTAAAAGTCATTCAGTTGAGGATTACTAGCATCAACAATGCCTAACACAATGTCTCTGTTACGTTTTATGATCTATTTATTGTTTTTGATGATCTGTTGTCCATTTTGTAACTTCGTTGCCAGTGTAACTCACCAGATATAACTCACCAAACCGCCAATTCTATACCAGCCAAGGCTCCACTTCCGAACATGTCCGATCTCATTAATTGATTCCACTTTCTCACTCCTCTTGCACGATCTTCCTTGAGTGCATATAAACTGATCTTGTCAGTGAGTGCTTAACCCGTAGCATGATAGCACCATCTTCCACCAAATTTGTTGAAAAATAAACACCAGTTCATCTTTTACTTTAATTTGAAAATTTAAAATTTTGACATCAGAGTGGTAAGCGTTAAATCTGCTGGCGGATCTTAAATATTCCTAATAGATTAAACCGATCATGGTCTCTGCAATTCCAATTGTGTTACATTCCTCCCCTCCTTTAATGATAGGCCCCCGCCCTGGTAGGCTTGCACGATTTTTGCTTTGAAACATCGTGATCGATTTTGTAAAAAAAAAATTGTGATTTTCGATTAAATCGTAGGTCCAAATTCCTAAAACTATAAACCGGGGTAACATGACAAGTCACGAAGAAATCGAAATGCTAAAAATAGCACGAAAGTAGAATGCAATTTCATGCAACGACAAACTCTTACCGTCCTACATCTATGCTTAATGTATACCTTATACCCATCATCGCGGGAGTGAAATTATTAAGTGGGACTGCCTAAATATTGTGTATAGTTTAATAAACATCGTTTATTTCATCGAAATTTGGCATAAAATGGCGAGAAAAAATATAAATTACGATGTTTCAGCTTCTGCTTATAGCCTCCCTTTGTAGGACAAGTTTAGGTCATTACCCGAGTGGCTCGAAGACGCTAAAATTAGTACCCAGGAAGATACTGCGCAATCTACATACATAGGAATGCAGCGTCGAATAGCTACTAGTGACGGCGTAAACTCATCCTATAGTGCAGTTGTTATTACACCACAAAAACATCTATACCGTTCAGTCACTACTTGCTAAATCAACTACTCTGCATTTAGCGACCAGAATAAGTTTTTATGCTTGCTTACAAACCCCCAGATGCATATTCCATTTCTATGTATACCCTCAACCAGGATACTGGTAGGATACACCCCCACCATATGACCTGATAGAGACTGGCACCAGTCTGCACTCACTTCTTGGTGACACCTGTCACTAAGCACGCTCGCGCATACGCATAGGAGCCCAAATAGGAAACAGATTCACGTTTTAAATATTCTGCAAGCAGTACAGTCTGCAAATATTCCAGCTAAGTTCTTATAGCTTTGTGCTGAGTTCAGCTTACTTATTTGAGAGTGCTTCAATCCATGATTATGCCTAATATGAAGCCTATCCTCCCTAATTATCCCCCCCCCCTTTTCGCGTCCGTCCGTCCGTGCATCCGTCACACACAGGTTTTCTTTCGATAACTTTACTTTTGCTTGGAATATTGTGACAACACTTCATGGGAAATGTACATTATTTTGTGGGTCATTCAGCTCAATTCCTCCGTCCGTCCATACCTTTGTGTCGGTCCATCCATGCAAATTTTGGGTTTTCGTTCAATAACTTTATTTTTGCTTGAAGTATTGTGACGAAACTTCTTAGTTCATGATTATTAGGTCCCATTTGTCTGTGTCTCCATCCATATGTCTATCCAAATCAGTGAGATTATGTCATCTCACGAACATGGCTGCCGTTGCGGGGGGGGGGGTGTGTGTGTGTGATTATTTGATTTATATCATCTAGTTTATGTTTATCAGGTGTTTCATGGTTTTTACTGCATTGTATTCTCTGTATATATGTTACCGATTTTTGTGGTTGTATCCCGTTTTCGTGGTAAACAAAATGCCTAAGTCATCATCATCATTTCTAACCCTTTCAGCGACTGTCAGTTGTTATTACACCACAAAAACATCCATTACCGTTCAATCATGACTTGCTAAATCAAATATCTGCATTTAGCTATCAGAATAAAATTTTTATGCTCGCGTACATACTCCCTAATGCCAATACCATCACCATGTAGACCCTCATCCAGGCTTCTGGAAGAGGGACCCCCTGCATTAGCCTTACAATAGACTGGCACAAGTCTGTACTCACTCCTTGGTGACGCTTGTCACTAAGCACGCTCGCGCATGCGCAGTAGGTCCCAAACGTGAAAACTGATTCACTTTTCTAAATTTAAGTGCCATATATCCAGCCTAGATTCTCAAATCAATACCCAGCGGGGTGGCTGAGAGCGGGTCGTAGTGATTGAACGGTAAGTATGTTTTTATAGTGGTTAATAAAACTACAGACCACCACACTAAAGGGGGGTCTGTTGGGGGTTGTTATTACACCACAAAAACATCCATTACCGTTCAATCAGTACTTGCTAAACCTGTAGATTTGGTCAGTGTCCCACTACGAAACAATGGTGGGAGGAGATTTGAGAATCCATAAGCAAGGATAAAAATCAAACAAGACAAACCAAATGTTGATAATAAAACATAATGGTGCATCCTAATCAATCACACAGTGATTAACAACCAAATAAAACTTTAAACATAAAGAAATAAATAAAAACCAAAGAACTACTCTCACCATTACCGCAGATGCACGGTCCTAACGAAAATGGTTGGATGTGCTTGGTAAATGGTCTTCAGCCTTTTTTGTTAAAATAGTAATGTTCCTAAAGAATGAAGCCGTTGCGCTCTGGTCTTTCAAATAAAAAGTGGTAAAAGTAGACTTGGATTTCCATCCTGCAACTTGCATAACTTCGTCTACAGAAGAGCCAGCAAAAAGAGCGAAAGAGGTAGCCATCCCTCTAACATAATGAGCCTTAATGTGAGAGAGATTGATTTGCTCAGGAGAAGCAATCTCGTAGCAGAGTTGAATGGTTTCACAAATCCATCCAGCAATAGATGCTTTAGAGACTGGTCTGGCTACCCCTTCCGCATACGGAACCCAGAAATGGGACGGATCGGATCTCTTAAAATCAGTATTATAAGCTTATAAGCTTTAAGAGCTCTGACTGGACACCAAAATCTGTCAGACGGAGAAAAGGAAGATAAAGATTTAAAAATAATCGGCTTAGCTGGATAACGGTTTGATTGAGTTTTTGATTACAAAAATCCCTTCTAGGATATAAGACCAAACCGTCCCCAGCTTCGATCCTTTTCAGCGGAAAAAGCATGAATCTCAGATCGTCTTCTAGCAGAAGCAGAAGGCACTAGAAACACAGCCTTAAAAGTTAAAAGCTTTTAGCTAATCGTAGAGATAGGTTCGAAATGATGACCAGCCAAAACCTGAAGACCCAAAGCCAAGTTCTAGGAAGGCAAAGGTTTAGCAACAGGAGGATGAATATTACCTAAACCTCTGATGAAACCGTTAAGAACCATAGTATCTTTAACATCAGCATTTAGCAAACAAGGAAGAGAAGATGCTAAAGAAAATCTATATCCTCTAACAGTGCTAGCAGTCAGATGAAGAGAATCAAACGGATATGATAAAAAATCTAACACTTGGGAAATAGAAACAGAATCGGGCACGAGATCATGATTTGAACACCATTCTCCAAAAATCTTAAGTCGACCCTTGTAAACTCTTCGGGTCGACTCCCTCCTGGCTGAATCAATGATTTCCTGAGATCTTGCAGAAAATTTATTCTCAGGGACTCCAAACACACAGACTGAAGATTCCTGGATTTGGATGAAGGCAAGTTCCCCTTACTTGGGACAACAGATCTGGGGACACTGGAAGCAGACGAGGGAAGTCTACTAGAAGATCGAGAATGTCTACAAACCAGATCCTTTTTGGCCAAAAGGGAGCTATCAACAAAATCTCGCAGATCTGGTCCCTGACTTTCTTCAGGACCAAAGGAACCAGGATAGTTGGAGGGAACGCATAAGCGAAGATTCCTGTCCAGGACTGAGACAGGGCGTCCACAGCCAACGCCTGAATGTCCGGAAAAGGAGACATGAAAGAGGAGATCTGGGCATTCAGAGAGGTCGCGAACAGATCTACATGGGGACGATCCAGGAGGTTGAAGATCGCTTTGACAACCGACCTCTTTAACTGCCACTCTGTGTGGGCGAATTTTGAGGGGCGGTACAATTGATTCGCCAGAAAATTCAGACATCCTGGGACATGGGTGGACACCATGAAAATCTGGTTCATGCGACACCACATGAGGAGATTCCACACCTCCAAACAAAGGAGACGACTTTGTGCCTCCCTGCTTGTTGATATAAGAGACTACTGTTGAATTGTCTGATCGAATCGAGATCTTGAGACCCTTTACCCGATCCGACCAAGAAAGGAGAGCCTTCTTGACAGCCCACAACTCCAGAATGTTGATGTGGGCTGACGACTCCTCCAGGGACCACAGGCCTGAGACAGACAGGGAATCCCAGACCGCTCCCCATCCCTCCTGGGAAGCATCTGTGAAGATGATCGCTTGAGGAGAAGACTTGACCAGAGGAACACCCATCAGAAGCAGAGAGCGATCCTTCCAAAATTCTAGGTGGGGACTTAAATGCTCTCTGACAGGGATTTGATGGTAAATTGAATGAATCGACAGTTTCCACAGGGACATAAGATACATTTGGAAAGGTCTTCTCATCAGCGCCGCCCACGGAATGATGTTCTCGACGCTGACCATCAAGCCTATCACCCGGAGAAAAAAGATTGCTCTGACCACGGCAGAGGACAGAATTTCCATGGCTACCAGGATGGCTTCTAGTCTTATATCTGAAGGGAAGACTAAGCCTCGAACCAGGTCGAAAGAAATGCCTAGGTGGGTGAAAACCTGAGACGGAGCCAAAGATGATTTTTCTAGATTTATGACCCATCCTAGACTGGAAGCCAGACTGCAGACCTCTGGAACGATACTTGAAAGAATTGAGGAAGATTCTGCTTTTAGTAACCAATCGTCTATATAAACGTGAAGGGGAATGGAACGACGGTGCAGAATTCCTGCAACTGCTGACACTAGGCGGGTGAAGAAGAAAGGAGACGTGGTCAGGCCGAAAGGCATGACTGAACTGCCATAACTGGCCCTTGAAAGCGAATCTCATGAACTTTCTGAAAGAAGGGTGGATGAGAATATGAAAATAGGTGTCCTTTAGGTCTATGGACGACGTCCACATGCCTGGACTCAGACTGGCGATAATCTGAGATACAGTCTCCATTTTGAATTTTGAAGTAGATATTAGAAGATTTAATCTCTTTAGATTGATAATTGGACGCCATCCACCTGTTTTCTTGGGGACTAGAAAGAGAGTTGAGTAGATGCCCAGGTCTACTCTCCAACAAGGAACCTCGTCTATAGCCTTCTTTAGACACATTGACTCCAATTCATCTACCAGGGCTCCCAACTTCTCCAGATTGGATGGAACTGGAGTCCATTTGGGCTGGCAAGACAGAGGAGGAGGCTGATCTATCCAAGACAGTGCATAACCCCAAAGACAGTGCATAACCCCAGCAGATTTGTTCTAAAAGCCAGGAGTCCTGAACAAGGGCTTGCCAAGTCTCCCAAAACAGAGACAGGCGCCCTCCTACTGGCACGCTGGGAAGAAGGGACTGCACCGATAGATCCAAAGGTGGTAGAAGAGGAGGAAGGACTGGGAAAGGAGAAGAGGAAAGGCCTACCCAGGCTGAGGCCACCCCTTCAAACCCGTCTAGTTTGAAAACCTCTAGAGGAGCGGCCTCTAGAACTAGATCTAGAACCGCATGAGGAAAAAACTGACCCCTTCTCACCTGAGAAGGGGCTTGATGAACTTGGGCTCTAGGTCTATGAGAAGAAATGGAGTTGAAACGATCCTCCTCCCCAGATCTGGATTGGGAAACAGAAGACTGATTTAGAGTTAGTGAAAACCCTTGAAGGATAAGCCCCATACTCATCCGGCTTGAGACTCTTCCTCCCGGGACCTCTAGAACTAGATCTAGAACCGCATGAGGAAAAAACTGACCCCTTCTCACCTGAGAAGGGGCTTGATGAACTTGGGCTCTAGGTCTATGAGAAGAAATGGAGTTGAAACGATCCTCCTCCCCAGATCTGGATTGGGAAACAGAAGACTGATTTAGAGTTAGTGAAAACCCTTGAAGGATAAGCCCCATACTCATCCGGCTTGAGACTCTTCCTCCCGGGAGAGGAAGACGGACTCTTGACCGAGGAAGAGTCTCTTTTAACTGAAGGCTTCAAAATAGAGATCTGATCACGCAGATCCGTAGCTGATCTAAGGCGATCAGACTCCACTCTAAGAATTGAGGTAGAATTTTGGCCGAAGATATCCAATTCGAAAGGAGAAGCTGAAATCGGGTTACTCCTGAGAGTTCAAAATATTCACCTCTGAAAGTTTCCTTGACCTTCATTTAGAGGTGATGAAGCCAAAGGAACGGCAAACCGAGTTCAAGGAACCGCTTGAAAGATCGGCTAACGAACGAAAAACCTCAGGTGGAATCTGACCACCCTTCTCCCGAGTCCTGAGAAGAGCCTCTGAAAGAAGGGCCAGAAAATTAGCAGATTTTAACTGAGCACGACAGACAGACTCCCATTTAAAAAGGTCAGAAGACGATTCTACCTTAGAGGATTCCTTAATATTCGAAGAAAGAACATCCCAAGTCGGACCATTAAGAGATTGAGTAGAAGCCAATCTAATAAAATCATCTTTCGGAACCTGAACCGGAGCATCTACCTTGGGAGTAAGAGAGAAATCTTTTGATTGAATATCATTAATATAAAAATCCAACATATCTACAACCAAATTATCCACTGGAAGAACACAAGGAGCACTAGATGAAGAGTCTGAAGATGAAAGAGCAGATCCGAACGATCAATCGAAAATTCATCCTGAAGAGGAAGAGATAGAGAAGAAGCTATCCATTGATGAGACTTAGACCAGTCATACGGAGAGGCCCCCCACAGGATAGAACCTCTTCAGATCCCTGGCTCTGACTGATCTCTGAGTAGCATTGACAGAAGAATGAGATGGAGAAGAGGGAGGAGGACAAAGGTCCGAGTCTAGAGAAGCAGAAAAATCCAAGATTCCAAGAGAGGAAGGAAAGGATAAAGCTCTAGAGGTAGCGTCAGAGAAAGAGTCCAAAACCAAAGAAGACTGATCAGATGGACTAACACCACGTTCCTCTCGCTGATTAGAAGGGAAAGAGTATGAATCCAAACCACTGGCTGAAAATCTGGAAAGAATTGGAAATCTAGCTGAAATAATAGAGCGATGAAGAGTTACTGAAAACAAAGAAAAATCTAAGCCCAAATCAACTATCTGGAATTCCAATTCTGGAGAAAGAACGACAGAAACAATAGGATCCAGATGATAAAAAGCAGGAGAAGATGAAGAATAAGAGCAGAGACTGACGGAGAGGAAGATGAAGAAGGGATATTAGAAGAAGAAGAAGAAGAGTTCTGATGAAGAGAAGCCGGAATATGAAGAAAACCTGGAGGCGGAGAGATACTTGAAGAGTGAAAGAGAGAAGAAGAATTAGAAACATGGGCAGATGAAAAATCCCTAGCCGACAATACAGAAGAAGAGGAACAAGAAAGATGACTACTACCTTTCTGAGAAACTACATGAGAAAAGAGAGAAAGAGAAGAAGAAGAATGAGAGTGTGATACTACATCACGAAAGGAAGGATGAACAAAATCAGAAGAAAGAACAGACTGAGAGAGAGAAGAATGATCAGGATAATGCCTAGCAAAAACGTGAGTAGGAGCGGCGTGAAAATAGTTAGAATCAGAAGGAAAAGACATACTACTAAAATGGGAATCTGAATTAGTCGGCAGCTCATAATTTGATGCGCAAAAATTGTTTCCAGCAGAAACTGGAACACCAAGACCGGAAATAGAATGCTTCACCGGATCCACTTGACCTGGAGAAGCATCTCTTAAACCGGAAGCAGATATACTGTCACCGGAAGCAGAAACGGAAAAAACGGAAACGGAAGTCGATTGCAAGGACGGGTCTAACAGACCCGGATATGCATGTCGAACTGGAAGTAGCTACACTGCCGCCGGAAACGGAAGTTAACAAAACGGGACAGGAAAAAGAGGATGTATGCAAAGTCGGGTCCAACAGACCCGGAAGTGCATTCTTCCTACAGGAAGTATCAACACTACTACCGGAAACGGAAACTGGCAAACCAGAAATGGAAAAAGAAGAATGATGCAAAGACGGATCCAAATGACTCGGATATACATTCTTCCTACCGGAACTAGCAACACTACTACCGGAAGAGGAAACTGGCAAACTGGAAACGGGAGAAGAGGAATGATGCAGAGAAGGGTCCAACAGACCCGGATGTACATTCCTCCTACCGGAAGTAGCAACACTACTACCAGAAGAGGAAGCTGAAAAACCGGAAACGGAAATAGACAAATGATGCAAGGCCGGGTCCAACAGACCCGGAATCACATTCTTCCTACCGAAATCAGTAACTCTACAGCCGGAACCGGAAACGGAAGTGGACGGAAAAGCCAGATTATCATGAGACACCGGATGTTCAGCCAAGCCAGAAACAATCACGGTGCTCATTTCTGGATGCCCGGTAAAACCAGAAGACAAACCGGAATGCAAACCCGCTTGCCCGGACAAGCCAGGAGCAGAGACGGGAGCAGAGGCGATCGGAGATCTTAATACATTTCTGGCAATAGGGATCACTGAGAAATGAACTTTGGCATGTGAAGAAAAATCGGTAGCCTCCGACACCGATGCCATCGCTTGAGAATTATGCTGACCCTCAAGACTAACATGGTCTTTAGCCGGGCTCCTACCAGAGGATGACTTACCAGGCTTCTTTCTAGAGTCACCGGATTTTACTTTCGGAGACTTAATCTGTTGTCTAGACATCAAAGAAACAGGCTTACCCCACTTACGCGAATGAGACAGGGGGCTAAGTTCAGAGTCTGACGACTCCTCTTTAGCAGCCTTAATCGCGGATGAAATACGCTCATCTAAAGACTTCTGTTTCCGGTTCCGGCTGTAGAGTTACTGATTCCGGTAGGAAGAATGTGATTCCGGGTCTGTTGGACCCGGCCTTGCATCATTCGTCTATTTCCGTTTCCGGTTTTTCAGATTCCTCTTCCGGTAGTATGGCAAATAACGCCATAACGGGATCTGAGGAAGAGATAGAAGATGGTGGCCATCTTGGTTGACCTAGTTTTATCGAAACCGACTTCTCTAGAACCGCTGAAGGGATCGGGCCGAAATTTGACAGATATGATTAGAGACTAAGGGCCATTAAAGTTTGTTCAAGGGAGGTTGATCCATAAAAAAAACCGCGGCCATATTGGACTTTTTTATTTGATGGATTTTGAGGTAGAAATTGGTTTTATATATGTTTTTGGGTATTCTAATCTCAAATTTGCAATTTTCGAAACTGTCGGATAAATGGTTTGGTGGTCATTGTAGATCATTTTCCTGCCAAAAGCTTCCATACTAAGCAATGGGAAATTTAATATGTCTTCTCGAGAACTGCTGGGCCGATTACAATTATGTTTGGCAGGAAGCATCCTTAGGCCATACAGATTCAAGTTTGTTCAAACGAAGCCGATCGGCCAATTGGGCCAGCGGCCATCTTAGATTTTGGCTGATTTTTTTAGAAACATGTTTAAAAATCTTCTTCGCCGAAACCGCTTGGGGGGTTGATGCAAATCTCATGATATATGATCTAGGGCAAGAGCTGAACCAAGTTTGTTCAAAGGAACTTGATTGGTCAAATGGTTTGGCGGCCATCTTGGTTGACCTAGTTTTAGCGAAAACGACCTCCAGAACCTATGAAGGGATGGGGCTAAAATTTGGCAGATATAATTAGAAACTAAGTGCCATTAAGTTTTGTTCAAGGGAAGTTGATCCATTAAAAAACATGGCTGCCATGGGCCAATCAAAATATAGCGTTTTGGTGGTCATATTGGATCTTTTTATTTGATGGATTTTGAGGCCGAAATTGGTTTTATATCTGTTTTTTGGTATTCTGATCTCAAATTTGCAATTTTCGAAACTGTCGGATAAATGAATTGCGGCCATCGTGGATAATTTTCCCCACCAAAATCTCCCATACTAAAGGAATTGGAAATTTAAAATGTCTTCTCGAGAACTTCTGGGGCGATTTCAATTATATTTTGCAGAAAACATCTTTAGGGCATGGAGATTTAAGTTTGTTCCAACGAAGCCGATCGGCTAATTTGGCCAGTGGCCATCATGGATTTTGGTCGATTTTTAGCTCAACTGGCCTGAAAGGCCAAGTGAGCTTATGCCGTGGCAAGTGTCCATCGTCCGTCCATCCATCAACTTTTCATTTAAATGATTTCTTCTGAAGAACCACTTGGCCGATTTCAATTATATTTGGCAGGAAGCATCCTTAGGGCATAGAGACTCAAGTTTGTTCAAACGAAGCTGATTGGCCCATTGGGCTGGCGGCCATTTTGGATTCTGGCCTATTTTTTAGAAACGTCTAAAAATCTCCGAGACTGCTTGTGGGATTGATGCAAACCCCGTGAAATATGATCTAGGGCAAGAGCTGAACCAAGTTTGTTCAAGGGAACTTGATTGGTCAAATGGTTCGGTGGCCATTTTGGCTGACCTAGTTTTATCGAAAACGACTTCTTCTCGAGAACCACTGAACGAAATTTGGCAGATATGATTAGGGACTAAGGGCCATTAACGTTTGTTCAAGAGAAGTTGATACATAAAGAAACATGGCCTCTGTTTTCTTGTTACAAGTCTGATCCACTCATTAGAGTTCTACTTAATGTTAATGAACATTCTAGTTGAAATGCCTATGGTCCAGATGAGCGTACAGGCCCCTTGGGCCTCTTGTTAGCCTTTCTTTAAAAAATTTCGCCGAAGCTGTTTGAGCAATTGATTCAAAACTCATAAGATATCATTTAGGGCATGAGCTGAACCAAGTTTGTTCAAGGGAACTTGATTGGCTAAATGGTTGGGCGGCCATCTTGAATGGCCTGGTTTTCATGAAAGCGACTTCGTCTCCAGATCCGCTAAACGGATTGGGCCGAAATTTGGGAGATATGATATTGATGACTAAGCACCATTAAAGTGTGTTCAAGAGAAGTTTATACATAAAGAAACATGGCCTCTGTTTTCTTGTTACAAGTCTGCTCAACTCATTAGAATTCTATTTATTGTTAATGACCATTCTAGTTGTAGTTATATATTTGATTCGTATTTTTGTGACAAAAATTCAAAGGCATGTACCTAGGCCTGCATCCTCCACAAATTTAATAAATATTTGTTTAATGGTATAGTTTTAGATTAAATCTTATATTAATGATTTAACTCATATGCCTCTGTCAATTAGGCGTAGGAACAGGTAGTGGGGGTAAGGACAGCCCAAGTCTTTTCCTCTTCCATAGTGTATCCCCATAGCGACCTCGAGGTTTTGGCCCACTATAGATAGTTATGCCCCCCCCCACCACCCCATGAACATTTTGAGCAGGTATTGGCTTTGAAAATATTAACTGTTTCCTTACAACACACTCTTTATTGTAAGCACATCAGTTATACACAGCAGCTCAGTGCATTTCATGGATTACTTACATATTATATACATAATTTGAAGAAAAGTGAGAATCGAGTGCATTTATTTTGCTTGTACTGCGTTGGTCTAGTCTGTTTATATGAATTTCTTTGTTAACTAGATATGTGTAGGAGGTTTAAAAGCAACACTTCAATATGATCACTTGTATGAGTTTCTTTGCACAACAATGTCGTGAAGCATTTCTTTGAGTTATCACATTTCGATTCAACTTTAAAAACAGAATGTACATTTTTTCTATGTCTATCTAATTCAGTTATCCGAGAAACCTTGGAAAATCGTGGGATTTTGGGTCACGTCAAAGCTCAGATTCGTGCAGAAGTCTTTAATTCGATTGATGATCAGTCTGATAGCCGGCCCACCTTAAGCAATGAGAACCTAATCATCAATGACCTCATCCGCGAATATCTTCAATTCAACAAGTACAACTATACAGCTTCAGTTCTGCTCTCAGGTAAATAAAAAAATACTAACAAGAGTATTTTAAAATTCATTATCTTATGTATATCTTTTCTTATGACCATGACCATTTGACCCAGAACTGAAGAGTATTCTTCTGGACCATAAGGGCAATCTCCGACCCAAATCTGTTGGCAATTCCTCCATTAGAACTAGAAAATATTGCTGCACACACACACACACATACAAGTATTAGGGCTATTACAATAGTTATTCAATCTCTTCTGTCAAGACTAATTATACATGTAAAATAGCCCAACATATGCCCGATTAAAAACAAGGACAAATTTGTCCAATACCCGCATAGGACGTCACGATATACCGATATTATACCAAATACCAGGGAATATTTTGAGCAGTATCGCATCACAAAATGCGATGCAATTGAGTACCTGTTGCTACACATTCACAACTTCGCTTAGCTAATTTTGATGTAAAATTCAGTCAATTCACTTAATTTTGAAATATTTTTGAAAAAAGTTGCTAAACATTGCAAAATGCTTGTCCAAATTAAGTAAGGAAGCGAGATGCGCATGCGTTGGAGACTGATTTCCGATATAGCCCATAGACATATATACCTATAGAGCGCATATCTTCATACCTTCCTTCACTATGGGACAAATGACCACCGGTGATGTGAGTTCAGTAAGCACTCTATAGATCAAAATTCTAAAAACTAGTGATGCGCGCATACGCTAGCGGCTTCCTTATTCTGGTATAATAATAAACTATTACAGACTTCAGTTTTGAGTTTGGACACCAGTCGGAAACTCGCAATATGTATCACGGGGTATTCACAGTCGTCGACATATTGCTTGTAACAGACTCTCTTGTAAATCTAAATTCTCCTATAGGGTGGTATGGCTATTGATCATTGCCTCGTCATTAGTTAGTGTTATGATAAACCTAAAAAATATGAGTTTATCTAGGCTGATTCTGGTCGATTTAGACAATGTTTGTCTCGGAAACTGAGTTATATCATCGCGAATGCTGAACTCCTGTTAGCGCATCCCCAAATCAAGGCCGACACAGTATATTTAGCCATGCTATGGCAGTGTATCGCACTTGATTCGCGCAAGCAACAGATTTAGAATGGCATGTCGCCAAGATTGACGCATGCGCGAGAGTGTTCTCGGGTACTCTTCTCCAAAGTCAGGAACATACTTTCTAGCAAGATTATTGGTTAATAAATATAACTATATAGAAAGCAACCAATGAATCGCAATGTTTTACACGGTAATTTTTTGAATGATGTAGTAGTAGTAGTAGTAGTAGTAGTAGTAGTAGTAGTAGTAGTAGTAGTAGTATATATATATATATATATATATATATATATATATATATATATATATATATATATATATATATATATATATATATATATATATATATATATATATATATATATAGAGCATTCGTAGTAAAACTAGTAACACGTGGGCCGATTGATACATGCTGATCACAGTAAAACTTATCATTCACTATTTAAGCCAGAGAAAACAACCATTAGTAATTTTTAAATAAAAATTGTTAACTCTTTCAACTGAAGTCATAGTATCGCAGAAACTCAATTTCATCTTAATCAGCTGTTGAATATGTTGCAACTTATTTTAATTAACCTCGTAGGACAGGGGGTGGTTAACAATATCTAAAACCTATCTTTTCTTGCGCTAATATTTTATAATTTCGGGACGTTGTTTTCTAGAAAATCATAATATCAAATGAATATTTTGCATTATATTTTATATCAATTACTACAGCCTGGTTAATTAGCAATTTCCCGGAATTTTACAACTTTGTAGTGACCAGCCAATAGCCCAAGTAAAGAGGAACCGACAATATGAGAAAAACTTCTCAGTCCCTGTGATCTATATTCATTGATACAAGCTACTGTAACGAGAACGAGGCTCAGCGAGTGTAGGCATATGTATTCTCAGCATAGTATAGTATATTTTTATTAGTATGTGTTATAATGGCTTGTTTGTACCACTACACAGAGATTCGCACGATTCCTGGCGGTTTCATCCCATTGCAATTTCGTCGTATAAGGCACATGTTTTCGTGGACAGTTTATTTATTATTCTGTCACATACATCAATACAAGTACAAAAGTAGCCAGGAAAATGAGTGAAACATAGATTTACATTCAGCATATTCAACTTCTGACTCGTAGCAATGACATTTGTCAGTCAAATATAAACAATCTTGGTTGTTCGCAGTTTAACTTGGCGAGTTTATTTGGGACGAGAGTGTCACTGGTTACCGGTATCTCCTGATCTCGACATGGAGTAGTTGTAATTTCATGGCAAATTCAAATCATTTGTACGGACGATTTGGTTGAATTCAGCGATTTTGGGATATGATTTGACTGAAGACAGTTCATATTCAGCGTTTAATATCGGGATTCGTATAATTTATTGGTCTTATTGTGGAAATTTGCGTCAACTGTTTCAGGAGCGCTGATATAGGCCTATTTCGTATGTATGGAAAATACGTTGACTATGGAATCGTACTACTGGAGCCTCACTCTATTTTGTCCATCGTAATAATACCGGTATTAAAGGTATACCGGTATGGAAATTGATACCATAACTGGTATTCATTTTTCCAATACTGTGAAGCCCTATACCCGCATCGTGATATATTTCTCAATCAGTCTGTTGTGAGGTCAAGTGTCTATTTTGGAAACAATGTTGCTTAAAGCCATTGCTGTTGCATGTTTACTTTTGACTCCAATATTTGCAGATGTCTTTGTGACCACATGGACCACCCAATATCCACCCAAGTTTGGAGAGGACCTCTCCAGTTGAACCATAGTTATTGAAAGATCTGTCTTAAATGTTCCTTTTAACAACAATGTTGCTAAAAGCTGTCGGTGTTGCATTTTATCTTTTGATTCCAAAATTAGCACACATCTTCGGAACCCCATTGGCAAGCTTCCTTCCACCCAAGCTTGAAGAAGATCCCTGTAGTAGAACCATAGTTAGAGAAAAATGTGTCTAGTGTCCATTTTGAAAACAATGTTGCTGAAAGCAGTTGCACATTTTCGTTTTTTACTCCAATATTGGCACACATCTTCAGGACTGCACGGGCAAGCTTCCGCCCAAGTGTGGAGAAGATCGGTCCATTAGAACAAGAGTTATTAAAATATATCTTAGGAACAACAACAGTAACAACAAGAAGTAGCGACCGTTAAAAAAATGTCCACTTTCCTACAATTATCCTATTGATCATCTTAAGTTTGATCACATGAGAAAAGAAAAAAAAATGTAAATATCTACTGAATTAATCAACAATTTACCAGACTATGTGTTTAACAAAAATACATAAGCAGTCTCCATTTACAGATTTCATCAATAAGCTCCAAGTAGAACTTAGCTTATCAAAGAAAATCCATAACCAGCATAGCACCTAGCTGTTCTGAAAATTAATCATGAGTGCCACCAGTCCTCCTTAAGTTTTAAATGGAACGAACAGATTTGAACCAAATTCGAAAAGTGGCTTGATTCAATATTTAATAGAGGTACGCGTATTCATGAACCAGATTTCTTTGTACGCCTCATTTCATTCAACAAGAATCAGGGGAGTTTGTATTGCTTGCAATATGTCTTATTAAATTAATTTCTTGCTGTGAAATCTGATTTTAATGTTAAGTATTTTTATAAGGCTCATATTTCTTCTTTTCTCGATTTTATTACCAGAAGCTGGTCAACCTGCAATTCCATTGAGTACATCATTTCTAGCAAAGTCGTTGAATGTAGCAACAGATGGAGATGACAGCACATCCATGTATGTATAGATTCTGCTTGTAGTGTTCCGCGATGGTGTGATTAAGTCGAAAATCGTGATTATTTTTTTAAATCATGAACTTATATTCATGATTAAAAATTAAATCATCGAATAATCGTGAATAATTTTCACTGAGTAAAATATTTCAAAACCTAGCTTTTAATTACACTTTAGTGTCCATTTGCAGTCCAAGAGAATACTATTTTTGAAAATGTATAGCTGGAATGACTGGTTCGACCATCGAGTCAGGCATTCCAGTGATTTATTTTCAAAAGTATTCTTTTTGCCTGCAAATTATGGATGTTTCTAGTCACCATTGCAGCTTTTGTCACTGATATGCCTTTGTTGTTGCGTTAAATGATCGTGATCACTCAAAACAATAATCACATGAGCCTATCTTTTTGTCTTATTAGTGTCAATGGAGATGTAGTCAATTGTTATCTCAGAAAATCATTTTCAATGGTGTGTATGAAATGATGTCTTCTACTTTCCCACACACATGTTAACACACGCTGAGCTGGTATTTGGCACATAATCAGTCCTGCTTAAGCTTGGAGATTATGATTATTTGGTTTACATGGCTCTTGCATACTAGATAGTCTTTTTCATTCATTATTGGTGAAAATTAAAATTTTCGCCAATATATTGATGGGTTCTGGTACTCTGTCCATCCATCTGTACTCTGTCTGTCTTGCTGCCTGTCTGTCTGTCTTGCTGTTCTTCGGCATCCAATCTCGGTTACGGTTATATCTCATGATTTGTTCACTTGAATGAGCCTAAACTTGGACACATGCTTCCTTATAAGAAGTGGATGGGGCACAATGATATTGAGTCCATGGGGTCAAAGTTCAAGGTCACTGACCATGGTAAAAAACTACTTTTATGGTTAAATTTTTGGTTTAGCCGAACATATCATCTTATATCTCAGGATTGGTTCACCCGAACCCGAACTTAGACACATGCTTCCTTATATTAAGCACAATGATATTGAGGTCAAAGGTCAAGGTCATGGTGACTTTGTTAAAATACTACTTTTACGGTTAAGATTTGGTTTAGCTTAAGCTATCGCTTTACATCTCAGGATCTGTTCACCTTATTGGAACAAACCCTGGTCACATGCTTCCTTATATCAAGGGGGTGGAGCACAATGATAGTGAGGTCAAAGTTCAAGGTCACTATGAACTTGTTATAAAACTATTTTTACAGTTAAGTTTTTGGTTTAGCTCAACATATCGTCTTATATCTTGGTACATGTATGGTTTCAACTTATTGGGACTAAAGTTGGATTGAGGTCAAAGTTCAAGGTCATATGACTTTTATAAAATGCAGACTTTAACAGTTACTAGTAGATTCTTATGCTTGGCTCATTTTGCCTTTATTTCAGAATTGGCCAAATTATTGGAACTAAGCATGGTCATACAGTTACTTCAACTAGTAGTAGCAGCGCAAAGACATTCAGACTTTTGAGGTCACGGTTTTGGTCTAATCATTTAATCAAATATCTCGCATTAATGTTTCTCTTTATATGCACATGTAAGCTTACGAGTAAATGCTACAGAAAAATTTTAGTCTACATGTAGAATTGTTATCTATATTGTGACGCAAATCATGTGTACAGTTTTGTGATTTAACACTTAAACACTGTTGTTATGAGATTGAGTTAATTTTAACCAATGAATATTGACACACAAGAAATATTCTCCCATTTGCAATCACGAGAAGCATATTAACTCTAATGATCAAGCCAGTCAAAATCAGCCTCTGCAAACACTGTAATGGTCTTAAAATATGTCACCTAAGCAGACAAAGAGAAGACAATTTTTTGATGTTTTATTACCAGAATGACTTACTCTATAATTGAGTCAGTCATTCCAGTGATAAAGTTTTAAAAATACTCTTATCTTGGCCTCCAAAATGAACATTCATTGAGCATGAATTTCAATTTTCTTAGCAAATCTTGTCCATTAAAGGGTTAACAAACTCAAAATATATGTCCCAACCCTATCCTTTATATTGCAGTCCTCTGTTGTATCGCTTAGTAGAACATTACAAGAATACATCTGTGGCGTCAGGTTCAAGGGTATCATCTAATATTGAACATCAAACCAGACCAACTGTACACCAGGGTAAGTATTTAATACTGTTATTAAACCTAGAATTTACCATAGCAAAGCAAATTTTGGTGATATTTTATCATGTATAAAGAACAACATTAAAAACCTCTGAATTTAAATAGTTACAATTATATACACTACTGGCTTCTAAAAAATTAATTAACATGAAATAAAAATGAAACCAATTGCCAAAATTACAGCATGTAATGTAATATTATGATAAAGGAAAAGAAATCAAATGATGTCATAAGGTAAAATCACATTGAAATATGAACATGTGATGTTTTATTTTCATGGTAAAAAACAATTGTCATAAAACCCAGCAGCCAATCAGACCTGAGGACACATCAGGCATCAACAAACTCTGCCTGGATGAGAGGTTGCCTTAAAGCTTAGACAGCAGTTAATGTTGAACTGATTAGGTCTAGCCACAGTCAGACTGCTTGCACAGTGAAACCTGTTTATAAAGGCCACTCTGAGGACTAGACATAGGTGGTCTTTCTATGGAGGTCAAAATTCATAGTTTCCTTTGAGAAATAAATAGTGGGCTATGAATGTGGGTGGTCTTTAGAGCAGGTTGACTGTACTTAGAATTGTGAATGAATAATGAAGTGCTGGTTATACAGTAAATTATGATAGCTTGAAGTTACAATATGTAGTATTGCGTAATTTCAGATACATTTATGGAGATGGAACACGCACCAACAACAGTAGTGCATGGAAGAACTGCAGATAACCAATCCCAGTATTTCTTAAGATGATGATCTTCAGCATATATGCAGTTGTAAACAATACTTATCTATTTGGTAATGATCTTATCAATGTTAATTAATAATTACCCCTTTACTGCATACCGGTAGAGGACCCTAGTTTCTCATGTTATTTTCACGTCCCTCCATTTTCATGCAGCGTGGCCATCATAATTTTGTAAGCACAAGTAAATCAAAAACATTTAGGTTTGAAATTGTAATTTAGGAATCCAGTTTCTCAGTCAATGGCATCATAATCAATTATGTCATGAATGACATGATTTAGTTACCGTAGTTTCTCGACTAAAGGCCGCCCTCGAATATAGGCCCAAATTTGACCAAAATCCTCCCCAAAAACACTTGTATACAAGTATAAGACGCTGTGAAATTTAGAAATACGTACCTTTAAAAATCGAAAATTGGTATCAAAAGTTACCAGCACTCAGCCAGCAGCTGAGCTAAATCCTTGCGGTGTTTTTGCTTATGTCCACATATGTTCAAGATAAAACAAAGTTTATTCCATACTTTTAGGGTAAAAACCTACGTTGAAAAGGTTTTGGAGTGATAAATACATGCCTTATAATTTCATCACGTAAACATTTATTAAAACTGCTTTGGTTAGCCGCCTGTGTTTGGGTGGCTTCCTCTATTCTCTGCTGTGCAAAGGGAATTATCCATTCAAAATCGGGAGCACGGCGAAGAAAGAATTATATAATCCAATCAAAATTCAGAACGATATATTCTCTTCCTAAAGGAATTAATTACAGAACAATCACCAGTTGTGTTTAGTATATTTCTTCTACTATCTACCTGTCTCTATTTTCATTGGCTTAAACAAAATGTACGAGAGAATTTATCCAATCAGAACAGCGAAGTAATATTTCTCTTCATAAAAAATAAATAATGGAACAGTGTTTTCTGATCTCACTTCGTATTCCGTCTTTGATTCGCACTTTAGTAATGCTCGCTTGTTAACAACATAACAAATGCCGGTATATCAAAGCAATAGTGCGAACTCTGTTTTGACATATCGCTAGTCATTAATACATGCCACTCTGAATTTTAATCGATTGAAATGAAACCTAGTTGTTCAATATTTTGAAAGCAATCGAATACATTTATTTTATTACGAGCATATTTGTTAATAAAAGCAGCAACAATATTTGGAGAAATAATCAATGCTTTTTTATGATTAATTTTTTTCGTCATGTAATAATAACGTAGGCGGAACATGGTTAGGATTCACCATGGCTAAATGAGCTGGAATAAGCCAGTCGGCATAATTTGGTGACAGGGTGGGGTGGGATGGGGTGGGTGGATTAAATGTTACGCAAACATCTGATAGTGGCCGGCGCAGATTTATTGCATTGAGTTATATTAATAGCTTCTGATCTTTTGTATTCTGAGCACGATGAGGCCACAACGCATCAGTGTCAATAGATCGTGATTAATAATTCTACAGGTAAGTGGATTGTGGGTGTTAAAGAAGCCACTACTACTGGCTTATAAATACTAGATACCTTTTAGTCAACTTTACACTTTGCTTACATACGTCAATTTACTATATTCATCATGCCTATCCGAAAATCTTATACTGCTGGAGAGAAACTTAAGATCATCAGCTATGCAGAGCAACACGGGAATAGAGCTGCAGAGCGTCAATTTACTGTGAGTGAATGCAATATCCGAAAGTGGAGGAAGATGTCAGATAAACTCAGAGCAATGCCAAAGACTAAACGTGCGGATCGTGGACTTCATGCAGCATTTCCAGAGATAGAGAAGACACTGGTTTCCTGGATTGATGAGCGCAGAAAGGAAGGTGTTGGAGTTAGCACAACAGAAATTCGCCTGAAAGCCAGATGCATTGCCAAAGAGGAAAACATTTCATCTGCTGATTTTAAGGCCTCTTTGTGTTGGACCCATAGATTCATGGCTAGAAATCACTTATCCATCCGCCGCCGTACCCACATTGCTAAAAAATTACCATCCGACTTCGAGGAAAACCTACTCAACTTTCAGAAATTCATCATCAAACAACGACAAGCTAACGATTATCACTGCATAGGAAACGCCGACCAGACACCATTAACATTTGACTTGCCATACAACACCACAGTAGATCACAAGGGAGCAAAATCAGTGAACATACGATCCACCGGTAATGAAAAGAACAGATTTAGAGTTATGCTAGCCTGCCTTTCTGATGGGACGAAGCTACTGCCATACGTTATCTTTAAGAGGAAAACCATGCCAAAAGAAGACTTTCCATCTGGTGTTATCGTTCGTGTTCACCTGAAAGGATGGATGGATGACAACAACATGAAAGATTGGCTGAAGACCGTATGGGGTAACCGACCTGGTGGATTATCTAAGAAACGCAGTCTACTCGTCCTGGATGCTTTCAGATGCCATAGATCGCCAGCCATAAAAACATCACTCAGGCGAGATCACAACACTGCCATCGCCATCATCCCTGGAGGTATGACATCAATCCTACAGCCACTAGACATTTCCATCAACAAGCCCATTAAGGACATGATACGTAAAGAGTGGAACGAGTGGCTGATGTCCGGCAGCCATACTTTCACAACTGGTGGTCGCATGCGTAAACCTGAAATGGCGACCATCTGCCAGTGGATCCACCGTGCATGGACTGGACTGGACAATGCCATCATTATACGATCATTCAAGAAGTGCTCAATATCTAACGCGCTCGACGGAACAGAAGACGACATCCTATGGCAAGATCCTGACACCGACACACCTACACTCGCCGACGAAGATGAACAAGAGGCATTTTATCACGACTCAGAATTACTACAGGACGAGAACATGACATCTGACGACGAAGAATTTTTAGGATTCACCTAGAGCGACCTTCCCCAGCATGATGAAATGGACATAGACTAAATTTATTTACCAATACAATATTCTTAAACAGTGCTAAATAATTATAATGTGCTACGCAGATAGGTTTAAATTAGTTTTAAATTTTCTAAAAAAATGTCCGTCTGCAGAACACGATTATTTTTGAAAATTTACAACTGGAATGGCTGGCTTGATTATCAGGCCAGTTATTCAAGTGGTAAGTTTTCAAAAATATTCTTTTCTCATTCTGTAAATGGATATTTCCCAAGACCACTGTAGAAACCGTTTATGTCAGGATTGGGTGTTAAAGAGTTAATCATTTTATACCATTGTGATAATATTACTGGTGCTACTTACTGGATGTGTTTAATTATAATATTAAATATTAGAATACTAATATAATAATATATAATAATACATAATATAATATATATTATATCAATATCTATTGCATATTTTGTGTACATATCTCGTATATCACTCAATATTTTAAAGAAAGAAATTTAATTTGAATGTATTCAAGTCGTTTGTTCCTAAATTTCAAGATCCGATTCGCATTTTGACTAGATGTGACCTTTGATCTGAAATCTGTCCACTGATTGGTCAAAATAAATACAGCTTAGAACGTAATAAATAACAGGAAACAATTACGTTTTCAACAGTGTTAATGCTTTATTTTGTCATTTATTTTGTCATTTATGTACAAAATCAGTTACAAAATCAAAGAATAATGATAGATTATATTATTAGGCGACTTTCTCTTCCCTCCAGCAGATTTGTATCACTTTTTGATACAACATTGATTCCAAAATTTGACAAGAAAACTGCGGCCTTTAGTCGAATTTTTACAGAAGTTTTAAATGATTAATGGTCTCTAAAATTGTATGAATTGTATGTCTTTACTATTTAAAAAGCATTGTTGAATATTGTGAAATTAATTTTAAGTCAAATTAGTTTCAATACACTCAACAGCTTACCTGTATGGTTTTCTGGAAATTGAGATTCAGGGAGTGCAGGGATCGATTGATCCTAACACGGGCAAAACGTGGGGGGAACTTAGCCAAAGATGGGCAGGGCATAGCTAAAACTAGATTCATCCATTGCAACCTATCTTAGTAATGTTTCAATCTTCAATTTAACCCTTTAACCCTCAAAGTTGTTCAAGAAAATTTCAATTTTCACATATACATTGTCCATTTGCAGATCAAGATATTATTTTTGACAATTTATCACTTAAATGACTGGCTGGCTTATTGAGCGAGTCATTCCAGTGCTAGATTTTCAAAAATAAACTTCTTTGTCTGCACCTGGACATTTCTTAAGACCACTGCAGAAGCAGTTTTTGGCCAGCTTGAGTGCTAAAGGGTTAATTATACCATTGTACTCAACATTGTGGAGCTTAGAAAATGGTCAAACCAGCCATAATACATATGGCCTTGTCCATTTGCATGCCAAGAAAATAAGAAAAAAATCTAGTACTGGAATTCCTGAATTTTCTGATGATCCAGATCTGGTATAATTTGTGAAAAACTTACCTAGAATAATCCAACTGACAGGCTCACTATTGTAAATATCAACTTTATTTATTGCTGATTACTGATGTTCAACTTATTTACCCATTTAAGCTAATAGTTGCTGTGACAATGTCTTCGTCAATGATTAAGTAAGATGAGAAGTTGCAGTTTGTGCACTTGTTCTGGTGGTCTGAAGATATTTATGATGAACTGCTTACTGCTGTGCCTAATGCCAGCTAGCTGCCTCTTTATGTATTGACAACATTTCTCTGTTTTATCTAGGTACTGACAATAACTCATACGAATCATCTACATACTGTATATTACAGATTTTATTAGTAGAATAACTCACATTAACAATAATAACGAAGCATTTCACCAATGAATAATCAGATAGAAGTTTAACAAGTACAATTTTATTTCCCTTATAAGAACAATGGCTATCAAGAATATGACTGGGCACTAGGCTTATCATATCCATAGGCTGGGATACTGAGCTTGGTCTTACTCTAGTTAATTTCCTGAATGAAAATGTTATAACCTTTCTTGTCAATGATCTATCATGGCACAATCTGGACATTCTCTTATCTCCATATTGAGCAACATTCATTCCGTGTTTGCATGTGTAGCCATTCTCCATATCATAACATGTTTGTGGGTGAGTGTGTGTGTTCTGGCTCATTATGTGAATTTTAAGCCTTTATTTTGTCTAGGGTATGACTTCTATTGTCAGGTCAGTTATTCTTTCTGTCTTCATTATGACTGGGCCTATAAGGTTATGAGTGGCCGATGAATAAACTTCACTCTGAATGGTGGACCATATTTGACAATGATAAATTAGGAATAAAATAAACTATGATCAATATTTCAAGAATGTAAACTTACTTCATCAATAAACATCTGAATTAACCAATAACATACGTGTATGTTTTAGCACTAGGTTTTAGAGTTATACCTGTTGTGTGCTGCACCAGTGAGTTTCCTTTTAAAATGATTGAATTTCAGTTCATCGCCATAATTAAATGCTCTGCACTTTGTTTCAAACTAGTATCGTGCCCAAGAAATATTTGACTATATTATAATATTGTTTATAATTAATGTAAAAATAATTTTATCAAAAAAAAAAGATTGTGTACAGTCTATACTGGTTTGAAGTCAGTGGCACTAAGCAGCTCATCAAGGAACAATTGCATATGTAGAAGGACTTATTACCAGTTATTATTGAACTGTTTAATTGTTAAATAATCTGCTGGTTCTACAGACCACCAGCTACTAAGTCATTAATTGACCCATTGTGTTTGAAGAAACACAACCAGCACAGGAGTGTGTTAACCCTTTGAGCCTTATGGCACACATATATGTATTGCAATTTATGATGTCGTACTTATTCTGCTGAGCATTTGGGAAATGATTTGATTGAAAGTTGGTGCTGCCAGAGGCAGCAAACATTTTCTGTTAAATTATTTGAAAAATATTCAATAGTTGCTTTGTATGAACGTTATAGAAAGTAAATACAATTATTACAGCATTGAAATGGAAGGGTTAATCCTCATACTATGGATATAGATTTTTAAATATAGAGATTTAACCATTACACTGCTGAACCCAGATATTAACAATTTATAATTCTAAAATGGAATCCATATTGCTGGCAGACCAGTCTGCCTGCAATAATAATTTAATTCAGTAAATTCAGCGTTACAATGGTTAAGTAGCTACATGAGGTTTAAGCCTGATATTATGAAGGATTGTATTTAATTGAATATATTGCTGAAAATTCATGTTTTTACAAATTAGTGAACAAACATGTTTGAATGGTGAAAGTTTGTTTGCCTGGAAACTAGTATGCTATATGTGTGAAATTATTTAGAAAAAAGAAGTTGAGAGCTAGGAGAGCATGTCAGTGAGTAAGTTTGTTATGCAGAGAGTTATGTAGAATTTTGAATATATAAAGTTGCTATGTAAAGTTATTGAATTTGATATTGAAAAACAAAGTACAAGTTAAGACTGCGTTGTTGTCGCTCTCTGGAATAATTATAGTCAACCTTCAGAATAGAGAAAATAACATCGGTCTATCCAGTAAATAGTCTAATAGACAATCGTCAGTCCGTCTGTCACTCCATCCACCAGAACGTATAGTCAGAGGCTCGCCCCCAGAGCCACGAGTAGACATTCATCAGTCTGTCCATCTGTCACTCCATCAGACAGAACATATAGTCACAGGCTCGCCCCCAGAGCCAAACAACCCACAAACCCCGGTTACCTTACTAGTGCAGCCATTCTTCTGCATCTGATGACTGTCCCGAGAATTTGGCTCTATTAGCTAGGTTGAACTGGGCCATGAGATCAGTCATTGCTGTTGCAGTTGTTGTTCTTGTTGTTATTAAAATGGAGATATCGGTTCATGTGTGGACTATCTTCATCTTAGGTTAGCTGTTGTAGGGTATGTGTTACTGCTGTTAACAGGCTGATAAACAGACAGCATGATGGAAAGGTACCTCAACGACACTAATCTCCACCAGTTCATAAATTCAGATGTAGTAGTAGTAGTAGTAGTAGTAGTAGTAGAGGTAGTAGTGGTCTTGGTGGTCGTGGTCATAGTCATAGAAGTAGTAGTGTGCCCTACACAGTTTTGACATATTCTATTTTTACTGGCTATACTAGTCACTGGCCATTTGTAACCTTTTAATACCTTGTAGGAAGTCGGCTACTTTGACCATTGGGCCTGGTTTATTAGCTACTTTCGATGCTTGTACTGGCTCAATTTATTCTTCATATGGTTTTTGAAGCACTGTTTGACTAAATTGAGGCATTGAACATTTTTCCAATTGTTGCGGAAAATACGACCAAATCCTTTATATCGTCTCTTTAGCCGTGTGCTATCATGTGCTCAACACAATTCAGAACATTTTCATTAATTTCTTGCTTTTGAATAATTCATTTATTCTTTGCCAAGAAGACTTCCTAGAGAATCGCTCTTTAAATGCTACTATTATTGTGGTAAATGTAACACTACCTGTAGGTGATAGCCTGCTAAACCAATTCTTAGCTACACCTGTTAGACGCATTCTAACCCTATCTAACTTGTACTTGTGTTCATCATTTAATAAACAGACTTTGCATAAAATTATCAAGCCCCTCTATAGCACTGTCAGCTTCAACAATTTCTCTGTATTGTTTACAAACACGCTTAACTGCACAAATAATTCAGCCATTCTTATGTTCTCGTGTGTTTGATGCTCACTGACTGTGATTGGCTTATCAATGGTCATTTGCATTCCAAGAGAAGATATTTTAAAAGTTATGAGTGAAATGACTGGCTTGATAATCAAGTCAGTCATTCCAGCGCTAAATCATCAAACGTTATCTTGTTGGATTGTGTGAATAAGTGAGACAGTCATTGCAGTGGTAAAATGGACATTTACCACGATCAATACATCGTAGATGCTGATAATTCTGTGTGACATGGGTTAATTTACTGTTTGCCCATTTCGATTAAAAGCGCCTATCATTCAGTCTGACTATAAGCGTATACTCAGCCATGTGTAACTAAGATGATCTCAGACAAAGTTAACATTTAAACATTTGAATCTTGAAGTGCCAGAATCTTAGTTCAGGTCTTAAATAAGCTGATGAACATTTTGAAACATCTGAATGGAAACTGGCCCACAGATGTCAGTCAAATTATCTTCAAAATATTCAACAGAATATTTGTTATTCATACAGATATTCATAAGCTGATAACTATTTTGAATGTATTTTGACTGGAACCTGTTGCTGCCATAGACGCAGTAGCAGCTACCAATCAAATTTCGTTCAAAATATTGAACATAATATTTGATAATTATTTTGAAAGTAATTTGACTGACACATGTTGCTTCCATAGGCGCAATGGCTATCTGAAATTACCCTTTGAAATAGTCCACATAATATTTAGGAATCTGAAAATTCAACGCTTTAATGGTTACCCTTTAATGGTGAAATAAGTATTATTTTTTCATAGTAAAGTTCCATGTGCAGATAAAGAGAAGACTATTTTTGAATTTTTGCACTGGAATGACTGGTTCCATAAGCGAGACAGTCATTCCAGTGGTAAAATTTCAAAAATAGTCTTCTCTTGGTCTGCAAAAAGTTTATAAAATACTCACTACCAGCAGATACATAGATGACATGCAATGGCCCTAGGCTGCCTTTGCACTTGCATTTGCATTTAAATCGTTTACAAACATTTGCGTTTAAATGCAATACCCTGCACTTGGACCCAAGGAACACACTTTGATCAAATATAACTTCTTGTACATAACCTTAGAAATCAAATATAGTTCAACCCGCTTGAACAACCACTTACACTTTGGATCAATAGCAGGGTGGTTCCTTAAGACAGTGATCTTTTGACCACTTGTATTTAGGCTTGTGCGATTATTGCTTTCAGTAATCACGATCGATTATTTAATAATAATCACAATTACTCGATTAATCAGCTTGAGTACCAATTACCCAGTTATAACAGCAAAAAAGCGTATCAATGACGAAAGCTGCAATGATGTTGAGAAAGGTCGATTTGCAGGCAAAGAGAATACTATTTTTGAAAATGTGTCACTGTCATTCCATTGATACAGTTTCAAAAATAGTGTTCTCTTAGCCTGCAAATGGACATGCATTCGCTGAGCAAAATGTAAATTTCCGTGCCCGATCGCAATAAAGAATAATTAAAAGGTAGGTTTTGAAATATTTTCTGCTGTATAATTATTCACGATTATTCGATTATTTAATTTTTAATCATATAAATTCACTATTTAAAAAATAATCGCGATTTTCAATTTAATCACATAATCGCGCAAGCCTACTTGTATTAAAGAACCCCCATCTCTTGGCTCCAAGGAAACCATTCTATAGCAGGTCACTCTGTCTTGTTAGTGGATAATTGTTTGTGCTCCATAAGGTGATCCCTCAAGATAGGTTATATGTATGTAATTTCCACTCTGTGATACTTACTCTGAATATGCTATTTCACTGTTGAAACACATTATCAGTGTTCCAGCTTCTGTCATCACTGTTGCACACTTCTGCTTGGCTTGGCATTGAAATATAAGGTATTGGGTCGAGTCCTGTTATGAGGGATGGATAGATGGATTGATTGAGTATTATCCAACCATATAGATGGCTGGATGAATAACAATCTGGATGGATCGACTACTTGGCTGACTGACAGGTGGTTACATCTAGTTTGCTTGAATCATTTGCACTGTCACCTGAGAATAACAGAACAATATGATTTTGTGTAAGATGTAGAAATTTAATATTAATATTATTATTATTCAGTATCTTTGAGAATCTCTAACTAAACAGAATCTCTCGAGCATTTCTGTGAGCTTAGGAATAATGTTCGACCGTGTCTGGGTCATACTCTTTTGTCCGGGGATTTGGTCCCTAAAAAGAAGACAAGAAATTCTTTGTAAATAATCAGATCAGACTGCAACTTTTTATTAAGTCAAATCAGTTCAGTGCTTTATTCAGTAAATAATATATATATATATATATATATATATATATATATATATATATATATATATATATATATATATATATATATATATATATATATATATATATTAAAGTAAATGATGGATGCAAACACACACTAAAATAATTCATGTGACAATCAAGGGAGACAACTCAGACTAAATAAACATTTTAGATCTATCCAGGCGAGATAGTTTTATCTGGACAGATTTATAAATTATATAAATCAAATGCTGTTTGTTTTCAATTCGATTAATCCAAACTAGATCAATCTTTTACAAATGTTCAATGTTAAGTCTAAATAAAGAATAATTGATTGGAGGGGATTATCAAAATATTTTCTTCAATTAACTTTATTAATAATAGTGAAATCCACATATAATGCATTTCACTTCTAAAATGTGATGCATGCATCCATTAGGGCTGTGCGGTTTTGGAAAAAGTGAAACCGGTGACGGTGTTGACTATAAAACCAGTTTTAACTGGATGTCCAGTTTATTGGATGGCTAATAGTGAAAAATTTAATCCCATTCGCAGTACCACGAAAATAGACTGTTTATTTTGTGGTAGACTCGAATCTGTAATACTATCTTTAGCACTTGCAACCTGGTTAATATTTAAATAAACCATTTCTGCAGAACACTGTCTCCGTAGCATTATATTGACATGCACTCTGATATAAAAGTAAACTCCCCATGAAAAATATTCTTTCATTTTACCAGAAATATGTATACACACAAGTAGTCCTGCATATTTTAGTATATTTTAGTAATTCCGCATTCTGGTTGGCTAAACCCACTCACACCCTCTGAGCATTTATGAAAGTAAATGCAGACATGCCTAAATATTCACAGTGTACTCACCCCTGCTACACATCAGAATGTCACTGGTTGAGTTTATTTGTGATGCGAGGGGCGCTTAATATACAGACTAATTTTGCCAGCTAGAAGCAGCATGAGGTGTTGTTATTAGCAGTCTCGCTATGAATGCCAGACTTAACCCATCTAATCCTGAGACAAGATGAAAGATGTAAGCGAATTTAGCAATTCGCTCAGCTCGTCCGACGGATGGGGAAATGGGCGATATTTCTATGAATTGCCTGGACCTATCTGACATATCAATCACGAAGACAACAGGAAAGGACTTGGTGTTTCTCCCAGCTCATTAAGTGCTTATTACGGTTATTGTTAAATGACAAGCACACTGTCTTACATAAACGTAAGATAATAGTTCTATTTTCGGATCCTAACAAAGTTAAACTACACTTTACAAAGTAAATATTAATACTTCCCAAGCTATAGAGCTAACCGCTCTCATTGTAAAGATACATCATCACACCATGTACCTTGCATGCATGGCTATACTAACTTAGCCTACCACACATTAGCTACTCAACTGCTTGACCGATTCAAACCAAAGTAGACTTACAAATACTTGAATATTATTATACCAGATTTCGATTCTAACAACAAAGTTAACAACACTTAGGCTACAAACAATTATAACTGATCTTCTAAACAAAGTCTGCAACATTAGGCATACATGCCACAGACTGGAGGTTTACGTTAGGCCGGAGCCACTGGCCAAATGGTGAAGTTTCATCCCAAAACATCAGCTTATAAAGGCCAAAAACCTGTTCTACAAAATCTTCTAGGTCGCTGATAAACACACTTTGATTGGTCTGTCCCATAATGACATTATTTCAGACCAATCAACTTCCATTTATCTCTTCCTATAGATTGTGCCCTAATATAATTGTGGGTGCGAGCTAGTGCGCTGATGACGAATTCTCAGCAGTGATTACGACAATCTGTGCATTCCTGAGGAAGCAATGTTGTCGCCAACTTCAGACTGAGGGATGGCTATTGATAAATACAACAATTTTTGCAATCCTGAGTTGGTACTACTGTCGCTAACCTTCAGACTGACGAATGATTATTGATAATTTTGCGTTCCTGAGTAAATACTGTTGTCGCCGACCTTCAGACTGACGAATGATTATTGATAAACACGTCCGAGTTGTGTAGCAAATTCTTGCCGAAATCACACTAACTCAATTGTCTCCAGGGCCTAGCCATGTTATTCTAGTATGGAGGCGATATGTTCCTGTGCATTGTAATTGTATGTGTGGAATGATTCAGCAACAAAGTGCTGGGAAACCATTCCCATGTACATTCACATTGCCTCCCATCTCCGGCTCCAACCCATGCCTAATACGACACAATAAACTATGTGGCCAGCTTGACTCTTGAGACTGAATTTCCATAAACTTGAAATAACTTGATAAACTGACGTTCAGTCAAAACGACTTCCTGAATCATAACACTCAGGACAAGATCTTTCCAACAATATCACATTCGAATATGAAAACTTAATATTCAGCAATTCAACTGAATATTATTCAGCATCTGAATTTTCAAAATAATGACCCAAAATATCATCTGCTGTTCATAAAATCATCTATATATCTTCCTTTGTCATCAGTGCCGCTAGCCGCTTCTCCTTGCTGGATGCTATTGCCATTCACAGCGGTAAAAGCAACGTGCAACAAGTTACGCCATCAAGGGTTAACTTAGGGTTAACATTCTCTTCCCGTCTACATATTTATACAACGATTCAATATTCGTACAAACTTGCATACTGCCATGGTCAAACTCATTGATGTTTCTTGCTGCAGTCATTTATGTTACTGTAAAGTGATTATCTCTCATAAACGACTTAGCACCAAGACAGCAATAACTTTCACTCACATCATTATCAAGTTTTTACCAACACAACTAATTATTGAGGGTTAATCGATTCACTGATTTCGTCCTTCAATTTGAATGGGTTACTTTCTCTAGTGCATTTCATCTGGCTTGTTAAGTGCCTATTGAGATAAACATTGCTATGTACGATTACTATCGTTTCACACACAAACATCAGCTCTCTTTATTAAATAGGGTCTATGTAAGATATGACCTCCCAAGAAGCTGACTAAGACATTAAGAACCTAGCCATGACTCCTCCAGATGTCCAATATCTACATATGCCCTCCAACCAAAGTCAATTAGCCATCTCAGAGCTAAGAAGATTGTTAATTTACTTGTTGTACTCCATCAACAACTCGCACATTAAATTGCACAAGATGCACCGTCAACCAGACCTGCCAGGATTCAACCCTCATGCATGCCAAGATTACATACCTATTACTATAGTAAAACAATTTCGTCACACGCAGGTGACTCACATGCAAATCCTTGAAATAATATCATACAAGTAAGATAATCATAATATAATAATGATAATATAATGTGGTAAATATAATCAGTCATTGTATCCTCTTTACGATTTCGGCGTATACTGGAAACAATGTCAGTAATGAAAAGATACATCCGGTATCTGCAGCTCGATTTGCTCGGGTACAGTAGGTACACGAAGCTTACTCTGGCCAGGCACCGTGGGCACACAAAGTTCAGCATTGTCGGGCTGTGTCGTGTCCATTATGCTGGTCAGCACACTAATTTCATTAGGTGCAATGCATGGTCGCCGTGACCAATGCGGCCAGAACCGCTCCATCTCTGGCAAATACCCCGTACGTGGTTTTCATGTCATACACTTCCTGATACGGCGAATCACCCCACATTTGTATAATACACACATTAGCACAATAATTGTGATAGCCGATGCCACCACGTACATAAAAATTTACATAGTGCCGATGCTTTCGACAATCTCTGTCGATTTCCGATAATGGAAATAGAAGTACATACTTTATTTTCTGCAAATGATCCCACTTTTCTACTTTCAAATGATCAACATCAGAGCACTTACTATGTCCAGTCTTGGTGCTTCAATGGCCTGACTTATTCTCTCATGCTTGTGCTCGTATGATCTAATAGGTCTAAACTTCCATCCAGCACCACTGTAGTCACATCTAGCAGGGTTCAACACATACACTCCATTCATAAGATTGTGGGTTTCTGTGCTTTTCCCCCCACAATGTACCTTTATACTTTCCCCAAATGTTTGTAGCACCATCCCAACCTTCTTATGTGCAAATACCTTACTAGAGGTATCGTTGGATTGGGATAATTTAATAGTACATGCATTATCAGTGGAATTAGTTAATAAACTCACAATGCATGGTACACGAGTTTTATCGACCCGCAAATGTCCATTGCACACCTGAGGTTCAGTACCCCTGCACTTAGATGGAGTAAAATACCATCCGGTTTGAGTATCCAGACCAATGCTAATTTGTGCTATTAAAACCTGCATAAAATGTCCTATTACACCTAATGGTTCAGGCCAAGAGTACAGTCCATATTCTATATAGTCTCCACTGTCAATCAATGGAAGTGTCACAACATAGTGCAACTGAGTATTGTCTCCATAATGGCAACACAATTACGTTCCGGTAATACCATTGGTATAGTTGTATCAATTTGAAACCAACACCAATCCAATCCCCAATAGTTTCTAAATCTGATGGACTGAACAATTCTTCCATCAATCTACCTATTTCAAGGGATGCAGTTTGTCTATGAAATTGCATAGCTAGTCTCTGGTAATTATACACAACATTTTCTGCTGAATTGACCATTTGACCTAATCGTACCAATGCATATACGTCTGCTGTTCGAGAAGCTTGTTGATCTATAATTTCATTAATATCACTTGTCATATTGGTTAGTGTATCTGTGATCTCGTTTATCCTATCAGTATTCATGTTAATCTCGTCAAAAGCATGTTTCACATGTGATGACAAGTTGTTCGAAAAATGGGCTAATTTATTCACATCTTTCATGGCTAATTTAACTATGTTCTTTAGGGAATCAATGTCATTAGATGTGGCAACACCAAACAAAGACGAGGCCACTTCACCCACAAAATTAAACAAACCTCTCTTCTGTCGATACTTTATCCGATTTTGCATACTTCGTCTTGTTTCTTGTGCCATTTGTTTGACAAATCTAAGTCTACGCTGAAGACCATAAATATCCTGATTGCTAAGTAATGATTTACTGTCTACTAAGCGAACAAGATTCCTTATCTTATCTACTTCATCAAGAAATCCGATTGGTATCACAGGATGTGATATTGACATAATCACAGTCCACTCAGCTCCAACTACGGAAATTTGTTGCTGATCTGTAATCATTACACTATTTTGCAATTTGTGAATATTCTGAGTCTCACGACTCATAACAGCTAGTGGTGTTATTAATGTTAACACTATACCAAAATACATGGCAAACATACTTATGCCGATAAAATAGTAACCGCTTATTCTAATAAGTGTTTACTCTATGATTACAACACATTGAATAATTCCTTATGTTATTCTGCACGTCTATAACTGCTTCTACCCACCCGACAAACTCAGTATGCCCTGGCCAATCAAATGTACCAATTCTTGCATGTTTACTCCGCCGCCGCTCACCTAGCATAGGAGGAGGAGCATGACCACGCTTACGTAAAGTATATCTTCTGATTGGCACTTCATTTGTATCTTCAGACACATCCATTGGTTCTCCATACATTGGATCACCACTTGGGCCTGGTTGTGGATCATCCAGCTCAATATCACCATCATCTACTCCGACATCGGCATCACCCATCTTGACATCGTTAGGCTCCTTTACCTCCTGTATTACCTCCGGTGCAGTTCTCGCTATCTTTGGAATAGGCTCTCTCTTCTGAAGCAACTCTCTTTCTTGCTATAGCCTTTTCGCACAGTCCTCTCACTGGATTGGCCTCACATTTTCTCTGCATTACAGGAGTTTCTCCCATCAGCACATGCCTCTGTATTGTTCCTTTCACAGGATTTCTAATCGGTGGTTGACTCACGTTGCTCCAGCACATCTCTGGATCCACTATACATAGCTTTGCTATATTCACGACTCATACTTTGCCAGATCTCCGATGTCTGACATGAGCTACGGGCCCATTTAACTTGAATATCTCATATTCAGGGTCACTACGAGAGGTTAACTTCATCCTCTCTTCTGCTTTCACAACTACAGAGTCTCCTACTTTATATTTTGCAGCATTGGCTCTCTTGTCAATCTTCTAACAATGATGCTCACACGATTTCACCATTTCGGCATGAGCTCGCAATAAGGCATTGTTAAGACATGTCAGTCTTTCACCTAAATCTTGATCTGCATCAATAGGAATGGCTAAGGGTAATTTTCCCCTTCTGCCATAAGTCAAATAAAATGGAGTCTGTCCTGTCGTAGCATGGTGAGTATTACGGTATGCTGTTAATGCTGCACCCAATTCATTCTCCCATGCCATGGACTCATTATTGACTCGTTTCTGTATCAGTTCCTTCAATGTTCTATTGAAATGCTCTGTTCATCCATTTGTCTGAGGGTGGTATGGACTGGTTCTTCTGTGGTCTATCCCATGCTCTTCATGCCTCTGCTCAAGTGAATTCTAACAGAATTCTTTGCCTTGATCAGTAATCAAGATCTCTGGTACACCATGTCAAGCTACATACTCATTGAAAAATGTGTCTTCTACATTCTGTACTGTCTTAGCTGGAATTGGATATGCCTCTGCCCATGCAGAACAATGGTCTATTATTGTCAGTATATAATAGTTACCCTTTGTAGACTCTATCAGTGGACCTATCATGCTCCAACTATCTGTCCTGGATAGTTAGCCATAGGCATCTCTGTATAACCAGGTAATGTCTTCACTTGTCTGTTAACTTGACACGTCGGACACTTGTCTAACATGCCTATCACTTCTTTTTTCATAGATGGCTTAACAAATGAGTCTCTAATCAATGCTAAGGTTTTTCCAAGACCTTGATGACCAGGTCTCTCATGAGCTTTCACGAGTACTTGTTGACAATATCTTCTTGGCAATACTATTCATAGGTATTCAGCATCCAATGCTGACGGCATGATTAAAGAGTATAGCGCACCATGATGAATCATATACTCTTCTAGTGTCTCATTAAATAACCCAGGAAAGTCTTTGACTTGCTCTCTACACATCTCATCATACGGAATGTCATATACCTCAAGAGGAACATGGGGTAATGCCCCATCTTCGACCTCTGGTATAACATAATCACCCATATCAAGTGTGGCTACTTCACTTGGTTGCCTCAATCTGGACAACATATCTGCTCGGATGTTCTTGTACCTTTCATGTACTCAATATTGCACCCATACTCTGCTATCAATACTGCCCATCTTTGCACCTTTGTATTACGGACTTCTCCCACAAACAGACTCTTGAGAGGTTTGTGATTTGTATACACTGTGAATCTTGCACCAAAAAGGTAAGGACGTAACTTCTTCAAGGCGTAGCCTACCGCATATGCCTCCTTTTCTATCACAGGCCAGTTCAATTGGCTGTCTTCAAAGTTGAGCTGACATACTGGATCACTCGCTCTATACCTTTGTTGTTGTCTTGTACCAATATTGCATCAATTGCATAACTCGAGGCATCTGTATACAATTTATATGGTTTGTTCAGATCTGGGTGTGTAAGTACAGTTTCACTACACAGCAAGTTATTTAATTTCTCAAACGCTTGCTGCTCTGCTTGACCCCATTCAAATCTTTTATATTTCTTAATAAATTCAATCAAAGGCTTAGTAGCTATCTCTGCATAACCTTCGAGCAAGATCTATAATATCCAGTGGCACCTAGGAAACTTCTTACTTCGCCCACATCTCTTGGTGGTGATATCTCACGGATGACATTCACCTTTTGAGCTTGCGGGGCTATCCCATATTTTGATATATGGTAGCCAAGTAAGTCCACGGACTCACTTGCGAAGTAACATTTGCTTCTTTTCAATTGTAGATTATATTCTCGTATTTTCTGCATTACGAGGCGTAAATGTTTTGCATGTTCAGTTGGATTTTTGGAATATACAACTATATCATCCCCAAATACATGCATAAATTTAGCCACATATTCACGAAATATTGAATTAATTGCGTGCTGAAATACCGCTCCTGAATTACAAAAACCAAAGGGCATTCTGACCCATTCGTACTGACCTTCCATACAGACGAAAGCAGTTTTCTCAATGTCTTGACGAGCCATGGGTATTTGCCAATAACCAGACTTCAAGTCCATCATAGAAAAGAGCACAGCGCTTCCCATCGAATCAAAGATATCAGCAATGTTCGGTAGGGGATAACTGTTCTTGCGGCATACAGAATTAAGCCATCTATAATCAATGCAGAAGCGCATGCCACCATCTTTCTTGGGCACTAAGGTAATTGGTGATGCCCATGGAGATGACGAAGGTCTAATCACTCCCACTTCTAACATTTCACGTACTTGATTTTTTACTATGTGGGATTTCGTTAATGGTATTCGATATCCTCTCTGTTTAATAGGAGAATGGTTCCAGGTAGGTACCATACATTCCAATTGTGGTACACATCCAATTGTATTGGGATGAGTGGTGTCAAAATTATTAAACAAAGTCATCGAGTACTTTGTTGATAATTTTATACCCCATCATTTCTTTGACACTGGAGTATACATAGTCATTTTGAGTTATGTACGGTATGTTAAATGGATGTTTTCCCATACCATACTACTTCCTTTTTCCCATAGTCTATTTTAGCCTTACCCATGCTAAGCGCAATTGCACCTATCAAACATTCGTACATCATGCGCTCTACAATCACGACTGGAATAGGTAGGGCATTCTGAAATTTAACTTGAGTTTCACCTAGAACTTGTATAGGTGAACCATTTACAGCTAATAAAGCATGTGCTTTTCTTAGGGTCTAGTATTTAAAACCGATTTCCACACGTCACTCCTAATAAGAGAAGTGCTTGCACCAGTATCGATTAAAGCATCATTCTCACCAATTTCATCCTCTCCGTGATCACTATCTAAATCCATTTTGAGGAGGAGGAATCTTTGCATGATCATTGACTCCCTCCGGCACCGTTTCTCGAATTCATAACACTTGCATAATGCCCATGTGCATCAGTGTTTTCACTCGTTAACACGAAGCCGTACCGGTCTGTGTATTCATTGCCACGTTCAAGCTCGTTACATGACACTCTTAACATTTTTAGATCCCCACGCTGAGTGGATTTCCCCGGTTTCAACATCCATCAGTGTTTCGTGACACACATTGTTTCGCGCATTGACACATTGGACCATCAGACACTGATCCTGAATGTGCCCTTCACTATGGCGTTTGAAACGCTTTATAGGTTTGAGGGTGGGACCGCTCTTTCTCACCCTACATTTCACAACAATATGACCAACCTTACCACAATTGAAAAAACAGACTTACATTCTTGGTGGTGGTTGTACTCTGGGTGGAAAAACAATCCTACAGTGGGCTTTAATGTGGCCTGGTTTACCACACTTAAAACACACTGGTGGCTCTTGTTTAACCAATGACAACTTAGACTTATTTTGTTTTGGTGTACTAAGCCTAGCCTGTAAGTCTTGTACCACACTACACAATTTATTCATGGTTTTATTTTGCATATCCAAACGAATACCTATTTCGCGAATCGCCTGTCCTACCATGTTTGAATTGTCGAACATGTCTATCTCCATCGCCTCGTCTTTGTGGGAATTTGGGATTTTCATTGCCTGTAAAATGTCTTGGCAACTGTCCTGTTCCTCGGTGAACTCAATTGCCTCATCCAGTGTGGTCTTTTGCTTAAACACAATGCTGCATTGCAGTTTAACACTGCACAATGCCCTAGTATAGGCCTTCAAAACTGTTCTGCGATTGTCCACATTTTCAGTTGAATATGCCCTTTTAGCAAGTTCCCTAAATCGCCTATTAAAGCTCACAATATTTTCGCCCGTCCTTTGTTTTACCGCATCGAGATCATACTTAACGTGTTCAGGTTCATTCGTCGAAATAAAGCTTCTTGTGACAAAGTTTTTAACATCTTCCCATTCTACGGTGTCCCTATTTTTATCAACCAAGAACTGCTTTATACCTTTGTTAAGGTGTGCTCTTGAAGCTCGCATTGCAACATAAACTGTAATGCAGGTTAATTTGGTATTAGCTGTACCTATTGCACGTTCGCATTCTTCAAGATAATCTCTAACTTCGTTTGGTATGAGACCATCACATGGCTTGATATGTCCTGTTAATTTTCGGATATCCTGCCTATGAACACGATTGATTTCACGTCTATCCTCATGTTCACTAATTTTGTTTGCTATTTTTGTCGCTACAGCCGCTACAACTTCAATAGCTGTTTGTACCATTTTCAATGTTTATCATCTGTTACTTAATCGTAGTATAACTGCGCTACCATTCTCTTAAGACGAGGTAATTCTTCACACGCAATGTCTGTCGTCAATCGTATTTCACCGTTTCCATGATATTCATGATGTTCAATGATCTTGGGATTGTCAATTTCATTAATCTTGTCCAAATACACAACAATTTTGTCTTTTAATTCGTTAACAGCGTGTTTAGCTAACAGTCTGTCTTTAGTACTGGCTTTATCAAACAGTCTGTCTTTAGTACTGGCTTTATCATTCATGATGCTACATACTTACAGGGTTTTTTTTTACGTAGATCCAATCAGAATAACCGCATATCCTGTCGCTTACCTACCTCTGAATTGGTAGTGTTGACTTATATACACACAAAATAGCTCCTGGCAGCCGAAGCCACTGTAAACTTTTCGACCTTCACTGGTGTGAGTTTACAAAGTTGATGTTCTCAGAATTGTATGATAATATATAGTGTCACTTAAATCTGTCATCAAGACTTAGGTGTTACTGGTTGCTGCGACAACGTCCATGATGAAAGATGTAAGGGAATTTAGCAATTCGCTCGCATCATCAGATGGATGGTGAAATGGACAATATTTCTATGAATTGCCTGGGCCTATCTGACCTATCAATCATGAAGACTACAGGAAAGGACTAGGTGTTCTCCCAGCTCACTAAGTGCGTATTGCGGTTATTGTTAAATGACAAACACACTGTCTTACATAAACGTAAGATAATAGTTGTATTTTCGGATCCTAACAAAGTTAAACTAAACTTTACAAAGTAAATATTAATACTTCCCAAGCTATAGAGCTAAACGCTCTCATACTAAAGATACCTCAACACACCATGTACCTTGCATGCACGGCTATACTAACTTAGCCTACCACACATTAGCTACTCAACTGCTTGACCAATTCTAGCCAAAGTAGACTTACAAATACTTGAATATTATTATACCAGGTTTCGATTCTAACAACGAAGTTAACAACACTTAGGCTACAAACAATTATAACTGATCTTCTAAACAAAGTCTGCAACGTTAGGCATACATGCCACAGACTGGAGGTTTACGTTAGGCCGGAGCCACTGGCCAAATGGTGAAGTTTCATCCCAAAACATCAGCTTATAAAGGCCAAAAACATATTCTGCAAAATCTTCTAGGTTTCTGATAAACACACTTTGATTGGTCTGTTCCATAATGACATTATTACAGACCAATCAACTTCCATTTATCTCGTCCTATAGATTGTGCTCTTATATAATTGTGGGTGCGAGCTAGTGCACTGATGACGAATATATATATATAGATCTTAAACAGCGGCAGAGAAAGTCGCCCTCAAGTTTTTGTCCCATTCAAAAAGGTTTTCAGGATATATATATATATATAGCCTTTATCTGAGTCGTGACCACTTTCAATTAGGCGTTGCAGCAGGCTGTTGTTATTGAATTTTAATTGTTCCAGATTTAATATTGTTATGTATTCATCAGTATAAGGGTTAAACTTCATAATCAGTGCGCAGTGTTGCTGCAAGATTTTTCTCCACAGTATAGCAACACCTAATAACAACACCTATTTAAGCTGGGTATTACAATAATTACCCCCACGTTTTAAAAATGCATCGGCATATTGTAATCGCCTCCATCCGTCTGTCCGTCACGCTATCTCCTCCCAAACCATTGGGTGGAATTCAACCAAATTTGGTATGTGGGTTACCCATATGATTCCGCTTTGCAAGACAATATTTACATTTGGCTCCGCCCTCAGCAGGACAGGACAGGCGTCAAAAGTTCAAATCACTTGTAACGCAACTTCTCTGAAACCATTAGACGGAACTTAATCAAATTTGTGAGTTACCCATATGATTGCGGAGTGCAAGAGGCCATTTATATATGGCTCTCTCCCCAGGGGGCGGGGGAGGGGTCAAAGGATCAAATTTAAAACTTGAAATTGATAGTAACACATCTTCTCCGAAACCATAGGACAGAATTCAACGAAAATTGGTATGTAAGTTTCCCATATCAACGTGGAGTAGATGAGCACATTTACATTTGGCCCCGCCCACAGGGGTGGGTGGGAATTTGGGGTCAAGTGGTAAAAAAATTGATTGTAGTGCAACTCCTCCGACACCACTGGACGGAATTCAACCAAAGTTGGTATGTGAGTTGCCCATATCAATGGTGAGTGAATGAGCACATTTACATTGGCTCCCCCTTTGGGTGTGGGATGGCGCTCAAGAGGTCAAGAAATTATAATTCTAATGCAACTCTTCCGAAACTGTATGACGGAATTCAACCAAATTTAGCATGTGAGTTACCTATATCAATGTGGAGTGGATGAGCACATTTACATTTGTCCACACCCCCAAGGAGTGGGGATGGAGTCAAAAGGTCATAAAATCGATTGTAATGCAACTCCTCTGACATTGTTGGGTGAAATTCAATCCCATATGATTGTGGAGGGCAAAAGGACATTTACATTTGGCTCTATCCCCAGGGGTGGGTTGTGGGGTGGGGTCAGAGGTTCAAAACGGCGAACATGGGGATTTGCGATGACCCGTCTTCAACCGATCAATCTAGTTTCAAAATTATGTTGCTGTTAGCAGTCGCTAGCCCATATAACAACAGCTCTCGGGAACACTGGCTAACAGATTTATAATGACATCACATGCATGGGCATCATCTGGTGGCGCAATCAAATCCAGAATACCATATTATAATATCATCATGTACATCACGGTACCAGTCTATAAAAGATTCCCACCTCTGAATTGGTTTATAGTCTATTATCTAACACACTGCCATTCTATAATCTTATTCCCATCTACAGGACATCATCTGGACACGACATGTTGTGGCAAACCATCTGTGGTGGCTTTACTCTCAACTTGTGATCTGATCTCCATGATATACCCCAGGTGGGAAAAGATCTGTGATGACTACACCAGTGCGATACCTCATAGACATGGCAGATGATTGTAACACATTTATCTCCCACTATGATCATCTATAATAATGGAGGAATTAAGTTTTAGCTATGCCCCACCCTTCTGCAGCTAAGGTCCACCCACGCATTGTACATGTTGGGATCAATCGATGCCTGTACTCTCTGAATCTTAGTTTCCAGAAAACTATACAGGTATACCATTGAATATTTTGAAATGAATTAGACGGTGCTGTTGCTGCCTATCACAGCAACAGCACCCAGCCAAATTAGTTTCAAAATATTCAATAGCATGTTTATTAAATAGTAAAGACATGCAATTCGTACACCTTGATGAACTATTCCAGGTTAGAAACAGACTATTCCTGTCAATTATGAGTGTGGATTGTGACGTCAACCTATCTGTGGCGTAGTTGATTATGATGTCATATGATTGACATATAAACTGGATTCATCCATTCTAAAGCTGTGCATGTGTGACACATGACACTGTCATGCAACTTCTGTTCTCTGTGAACAATGTAATTCCAGGCTGACTCACAAATTATACAATTCCGTAAATAATATCGAGGTACATTTTCCTTGTATATAATGCTATAATTTTGTTCTATGGTATTCAGTGTTGATATACAGTTATCACCGAAGTCTAAGTCAGTGTTGTGATGACATATGTTGACAATAATACCCTGGGGGTAGCTTGCCCAGTGAGGTCTGGGATCGACCCTGTTCTATAGATATCTGTGATATGATCATGCTTACTGGATAAAACTCAAGACACCGACTGTTTATTTTGTATCTTCTATTGATCATCTGATTATAAGTACTTGCTGTAATTTAATACCATTTATTCTTATGACAGACTATGAGACTAATGCTAACATGGTCTACACGATTTGTCTTTTGTCTCTGGCTGTCCACCCTCCTTGTGTCCAAATTTTATCTCGCTTATATTGTAACGATATAACACATAGCTTGCTGGTATTGACTAGATTCTCAGCATGGCATTTTTATCCAACACACACCTGACAGTGTGTGACACTCATTAACCCTATTTACACTAACTACCAGAATGTATTACTTATTTCGTTTTATTATGAGGAGTGGAATAGCTTTCTGAGCACAGTGTTGCTGAAAACTGTTGCAGTCACTAGCAGTAATAGATTACAACACCCTGTTTCCAAAATGCAATTCCAGCCCATACTTGATGGCTTTCTCAGTTATAATTTGGGACTCTGGGTTAAGAAGCATCAGCACATGTGTCTTACAATTAAGCTGTATGTGGCCTGGTAATACAATGTTTTGTACATAGTCATTCTTGACTATGTGGCTGAACTCTCTCATCCTTAAACTTCAAACACGGCTTAATGCAATATTGCTTTAACATGTGGCATTCCAGTCATAAGGCGGAAATGGTTAATTGTTATTTAATGTTTATAGTGCCACAGAACAAATTCATGTGAAGAGGCTTGCCTAGGTCTCCCTGTAGTCCATTACACAATTACATCCTGTGGATCTATACTTTACAGCTGATACAAGCTGTCTCATTGTGATGTGGCTTGTTTACTTCTAAACTTTGCTGAATGTTAAAATATGGATTTTAGACTGAAATACATGTAACTATGTGATACATAGTAATAGTCATATTCCTTATCCCAGTTCTGCCATGCCTAGAGAGTCCTGTCTCAAAGGTAAGATTTAAGGTATATCAATAGCCTACTATTAGAAAGGTTAGTTTCATGCATCCTTCATGTAAATTCATTCTAGGTTCTCATCTGAGAAATATTTGCCTTACAATTAATCTATTATCAGTCTGAGACAATCCTCGAGGTCTGATATTCCAATTGTTATTGTCGTTAGTGCTCATCTCTTTGTCCATGCACATTGCTGTCCATTATTTTCCAAGACAAGATGTTTATCTTAAGATTATTGCTACTTCCTTAATTTTTTTTAAATGTATTACTGAAATGACTGGCTCAGTTATCGAGCCACTTGTTCCAGTGTTAAATCTTCAAGAATAGTTTTCGCTTGGCATGCAAATGGACATTCTTCTAGACCACTGCAGAGGCCATTTTGTCTGGTTTCGCCATGAAAAAGTTAACTGTGTTTTCTGTCTTACATTAAATATAGGAAAATCAAGGAGCTTGGTATTTCTTTTCAATACATCTGGTATGTACACTGTGCTTAACGTCCATCTGGAATTATTAATTAGATGGTTCACTGCGATGTATATCCAATTTAGGTTCCTGTGGCGATAGCATTTAGTGTTCATGCTCCAAAACTCTGGAGCAGACTACCACTGAACATTAATATCAGTAGATCACAGAATAAATTCAGGGAAAAGTTAAAAACACACCTTAGAAAATTAATATATTGATAAATGGTGCTATATATAGATGTTGTATTGTAAAAGATCAGGTAATGCCACGTTACTATCATTTCTAGAATTTGAGTGCGTGATTGCTAACTGAATCATTGCTTACCTAATTCATCTTGCACATTGTAATATCTCTGACACCCCCCCCCCCCCCCTTCCACTATCCTTTACTTCTCAATCCAATTTCTAATTTCTAAATATCCCGCAAATGTTGAGAAAATCATTACATCAGGCATATATTTATTGATATATAATTCACCACCAATATACAAGAGGATATGGGCAATACTAAGCTATAAATATGTGTTATTTGCAAAGCAATTGCATATAACAATTATTAAAGATATAATGTCATGTTGAAATATTGTACCATTTTATAATGTAGCGTTTTATATTTATTTAAATTATTATGTAATTGTTCATAATAAATTAGTTAAATTGTGTAATCTAAAACATAGTCTGTTTTACTTTCCTTGGCTGTTTTACATTCCTTTCCCATTGCTGTCCTGCATATCCTTTAACTGTGTGCGTGCGTGCGTGGGTGTGCGTGCGCGTGCGTGTGTGTGCGTTTGTGTGGGTGTGATACTAGTCTTCAGCACTTGTATACAGAATTTTGATTGGTAAATTTATGGCACGTTTTAATTTGCCTAAAGAGTGAGATTTGCAGTTATCAAAATGAGCCAGGGTTGATGCTGGCTTTGGGGTATTCACTGGAAAGATTTTGGTGTAGACACCCTGTGGTGCAATCTGAGGGGCTAACTGATAAGTTAAAAAATAAAATTTTATTTCAGTCCCAAATTGTCATAAGTTCTGATAAAATCTTTGCATTGTGCCCACATTTCTGCATTTCATACCCCAATTCTTAAATTTCTGGAAGCATGAATATGTGAGTGAAATTTATGCCTATGTGGTGTGAGAGCTTGACAAGAAGGTTAATTGCGCGTCTCTCATGCCCAATGTGTGAGACTTGGCATGTCTGCATCTTGGATTTTCTGAAAATGTTTAGAAATCACTTAAGACCGCTCCTCATTAACTGTTTGTGCGATTTTAGTCAAAACTTGAGATGCTTCAGAAATTGTATACCGAATTCATATGGTGGTAAGCCTCAGAACTTGTACACATAATTTTACTTGGTCGATTTTTTCTGTGGCCATCTTGGATTTTCCGAACAGTTAAAAAGATTTATATATAACATCTCATAAGCGAATTTTCCAGGTGAGCGACACAGGCCATTAGGCCTCTTGTTTGGCATTCGGCTTTTATGAAATTTTAACGTATTCGCAAAGGTTTTCTACAGATCATAGCTCTAGAAAAGCTTCCTGAATTCAAATGTGGCACATGGATATTTAATGAAGAATGCTCTTATGATTCTGCATTAGTTAGAACTACTCCTATGGCTGTATTTATTTACATTTGGTAGTGACAAGTCATTGGTTGAGATTTTATTCATTTATGTCTGTCCATATTCCTCAGAGTTATATCCCATTAAAAAAACTAATATTTATGAAAATCTTGAGTCTCACAATAAAACTCTAAAATGCCTTTGTTTCGTTTCAAATCCTCTAGATGGATATGTGTTGAGAATAATGTTGGTGGAATGCTGCATTTGGCCAGAGCCCACACATGCACGCGCGCGCACGCACGCACACACGCATGCACACAGGTTTTTGGCATATAACTCTAGAATGTTTGAATGGATTAACTTCCAATTTGGTATGTGGATAGCCGTGTGACCACATATCAGCAAAATCTGTCCATATCCACCAGTATTATCTCCCTTGAAAGATAAATTTGTTACAAATTTGATTTACAATGGATTATACTTTAGAATATCTTGTCAAGAAACTGGACAAGTGTTGACATTTTATTAATTCTGATCCGGATCTCGATCCAAATTTTATGAAAGTTTTCTTTATAATGGCATGCAATGGTTGAGATCCACGTTCTCAAATCTTTCTTCAAAGGTTACATGCAATTCGATATCATACAGTTGCAGACCACAGCGATGACTTGAAATAGCTGAGGTCGATTTGCTATTATCTGCACACCCATAAATATATGGAGGTATAAAACATATGTCTGTTTGCCTGCCTGTGTGCCTGCTTGTCTGTTTGCCTGCCTGTCTGTCTGTCTGCCTGTCTTTTTTATATATTCAGTAGAAATGGAGATATTAGTTCAGACAGAGACAGACAGGCAGGCTGACAGACAACAGGCACGAACATGACCATTGGCACCAAATTCAATAGGTTTCTTTAGACACAAGGGTAACATTACATGCTAATTGAAATTGATACAACATCAAACACAGGAGTTATCGCCCCTTACCTATTACATTTATTAGCTCAACATGGACATATTTTTGCAGTTTACAATAAAGGTCATCCTGTGAACTGAAGATGCATACCCCACACTATCATAATAGCTGATTCACCATCATATCACATGGCTTTTTACTGTTAAACCAGGTGATTCATATCTTGATGTCATGTCATGGGGAGGGTGGGTTAGTTTACATCTGAGTTGACTCTTTCTTATCACTAATGACAATCATTTTAACTCAATTTGTTTGTCATTAAGATATACGCAGAGCGCATTGGAAAACTTTATAACTAATTAGCATTGTTTAAAATATATAACATAATGTGACAGGCTCGTGGATTAAAAAGTCCCAAAAGTTGATCACTACAATCAAATCAATATTGTAGCATGTATATCTGGATGGATGAAACTTATACGATTTAAGATCTTGAAAACTGACGGCTTAAGGCCTTGACATATATATTGATGGTATGAATCAATCATAACTTAGCTTATTGCCTGGAAATATTCTTAGGACAGTTGATTATTCGTTCGCTGATCATACCGCCAGTTCTGTAAGTGACTATCGACATGATCATAAGCGTTGAGTGCATGGATCCATGGTTTAATAGAGTGCGCCGTGCGGCCTGGAACCTCCGTCTTCAGCACTCGAGGTTTCTGTCAGGGTTACCTCACCCTTACCTCCTTTAGTCGCCTCTTATGACACGCAGAGGATACGGAAGGTATATTCTAAGCCCCACCTACAGGGTCACTCACAGATCATTAGTATTAACATTGTGTGGCAGGTGGTGTTATTTTTCAACACACAATATAGCTTTATAGCTGGGTGATTGATTGTCCTTTAGCTGGTCCATGATCTCGATATCTAGACACGAACTATGGATGGCATGCGAAGCATAGATGTGGTATATATGGAGTTCAAAAAGTGTTTGATAACGTACCACACAAGGCTAGTTGGCAAGCTTTGTGTGTTATTGTCAGACTAAATTGTCTGCTTCTAAGATGGGTCTGCAGCGACAGACAGAAACACGTCCTGGTGAATAGCACTGTTTTCAAATGGGCTCCAGTGACAAGTGGTATACACCAGGGTATGTTTTCGGGCTATTACTATTGTTCATCTATATAAAAGAGTTACCAGAAGCTGTAGCATCAGATGCACACATGTTTGCCGATGATAGCAAACTATTCCACCAGATCGCATATGAAGCATATGTTATACCCCTACAAAAAGATTTGGACAACTCAAATGCTGGTCTGGCCGTCGACTACTCAAATCCCATCCATGGAAATGTAAGGTAATGTCTGTCTGAGTTGTGATCGACCCTAGGTTATCACACGCGCACGCACGCACGCACTCACTCACTCACTCACTCACTCACTCACGCACGCACGCACGCACGCACGCACGCACGCACGCACGCACGCACGCACGCACGCACGCACACAGGAACTCCCGTTCGTTATTTAAATCCCAGGTCAAACTGACATAGAATATGCCAACGTTGTATGGTATTCCCATTAAAAGGTACATTGAGGGTATGAAGTGCCGAGCAACAAAATTAGTTCCTGGTTTATGAGAAACCCATAATGTGAATAACTAAAAGCTCTGAAGTTAGCAACAACGGTGCATCATAGCACAGGAGGCCGATATGGTACAGGTCGACAAGATAATGTTAGTGATATATGACAGGGAATTACTGCTGTATACCGCACCTCTTAGAAGTTAGACCAAAACTCGAAGTTCGTAGTTCGAAATTCGAGGCGAGCAGTTATTATTTCAAAATATATATTTTTGTGCTAGTGAACCTAAATTCACAGATTATTAGACAACATAGTCTTATTCAATAACGCAAGGTATAAAGTCGGGCAGCTCCATGGGCTTTTTTGTTAATGAGCACTGAATTTCAGTCGAATATGATTCAGGTAAATGACACTGAGTTTACAGAAATTTTCGGACCAAATTTACACAATATGTCATATGCCACGTAAGGTTGCACGATTATTCACTTTTCATAATCGCGATCATATAAAAAAAATAATCGCGATCATACGATTAATCATGAACTATATTAACTACGTCATTGATGCCTAGAGGACGTTATTATGCTACTGCAGATTGTAAGATTATGGGCTAGGCACATGGGTATACATACATGGACGGAATACGCCAGTTGCTGATTGCAAACAAAGGAATGTATCAAGATTTTTCTAGACGGAAAACCATATTTCGCTTAATTGTAGCCTATGCTCTAATAGAAGCCCACCCACTAACTTTGACATATGAGCTCCGACGATTTCTTAGCAGTTTCAAAACACCAAAACTGTATTAGAAGCCCACCCCCTAACTCAGCAGATTATATAGGAAAATTTGTAAGAATAGCGTGTATAATAATAACAATCGTGTCACAGGCTGTTTCTACTTTAAGCTGGTACCCGACTCCAATTGCTCATAATCGCAATCCTGAGCCAGAGAATCGTCAGCGAGGGTATGAGGAGTCGGGTACCAGCCTATTTCTACTTCAGACCGATCTCTGCCCTGATACATTTCCAGCCCCTCTAGAAGTCAATACAGGCCTCGGATTTGTAAATCTCGACCACCTAATAAATTAATACTAATAGTAGGCCACGTATGTTCAAGATATAACAAGGTTTATTCCACACTTTTGTAGTCAAAATGCGCTTAAAACAGTCTTGGTGTGGTTAAATAGCTTCCTTATAAATATATTTTAAGACCAAATTTATATACCAAACGAAGTACGGGAGAAATTGCACTTCACTTTTGTAACGCCGATCGATAAATGATCCAAATTGAATTATTACAAACGGCAGCATAGCCGGCTTCTTAAGTTGGTGAGCCAGCGGCTCCTTTGCAATGGGAGGCGGTGGCGTGTTCTCGCGAGATATTATACGCTAACGTATGGTGTTCTAAAATTGCTGTCGCGCGTCGTGGGCGATAAGAAAGATGCAATGTTATTTAAATAGGGCGACATCGCTCCCAACGTCGCCCCCGACGTCACCCCCGACATCGCCCTCGCTTCATCCAGCCTCCTCACTTCCTGCTATGCACCATATGTTCCACCCCACAGGAAGCATGGCTTGGGTCAGCCTCAGCTTCCGCTTGTGGTAACTCTATGATGGTGGGCTTAGCATGAAGTGGGTGGGAATGGGAAGAGATCGGAGGAACAACTTTTCCATCCGGTTCCTTGAACAAAATAAACACGAAATTCTTCAGATACGACTTCCCAGATCGAGTAGACCCGCGCTGAGGAGGGAGAGGGCGAGTACGTATCTCGTCATCGTTGTCAGCATTAGCTGCTTGCTCACGCACGTTCTGGCTTGGTAGAACCGGGGCTGAACTGGCACTGCGGTGCTCTGCGCTAACTGTGGGAATACTAATTTCCGTAGAAATGTCTGTCTGGGTACTGGTGTCATGAGAAACGCCCAGTCCGAGATCTGGTGCTGGGTCGCCACTGACACACGGTTTAAGTCGATCGAAGTGGATGACTGAGGTCAGGCCATCCGAAGCACGGATACGGTAGGTCACGTCCGACGTCTTACCTACTACCACATAAGGGCCTTTCCACTGGTAACTCAGTTTACTTGGCACGTTTGCAGATCGTCGTGAATCGTGTACCCAAACCATCCCTCCTGCTTCATACAGATCTCCATGCACCCTCCGGTCGTGCCATGTCTTTTGCCGCCGGTGTGCAGTGGATAAGGTTTCTCTCACTAACTCATGGGCTTGTTCTATCCTTTGCCACAAGAGTTCGACATCGAGAGATGGTGAATTTTCCTCTCCTGGTATTCGAGGCATGGCAAGATCCAGGGGTACGGCTAATTCATGGCCTAACATTAACCGAGCAGGGGTGTAGCCCATGCTGGAATGTACTGAAGTGTGGTAAGCCATGAGTACATACGGGAGCCATAGGTCCCAATCTCTACAATCAAGGCATGTTTCTTTAGTAAGCATCTTCGCGAGAGGTCGGTTGAATCTCTCTACCATCCCGTCACTCCTGGGGTGCTATGGAGTTGTCCTTGTTTTGACGATATGGAATAATTTGCAGAGCTCTGATATGAGCCGGCTCTCAAAATTACTTCCTTGATCGGAATGCAGCTCATAAGGTATACCAAAGCGGCAGAACACATTGCTGGCCAAGATCTCCACTACGGTGGATGCCTCTTGGTCCGGCAGAGCAAATGCTTCTACCCACTTCATAAAATAATCTTGTAATACGAGGATGTATTTATTTCCATCATCTGTCGTATTCAAGGGTCCGAGCACATCGATAACCAGTCGCTCCCATGGTGCACCAACAATCTTAATTTGCGCTAGATAATATTAGTAAGATTGAGCCCAAAACTATACATCCTTTGGCCTTTCCGGCGAGGACTGTCTTCGTCATGGGATGTCATACAGTATCCCGCGCTGGAACGCAGCCTAGGCTAGGTGCAGTTCCTGCATATGCGTATGAGATTAAGGACTATGTCTATAAGAAGTTATAATCAAGGTTTTAAGACAGCTAGTCCTACTGAGACTCTGGCTCATCGAAACATGATCGAGAACAAGGTCCATGGGACACTAGAACATTAGATCGAGAACCAGGCCCAAGAAACATGATTGAGGAACATAGTCCACGATCCTTCATGTGATGCCCCTCTCACGCATATACCCTCCCGCTTCCCAAAGAATCACTTCATGACCTCTGATCATGGGAGGCATGACTCGCAATATGAATGCTTGCCATGGCCTGACTGTACATTGAGCCATCTTAATCACACAGATGAATTAATATGATCAAGACGACCGGCCGGCGACCCAGTCGATCGCGATCACCATCTGAGCTCACGCTCAGGGGCAACTGATGGTCTGATCCGTACCTATCTGCCAACAGTATACAAACTTTTACCGTTTTCCCCAGCCTTGCCTGCAGGACCCCGTTCTAACAGACTCATATAACTGCAGAGCCGAGCCCCGGGTGTGGACTGTCATCCACGTACTACGCATGTCCACTTACCAAGATAGGATGAACCAAAAATCTCATCCTTCATTAGACACGGAGGCCTTCAGTATCTCCTCTGCACTATATCACTACCTTACGTGCCCCCAGGCTCTTGCGAGAACACTGCCGCCTGTTCCATTTACCCTTTGAGGAGCCTATCCCTCTCTGGTAGATGGTGCGATATGGTGTTGGCCAACAGCGCATCTTTGGCATGGGATACATTTGGCAACCCATGCCTTGACACTATCGCGAATCCCGATCCCGATCCAGTGGAATCTCAATTTGATACGGGCAACAGTCCTTTCCACGGCCAGCTGCCCGGCGTTATCATGTAGTTGTTTCAATAACTTTCCGGGACTACCAGACATGTATAGAACGTTATTTATTAATTGACATTCTTCGAACCGTGGTAATAATATTTTGCCGTGGTAGATAGAGGTGTTACAGATTCCTTAGGAGGGCGTACCCCCTCCTGGATCCACGCATATATATTTCGTGTCTGCACGTCTGTTGTTTGGTGGTGTGCGATTTTCTCCGGATTCCACTCTGCGCACCTCAATTCGGGGAACTCCGGAGATGGCTGTGTTGACTGTGTCACGGTGGCGGCCTCTTTGTGTTCAGCTTCCGCACAGATTCTACTGAGGGCGTAGGCATTCCCATGCAATTTTCCGGGATGGTGAGCAACGTTAAAGTTATAGGCCTGCAGGGATTCCTGCCATCTCACTACCTGCCCTCCGGATTTTTTAAGTTCCCGAGCCACCGTAGTGAGGCATGGTCTGTACGGAGTGTAAAAGGGCACCCGTACAGAAGGTGTTTATAATACTTGACGAATTGGACTGCCGCCAATAGTTCTCGCTTGGTGATTGCGTATCTTCTCTTCATTTTATTCAGAGTATGCAAACCATAACCCAATACCTGCTCCATTCAGTCTTCCGTGACCTGAGATAGAACCGCGCCGATAGCGTAAGCTGGCGCGTCAGTGTCTAAGATGAAATCGAGGTTTGGATTAGGGAGAGCAAGAATCAGCGCGGTCGTCAGCGCCTTGAAGGAGCCTTCACACTCATTCGTCCACTCAAATGGTCGATCTTTCTCGGTGATATTGTAGAGGGGTGAAGCAATCTCGCTGAAATGTCGGATATAATGGTGATAGTACTGGCATAGGCCAAGAAAACTCCGTGTTTCCATAGCTGAAGAGGGCTGAGGCCACTCTGCTACTGCCTCAGTTTTTGATGGCTGAGTAGACACTCCATCACCGTATATGACGTGTCCCAAGAACTCAACGCTCTGTCTAAAGAGATGACATTTCTTCGGTTTGAGTTTTAAATTGGCCGTGCGGGATCTTGATAGCATAGTGTCCAAATGTATTAAGGTTTGCTCAAACGTTGGTCCGAAGACTAGTACGTCATCGATATAACAGAGACAGATTTCCCATTGCACGGTGGTTAATACCTGCTCAATGAGTCGTTCAAAAGTTCCGGGAGCACTGCAAAACCCATAGAACATCTTGCGGAATTGGAAAAGGCCATCCCTACAAACAAATGCGGTCTTTTCCATGTCAGCTTCATCCATGGCTACTTGCCAGTAACCGCTAGCTAAGTCAAGGGTACAAAACCACTTGGCTCCGGACAAGGAATCCAAGGCCTGATCTATCCGGGGTAACGGATAAGCGTCCTTAACGCTAAGATCATTAGCGGCGGTAGTCTATGCAAAACTGCAAGGTTCCGTCCTTTTTGCCTGCTGGCACTATTGGGCTAGCCCATGGAGATGCTGAAGGTTCAATAATACCAGTCTGCAACATGTCGTTCACTTGTTGGTGTGCTTCCGCTTCCTTATGATTGGGAAGATGTCGTACCGGTTGTCGTACGGGGAGATTATTGCCTGTGTCATTGGAGTGTCATATGAGATGAGTTTCTCCGAGATCCATATCTCCGGAGGAAAAACTATCACGATATTTATGTAGTAGTTTCCGAATTTCTCGCTTCTGTGATTGCAGTAATCCAACTGTGGCACGTAGATACAAATTATGTAAATGTTTGGGTAAATCATCAGTCATATGCGGTGGTGTGTCAGTGGATGTAGGTGATTCCAATGAGATTATGTCCACTAAATGGCCGCAGCGTACTCCCGGTACCATTGAACACTCTAAAAGGTATATTTTCCTTATTAGTAGTGTCTACTATTATGCGGGGACTTGCACATTGTGAGGCGATCATATAATCAGGATCAGGTTCCAGCATGGCGATGTGTGTGTTGTTTCCTAATTGTGGTGCGGTGGCCCATAAGATTTCTTCCTGTCCTGGCTCAACTGTGGCCGTACTTGATAATATAACCACGCACGTGTCGTATTATGACGACGCCGGTCCAAGAGGTATTCGTCAGCTGTGTATGTCTAGTTCCTGTTGTCTGCAGTGTATGATGGCTTCGCTGGCACTGAGGAAATTAGCGCCAAGTAGGGCATCATTATGAATAGAGGCAATGACAACTCGCTGTATGAATTGCATCTCCTCTATTTGGATAACTAAATTGGCTACACCAGCTACGGGCACATCGGCTCCCATAGCCGTCTGTAGGTAAATGTTTGTAGGCTTAAGGGGAGGCTTCTTATGAGGTGGGATGCTCTCATACAAGTGCTTGTTAAATACTGTGATAGAAGCACCAGTGTCGATGGTGGAAGCGCCACTAAACAGACAGGCACATTTGTATATCACTTTGCGGTGTACCTGTGGAAGAGTTTCCAATGATGCCGTCTGTGACAATGGCGTCGGAACGGCATCACTCTGTATGTACTCTGACTGTTTCCGTATGGCTTCTTGTAATGTTGTGGATGGCTGAGTGAGGAAAGGGCCAGTTCGTCGTCGTCGCTGCTGTGAGGGCTGCGGTGAAGGCGGAGCTGGGGGTAGCAATGGTGATGGAGTTGTTGCTGATTCTGAGTAGGCTGTATTAGTGTAGACGGCGGCGCATACGGGATGACAGATAAGCTCTACCTGTGCAATCCATTTCTTACAATGCTTCATGGGATGTTTTTGTGAAGCACAGAGGAAACAGTCATGGCCAGGGACGTGTTTTTCCCTGTCTACGTCGGCGCTTGCGAATCCATCAGGCGGAGTGAACCGTTTCTCTTGAGTCGCTGCTGTCTGTGGATGCAGGAGATGATGTTGGATGGGGTGGTGTTCTGCATACCACCAAAGGACACCGATAATTTAGTGTCTTGGTGGCGGGACGTGGTGCTACAACCTACCACTGCCGTTTTACATAGGAAAAATGGCTTGTTGTGTGCGGAGTAAGAGGGGGATGTCATTGCTGCGGATGGGGGAGGCAACGTAGGCATTGACATGTGTGAAGCCGTGCATTTGGGTGCCGGTGTGAAAGCTGATTCTGGTGGATGATAGTTGGCCACTGAACGTTGTTGTACGAAGGCCGCAGTTGAGCCGGGAAGCGGATATGGGCACTGAAGTGGCTCTAGGTGATTTGGTGCCCTTAGGAGTTTGACTGCTTCTCTGGCTGCGGTGTGCTGCGGTCAGGAGCAGGCGTGGTAGAAGGAGGTTGGTTAGGACACCGCTCCCTCCAATGCCCTGGCTGACCGCATCTGAAACAGGTGTTCGGTGGTGGTGCAGTGCTGGTGGTGTTTGTTGTCCTAAACTGTGTGGTGGCGAGATTGGTGCTAAGTGTCGTAACTAAATTTGTGAGTGCTGAGATCTGTTTATTGATCTCGTCTATCCGTTCTCTCATGTTGCCGTTGTGGTTGTTGTTCCGCTGGTTCCCGCACCTGGGGGCCCCATGGTAGCTTCCTCTACGGGCACACCCTCTTCCTCCAGGCACTGGATTCTGATTGGAATTATGTATAGCTGGTGGCGGTGATGTATGTGTGGCCGGTGTTGATGAAATGGGCGGGGGGGGGGAGGGCATTAGTGGGCGGGGGGGATAGCTGCACCCTATATCTCGTTGATAGGATGGAGTTGGCGTCAGTTACTCTTCTCCCGCTCCAGAAAGTTTTCTATACGGACCGCGGTTGCCGTTAATTGGGCCAACTACCATGGTCGCCTAGAAATAATTTTTCTTTCAGGGCGGGTTCACCGCTCAATGCATCGATAAAAGTGTCGAGATGCAGATGGATCACGCCTTCGGTATTGGTGCTCGGATATGCGTGGGTGACTAGCCCCCTGATTCGGCTATCTAACTCCGGAAGAGTTTCTCCAGCGCGTCGTCGTCGGTTCTTAAGGTGAAGACGACTGGTTTCTCCGAGGGCTGTGTCGCCAAATCGCTCCGTCAATGCTCGTTCCAATTGTGTGTAGGTGGGTGTGTAGTCAGTTCCAAGATCCGCAAGAACTTGAAGGGCTTTTCCGGAAAGTTTTGCGGCGAGATATTCACCCATTTGCTGATCGTTCCAGTGGTTAGTCCGACTTATGATCTCGAACTGTATTTTATAATTGGATCAGTCATTCTCCTCACTAAATTCGGGAGGGAGGATGACTCGGCCAAGACCGCGGGAAGAATGACGCGGCTGAAATCCGGGTGGTGCAGGTATCTGAGAATCTGACGAATGTGCTGAGGCTGGTCGTGGTGCAGGTGGTGGTGTTGGTGTTTCCCGTCAATGCCGATGCCTAGGAGCTAGGACACTCGTACTCCAATTCAATGATTCCGCGCCAGTTGTAGAGCCATAGACCGGCATTGTTGTGAAGATTACGTGGACGTTCTCCTCGAGGTGAGGATTGATATTTCTCATATAGTGGTGGTGCAAGCGGCTGACGGTCGGGATGTGTAACGTGACTGATGTACCATCGAAATGGCGGTGCCGATTCCTCCCGATAAAGCTGCGGTGTTCCCCTTGTGTATAGCGTTGTGCTAGAATGGGGCGGGGTGGGAAGTTGTCTGTACTGTGGATCATCACCCGGCCATATGTTCTCCGTAGATGACTCGGGTGAACGATTGTAGTCTGAAGGATTATTTAGATGCCCGTAATCGGGTCTTTGTCTGGCTCGTCCACCATTCGGCCCTGTTGGTGGTGGCCTGTAACGGACGTCCGATATAGTTCTGAACTCTGTTCCCACCTGTGAGGCATCCCGAAAGGTGCCGTCGTTAACGGGCGAAAACAGGTTATAGTGCGGAGTTGCTGACTCCGCTGAATTTCTGGCATAGTCGGTGAGCATGTGAGCTGAAAATCCATCGTATGATGCTACCTCTTGATCGAGGGAGTCGTCGCTAAATGGAAAAGGTATTGAACTGAGCTCACTATATGATGTGGGCGTGAGTTCGCTGCGTGTGGTTAATGATGTTCTTCGAGCCCCACATCTGGCGCCACTTGTAGCTAACTGGGTAGTGTCAGGCAGTTCCGGTGTATCATGTTGACTCACCACGCCGCAAGTGCACGACGAATGATGACGCTGGTTAGCATCCCATCTCAGAGTGATGGACCTTGTATGAGACTGCCCTGCGGGTAACTAAAACTGGCTCGTAAGGCTGGTGGAACTCAATCATTCTGGTGGGGCCATGCGACCATCGTCGCGAACATTAAATACAACAGTCTCATCCCAAGAATTTGTGTCACCAGTATGCCAGTCCATAGCAATTTCGTGATATATGGGCTTACAAGATTTGATTTTGGTGACCTAAAATATAAGTCTATACAATGATTTTACCTAAACAATTATAAATATGCTAGATAAAACTAAAATAAGAGCATACGAAAATACGGGACATAGAGACAGGTAGATGAACTTTTAAACATGGAGCTCCCTGAGGTACCACCCCGACTCGTAGGTCCACAAAGGTATCCCCACAAGAGAGGCTCCCGTACATGAGACTTAACTAATTAAATTATTATAAGTTATTATACCTCTAAGCTGAAAGGAAGAAGATTATCTCGGACGAAAAGTTATGTGCCTCATGCGGGCACTACCCCTAGTGCTAGTTTGGGTGAGGAGTATTATCCTCGCATGGACTGTTGTCACTGAATCCTTGCGAGAGGCAAGTGCCTCACGCGGGCCTCCATCTCGGGAAGGTGTCGCCACTGCTTAAAGCGGGAGAAGAGTAGTAGGCAAAAATGGGCCCACTCTAATATTTCAACAAAAATGCTTGAGAAAGAAAAGACCATACCTAGTGAGAATATGACTATAGGGCGGCGTGCTGATTTACATGAAGACGGGATGAGCGATTCCCAATGGATTCCCTCGTCACCGTCTTATGTGATTCTTAGTATGCTGAATTAGTAGTTGCCGCTTTATTTATGCGGGCCTTCTGCTTTGCTTACTTAGCTTTTAGTTGTTTTTGAAACAAGAACTATTTTTGGCTGCAAATGGCTGGTATCTACCTAGCTATTAGACACGACTGTCATTGAGAACAGATGTCCCAAGACATCAATACTGAAGACAGCGCTCATACATGTTACTTAATAAGATCTCCGAACTGGATAAGAATCCGGACATCCCGCTCCATAGCCACATAAAACGTTACAAGACATAGGTTACTTTTCATGAAAGCATTATTGGACAATTGTCCTATCGTTATGATGCGGGGTGAGAGACGAATACCCACCGTAAATGTCCTTCCCGTAAGGGCGTGGCAGATCTAAATATCATGTCCAGACATTCTTATGGAATTCGGTGGGGCTACGCATCTCGCCTGTCACCGGGTTCTATGGAAGTAACCGTTTAACCTATCGTTAGGTTTATATACAAGTTGTCCAGTTTTGCACTGCGGTGCGGGAGGATGGTTCAGTAAATAAAATGCTGTATAACTGTAACCACTGGGCAGCTCCAAAGGCAGCTCTTGATAAACTTGAAGCCTGCCATCGCAAACACCCCCGCACCATCATGGGACACTGGTGAGCAGACAGCATAATTTCCATTAAGAGGCCCAAGGGGCCTGTGTCGCTCACCTGGAGCATTATGCATTTTTGTCACAATTGTTGGTGGGTGATTTAGTAGTCTTCTAAATAAGTGTGTGGACATTTTTGCAAGTTTAATATGGCCGCCAAACATGCTACGTTTTGAGTGGTCCAGTGCAGCCATGTTTCTGACGTAGCACCTTCTCTTGCAAAAACCTGAATGGCACTCAGTGCCTAATCATATCTCCCAAATTTCGCCCCAATCCGCTCAGTGGTTCTGGAGTAATTTTGGCAAAATATTTTTTATCCAGGATGGCCACCAAACCATTTGGCCAATCAAGTTCCCTTGAACAAACTTGGTGCAGCTCTTGCCCTAGATGATATTTCATGCGTTTTGAATTGATCCCCCAAGCGGTTTTGGATTTTTAAAGACATTTTAAATCGGCCAGTTTTTTTGACGGATCAACTTCTCTTGAACAAACTTTAATGCCCCTTAGTCCTTAATCATATATTACAAATTTCGGCCTGAGCGCTTCAGCGGTTCCGGGGAAGGAGTCGTTTTTGCGAAAACGAGGTCATCCAAGATGGCCGCTGAACCATTTAGTAAATCAAGTTCCCTTGAACAAACTTGGGTCAGCTCTTACCATAGATCATATTTTATGAGGTCTGAATTGATTCCTCGAATAGTTTTGGAGTTTTGGAGCCAAAATACAAGATGGCCACTGGCCAAATTGGCCGATCGGCTTCGTTTGAACAAAATGGAATCTCTATGCCCTAAGGATGCTTCGATCCTGCCATATATAATTGAAATCGACCCAGTAGTCTCCGAGAAGACATTTTAAATTTCCCATTGCTTTAGTATGGGAGCTTTTGGCGGGAAACTGATCCAAGATGGCCCCAAAACCGTGTATCCAACAGTTTCGAAAATTGCAAATTTGAGGTCGGAATACCGAACAACCTATATGAAACCAATTTCGGCCTCAAAATCCATCAAATAAAAAAATCCAATATGGCCGCCAAACACGCTACATTTTGATTGGCCCACGGCGGCCATGTTTTTTGACGGAGCACCTTCCCTTGAACAAACTTCAATGGCCCTTAGTCCCTAATCATATCTCCCAAATTTTGGCCCGATCCATTCGGCGGTTCTGGAGAAGTCGTTTCCGGGAAAACTAGGTCGTCCAAGATGGCTGCCGAACCATTCGGTCAATCAAGTCGTCTTGAACAAACTTGGCTTATCTCTTTGCCTAGATGAGGTTTCATAAGTCTTGAATCGATTCCCCAAGACGTTTCGGAGAACGAAATTTTTAAAGACATTTCTAAAAATCGGCCGAAATCCAAGATGGCCACCGGCGTTGTTTGAACAAAATGAAATATTTATGCCATAAGGATGCTTCCTGCCAAATATAATTCAAATCGGCCCAGAAGTTCTCGAGAAGACATTTTAAATTTCCCATTGCTTTAGTATAGGCCCATTGCTTTACTATGGGAGACTATGGCGGCAAAACAAACGAAGATGGCAGGAAAACCGTTTATCCGACAGTCTCGAAAATGGGATATTTGAACTGGCCACACTGATAAGCATATATAAAGCAATTTTCGCCATCAAAATACATCAAATACAAAGAAGCCAATATGACCAAGAAACGCTAAATTTTGAGTGGTTGATGGCGGCCATGTTTTTTAACGAACAAACATCGCTTGAACAAACTTGAAAGGCCCTTGGTCCCTAAGCATATTTACACAATTTCAGCTCTATCCCTTGAGCGTTTTCACGAAAACTAGGTCATTCAACATGACCGCCAAGCAAATCGTCCAATGATGTTGCTTTGAACAAACTTGGGTCTATCCTTGCCACAGATGATGTGTTATGAGTTTTAAATCAATTCCTCCAGCGGTTTCGGAGAAGAACATTTTTAAAAGTGTTTCTAAAAATCAGCCATTTTGGCTGGCGGCCATCTTGGATTTTGACTGATCCGCTTCGCTTGAACAAACTTTAGATCTCTATGCCCTATGAATGCTTCCTCCAAAATATAATTTAAATTGGCCCAGTGGTTCTTGAGAAGAAGTCGTTTAAAGAATTCCCCATTGCTTTACTATGGGCCCATTGCTTTACTATGGGAGCCTATGGCGGGAAAACAAACCAAGATGGCAGCCGAACCGTTTATCCGACAGTCTCGAAAGTGGCATATTTGAACTCGCCACACTGATAAGCATATATAAAGCAATTTTCGCCATCAAAATACATCAAATACAAAAAAGCCAATATGACCAACAAACGCTAAATTTCGATTGGTTGATGGCCGCCATGTTTTTTAACATATGAACTTCCCTTGAACAAACTTGAATGGACCTTGGTCCCTAAGCATATTTACAAAATTTCAGGTCTATCCCTTCGGCGGTTCGGGAGAAGAAGTCGTTTTCGCTAAAACTAGGTCATCCAAGATGGCCGCCAGGGAAATCGGCCAATCAGGTTGCCTTGAACAAACTTGGGTCTACCGTTGCAATAGATGATGTGTTATGAGTTTTGAATCAATTCCTTCAGCGGTTTCGGAGAAGAAGATTTTTTAAAGTGTTTCTAAAAATCGGCCATTTTGGCTGACGATCTTGGATTTTGGCCGATCGGCTTCATTTGAACAAACTTGAATCTCTATGCCCTAGTGATGCTTCCTGCCAAATATGATTGAAATCGGCCCATTAGTTCTTGAGAAGAAGTTGTTTAAAGAAAAAGTTGACGGATGACAGACAACACACAGACGACGGACGGTCGCCATCGCATAAGCTCACTTGGCCATTCTAGCCAGGTGAGCTAATGATGCACTATACAAGATGTGAAATACATCGCCACTGTCCATAAAAGTTGCCCAGCCAAGATGGTCCATGTTTGGCTATGTGCTAAGCATACCAGAAGACACACCAGCACAGAGAGCCTTGGAATTTGACACATACCAGAAGACACACCAGCACAGACATCCTTGGAATTCGCCCGACTGGGAGACAGCACATATAAAGCCAGTAGAGGATGCCATTGCATAAATCTGTTAAGCATGCTGCGGGGGCACCTCAAGAAAACAGGACTCGGTACATTTAGATCAAAAATGGACCTGAGGAAGTGTACGATTTTGGCTGAGGACAAGACACAGTGGTCAAATGCGAAGAAGCATTGATTGCAGTTGTAGGATGTTTCTGAATTTGAAGTTAACACTGATGCTTCAGATAATCGTATTGGATATGTACTGTCTCAGAATGGCAAGTTTGGATTTTACATCCTGTTAAGATTGCCTCAAAAACCCAGATAAGGTTGTCCTAGGAACAAAGAAACCTTGCATTTATTTTTGCTCTGAGAGTTATATACTATCCTCTGGGCAGAAAATTCAAATGGTTAACAGACCACAAGTGGCTCAAAAATACTCAAGACCCAAGAGGCATGCATGTTTGCTGGGTTGTGGAAACACCTTTATTTGATTTTCTATTAAAAAAACCCATGCTTGTGAGAATCTGCATGCTGATATTCGTGTCATGGTCTATAAACATGACTCAGTTGCCACAAAATGTGACAATAGAAGAAATTTGCACATGTCAGCCTCAAGATGTTATTCTTAAAGAAGCGATTGCACATAAAACGTTCCAGCAAACGGAATTCACATTTGAAACCTGTAATGAAATGGTAGCATAGATGAGGCAAACTGACTGTGGATGATGAGACTGGATTACTGTGGATTAAGCATCTCAGTAACAATCATCATCATCATCATCTAAAACGACATTGGAGACGATTATGGCCTATTGTCAATCTAAATTGCCATGATTTGAAATCCTCTGTTGAGCATTCAGTTGTGGATTAATATGTATGTATGTATATGGGTGTTTCTTTGTTTATGTTATGACAGTACTATATTCTGTCTGACAACGGTGTTTCATTGTGGTATAAGTTCTTCATAAATGACTCAAACAAGATGTAAAATAGACAACGTGTAATTAGTATGATGTAATACGAACAAGGCCGATAACCCATGTTATTTAGCTCAGCTGGAAATAATCATATAATGGAACATCCTTCCCTTGTTAAGCATAACACTCTAAACGATTATGTGATCAATAAATCAATTACAGTTTAACTAAAGCAATGATAATAACTTTAAGTAACATATTGTCCAAGATATGCGGGTGTTTTAATTTGATGGCCAGAATGTCTCTGAGCAGTTCCGCTAAGTTGTTTCTCTGGAAACAGTTGTATCACGATGTGAAAGTAATTGATTTGGCACTGACGAAGGTGGTGGTGATGTACGTTGACAATTTTGATTTGGTACCGGTATGCGAATTTGAGGTCTTAGTGGAATTATGTTATTTCTTGGCTTGATTGGTAGTACATAGTTCGTTGGTGGTGTTTCCTTGGTCTTTCTTACCTGGACACGATTACGAGGATAAGTGCAATTTTCAGTAGCAATTTCGTAAGACTGTTCATCTAAACGTTTATTGACTACACCTTTATTCCAGACATGACTACCTTTTATATACGGTTTGATACGCACAGTGTCACCTTCCTTAAGGATTGGTGGATTGCGGGCAGTTTTATTATAGTGATTTGCCTGTTTCCGTTGCTGATACTTAAGTTTTGAATACTCAGCTGTATTGTTAGTAGTCGTTGGTTCTAATAAACATTTGGTCATTGGTAACAGACTTCTGGTACATCTGTTTATCATATGTTGGGATGGACTACTATCAATACCCTGAGTAGGAGTGTTACGAAAATCAAGAATTGACAAGGACTGATCTTGATTTGAGTCTTTAGCCTTACTTAATAATCGTTTAACTGTCTTTGCTGCGGATTCTGCTTTTCCGTTTGCTTTCTGATTTGCAGGACTTACTATGAGATGTTCAGAATCCCAGAATTGTGCAAATTGTTCAAAATCTGATGAAGTGAACTGAGGTCCTGGATCGCTGGCAACATGATGAGGAATACCATACCTGGCAAAATGGGCCTTTAGTTTTCTGAAAACATTTTTTGCCAGTGTGTTATCTAGTCTATCAACCTCCCGGAAATTACTAAAATAAGAGTTATAAGATAGTTTTTGCTGTCAAACTCGAACAAATCAATGCCAACTTTCACCGATTGATGGTTAGGAATGTCATGATTCATAAGAGTCTATTTTGTTTGATTGGTTTTTAACTTTCGACACGCCACACATGTGGAAATATACTGTTTAATATTGGAGTTCATTCCCGGCCAGTAGACACATTCTCGCATGCGACGCAAACATCCATCGATCTCGATATGTGATGAGTGAATACGCTGTTTTATGCTGGCTCTTAGACAGCATGGGATAACAAGACGTTGACGTTTAAACACAAGCTCATCTTGTACTGTAATTTCGTCACGTACTGAAAAGTAAGGAACTAACTGCACAGGAAGTGAATCTTTTTCATCCGGCCAGCCCTGTAGTACGGCTTTACGGAGCATGCTCAAAACTTCATCGTTAACGGTAGCCTGACGAATTTCATGCAAACGTTCATCTTGAATAGGTAGATAATCAACCATGTTCATTTTCTCAGTCACTCTGAAGATTTTCGGAATTTGGAATAGAGGCACTAGACAACATATCAGCAAGAATCATGTCTTTACCTCTACAACAGACAAGTTCAATATCGTACTGCTGAACTCGTAGTAACATACCTTGCAAACACTTAGGAGCATTCGCGAGTGGTTTCTTAATGATCAATTCCAAAAATTTATGATCAGTTTGTACTTTAACACGTCTACCATAAGTGTATTGGTGGAACCATTCAAGAGAGAAGACAATAGCTAGCGTTTCCTTCTCTATTTGAGCATATCGCCCTTCAGTTTCAGTAAGTGTACGGCTTGCATAAGCAATAGGGTGACCCTTTTGTAGTAAGGTTGAACCTAATCCATTCTGACTAGCATCACATGGGATTACAAGTTCCAGTTCAGGATTATAGAAAGCTAGTACAGGTGCTTGAGATACCAAGCGTTTCATTTCATCAAATGCACGTTCTTGAATTTCAGACCTTTGCTATTCGATCTTTACTAGTTAAATGACGAATTGGCTCCAAAACCTCAGCCAAACGAGGCAAGAATTTTGACAGATAATTAGCAGTACCATTTAGACGTTGTACACCTGCAACATCTACCGGTCTTTCCATTCGCACAATAGCATCTATTTTGGATGGGTCAGCTTTAAGACCATCCCTAGTCACGAGATGACCTAGAAATGTTATTTCTTTTTTTACAAATCTCAGATTTTCCTTTGTTTAGTTTAATGTTTTTGCCTCTGCAATCTTTTAGCAAAGAACTCAAATTTAGATCATGATTTTCATATGCTTCCGTTAAAGTATCGCCAGATCCATATACAATTATATCATCAGATACATTAAGTATGCCTTCGAGCTTATCAAGAGCTAAGTTTAATCTTTTCTGAAAGATTTCACTACTAATACACGTACCAAATGGGAGTCTCACCCAACGGTATATCTTCTAAATGGTGTCTGGAATGTTGTTAGATAGCTTGATTGCGCATCCAATACAAAATGCCAGTAACCATTTGTAAGGTCAAGCTTGGAAAACACCTTAGCATTTGAGTGTGGGTAACAAATCATTCATAACCGGAAGTTGAAAACGTTTGTGTTTCAGAGCAGTATTCAGCAGTCTTGGATCTAAAGAAATACGAATGTCACCCAATTTCTTAGTAGCTACTACTATGCTCGAGTTCCAATCAGTAGGTTGATCGACGGTGTAGTTCGGATTGACCGGTCGGGTACCGGCCGTACCAGCTAAGCTGTGTACGCGCCGCCCATCTAGGATTCGTTTCCTGAACACGGCCCTCTGGGTACAGCTATAAGCGTATATGGGCCTATGGGAGAGAGCGTGTGTCGAAAAACGATTAAGTTCGTTAAAACGCATGCGCATGCGCGCGCCGGGACGCTGTTTCTATGGAGCGCATAGATGTGACCTAGATAGGATGGCGCTTTTAGTGTACCGATCTGGTACTCTGTAATCCTTATTGATTGTCTGTTCCCGTTAAATCTGGCAGTAATCAAGACCAGAATTCGACGGACTTTCCAAATCTGTAAACCATTTCAAAATCGTTTAAGAAATGGCTGAGTTATCCAGGGAAAACTCTTCTTGATTATCTTCAAAATATTGCCGTGATGTCATAACTACGTGGACGTAAAGCTTCTAGAATGTTCTAGAACGTTCGACGACGCTATTATTAGCGATGCGCTGATTGGCTGCTGCTTGAACGATGATTGGATGAAGCCTGCGCCTGTGACGTCACAGAGAGTATAAAAGGAGAAGCGCTCCAGTGATCGAGAGCATCCTCGGCCAGGGGCCAAACAGTTTGGATCTGTACCAGCTACTACAAGCGCGGCAGACATTACGCATCTTCCTTCATTATGCGTCAGGTCTTTATCCTGTAGTGTACAATTCTCCAACCCACCACACTAAAACAATTTTGTAACTCCCCATTTACAGGAGTAATTTGGAACTTTTGATAATTATTCACGAATACAACAGCTACATTCGGAACACAAATTTGCGGTGAGGCCTTTGCAGCCTGAATATGTGAGTCTACAGATGTAGAGGCAGGATGTTCTTTGATGGATGACTCACCGGATCTGCCGGCCACGCCTAAAAGTGGTATTTCAATCACCGCCACACTAGTCGTGTAGGTTCTTTCAACTTTCGACCACAGCAAGTAAACTCTGCCCGGTGCGTCTTCAGAGCTGGCTGACGTACCCAGCACCATGAAGCTTTGTTTTTGTATCTTCATTTGCCTCTAACAACCCCCGCTAGTGATCGGGTTGTTTACACCTTCCATCCGTGCCATCAGTGTACGGGAACTTTCTTCACCACATAGTACTATCGTATCGTTTACTGACTGCTCACTAGACATTCTAATAGGCTTACAGTGCTGCGCTATGTTCCACCAACCATGAACGTTCTTGCGGTAATCTTGTTTGCGGACAACAGCTCGCGGCGACCAACCTGCGGGAACCAGCCTGTGGGAACTTTCCAGCTTCCAGAGAGCGCATCATTTCACGTTGACTACGGATCTACGTCTCAATTTCAGTAACACGGTAGCCTAACTTAGGAATGACTACCGAGTATTCAAGTAACTATACTTCACATTTGGATTATTTCTCTATATAGGTTTTGTTAATTATATTGTATCTGCAAAAATGGTCCCGATGACTAAAAGGAACCGTAACGGTCTTAGGACTGATTGTTATAATTTCTGTATTTGTAGATAATTATTATCATTTTCCTCAATGTGCTGCTAACCGCACTATAGTAGGTTCGTTAACCTGTATTAATATATTTATCTTAATTGTTTGACACTGTATTGTTTGTTATTGTTAGATTATGTATGTATATGGCCAGTGGCCATCCATTCACTTGTTTTGCTTAGTTATAGAAAATATAGGACTGCAGTGCATGTAGGAACCACTATACAGCAACATTTATATATGCAGCACTTTCTCGCGCCACCAACAATTTTTCACTAAGGTCGCTGTCCGTGCTATAACTCTGTTTAGCCTGGCATGCGACCGACTAACCTGTTCTATACACAGCTCGATAAGATAGGTTCAAAATGACTAGAGACAGTTTCTTCATTGCATACTGTGTAATATACTCTTCTCTTCCGGTAGTGCGATAATCTAGCCCCCCACTCCAGTAAGACTCATAACTCTGAGATTGTGTCTCTCTTCATGCTCCACTCAGCCTTGTGGCTTCTTAATTGTTTGGATGTCCCTATCCGCACCATGGGCTGATCCGACTCTGGAAAACTATTGGGGTTTCCGTGTGGTGTTGCCTAGGGTGCAGTATCACATACACTCCTGTGTATCTTCAGATACTTAGTAGTTAGCACTTTAAGCCAATGTAGGAAAGCACTCCGAAAACACATGTATTAATTATTATTTTTGTTTACTGGCAATCCTCCCGTACCGCAGCGCAAAACTGGCAAGTTGTATATAAACCTAACGACAGGGTAAACGGTTAGTTCCATAGGACCTGGTGATGGGCGAGATACGTATTCTCACCGAATTCTGTTGAAATGTCTGGGCATGATATTTTAGATCTGCCACGCCCTTACGGGAAGGACGTTTACGGTATGCATTCGTCTCTCTTACCCCCACCATAACGATAGGAGATATGGCCTAATAATGCTTTCATGAAATGTAACCCATGTCTTGTAATGTTTCATGTGGTTGCGAAGCGGAATGTCCGGATTCTCACCCAGTTCAGAGATCCCACTAAGTAACATGTATGAGCGCTGTCTACAGAATTGATCTCCTCAGGCATCTGTTCTCCGTGACAGCCGCGTCTAATAGCTAGGTAGATATCGGTCAGTTGTGGCCTAAACTAATTCTTGTTTTGAAAACAACTAAAAGGAATTAAGCAAAGCAGAAGGCCCGCAGAAATAAAGCGGCAACTACTAACTCAGCATATTAGGAATCACATAAGACGGTGACGAAGGAATCCCTCGGGAATCTTCCGTTCCGTCTTCACGTAAAACAGTACGCACCCGTATAGTCATAATTTCACTAGGTATGGTCTTTTCTTTCTACAGCATTTTTGTTTGAAATATTAGAGTGGGCCCATTTTTGCCTACTATTCTTGTCCTGCTTTAATCCGTGGCGACACCTTCCCGAGATGGAGGCCCGCGCAAGGCACTTGCCTCTCGCAAGGATTCAGCGACGACGGTCCACGCCAGGATAATACTCCTCACCCAAACTAGCACTAGGAGTAGTGCCCGCCTGAGGCACATAACTTTTTCGTCTGCGATAACCGTCTTCCTTTCAGCTTAGAGGTATCTTCTTCTTCTTCTTTTCGATCGCTGGTATCACACTTGGAGAGCCATTCTCAAGATGAAATCTGTGGTTTTCTGCAGTTCTTCCACAGGCCCATACAGCTTTTCAAGAAAAGAGGTTGACAAGGGCCAGATCTCTTCTCTCAGCAGCTGATACGTACTGTATCATTAAAGTATGTGCTCTGTGGTCTGTTCTGCTTCTCCACAAGGACAAACGGGCGATATCGTAAGTTGGAACCGCCTGTACATGTGTTGGTTTAGTCTGTTATGTCCAGTTCTGAGACGAAAAATGGTCACTTGCTCTGGCCTCGAGAGATGATGGTAGGCATCTTCTGATTGAGGTGTTCTATAGAGTGACTTGATGATAGTCTTCATCTCTGTATGTGTAACCATGTTTTCTGTCTGATTCTCTTCTGCACCAACCTTTGCCATCTTGTCTGCTTCCTCATTTCCTTGGACTCCACAGTGTGAGGGGATCCACTGCAATGCTATCTGAAAGCATTTGATGGTGTGTACTGCTTCTTCAAGTTGTGGCAGCTTACCTTTGGTGATAGCCTCAAGGACAGAGCGGGCATCAGATAAAAAAACAATCTGTGCAATAGGGTCTGCTGTTCTGCTGATGGTATTAGCTGCATGGACCAGTGCTTCGACTTCAGCTATGTAGTTTGTGCAGTGTTTGCCTGTCGGTATTGCAGCTGACTCATGTTGTCCGTTTGGATACTGTATGTGCAGTCCGGCACCTCCGCTCCTAATTGCATCTTTGGCTGATCCATCTGTGTAGATCCTTATCCATGTCCCCTGAGGGTACATTTCTTCCAGCATGGCTAGGGTCAGGGCCTTCTTGCTCACATCACTGTGTTAATCTTTGGTTGTGAGATGAGGTATTGTGGTGCGAATAGCTATGCTCTCTAGTTTGTTTTCCCAGGGTGTAGGATCAAGGGTGTGGTTTGGGTCTTCTATTTGTGCTGGCAATATTTCTTGGTGTTTCCTTTGAAGTGCTTTTGTCTCTTTCACAAAACTTGATTTTTTAAGTCTTCCTGATGACAGCTGTGCTTGCCTGATCTTCATCGTGTGGTTGTTGAACGATTTGAACTTTGCAGCTTGGATCTGTGCTTTGCATTCCCTTCCTTTACTAAGTGGGGGGATGCCTGCTGTCTGCTCCATTTTTTCTATTGGTGTTGATCTCATTCCACCAGTGATGATGCGCAGTGCCTGGTTTTGTAGTCTGTCGAGGTTCTGTTGATGAGATTTAGCTGCTGTCATCCATGAGCTGGATCCATACTCAAAGTGTGGTCGTACGGCACCTAGGTAGATGGTCTTGAGGATCCTTTCATTGGCACCCCACTTTGTTCCTGCCAGCTTCCTCATGATGTTTAGCTTTCTTCTGGCCTTTGCCTCTGCGTTCTGGATGTGCTCCTTCCATGTTAATCTTCTGGCATAGGTGACTCCCAGGTAGGTCTGCTGGTCCTCATACTTGAGTGGAGTACCGCCCAGCGTCAGATTGCTAACCTTGGTTTTGGTGGACAGTGAGAATAGCATGGCTGATGATTTTTCTTTGTTGATGGTAATACACCAGCGATTGGCCCAAGCTGTAATTCTGTCCAAGGCGAGCTGTATTCTGTACGTGGCAGTCGTTGTCTACTCCTCGGTGCACCAGCGTACGAGATCATCTGCATAGAGGGCTGCTTGGATCCCATTGGGCAGCTCTACTACAATGTCATTAATGAAGAGTATGAACAGAGTTGGTAATAATACTCCGCCTTGTGGTACCCCTTGTATCAGCAATACATTCTGTCCAGATTGACCATCCACCAGCACCCTAGCTCTGCGATTGTGTAGGTATGACTTGGTCCATCGGAACATGTTGCCACCGATGCCTGTGCGCCGGAGCTTCACGGGGAGGCCATCCTTCCACACCTTGTCAAATGCCTTCTGCAGATCGATAAAGGCAGCTAGCATCACCTTATTGGCTTGAAAAGTGTCCTCTATGACCTGTGCAAGATGTGTTGTTTGATCTTCTGTGCTCCTGTATCTTCTGAAGCCAGCCTGCTCTGAAACTATAATGTTCTCCAACTCCAGGTACCACTGCAACCGCTGGTTGATGATGCGCTCCATGGTCTTGCATATGCAGCTTGTAAGACTGATAGGACGGTAGCTCAGCACTTTCGTCTTGTTCTTCCCTTTTTTCAGAATAGGAGTCATTCTGGCTTCCTTCCAGCACTGAGGAACCTCTCCATTGGTCCAACTGAGATTAAAGATGTCTAGAAACTTGCGGAGAGATGCATTACCAAGGTGTAATTAGGTGCATTCGTAATGCCATCTGGCCCGGAAGATTTCTTCCTCTTCAATTGGTGGATAGACTTCTTCAGTTCTGCTAAACTAATGTCAACTTTCATTGCATCGTGAGTGTTGGTGTCTGTTCTTTCCTTTTGCTCTTTTCTAACCTCTTTTTGATGCATTCGTGGTATAGAAATGCTGCTTTCTTTTGCATATGCCTTCGCAAAGGCATCTGCAGCCATCTTTCCTGACAGTGTTTGTCCATCTTCTTCAAGAGTAATCTTCTTTCCCCCGACACCCTCATAATTCAGTGCTTTAGGCAGTCTCCATAGCTTTGTTGTGTCTCTCTCTAAATTAAACCCTGCCGTCTTTTCCCTCCAGCTTCTTCTTTTGGCCTCCAGCTTGGTCTTTAGATACCTGGCTTTAGTTTGTTGTAGTGTGAAGTGGTTTTTCATGACAAGGATTACCCTCTGCATCTTCTCTGGCCTTGTCTAGTTTATCATGTGCTGCTTGCAGTTCTGTTGTCCAGTAGGGGGCGGTAGTTTTTCCTGGAACCTCGAGGAATCACTTCGTTGGCAGCCTTGAGGATACTTGAATTAAATTCCTTGACCGTTGTTGATGTTTCTCCCTTCTACTGCTATATCTTGGGTAAGCCCATTGGAACGAATGCCGAACAGACTCCAATTTGCCTTTTTGTAGTTCCACCTTGGATGTTGAGGTGAACTTGTCAAAATACTTCCAGACAGAGAGAGGAGGACTGGGCGGTGGTCGCTTCCTCCTAACTGCGATCCGACCACTCTACCGAGGTTTCGGTTAATGTCTTATGTACAAAATGCCAAGTCTGGCGTTGTTGTCGAGTGCCACTGGCGCGAGTAGAAGGTAGGCTGATCTGTGGGATCATTGACAAGTAAAAGGTGCTTTTCATCTTGCCATGCTTCAATGTCTTCTCCTCGTTTGTCAAGTGTTCTGTATCCCCAGCTCTGAGACTGGCTATTAAAGTCTTCCGCAATGAGGAAGTGGCAGTCCACTTGGTGGTGTGGGATTTTTTTGTGTGTTTTTCAGTTTTGGTTGTTTTTTTTGTTGTTGTTGCTGGTCTTTTGTTGTTTTTGGTTTTTTTAATTTTTAGGGCCTAGTAGGTGTTTATAGTCATATTTTTTATCTTCTGTTTCAATGACTGTAGAGTAATAATGTCTGTGCGTGTCTTTGTATCTGTGTTATTCCATAATTGTATTGCTTTATATGATGGTTTTTGTTGTGCTGCTTTTGTTTCGTGATGTCTTGTGTGCAGATTATTTCGTGTTCTAGTGTTGTGAGAGTGTATTTGCGTAAAGATACTGGTTAAAGAAGAGGGTAAGTTGCCATTGTGGAAGTCTCTTAAAATTGTGTATAATTGGAGCCTTCCAATGTCCTCGAGTTTTAGAATTTTTGCTACTCTAAAGCTATCCTGGCCACCTGCTGTTTGTGTAAATAATTGAATATGTTGCTTTTGTAGTGATTTTTGGGTTTTTTTAGTTTAGCTTCAGATGTGTTAGTCCAGATAGCATTACAGTGAGTAATGTCAGGAAGTATCATTGTGCAGTACAGATTTTAAAATAATATCTGGTGTTAGATAGGGTTTTATTCTGTGTATGATGCCAATGCTCTTTGCTACCTTGGATGATACGACTTCAATATGCTTCTCCCATGTCAAATTCTTATCCAAATAGACTTCTAGAAACTTGGCATATTGGGCTTCATGTATTATCTGGTTGTCGATGTAAGGTTTTGGGAGAGATGCTTCCTTTAATTTATTAGAGTTTGTAAATAATATATAGTTGGTTTTACTTACATTCAAGGACAGTTTGTTAACCTTAAACCAATCTATTAACTTTGTCATTTCATTATTAACATGTTTGTAAAGAATTTCTATATCCTTATGGCTGCAAAATGCATTAGTATCATCTGCAAAGAGGATTAAAGAGAGCTGGTTACAGACTTTTGGTATGTCATTGATATACAAGAGAAACAACAGGGGGCCAAGGACTGAACCTTGGCGTACACCACAGATTACTTCTTTATATTCTGAAATGACTCCATTGAATTCTATACATTGTTTTCTGTTTAACAGGTAGCTCTGTATCCAATTTAATGCAGTGCCCCATAGTCCACAGGATGGAAGCTTTTGTAATAGAATCGAATGGTCAATTGCATCGAAGGCTTTGGAAAGGTCCAGGAATACACCCAAAGTGTGTTCATTATTCTCTAGGGAGACAGATAGTTTTTCTATCATATCCACAATGGCAAGCATAGTAGAGTGTTTTTCTCTGAAACCATACTGAGATGGATATAAGATGGAGTTTTGTTTAGGTAATTGGTAATTCTACTAAAATACAGCTTTTCCAGGAGGTTCGAGAAGAGTGGAAGTACCGAGACTGGCCTATAGTTAGTAAAGTCAGATGCATCTTTGGCTTTGTATAGAGGTGTAACACTTGCAACCTTTAGTCTCGTTGGAAATATACCCTGTGTCAGTGATAAATTACAAATATGATCCAGAGGAGTTAGTATTCCTACAACACAGTGTTTGAATATTTTCCATTTAAAATTATCAATGCCAGCACTTTTAGTTGTGTTAATTTGCATTAGTATTTTGTAAATTACTTCACTATCAGTAGGATTTAAGAAAATGGCGTGTTGATAGCTACCTGTTAGATAGTTCTGTACATGTATGTTCGAGCTTGGTTGAATTTTTTTGATAAGCTGGATCCAATGTTAGTAAACTATTCATTGAATATGTCTGCCATTTCTTTTTTGTCATTTATGACTGTATTATTGTAAATAAACCGCGATGTTTCGGAATTTGTTTTTTTCTTGTTCAGTAATGATTTAATCAGTTTCCAGGTTTCTTTCATATTATTTTTTTCTTCATCAACTTTATTATGAAAATAATTTACTTTTGCTGTTCTGATTATTTTGTTAAGCCTGTTTCTATATTTTTTGAATTGTGAATCATTATATTTTGTTGGATATTTGATGAAATTCATATATACACCTGTGCAAAAGTTAAGCACCACCCTATTTTTACGCACATGCGAGGGTATATTCATGTGCTATGAAGAAAGCAATAGCATAAACATTTATGTACCCATCCATCTTAGTGCAAGAGGTAATAATGCAACTAGAGGAATGCTGATTATGATGGTGGGGAAACACTGTATGTTTTTGTTTGAACTTGAAAACGAGGCCTGAATATGGTTACGTTGACACAACTGACAACTATTGCCCTACAGTTGACACACGTGGCTAGATTGTCATTAATGGTGTCTGAAAACGAAGTTTAACATCTGTGCACGAGTTTGAGACTGTCATTATTAATACCGGGTATATCCACCTTGTGCCTGGATGACGGCCTGGACACGACGTCTCATGCTGGTCACCAACCGACTGATACGCCATTGTGGTATTCGTCGCCATTCAAGATGGAGTGCGTCTGTTAATTCCTGTAGGTTCTGCACAGGAGGATCCCTCCTTCTCACCATGTTTCCCAGAATGTCCCAGATATGCTCAATAGGGTTCATGTCAGGGCTCCTTGCTGGCCATGGTAGGGTTTCGATGGCATTCTGGCGGAGGTATTCATGCACAGCTCTAGCACGATGTGGTCGGGCGTTGTCATCCATGAATATAGGGTGGGTTCCAGGTGCATGATTTACAAAATGAGGGACCACAACTCTATCCAGTATGGAATCTTGATATCTTTGTCCATTTAGTGTTCCAGGTACAATCAACAGATCCAGCTTACAATCAAATGAGATGCACCCCCATATCATAACGGAACCTCCACCAAATGGAACTTCTTCCATAATGTTACGTTGGTCGTACGCCGTGCGTCTGGACCTCCATACACGAGTTCGACCATCTGTGGCATGAAGCAGGAACCGACTTTCATCGGACCAGTGTACCCGTCTCTAGGATCTCATGTTCCAGTGTCTTCTTTCGTTGCACCACCTCAGACGCTCCTCTTTGTGGTGTGCAGTGAGGAGAGGACATCTGACAGGTCTCCTAGCTTTCATGCCAGCAGCATACAGTCTCCTTTTGACGGTAGATATTGACACTCTATTGCGCATTTCCCATTGCTGGCTGAGCACTCTGCTGTTGGTGAATGGAGATCTCCTAACAAGGCGTACTAGGGCTCGATCATCACGGGCAGTAGTCTTCTTCGGTCTTCCAGATCTAGGCCTGTCCTTCACCTCGTTAGTTTGCCCATGTTTTGCAATCAAACGACTGATTACAGTATGGTTAATGTTCAGCTGTCTGCCAATCTCTCTGCATGACATACCAGTGGTATGCATGCCTATGATTTGCCATTTCACACAATCACTTAACCTTCGTCTTGCCATAGCGGTTCACAATCAAGAGCTAATTCTCTCTGTACAAATAAACCACGGCCATGAACACAAAATTCCTAATCTTGTCGACTAAATCTGTATGTAATGTTCTACACCTCAAACTGGACTTTTACATAACTGAACACGTGTGCTGTTTCCCGCCACGCACGGACATCAAGCGGCGTGAAGTCATGCATGCATGTGCATTTCGTACTTGGAATTATGTCAGCTAACGCGGGGACAAAAAGTATGGCAGCCTAGTTGTACCATCATGTTTCTATTGTTTTTGCTGGTGCTTAACTTTTGCACAGGTGTATATATCTTGTTTTTCTTGTGACAGGTAGCTATCAATCCTCTTGTTATCCAGGGTTTAGTTGGATTTTGTTTAAATTTTTTATGTTTTTAAGTGGAAAGGCAGATTCGTAGATTTTAGAGCATATAGTATAGAAGGTGTTGTAGGCATCTTCACATGACTGTGACTGAGTTACCTGATTCCAATTTACACTAGCCATGTTATTTTTGAACAATTTTATATTTTCCTTTTTGGAACTCCCTACAGGTTATTTCTTCTTTTTCAAATCGCTTTCCTCTTTGATTTTGTTTTTTCTATATAGAAGATAGGTAAATGATCCAAAATTTCTACGACAAAAATACCTGATTCGTTTTTGGCACTTAGAGTGTTATTTGAGCGGATATTATCAATAACGGTAGCTGAGAATTCAATAATTCTTGTTGGTTTTGTTATCAATGGATAAAATCTGGATGTTTTCATAAATTTAATATGTCTTGGGTGTAGAAACTGTGCTGTTTTAGTAGATCAATATTAAAGTCACCTAATATATAGGCAGATTTCTTTTCATTTTGTACAGTATTTAGAATTTTTTCGAATGATTTGATAAATTTATCATTGTCACTTCCATGAGGTTTGTATGTAACGCCAATAAGTGTATTTTTTGTTTTGTCCATCGGAATTGCAATAAAAATGGTTTCAACAAGCTCTTCAGTCATGGATAGGTCATCTCTCAAATTACACTGTAGATTGTCCTTTAAGTAAATGCCTACACCCCCCCCCCTTTTTGTGGGTCTGTGTTCCTTTTAGCGTGTAGTCGAATTTGATGGGGTTTTTTTTTCTGGTTAGGCTCATCATGTTTCATTTTACTGGTTGGAAGCACATTTCCCAAATGGTAGCCCAGTTACCTAACATGTTTATGTCATGTTGGAGATGGGATGGCCAGGAACGGGGTTGTCTAGCTTCAGCCATTGCACATAGAGTTGCTTGCCTTTGCTTAGAAGATTCTTTTAAAAACAAGTACTTTGACGGACAAAATGTCATACAGGCCTCATACATCGTAATGGTGACGAGTTGGGGGGTCTCCCAGATCAGAGAGGCGGGATATACATAAAAAGTAACAAGTAGTAATTTTATTTTCAAATCAAAAGCGGCAAATTTAGTGATGGAACTTGAGGACAGAGGTACGTTATGAATGTCAAAATGACTGTGATTAATGACATTATCATCTTTCTTGCCACATGGGGCTAGCCTACAGCCCAAGCCGCTTGGCAAACGCAGAAATTATGTTGAAATCATCATCACTTAAGACTACCGGCCGTCCTAGCAAGAGGAAGGAACCAGTATCTAGTCCACTCGCGCCAATGACTCCTGGAAATAGTGCCTTAACTGGACCAACTTCATCTCATACGTGTCCAGCAAATCTGAACACCTCCGATGACAATCACAATGCCAACACCTCGGACTAAAGATTAAAGATCATTTTTTCAAGATTATTTATTTTCATATAACACATAGATTTTACATTTACACAACAGGCAGTCCACCAAAGGCTGAGCCTATACAGCGGTGGACCCCTTACATTTAACATAAAATAAACATATAATTCAGTAATGCAATATTCATAGACAATTCCCAGCTCTTCAATGGCCCTAGTGGAACAGTTTACACAGAGCTATTCCACGACCGCATTCATCCAAATGTCAATGGAACGTGTGTTTTGTCAGAAATTTAGAAAACATTACAAACTATTTAAGCTCGATTCTTATAATGTCACAAACTTCGTACATGACACCTATGCTACAGAATGTAGACAATCATTTCATGAATCCTTATTTTCACAATGGGAGGAGTCACCAGAACTACAACGCAAAGAGCTCCTGGGCAAATCGGGCCCCCACCTACCACCAATCACAGTACAGACCAACCCAGTACTATCACAATTTTCAAACTGTACAGTAACTAATGACCCAGCAACTGTAAAGAGATTTAATGGCATACATAGTAATTTGCATGACACTGTACATACATCAGAACATCTCAATTGTTCTAACTTTTGCTTTGATAAGTCACATTGTGCGAATGTAGATTCTCTATTTAAATGGAATGTTTTAAATACTGGTAATGTACCCGATGATTGTGTCCTTAAGGAACGTTGTTTCCCTATATCCACTAGAAACTGTTTCACTTTACTTTCAGACGAATGTGTAAATAATAAGCATGGCCAAAGTCTGACACAATCTCTGGTCGGCTCCAAAATTAGAGGAAATAAACCAAATAATGTAAATACGAAATGTACAAAATCAATTAATGAGATTACGATCCTCTATACAAATGCTGACGTCTTTACACGTGAGAAGAAAACCGAACTTCTGCACATAATACAAGATGACCCACCAGATATCATAGCTATAGTTGAAGCCAAGCCAAAAAACTACAGAACTCAACCTAGTATAGCAGACTACAATCTAGATGGCTACAGCATTGAAGATAAAAATATTACTACTACAATAGGAAGAGGTATCTTACTATACATAAAAAACACTTTATCTTATAAACTACTAAGCATTAACCAAAGTATGTTCGAAGAATACATCCTCTGCGACATACGATGTAAACATGAAACACTGCGTTTGGGAGTGTTTTATAGAAGCCCAAACTCTAATAACCAAAACAATAATGAACTCTGTCATATTTTAAAGGAAATACACACCACTAACCTGCACTCGCTTATTCTAGGAGACTTTAATATGCCACATATTAATTGGTTTACAAACACATACAACACCTCTAGCTCTAGCCTAGACTTTACGTTTAAGTTTATTGAATCTGTAAGAGACTGCTTCTTACAACAGCTAATTTCAATGCCTACTAGAGGGCGTGGGTCCGACAAGCCAACAATATTGGATTTAGTATTTACTAATTACCCTGACCTGGTGGATAATATTCATACAAATGCGCCACTTGGAAAAAGTGACCATTCCACTATACAGATGGAGATTCGCTTAAATGGCGAATTTACTACTACAAGTAAAACAAGGGTCTGTTATGATAAAGCAGATTATAAAGCTATAATTAATTTCTTAAATATAGACTGGAACACACGCCTAAAAGAAATAAACGATATTAATGATATGTGGCAGACCATATTTGGAATGTGTCAAGAAACTGAAAATAAATTTATTCCTAAAAGAACAATACAAAACAAAAGGCACAAATATCCTCTTGACCAAACTACAAGAACCAAAATAAACAGGAAGAAGCGACTATGGAAAAAATATATTGATACAGGCGGTAACCGTAATATATATGATGAATATTGTAAAACAAGAAACCAGGTTCGAAGAGAAACAAGAAAAGCACAGAAACAATATGAGAAAAATATTTCTATATCAACCAAAAATAACCCCAAAAAGTTTTGGAATTATGTGCAATCCAAGACTAAAGTCAGATCAGGTATTCCAGATCTGCAAATACCTAGTGCCACTGAGCATGATATGGAAGTGTCATTTACAAAAAATGATAAAGAGAAGGCAGACACCCTAGCCAGCTACTTCAGATCAGTATTCACAACAGAACCTGACGATGATTCCCCAACTATTCCTTGTACAGCCCACGTGCCAATGGGTACATTAAAGATCACACCTGAAATTGTAAGAAAAAAACTTGTGAATCTCAACACTGCTAAGTCACCCGGGCCTGATAAACTCCATCCAAGATTCCTTTATGAACTAAGCTACGAACTAAGCCTGCCACTATCAATTCTTTTTAATAAATCACTAAGCCTGGGAACATTACCACAATGCTGGTTAAATGCAAACATCACACCAATTTTCAAAAAAGGAGATAAAACCAAACCAGACAATTACCGTCCAATTAGCTTAACATCTGTTGTTTGTAAAATAATGGAATCTGTTATTAAAGACACGATTATGGAACATCTTAGGATTAATAATATGCTATCAGAAAAACAGTATGGTTTTATAAGCGGCCGATCAACAGTTCTCCAACTTTTGACTGTTCTTGAAAAATGGCTACTGACTCTGGACAAGGGGGGTATGATTGATGTGATTTACTGCGACTTCATGAAAGCATTTGATAAGGTTCCACATAAACGTCTAATTAAAAAACTAACTGCATATGGCATAGAAGGTAATTTGTTAAACTGGATCCAATCCTTCCTAACCGGAAGGCAGCAACAAGTAGTTATAAATGGAATCATATCTAAACCAACAGACGTAACAAGCGGTATACCACAGGGCTCAGTTTTAGGGCCATTACTGTTTATAATTTACATTAATGATCTCCCGATGTAATCAGTAGTGGGTCTGAGATCTTTTTTTTGGCAGATGACACTAAACTCTTTCGATCAATCTTTAACCCAAAAGATTGTGACACCCTGCAAAATGATATTAACTCTATGTGTTCATGGACTGATAATTCATTATTGAGGTTCCACCCAGATAAATGCAAAATTATGCGAATATCAACAAAAAACCCATCTCTGCACACTTATACAATGGAATTTAATAACCATACTCTAGCCCATTCATCTAGTGAAAAAGATATAGGTGTCATAATAGATGATAAACTATGCTTCGATGAACATATAAATGGAAAAATAAGCAAATCTAACCAGATAATGGGACTGATTAGGAGAACATTTGACTATCTAGATAAAGAAAACTTTAAACATCTCTACAAATCTCTTGTTAGGCCACATATTGAATACGCTAATGTGGTTTGGGCTCCATATCTGAAAAAGCACATAAATGCAATCGAAAATGTCCAAAGACGGGCAACCAAACTTGTTCCTGGTATGCGTAATCTACCATATCACGTACGCCTCCAAAAGTTAAAGTTACCAACATTAGTATTTAGAAGATTGCGTGGCGACATGATCGAGTTATATAAAATTCTCAGCCAGCAATAAATATGACCAAGTTACTGCAGACCTTATTGAGCGACAAGACACAAATAGCATAACTCGAGGCCACAGCCTAAAAATTAAGAAAATAAGACCAAGACTCAATATACGAAACTTTTCTTTCCCGTTGCGCTGTACTGATCAATGGAATAAACTACCTGAATCCGTTATCAGCGCCCCCTCAGTGAATTCTTTCAAAGCTAGACTAGACAAGCTATGGGAAAGTCATCCATTGCGCTATAACTACGACTGTGAACCCATCTGTAATATTTATACTCCAGAATCATTATAACATAGCCAATGTATAATTGTTAATAACAACTTAATAACATTAAAATGAACCATAAATATATGCAGCCCATTCCTGACGTTAGAGGCTTGTTGACGCCTGCTGTCAGTAGAGGATTCGTATAAGTTCGTATAAGTAATAGTTGGATCATGGGTGAAGATAATATAATATTTACATGTATACATTTAAGACAATAGACAATTAACACACATGCACGCACACACACACACACACACACACACACACATGGGAATGGGGAAAACACATGCATATCTTGTTTACAATATTATTATTATTGTCATATAATAACGGCCTAATTTGTATCAACATTTCTTGGTGCAGCATTATTATTATTATTATTATTATCATATATAACAATGCGGCCTAATTTGTATCCCCATTTCTTGGTGCATTATTATTATTATTATTATTATTATTATTATTATACACAACTGCATCATCCACATCAACAATTACGGATGCATTATTATTATTATTGCAGATGTGTATTTTACATTCTAGTTGTTATCCTGGCAACTGGGTACATACTTGTTTTTGTACTGCCATGGTGGTGACTTCTGCATTCATGTCATTGGTTTGGATTTTTAGTATCTTTCTAAGATTATTTTTTTAATATTTTGTTTAAAAGAGCTTTGTGTTAGAATTTGTGTGCGTATATTTATATCTGTGTTGTTCCAAAGTTGTATTGCTTCGTGCTTACACTGTCAACAACACGTTCTATCCAGCGCCGTATTATGCGCGACATGTGACAACTGGATACATTATCGTTTCGAAGGCTTATCTCCAAGCGCAGTTACAAAACTGGAACAAGATAAACATCCATACACATGCTCCTCTTGCTCACTTTTGTTAGAACAGGACACCAGAGAAGATGAAGTAGCGGAAATACCAAGCCCGTCGGATCACGATCAGCTGAACCAAACAGCCCAGCGATGCGATGTGCCACCCAGAAACGAAACTGTCATCACAGGTGAAACTATAGCACTTAGTGCTCCCATCCCAGAAGATGCAGCAAAAAACAAAAATGTCAATGCCACAGACTTGCTGATAAGATCACTGTCACTCGAAGCCAAAGAAAAGCAGTTAAAAGCTGAGGAAAGGTCGCTAAAAGCTAAACAAATCCAGCTCAACAAACAGCAGGAGGAATTCAGTGAGCAATCATCCCGCCTTGAAGAACTTATGTCACTAGTCAGTAACCTAGAGTCCAAGATTAACACTCTCAGAAGAGAACCGCCTACTAAAACTTAAAGTGCTGTCTCAAAATGACATCAAACCTCGGCAAATGCTCCATCTCAGACACCTTATTCTCCATACGGCTATATGTGTCCACCATGGTTACCTCCAGCATCAGGCTTCCAGTGTTTTTCAACACCTCAGCTGCCACATCTTGGGTTTCCTCCGCCACCACCCCCAGCAGCTGGATACCGGAATTTTCCACAATCTCAGCCGCCTCTACCAGCGGGGTACCAGAGCTTTCCATCACCTCAGCCACCAGCACCAGCTGGATACCAGAGCTTTCCACCATGGCCACCTATCCCACCATGTTGTCATCAAAACCACTATATGAGTCAACCTAATGTACCATCTCATTCAGGTCATATGGACACCCTGGTTGCGTCACTGACAACATTAACTACCGCTCTGATCGCAAATGTCACATAGTACTATGCAACTGCAGAAACCTAACGACCATAGTGCTAGGCATAGCCAACAGGCGGGTAACTTCGGAAGAGTCTCACACCAGAATCAAACTAGACAGCAGGATTTGAACAAACCATCAACAACATTGCCAATGACACTGTCCGATTCCACATGCAAACTCTACCAGAATGAATCTCAGCCAGTGCCTAGCAACGGGCTACAGGATGCAGCTTCCAACTGTCGCGTAGTAGTCAAACCAGTAGCTGTAAATATAACGAGCGAAAGTCAAGCTCTGTCAGAAAGTCATCAAAACCAAGACGTAACCTCCAGAGTCATAGCCACAAATAATCAGACCAATAAATCAGATGTTCTTCCTCCTCTAACTCCGACAGACGAATGGTCAGCACCTGCATTTGACAAAAATAATGAGAGTCAGAAAGAACATTCCCACCAAATACCTAACCAATCATCCACAGATAAACAATATTGCTTCTATCAATTTTTAATGGAGTTTTTGACTGTCAATCTCTAAACATTTATATCACCAGGTAGGGGACATATACTTAAAGAATGCGTGTTAGTTATGGTTCACAGTGAATGCTTAGGAACGGCATATTTTTCATACATGTAACCAATGAATGTCAAATAGACCCACTCAACTGTGTCAGTGATTACACGATTCATCATATTGAGACCATTAGATGAGTCTGATACATGTACATGTATAGAGATGCATGGAATTTTAATCAAATTTTTTTCATAAGCTTATGTATATTGTATATTCAGCGGCTTACCGGTATAGTTTTCTGGAAATTGAGATTCAGAGAGTGCAGGGATCGATCCCAACACGGTGAAAGCATGGGTGGAGATAAGTGGGGCATAACTAAAACTGTATTCCTCCATTAAAGTCGTGTCTCATATATTATATCAATATACGAGAATTTTAATATCATCGCCAGTGCTGAATGACAGCCAGATTGAGATTTTCCCACCCATCCACCCCATGTTGCACTATTTAGATTTTTCATTCACAGGTATGGCTGGAAATGGAGATCAGGATACTGCTGACATTTTACTTGGTAACATTATACCTGAATGGCAGAACGAATCGTTATTGATCTGTAATACAGTAAAACAGTTACCTGTATCACACATATTGAGTGGAACAGATCATGAGCAAGAATTTGTTGATGTTTCGCCTCAGCTACAAGACAGACTGAGTACGCTGAAACATCCCAGCATACAAGGTGGTGAGAAGCTCGCTTTCCTGCAAGCTCTTCAAATAGACCGCAGCTCTTGGCCTACCACTGACTCCACAGACAGATTCAAAGAAATAGAACAGACACTGAGATGTTGCAAAGAGGAAAAAGTATGTATGCTACATGTACATTCATATATTAATTTAATTTATATATTTTTAACAGTTACTGCCTCTTTAGAGTTATAACCTGATAGCTAAGAAAAAAATCATGGTTTGGTAATAGCATGGATTGTAAGTGTGTAGAGGGTGTTGAAGGCAGAAATGCAGCTGTTGGTTAAGAACGTATACATCATGTTAATATCTATTATCTATAGCTATCAATGGACCTTTCCAGTATTAGCTATGCCCGCCCACCTCTAGCTAAGCGCTGCCCACACCTCGCTCGTGTTGGGATCGATTGATCCCTGAACTCCATGACTCAATTTTCAGAAAACTATACAGGTATGCTGTTGAATAGTTTGAAACTAATTTGACTGGGCGCTGTTGCTGTCAATGGCAGCAACAGTGTCCAGTCAATGTAGTTTAAAAATATTTAACAGAGTGTTTATTAAAGGTGTATGTTCACAGCAGAATGGTTCAAAATAAAATTGTTAAAATTATATACTTTTAGAGGCTTAAATTGTGTGCCTAGATGTAATCAAACGAAATAAATAATAACATATGATGATTTCATTACGTAAAAATTAATATACGTTTTTAAGTTGTCAAATTGAATTAGAGGCACGAGTCCTTAATTCAAATTCACAACAAAACCTACAGAATTTATTTATGAGGAATGAAATCATCATATGTTCAGATTTATTTCGTTTCATTACATCGATGTACATAATTTAAGCCTCTAAAGTTTTCAAGCATTTTAGTGTGAATATGCTTTAAATTGTAAAGACATACAATTCGTACAACGTGTTGGACTATTAAGCGCTACACGCCACGTAGTTGATTATGACATCATATGATAGATGGATAAACTTGGATTGGTCCATTGTCTTTAGGGTGATGAAACAGTATACAGTGCAAGAAATTAACCAAGTTTGTTCAACATGTTCAAGTGAACCTGATTAGTCAATTTGCCTAATGGCATGATTAGGCATCTTGGGTGACCTAGCATTTGCCTAATTTTCACAAAAATTATCTCCTGGAAAAGGCAGTTTAAAGATTTAGTGCCTTGCTGATTAGGAATGGATGAATCCACTTTTAGCTATGTCCCGCTCATCTCTATAGCTACGCTCCACTCACGTTTTTCCCGTGTTGGGATCGTTCAAACCCTGAACTTCCTGAATCTCAATTTCCAGAAAACTATTCAGGTAACCTATTGAGTATATTGTAACTAATTTGACTGGGCGATGTCTGATTTTAGAATTAGGCAGAATAGGTGCCATAGTTTCAAGACATTTTCACATATAGTCAATAAATTTGGAAAATGGACGTAATGGGTGCATCATTACTCAGAGCAAATCTTGCAGTCAGACCATAAACTAATTCTACTCGAACAGAAAGAAGTCAATCACAGATGCCTAGATTTTGTAATTTTGAACATTGACTAAAAGGTCTATGTACTCAATTTGCATACATCAGCGAATGCATTGTAATTACTGACACAGCAATAAGAAAAGGCATTTCCACAAAATGTTACATTGTGAAACCGTAAATGGCCTGACTGCTTAGAAATCACATCGGTCCTTCAATAGGCTACTTGATTCATTCTACTATGTCTATTATGAATTGCTCACAACTATCAATGTTCCACCAAGATGACAACTCTTCCTATGTGGTGACTTCAACTCCAAAACTACTGGGAAAAAACAAGCAAAACGGACAAACAGGATTTGATTTGCATATTGGTTCATATGTAATGGGAAATTGCAACAGTAATGGAGATGTATTAGCTGCCTTCATCTGCACTCATGGTTTATGTGCAACAAATACAACCTTTAAGCACCCGTGCCATCACCGAACAACATGAACAGGACACAGCCGACAAGAAAACTAAGACCACAAAAGCAATCTTTAATCAGATTAACTACATACTACAGTACAAGGTGAATGCAAAGAGATTGCTCCGAGACTCGTGATCCTACGATGTTACAGACTTTAATTCTGACCAAAAGACCCACGGTCAACCACCTCAAAACTAACTAATGACAAGACCATCCAGTTATCGTATAGGAAAACAATAATTGAGCAGATGGCCGTGGTAAACCAAATGAAGCCCTAAGTAAAGGCCTAAAATGTGTGGAGACATCAGCTGCTTAAAAGATCAGTGTAGCAAGAAATACCAAACAGCCATGTAACGAGTGGATCATCAACGTAGGATTTCCTTTCAATGCCGAAAGGAAATCCTACGTTGATGATCCACTCGTTACATGGCCGTCTGAACAACAGTAAATACTACAACACATTTATTAAAGCAGTCAAAATGAACATCAAACTGAACTAAAGCATAATCGCAAAATTAGTGAATGACTGAAAGTACACACCATTAAAAGAGCAGATGATCTGGTACATGTACACAAGATCACATCCACAGATGATTGTCGAAAAATGTTCAGATCAAACAAAGCATTAAATATCAGCACTGCACAACAACCACTTGCTGCACATAACTCTGATGCTCACGTCATCAGCTCTGACCAGGTAACGGCTGAAACAATCAAAGAATGGTTCAAAGATCATTTGAATGTTTGCTTGACACAGTACGAAAGCTCTATCCCTGTTTGAACACCAGCCATGGCCCCTGCAAAAGCTCGAAGCAGAAGTTAGAAACGCTTTAACCTCTCTAACGAATGGCCGTGCATGTGGGCCTGACGACACTAGTAACAAACATCTTAAATATTCGGATAATACAATCTCGACACAAATCACACATGTCATCCACTCTTCCTTTGAATAAGACCTCCCTATCAATACTGTGTGAGAAGGTATACTCATCTCACTCGCAAAGCCTAAGAAACCGCCAGGACCTCTATCATGTCTGTTCAACCGGAGACCAATAATGCTTTTGAACACGGTCCAAATAATTCTATCAAATGTGACATCTCGTATCAGAGATAAGATGAACAAATTCACTGGAAACTGGATGGAGCTGTGCTGACATAGTCTGGGCACAACGTATGTTGACATCAGTACTCTACAAGATGGAAATTGAGATGCCACATTTATTTGATATCATCAAGGGACCACAAATTCTTCAATTTCTCCACCAAACTGGCTGTGATGATGACGAACTACACCTGGTAAGTTTGAAACATCAATAGGATCACCACCAGGTGATGGTTTATCACCACTGCTTTTCACTTGCTACCTTGCTGCAGCATTATCAACTTTTAGAGAACACTACAAGACCAATAATAAGTATGCCACTAGAGATGGAGTATGCACATGGTGTTTACTTTATCGACAACGAAAAAGGGCCTCTTGATACACTACTTCCAACAGTTGCAGAACAGCTTAGGCTGCAAACCTCTAGGTGAATGAAGCCAAAACAGAGTTCACTCACATATACCTATTAAATACTGCAGAAATGAATGATGATGGTACCCTCATCAGGGCACTGAGAAGTGGAGGAAGAGCAGAACCTTTGATTCCCGCTTCTGCAGCTCTACCGACATGGGAACTCGCTGTGTAATAGGAAATATCACCTTCCAGACGAATAATTTTGGAAGTTGTGGATTCGTGGCTCTAAAATCCTTATGAATGTCGAGATGTAACTGATTCTATATGATGCTACATGTGTTTACATAATGCTATACACTAGTAACAGTTGGGCAGCTCCAAAAGCACTCTTAAGCAAACTTGATGCATGTCACTGCACACATAGACTGCGAACCATTACAAATCATCACTGACCACACAGTCTAATAGCAAATGCAGCACTATACAAACTGTGTAACACAGCGCCACTAGCCCACTATCTGTGAGGGTAGCGCACCTGTGATGGTCTATGTTCGGACATGTTCCTTTAATGCAGAAAAATATGCCTGCTCAAAACGCACTAGAATTGGGGTAACCAAACTTTTTGTGTGGATACATTGTAGGCTAAGGGTATATCTCGCATATCAAAAGTAGGTCAGCATGGCCTATTTTCACAGTTCACTGAACATCATAGAAAATTCATGTCCGGGCTGGTGTGAGTTTTTTCGTATACACTTAAGCAAACTGTTTATCCTAGATGTATACTTTGTTTATTCAAATAAACGTCAAATATGTAATTGTCATGGCTGTATTCTCAACACTATCCTACATATAGTCCACAGCGTACATTTCATGGTTCACTCAACATTACGGGAAAACTTTGTTCGGATGTGGTGATGAAATATCCTTGCGTCACCAAAATTCTATTTATTTTTATGGATTTGTACCAAAATAGTGTATGCGCACCCATGTGAGCTAGGTTTGTTTGAGAATATAGGTCATAAGTAAATGTTCGCATAGACCTGTAAACAAATATATGATAAAAATATTGAGCAAGCACATTGCCGTACATTGAAATTTGGTTGTCTGCAAAATCCAATCCACCAGGGAGCAATCGGCAAAATCCAATATGGGCACATGACCGCTATCTTGAAAATTGGGTTCCATGTAATAAATTAATCTTAGCTGTCACTGTCAGAGTAGTTCAAAACTTTGAACATCAGTGGGGTGTGTTGCATAAATCTACATTGTGTGAGGAGGATCTCTATCAAAATTGTCCTGCTTGTACTTTGACTGGTTGACATGGTTGAGTGAACACTGGAGATAAATTGGGTTGGGCATATATGGAGGATGCCTAAAATTTGTATGGATGGTAAATCCAATATATCATCCATTTTGAAATTAAGTCTGGATAAATACCCTTCTGTGCTTTGGCAGATTGATTCACAAGTTCGAAAATGTATTTCATTCGATACTTACATCTATAATGATTTCACTTTATTGATTCATTTCCAAAATTCAGTACAAGAACTTAGCCACAATCCTGAAAATATTTTTTTATGCTGGGAACATGACTTCCATCTGAAAAAAAAAATTTCCCTACGTTAACTCTCATTAGCGATTCATGAAAAACTGTATGGTAGGATCTTGTAGGATTGTGAACATGTGACATTGCAGTTCAATTTAATTCTGGGTTTGCATTATTCCGGCCTGTTTACTAGCTCATCTGGATCGTCGGCTGTCCAACTTGTACCTTAAAGCATATCTCAACCATGTGCAATATGGTCCCCCCTGTTAGCGAAGGTGGTCCAACAAAGATCGTATTTGTTTGGCCATGTTCTATGAATGCCATTAGCCACACCTGCTCAGAAGACCTTTGCTGTATGAGGAGCCAACACCTACAGAGCCCACAGACATGACAGAGGACATGGTTGAACAAACCTGCTAGATGTGCCATGTACTGATCTGACATGTCTGAAAGAGGCACAACTGGGTACACCGAGAACCAAGAAGACCATGCGGGAACCAAGGCTGAAGATAATCTGACAAGTGGCCAAAGAAAGACTGAGTGTGTTCCGACAGCTACCTTTGATTTAAAAAAAAACCTTTCAATATCTGCATTCTAAAAGTTACGCCAATTTTAAGCATACCTGTGTTGAAGGACTCTGGCTTTATGACCAATAGAGAAACCCGATTGATCAATTTTTTGACGGCCATCTTGGATTTCTGAAAATGTCCTGGAAATTGTTTATATGTCTACTCAGTAATTGACATGATTGATAGGCCGATTTCAAACAAATTATTTTGGAAGAAGTCTATGGTGGTAAATGTATCATTTATCTTTTGCCTTTTGGCAGCCATCTTGGATTTAAAGTGATCATTTAAAAGATTACTACTCGTTAATCTTAAACTTACTTAGCTGGAATATCCCTCATGGTGGTACATGTACTAGGCTTTGGAACTTCTATACACAAATCTCATTGGTCAATTCTTTGGTGGCCATCATGGATTTCTTTTACTTCTTCAAGGAAATTTTCTACGTCGCGTTTCATTAAAGGGAAGCACCAGACCGTCTATACTACTTTGTATGAAATGAATCCACAGACCGTAACGTTTTCAAAAATATAATTGTAAGCTGTGCTCAGATTAGAAATATATATCTTCGTTATTTAAGTGTGTGATACATTAGTTAAATTTCTATTCCCGGATGAGGCGTATGACGTCATAAGTTGAACGTTTTTCTCGCTGTCATTCAATAGTATCGCAATAAAATTGCGAATTGCGTTTTATTAGGGGGTTCGCTTCAGCAGTATTAGGAATATATAAACTATATTTGCAAAACTGTTAAAGAATATAATAACAGCCATTTGTCTGATTTCTCTGAAGGTGCCGGTTTTGACATCAAGTTTTGATCTTGAGATAAATGAATGAGTGACGCGATAGTATAGGTATATCAATATGATTGCCACTTTTGAATAAACCCTCTCACTGGCGCTACGGCAGATACTGTTATTAACATTTCATCTATTAATAAGAGAGTTTAAATAGTTCTTACATACATCCAATCCATCTTTAGGTACTAATGTTCTCATACTAGCCTCAAAACTTCCTGAGATATTGTAATATTCAAGTAACTGGCAGGCATCTTCATATAAAATGGCTATCTTAAGGTTCGGCAACTAATGTATGAAAATAAATATATTCCATAAATTTGCGATAGCGTGATAAATGTCTTAATCTCTTCAATCTGTACATATATAAATGATGCCAATAGCACTATCACCGATAGAGATATCACCATCCAAATGCATACACACCTGTCTTCAGAGTGCCGTTATCATATGGTTCTTGTTGGATAGGATTCAACCCAGGATACTAAAGGGGTGATTAACTCGCAGAGAATTATAGCAACATAGCGTTCTTTAACACCATTTTAATCAGATTTATATATATAAATGTCGCAGGAAAGTTTTACACAGTAGCTTAAATGTGGGCTCTACGATAGAACTGCGTGTTTTATGCAAACCATGGTGACCCTTCTTGTGTTCCCCTTTAATCACTGCATGGGTTTAAATTTACTTTGATGAGCCATTTGCCTGATCATTTACTAGTCTAGCAAGATGTGCTGGTGACTTTTAGCTAATGGTGGTAATTTTCCGGAAAAATATTTTCTGGAAATTTTCCATTATTTTCCGGAAAATTTTCCACTTGTGTCTTAAATGTAGTTTTTCGTATTTGTTAAAAGGAAACAAGTTAAATACTTAATTAGAATTATTCTTTTCAAATCAGTGAACAAACGACATGATGTGCATTATGCATATCAAATTACAAAATATTTAGTGGTAAATGTAACTGGTTAAAGAGCAGGTGGAATGAAGGCTGGTGGTCAGAAATCCAGTTTTAAAGAACTTGTAGAAGAAAGACTGGTGAGTATTTTGAAAACAATTTGACTGAAAGTTGCTGCTGTCTTACATGTAGGCCCTTTAAGCATTATTAACCCTTTTAATGCTACAGTCCTAGAAAACTGAATTTCAAGATAATGATACATGCAAACTGTTGAGTATTTTGAAACTAATTTGACTCGGAGCTGTTGCTGCAGCAACAGCTCCCAGTCAAATTGGTTTCAAAATATTCAACAGAATATTAATTTATCAACCTTGGTGTATACATGCATTGTTAGGTTTAATCATAGGTAAATGTAACAAAAGTAGGTCACACCTGGTTCTATAATTCAACATGATCAACTCTTAATCCCCAACAAGTATTGGACTCATTGGAGTATTAGTATTAACATAAACCATGTTGCTGGCGCACTTTTTCTATTAATTAGTTCACGTTAAAAATAATTGTAAGAATAAATAATACAATTTACGCAATGAGATGGGAAATTAAGTTTCAGATAAAACCTGGAATTTTTTTTTGAAAAAATGTCTGGGTAACTTCTGCTTGGAAAATTTCCGACACATCATTACTCTTAGCCCTTTTACATACTACAGAATGTTGCTCTTATTAGCTCACCTGGTGAGCTTATGCCGTGGCGACTGTCTGGCCGGCAACTTTTACTTTGAAACGCTGCTCATTAACCACTTGAGCGATTTCAACCAAATTTGGATGAATGGATCCTATGTTAATACCCTCCAGAATTAATATAATTTAGAATCTTGATTCATCAAATTTTTTGTTGAAAATCTTAGATTTTATTAAATTTTACCGAAAATTGTCAAATTGCGTCTGCTTATCAACTTAAAGGGCCTATGTATACCTGATAGAGCTATAAATTTAATATACGGAACCATGTCCATAAAGTGCTGCCAGTGGGTCAATACTCTCGTTTTAGCATCAGCTCTTGACTACTCGATATCCAAGAAGATGTATGTAAATTATAAATTTCACAAATATAAAAAATGTAAACACAAATCTGACGGTCGCCTGCATCTCCGTTTCGCAGAGGAAACCACTCAACCAAGAGTATTCGCAACTTAGCAGTGACTTGCAATTCATCGCTGGTCTTGTATAAACAAAAAATATTATTATGCAACTTATTTGTTTGATGTCCAGATAAGATTTGTTGTAGTTTCAGGCCTCCTGGCATGTCGCTCTGATGTTCCCAACATTTGTGACGCTAGTACGAGGCCGGCAAACTGTCTAGACATACGTAGGATTTCCTGCGTTCTTTCCAATTGGATTGTTTCGTAAATATAAAGCATCCCTAAATTCAAAGCTCATATGCGCAGATGAGTTTCCAGAAATACAACAAATAATAACTAATATGCGTGACGGGGTCGGAATATATGTATAAAAATTAGTTTGTACTAATGTTACACCGGGACCATTATTAGCTCACCTGGCCTGAAAGGCCAAGTGAGCTTATGTCGTGGCGACCATCCGTCGTGTGTCCATCCATTATCCGTCCGTCTGTCAACTTTTCCTTTAAAACGACTTCTCAAGAACCACTGGGCTGATTTCAATTATATTTGGCAGGAAGCATCCCTAGGGCATAGAGGTTCAAGTTTGTTCAAATGAAGTCGATCGGCCAAAATCTAAGATGGCAGCCGGTCAAAATGGCCAATTTTTAGAAACACTTTAAAAAATGTTCTTCACGGAAACTGCTGGAGGAATTGATTCAAAACTCATAGCACCTCATCTATTGCAACGGTAGACCCAAGTTTGTTCAAGGCAACCTGTTTGGCCTATTTGCCTGGTGGCCATCTTGGATGACTTAGTTTTCGCGAAAATGACTTCTCCCGAACCGCTGAAGGGATAGGTCTGAAATTTTGTAAATACGCTTAGGGACCAAGGTCCATTCAAGTTTGTTCAAGGGAAGTTCGTACGTTAAAAACATGGCCGCCATCAGCCAAACAAAATTTAGCGTTTGTTGGTCATATTGGCGTTTTTGTATTTGATGTATTTTGATGACGAAAATTACTTTATATATGCTTATCAGTGTGGCGAGTTCAAATATGCCACTTCCGAGACTGTCGGATAAACGGTTTGGCTTCTATCTTGGTTTGTTTTCCCGCCATAGGCTCCTGTAGTAAAGCAATGGGCCCATAGTAAAGCAATGGGGAATTCTTTAAACGACTTCTTCTCAAGAACCACGGGGCCGATTTCAATTATATTTGGGAGGAAGCATTCATAAGGCATAGAGATCTAAGTTTGTTCAATTGAACCCGATCAGCCAATTTGGCCGGTGGCCATCTTGGATTTAGGCCGATTTTAGGAAACGTCTTTAAAAATCTTATCCGAAACCGCTTGGGGGATTGATGCAAACCTCATGAAATATGATTTATGGCAAGAGAACTTGATTTGTCAAATGGTTCGGTGGCCATCTTGGTTGACCTAGTTGTAGCGAAAATTACTTATTCTCCAGAAGCGCTGAAGGGATCGGGCCGACATTTGGAAGATATGATTAGGGCCTAAGGGCCATTAAAGTTTCTTCAAGAGAAGTTGATCCGTCAAAAAACATGGTCGCCGTGGGCCAATCAAAATATAGCATGTTTGGTGGCCATATTGGATTTTTTATTTGATGGATTTTGAGACCGAATTGGTTTTATATGTGTTTTTAGGTATTCTGATCTCAAATTTGCAATTTTGGAAACTGTCGGATAAACGGTTTGGTGGCCATCTTGTTGATAAAGAGCATTCTAGTTGAAATGCCTATTGTCCAGGTGAGCGATACAGGCCCTTGGGCCTCTTGTATTACAGTAAAAATACTGAAAATTTCCAGATTTATTTATCTCTCAGAGGTAAATCTTTAACTGATTTCAAGCAAATGTGGCCAAAAAGGATTCTATGATCATAGGCTCTAGAACCTTGGGTAAAAATCTTAGACTTTATTAAAAATTCACCAGCAATTGTCAAATCGTTTCTTACTACTTTGAGCAATTTCAAGCAAATTTGGCGGAAATGATACTATGATCATACTAGGCTCCAGAAATTTCATTCAGAATTTTGATTGGTCAGTTTTTCTGGTAGCCATCTTGTTTAATGTGAAGAATCATGGTTATTTAAGTGCATGTTTCAAATGCTAATGTTTCAGGTGAGCGTCACAGGCCCTTGGGCCTCTTGTCTCATTGTGTTATTCAATTCTGTTTTGTATGAAAATTAGTGTTATTATGTCCCCTTAATGGCCAGATTTGGTCAAGAAAATTTCTATCTTCTCACAGAAAACCTCCATTTGCAGACCATGAAGATGTTTAGAAAATTTGCCCCTGGAATTAGTCTCTTGATCGGTTAATGGACATTTCTGAAAACTACTGTAGAAGCCACTTTGGCAGGCTTGTCCATTAAAAGGTTGAGATATCAGAATTGTTACTAGCCCATGAGGCTGGTCAATCAAGGCTGGTCAAATTTAGCCCAGCTTTGTTGGAAGACCCCCTAAGGTGCAGGCTTTTGATCTGGATAAGTTTTAAAATTCCAGTTTTAATTCAGATACTGCTGTTCCAAATGAGCACCACAGACTCTTGTCTTTATGGTTTGAATTTCAGAACGCATGTAAACAGGAAATCAGTGAACAGATTGAGCATGTTGCTGAAGGATTTGACAAGCTTCAAGACAAGATGGCTTTGCTCATAGAGTCTATGGAAACGTGTCATGAAAAAGGTATATCCTTACAAGCTCTGCTAAAGAACTGCAGAGACTGCGGTGATGCTAGCATTTATAGAACTGTTTCAGATCCTCACCAGTATTTGAATGAAAGAGAATTGAAAATATCACAGCTTAATGATGCTATTGCTCAGAAAAGGGGCATGGTGCATGTTACTGATTCTCAGCTGGATTTGATGGAGAGGAAGCAACATGATTTGGAAAGGTGCCTTGTTGAAACCGCGAAGAAACTAGATCACGACAGACAACACTTTGAAGTTCAAATGAATGAATCTAGAAAAGTTATTCAGCACTACAAAAAGGCTATTAGTCTGATGGAGACACTTGGTAGTATTTCATAGGCAGATAGGTTAGTGTGTTATGATAACTTGCCATTTTCCCGTCTTAGATACGGCAGAAATACAGACTAATTACCCCCACACATATTGTTACAATGGGATATTCCAATTGCCTCGGCCCATTTGTCTGTCCATCCTTCTATCTCCTCTGAAACTGTTACAGACTGCAAGACATTATTTACATTAGGCTCTGCCCTCAGAGTGGAGGGTGGGGGAGGGGGGGGGACAGAAAATCAAAGAATTTGGAGGAATTCAACCAAATTTGTTTATCCATAGGACTAACATGATTGCAGATTGCGAGACAATGACAGTGTTTACATTAGGCCCTGTGGGGCAGAATGTCAAAGTTGGTGAAAGTGTGGGGATTTGCGAAGGCGTGCCATGGACTGCACATTCTATTTTATTATGTAATGTCTGCATTAAATTAGAATAATACCGAACATGTGTGTCACAAGTGAGTCAAATGCTTAAATTGAACCATTTACAAATTTTGAAAATAGAAATGAATTGTATTTTACTTTTATCGCTTGAATTGTCATCCACCATGTCCAGTAAAATAGTGTTTATTACAAGATCCTGATGATTTGACTGATTGATTGATTGATTGTGCTTGTCGTATATTCAAGCCAAACTCTGATTTAACAAGATCAATCAGAGATTGCAAAGCCGATCGACCTTCCTTTTTGTAACATTTAGGGCCAGTGGTTTTCTGCAATAATTGAAAATGAACCAAATTTGTGTATTGGTAATTTGAAAAACAAAAGTGATATTTTAAATTGGAAATCATTGGAAAATCAGATTTCTCACCAAAACATTTGTAAATTGAAACGGAATCATGATATTCAAATGGAAATAAAGGGAAAAACATGTTTAACACATTCTTGTGTAAAAATATAAATTGTTACCTGCCTATATCTTCCTGATAGATACTAACAATTACTAACTTCCTGATTTCTGGTTGTACGAATGGAACCATGCACATCACATGACAGATTTGACAGGTTTATTGAATTTATTAAGTTTACACACAGAATAGATGATGTAAGCTAACAAAAACAGAAATGAAATGGAATTGGCAAATTTGTAAAACAAAAAATGGCAAATTTTGAAATGCTAGTCCACTCCCTAAATATTGTACACAAATCTTCCTATTTTCCGTATTTTTTAAGATCATGACTAAAGTTATGGAATCCTAGTGTATGATCACACTCTTACATACATGTGTTAACCCTTTAACCCTAGAATTTGTTCAAGAAAATTTCAATTTAATCTTAGAAAATGTCCATTTACAGACCAAGAGAATACTTTTTTTGGAAATTTATCACTGGAATGACTGGCTCGGTTATCGAGCCAGTCATTCCAGTGGTAAATTAAAAAAAATAGTCTTCTCTTTGTCTGCAAATGAACATTTCTCAAGATCAGTTGAAAAGCTGTTTTTGACTACGGGTTAAAGTGTGCGCCATATAAGACAAGTAGTTTCTGAGACATCCAGATTCAGAATTTGTTGTTTTTCTATGCATGGTTTTTATCATCATCACAGTCAAAGTCTGCTTAGCAAACCTTCTCGTCTTATATTTCGAGATTGGTTAACTCTAATCCTTCTAAACCACGAGGATCCAGGTTGTTGACAGGGAGGTCGTCAGGCCAAAGGTCACGGTAAACCTGATCTCTACAAAGCTTCGTTATTTTTCAACGTTATGTTTTGCACTTAGCAAATCTTCTTAGATTATATTTCAAGATTACTTTAGCCCAAATAGAAAACACAGCTTGTATACACGGTTGCTTCTATCAAGAGAAGGCAGGATGGTGACAAGAAGGTCATCAGGTCTAAGGTCAATGTCATTCTGATTTCTTCAAAACTGTGTTATTTTTCAACGTTAAGATTTTGCATTTAGAAAATCTTATCAGCTTATTGTCTCACCTGTGAAATAGAATGTGAGACATAGTTATCACTTTTCCGATGGCAGCGCTATCATCAATGTTAATTTTTTGCATTTAGCAAATCATTCTTGACAAATAGGAGCAGGTGAGGCATTTAACTCCATGGAATTCTTGTATTCTGTAACTGAGTACTACTTCTTTTGAACTCAATGTACAATGACCACTTAATGTGTACATGCACTAAGAATCAAATAAATTTTATCTGTGCCTGTAATCATGCAACTTACGCCTTTCCCTTCTAAGCAGCTTTCATAAAAACTGGTTTGAAAATTACACCAGGCTTTCATTTCCAGATGATAACTCGAGTTCTATTGAAGGGATCATTACCAATCTGGCGTGGAAGTTTGTCCGTGGTGGTCCAAAGGACCCTATTGATTTTGGAGTCAAAGATCAAGGTCATGGTGACCTAATTAATGACGTAATATTGCATTTCTGGATGATATTGACCTAATTAATGACGTAATGTATTGCATTTCTGCCTCTGGATGATAGCTCAATAGTTCTATTGACGGGTTCGTTACCAATCTCTGGTGGGAGCTTTTTCCTTGGTTGTATAGTGTAGCCAGCTATATAGGAAATGGCCCTGAAAGAAAGTGGTCATTATAGACAGGTGGTTCTCTTAAGGAATTGGTCCCCCTGCACATTTTAGCTGACAAATACATTAACCATTTTATTCCAGAAACATGAACCTATGAATGATAAGCCGGTTGGTTGTTCTGGAAGTAATCTGACTGAAAGTTATGGCAGTCTAACTAAGATAACTTTCAGTCTGGTGGTTTGCAAAATAATCAACAGAATTCTGATGCATTTGGATAAGAACAAAAAGTAACAATTATTCACAATGAAATAGGTTAATAATCTTATGGTAGATGTCAGCTAACTTTTAACTATGACCATGGGGTGGGCATATCTGAATCAGTACAGTTAATTATTCCATATTATTAGTTAAAACCGAATCAGAACTCAGAAGTATTGACTTTTCACACCTGAGTGCCATGACCCACCACCCACCCACCTCTTATTCAATATTTCTAGAACTCAGATATTATCCCCTATTGTTCACACACCCCGCCCTGACCCACACCTAATTAGCAAATACACAACTCGATTGTAGTTAACTGACCAGCAACAGACCCACCCATCCCACACCTAATTTAGAACACAAAATATCCAAATCTCTGGGTTATGTCTGAACCTGTCATGTTTGAGTAGTTACCAGGGTGATAGTGGGAGAATGTCAACTACCAGCCAAAATTGTCATATTGAATTTTGGCTTGGAACAGTAAAGACATACTTATTATTTTACAAGATTTGAAAATTGACTTCTCTCATTGATTTATAGGTAAGTGCATAGTGTATGATAGTTATTGTGTAAGATTTTTATACGTTATTTACAAAGATATCAGACAGCATTTTCATGATAATGTGAAGCAGTCACAGCATTGAAATCTTATAATTAACCATGGGAATATATGACGGGATGGGATTTTAGAAGTTTAACCATTCTTCACCCATCTTGCCAGATACCTAAACAGTATAACCGTTGGTATCATGTAATTACAGTGATCTGATAGTCTAACCATTTACACTCCCATAGTGTAGCTGATCTGATAGGTTAACCCGTTATGCACCATTTTGTAATTGATCGGATCTGCAGCCTATATTGACTTTCAGTATTTTAACGATTCTTCACCCATTTCGCCAGATAACCGATTTTAGCTTATCTGAAGTTTAACCCTTTGTCCCACATTATAGTGGACCATATAGTTTAACCCTTTGCTTTCCATTGTATAATTTCTCTGGCAGTTTAACCCTTTTGCACACCATAGTACAATTGATCGGATAATTTAACCCTTGGCTCCCCTTGGTATAATTGATCTGAAAGTTTAACCATTTGCACCCCATTGTACAAATAACCTGATTGTTAACCCCTTAAATCCAATAGTGTAATTGTCTGGATACATTGACCCTTTGGAGCCCATAGCGCAAGTAATCGATTGTTAACCCACTGTTACCCATAGTGTCCTTGACCTGATACTTTAACACTTTACACCTATATGGTAATTGATCTAACGATTACATTGGCTTACCATAGCGATTAATAATAATAATAATAATAATAAGAATAATAATAAGAATAATAATAAGAAGAATAATGTATTTAATACGTATTGTATGGTTTGTGGCATGCCAATATAAGGCGTTATTAGATGTACATCTTATACTGTGAAAGATATTGAATTTTGGCTTGGAACAGTAAAGACATACTTATTATTTTACAAGATTTGAAAATTGACTTCTCTCATTGATTTATAGGAACCCCGTGGAGTTAGAGAGCTGAATCCCCATCAGCGTTAGAAAGCCATCCCATCACTATAGGTCTAACCAAGAAACCTACATAACAGATTGGTGGAGACCGGACGTCAGCCGTATTAGCTGTTTAGCGATCCCGGATGCCTCGCACGGAGCCAAGCAACAACCAGATCCACGAATTCAACAGACCCCCAGCCGAAAATCTACGAAGCAAAGAAACTGCAGGTACAAGTGAACAAGAACCTGTAGTCAGATTGCCACAAGCCATCCCAGACACAATGTCAGCTGGACCAACATTTTTGCCACCACAGCCTATACAGGTATTCAGCGGAAGGCAATATGAAGATGCCCAGAGGTGGTTGGATACATTTGATCACTATTGTGCTCTAATTAACTGTAGCGAAGCTAACAAGATATCGATGTTTTATATTTACACAAACAATAGTGCTAAGGACTGGCTTGAAGGCCTAGACAATAATCAGAAAGACACCTATGATAGGCTCTGCAGTGCTTTCGAGCTGAGATATATAACTCATGCACAGCCACAGTGGAAGGTGGTAGGTGAAATGTTTAGCTTAAAGCACTCAGCAAGTGAACACTTGTTAGATTACATCTCAAAGATATCGCGTATGGGGAAATCTGTCAAAGCCCCAAATGAGCAGATAATAAATGCAGTTATTAACGGTATCAGTGGCCGTCAAAGAAGCATCATCCTAGAGCGACAGCCGAAATCACTTGAAGAACTTCAGGCTGCAGCCTCCATTGCAGCAAATGCAGTCGCAGAAACTCCGGATGAAAGTATGAAAGAAACCCTTGAGGACATTAGAAAGCAGATAAGCATGATAACTTTAAATTCATTACAAAACCCAGTAGCTACCATCGCCAGTGCAGAATCTCATCCTAACAACATCAGACCAGATCCGTTACCAAACCACCAAAGACAGAGAGACCACTCCCACAACCATTACCAATCACGCCAGTATGACCGTACCCCTTCCCGTGATAGACATCCCAGGTACAACAATCAGCCACCGAACCACAGCCGAACATACCAGTCGCGCCAATACAATGATCGTTCATCATCGCGAGATCGACAGAATACACACAATAGCCATCCAAACCACTACCAACACCGAGACAGAGACGACCGTCGCATAACATGGCAAGATGAGCAGCAGCCAAACCACCGTGATGACACCAGACAGCGAGATACCAGGCAAGCCCATTATCCGAGTGTAAGGTCCTCCAGAGAAGAACGACCTGATGAACAACTCTGCAATGCATGTGGTGAGTACCATCGTTTAGACATAGTTTGTTGGGCAATGAGAATGAATTGCTTCAGATGCCATAAAGGGGGGCATATCAAAAAGGCCTGTCACCTGAATCGACCGAATCAGTCATTTCATCACTAGGATGAGGTGCCTGTCTATAGGAATTGCCCACTGCCTGTAGATAGGCAGACCATTCAGAATTATAGAAATTGTAAGAAACCTACAGCAATAACAGCTTTGTCAAAGGCTAAAGTGAAAACAAAATTGCATAAAAACTTGATTTATGTCACCGTTGGAAATTTGGATACAACAGCTTTGGTAGATACAGGAGCTAGCATTTCCTGTATCAGCAAAGCGCTTGTATCCAAATTGAAAGATAAAATAGACCTCCTAGAGACAGATGTCGGTGAAATCAGAGGAGTTGGTGGTGAATTCCATGAAGTAATTGGAATAGTCGACTTGCCTGTTATGATAAATGGACTCAAATTATTTCAGAAATTTTATGTACTCCAGCATGTACAACATTCACTAATACTAGGCATGGACTTTTTAGAGAATAATAAAGCGGAGGTTGACCTGGGTAATAAAATGATAACTTTACAAAATGGTATGGTTGAGATCAACCTAATAGACCAAGTAAATCATTCTTATTTAGCCAGGGCAACCAAATCTTTAATTATTCCACCTAGCTGTGAATATGAGTTAAATGTTAAAATCCCAAAACACTCAAATGCTTCATTATTACTATTAGAACCAGTACAATCATTGGGTAGACACAATTTAATGGGAAGTAAATGCTTAGTTAATGTACAACAATCACATGCCAGATACAGAATACTTAATCCCACAAAATCTTCAATACACGTTCACAGAAATATGCCATTAGCAGTAGCTTGCGAAGTGATTCAAAATTCAATACAGGTTGTGAATGACAAGCCAAACACCACAGCCACCACCACGGACAGCAGCAACAGCAACAACCACACCACTAATTGTAACTGTATAACCATCATCACTGACAGCAGCAGCAACAACAACAACAACAACACTAATGGTAAATCATCAAATATCTCTAATTCTAACTGTATGAATGGGATTAGCACAGAATCAAAGAACACTTGCACAAGTACTAACACTAACCCAGTATCTAAAAGTATTTGTGATGAATTAGGCATTGACATGACAGATGCCGACTTAGATAATAACCAAAAGCAACAGCTAATAGATTTAATATCAAAGAACAGAGATGTTTTTGCCAAATCACTAGTAGAATTAGGTGAAACTGATGTCTACTATCATAAAATCGAAACCGGAGATGCTGCACCTGTCAGACGACGCATGTATAGACAAAGTCCTCTGATCAGAGCAGAAACTGAAAGACAGACAAATGAGATGTTGAAAGAAGGTATCATCGAAGCATCAGATTCAGAATGGTTTTCACCTGTGGTAATGATTAAGAAAAAGGGCAAAGAAGAATACAGATTTGCTATTGATTACCGAGGTTTAAATAAAGTCACTCGCCCAATGTCATTTCCATTGCCTAAACTTGAGGAAGTTTTTGACACATTGGGGGAGGCAAAATCTCAATACTTTACCGTACTTGATATGTTTTCAGGATTTTGGCAAATACCTATGGATCCCGAATCCAAGCACAAAACTGCTTTCATCAGCCACCAAGGCGTCTTCCAATTTCGGCGATTACCATTTGGTCTCCGAAACGCCCCTATTAGCTTCCAAATGATTATGAATAAGGTATTACGTAATCTGAATTGGCGATGCGTATTAGTCTATGTTGATGACATTTTAGTATTTTCAAAAGACTTCTCTCAACATCTCAATCATCTGAATTCAGTATTCGACCAACTGCGCAAAGCTAAACTCACACTCAAACCAAGCAAGTGTAAATTTGGAGTAAAACGTGTAGCATACCTCGGACATATAATTTCTAGAAATGGCATTGAAATTGATAAAAGTAAAACAGACGCAATCACAACATTTCCAACACCCAAAAATCTTCATGACACTAGGTCCTTTGTCGGAATCTGTAATTTCTACAGGCGTTTCATCTGTAATTTTGCAAAGATAGCATCACCATTGACCAATCTAATGAAAAAGACAGTTGCATTCAATTGGACGGATGAATGTGAACAATCCTTTCAAACACTGAAACATGCTTTAACATCTGCTCCTGTATTGGCATATCCAGACATGAACAAAGAGTTTATAGTATCATCAGATGCATCAGGTACTGCCATAGGTTACATCTTAAGTCAATTAGATAATGATGGTAATGAACACCCTGTAGCCTATGGTGGCAGATCCTTAAAAGATGGTGAGCGCAAATGGATCACCACAGAGTTAGAATGCTTAGCTTTACTGGAAGGCATTCGAGCGTATCATCCATATTTAGCCAATAATCACTTTACTGCAATAACAGACCACAGTGCACTAAAATGGTTACAAAATATTAAACAGTCAACCGGTAGACTAGCCCGATGGTCTGTCCTGTTTCAGGGTTATAATTTTACCATAGTGCACAGACCTGGTCAAAAACACCAAAATTGTGATACTCTGAGTAGAAGGACATATGAAGCTCACACTGATGACACTGTTGATGAAGAGACCCTGAATCAAGGGGAGGTAATAGCTGCAGTAGTTGAAGAGAAACCATCCAAGACAGCATCTGACTCACCAGTGGCCAAACTGTACAAAACCTGTATATATTATGACGGTGATAACACACAAGATGAAATAGTGCTAGCTGATGAGATAGTCAACAGAGACACCTGCATCCACAAAGTGTCAGCTGATAAAGACATCACCTCGTTACAGAAACAATGCCCAGACTGTAAGCCAATCATCAGATATCTGACTACAGGAGTATTACCTACAGATAACAAGCTAGCTAAATCAATAGTACAGAGGTCCAAAAAGTATCATCTGGAAAATGGCACTTTGTATTATCACCACCAGACAGGATCAGCCAAGAAGAGAAGAAATCGGATTGCTTTGCCAAAAGTACTTCGACAGGATGCCTTATATGCATATCATGACTCCTTAGTGGGTGGGGCTCACTTAGGCTTCATCAAAACATACAAGTCACTCCAATGTAAATATTACTGGCCTAACATGTATAAGGATGTTGAAATGTATACAAAAACCTGTGAAGTCTGCCAGGTAGTTAAGCGTGACTTCACAGCTAAGAAAGCTCCCCTTACACCCTTAGCAGTAGATGACAAATTCGCCAGATGGCATATCGACATACTTGGCCCATTAACTACAACACCTGATGGCTACAAGTATATTCTTCTAGTAGTGGAAAGTTTCACACGATGGACTGAAGCGATACCATTGAAGTCACAAGAAGCCACAGAAATAGCTGATGTCCTATATAGGGAAATATTTAGTCGGTATGGGGCACCCAAAATTCTAATCTCTGATAGAGGTAGGAATTTTATGTCCAAATTAATCTCGGCCATATGTGCAGTGTACAATATAAAGAGGCACTTCACAAGCAGCTATCATCCACAGTCCAATAGTGTTGTAGAGCGTCAAAATTCTACCTTGGCTCAATCAATGAGAGCTTATGTGGATGAAAAACACACTAACTGGCCACAAACTCTCCCAGGAATCCTAACAGCATTCAGAAGATCACCATGTACCGAATCAACACAGTATTCACCATTTGAACTAATGTTCGGGAGCCCAATGAACTTACCATTTGATACAGCCATCGCACCAAAACAGACACTAACAAAGACCACTCAGCAACACCTAACTAACATGCTAAACAACCTTCGAGACTCAGAGAAAATTGCAAAAGAAAACATCATTAAATCTCAAGTGAAGTACAAAACAGAATATGACCAGAAAACCAAACCACCCACATATAAAGTAGGAGACAGAGTTTGGTTACATGTTGAAAAAACAAAAAAAGGTCTGTCAAAGAAACTATGCAGAAAATGGGTAGGACCATATCGAATTATAGCATTAGGGCCCAATACCACTTATAGACTAATGCATAGTAGCAATGGACAAAAATTAACTTCTCTAACACATGCAAACCGTTTAAGAGCATACAATGACCCAGCAGACAGTGCTGTGCGTCAGCTAGAAGATGATGATGATGTTAATAGTGATAATAATGATGATGTTAATAATGATGATGTTAATAATGATGATGTTAATAATGATGATGATGTTAATGATGATGTTAATAATGACAATAATGATATTGTCAATAATGATGATGATGATATCAATATTAATAATGATACTAATGAGGATATTAATGACAATGATGAGGATGATAATGTGAATGATGATTATGACAATACTAACAATGATAATGAGAATGCTGACAACAATGATAACACAGCAAGTAAAACTAATACTAGAGATAATACAGATACTAACACAACTACTAACATGACTAACCAGAAATCACAAAACAATAGAGAACCAGACAAACTCATAGCATGTAAGCGTTACAATGGAAAAATGTATTATAGAGTAAAGTGGAAAAATGAAAAACAGTCAACATGGGAATTTCCAGATACACTGAATGACAAATTAATGCAAGAATTTCACACAACCCACACAATGGAGGGTCGACGAAGAAAAAGACCATTACAATCACAAAAACATAAATTCTTTACACCACACAATTAAAATTATACATTGTTCAAATAATAATTTGGCATTGCAACACTACTCCTATACATTTTGATAATTTATTTTTCGAATTAAGATAGAATTCTTAAGGATATATAATTACAACTTATTGTTAGTTAGTGCTAGGATCTGTAAACTTAGCTACTTTACACTTCCATTTTGTTTTCGTAAGTTGTAGATTAAAATCACTAAGAGTTTCTCTCTTTTTCGGTTGTAGGAGTACCATGGATGTCATCCCTGAACAAAATACTGTTTATACTGCTAGCCATGGGAGCCCTACTGATAGGAGTAGATGCAACAGCGCATAAGCCAACCATCATGCGGACAAATTATGGTATTATTTTCCAAAAGACCAGTATGCTGATGTCCGACGATGGACACTGGACATATACTGTTGAAATCCCCATGACAGAAATGGATGTAAGACCACCAATAAACACCTCATGCTCAAGAAAAGCAGATGCCACAGGATTATGTACTATACTAAAATCATCACTTAATGAAATACACAAGATTAAAACACAAACACTTAGCCACTACAATAAAGTCATCAGTAATATAAAGTCCATCATTCCTGAGCATAGCAAACCACATTCTCAAAGGTTCAGACGTTCACTTTTGCCTTTCATTGGCCAGTTGGCTAAATCGTTTTTTGGAACTGCGACCATTGAGGATGTGGAGCTATTAGCCAAGCACATCAATGCATTGAACAAACAGAATAGGAAATTGGCAACAGCATCAGCACAACAAACAGAACATCTCGCATCCTACATGACAGCCACAAACAGGCGAATGGACAACTTAATGACAGGAATAGTTGATAACCATGATGCATTAGACACATTAAGCACACAGATCACGAACAATCTTCATTCTCTAGCAGAAATGCAATCCAGTCTAATGACCATAATGACAAAACAAATTAGAATATCTACCACACTCGGAAATGAAATAGAAGAATTATATTTGGGAGTACAACATTTACTGATGGGGAGATTATCTCCCTTGATTGTTAGCAAATCCTTATTAACTAATATATCTAACACAATTAACAAACAATTAACGGAGCACTACCCGAATATGCACATAGCAAAACTAACACTGGAAAGCATGTACAGATACACAAAGTTTTTACTAACCAGACACCGCAACAACATCTACATATCAATCAAATTTCCACTAACTGCTATAAAACATCCACTAACAGTATATAAGGTTCATTCATTCCCCGTGCCTGTCAATAATGACACACGCCAGGCTACACAATTACTAAGCCTACCAGCATACATGGCTATTACAGCAAATAATGATTATATTGTGGAGTTCAATGATCAGAGCTTTAGTACCTGTGTTGGTCAAAATATCTTGTCATGTCCATTTAAACTCACACTCCAACCAGTAACAAGTAAATCATGCCTATTAGCCATTTTTACTAATGATATAAAAGCGACAAAAGAATTATGTGATTTTAGGTTTCTTCATAATGTTATCCATCCCAAGATAGAATACATAACTGATTCAGATGTGCTGGTTTATAATGTCTCACAAATTGCAATACAATGTATAACATCACAAAGAATGCTCCCTGGATGTCACTTCTGTTTACTCAAAATTCCATGTCACTGTGCAGCATCCACTACAACCTATCACCTAAATCCACAAATGACTAACTGCCAAAAACACACTCATGACATCACAAAAATCCACCCAGTAAATTTGGCCTTAGTACAGAGTTTCTTCGACGAAAATGATATAGGCAACATAACAGCTGATACAATTTTTAACAATCCACTTGATATCAATATACCCAAATTCAACATTTTCAAACACAACTTTTCAGATATAATTTCATCAGACCAACAATCCCATTTCAGCCTAGCTCGTATGGCAGAGGCTGCCAAGAAGGACGAAATGGTCTTTCAAAACCTAGCAGATCCTATTTTGGAACAACTACCTGAAATCAATTCATGGCCAAACACTAATTCCTATATTAGTATAGCAGCCTTGTTGATAGCTTCGGTCACAATGGCAGCTTTTTTATCAACATTTTTAAAGCTAAGATCACTAACAATGGCATTCTTCTTGTTACAGGCAAGAGTACCAGAATCAATGGCATTGTCAGTACCTAGATTTAATTATGTCCATCCCTCAACAACAACAGAAACACCATTCCTGGATAATGAAACAATAATAAACCTTTTTGACAGCAACAGAATGAATATAATGTTAGGAGCATTGGCATTAATGTTAATAATCATGATAATTAGAAACGTTAAAGCACACAGACAACAACCCACATTAATGATTGAATTCACGAATGGAGAACAAACCATTGCGATAAAAGTTATAACATTACCACTTTGCTTGAAATATATGAAATTCACAGCATCAAAGTTTATGACTGAAATAGAAGTGAATGGTTACATGCTGAGACCAAAGTTGTATATTAACTGGCAAGACTTTATTATGTCCAATTGCTTGAACCACGATACTCTTATGATGCCACCGACTATACCATTATCTATACTGTCCGCGCGGAAGGTAAGAAAGATTATAGAAAAACCTTACTGTATGTATATATTAGTTCAACAGAATGGAATGGCCCATTATATCCACCTTAGATCATCGACATCAGGTAATTGTTAAAGCTATATTTATTTCCCTTATGGTCTAATATCGGTCAGGTGACTGATATAATAAAAGGCTTTATGTGAATGTCCATCATTCCTTCTGAATGATACCGGGAAAAACTTCATAAAAAAAAAAAAAGGTTAATAAGTATACCTGAAGCAATTCATTCCTTGTCTTTACGGATTATTCTAAACAATGGTACTAACAGCTGTATTGCTGACTATTAGACAGTTATTAATGTTCACAAATGTCATTTGAATAATGATTGATTGTCAGTTCCTGGTAAAGAGACAGGATGAACTGGTGTCGATCATGAAGCAAGAAGACTGCAATATGAACAATTACGAGAGAAATGTGTATTTATATTTATTGAAATAGTAACATTTATGTTTATAATATTGACTGTAAATATGGGCTGAATCAGCTTGATAGACAACACGGATTAACAGCCTATAGACCTATATCTATTGTAACAGAGTGCACGCTGCTACAACGTGTGATAATGTTAACCAGGACACAGTGAATGACTTTAAGGTTTCACATTTGCAACACAGGCATGTATATAGAAAGCATTAGATTATGAACAGTTGTACAATTGTAATTATTGAACGGAATTCTTATTTCTCATATTTCCGTTGAAGCAAAATTGTTTATTTCTGTCTTGATAAGATACTGTTTGATTTTTCAAGATTGATTTTTTTTTTGCATCTTATTAACACCATGTATATATTGCAATTAATATATATTCGTGATGGAAAGTAATTTTTTTTTGATACTGCATATCACTTATTTTGATGATAAATGTACATACTTGATGGTACATTTTATTCAGGTTTCGAGGTCGAAACCTTGATTTTAGCGGGTAGGGTATATAGTGTAGCCAGCTATATAGGAAATGGCCCTGAAAGAAAGTGGTCATTATAGACAGGTGGTTCTCTTAAGGAATTGGTCCCCCTGCACATTTTAGCTGACAAATACATTAACCATTTTATTCCAGAAACATGAACCTATGAATGATAAGCCGGTTGGTTGTTCTGGAAGTAATCTGACTGAAAGTTATGGCAGTCTAACTAAGATAACTTTCAGTCTGGTGGTTTGCAAAATAATCAACAGAATTCTGATGCATTTGGATAAGAACAAAAAGTAACAATTATTCACAATGAAATAGGTTAATAATCTTATGGTAGATGTCAGCTAACTTTTAACTATGACCATGGGGTGGGCATATCTGAATCAGTACAGTTAATTATTCCATATTATTAGTTAAAACCGAATCAGAACTCAGAAGTATTGACTTTTCACACCTGAGTGCCATGACCCACCACCCACCCACCTCTTATTCAATATTTCTAGAACTCAGATATTATCCCCTATTGTTCACACACCCCGCCCTGACCCACACCTAATTAGCAAATACACAACTCGATTGTAGTTAACTGACCAGCAACAGACCCACCCATCCCACACCTAATTTAGAACACAAAATATCCAAATCTCTGGGTTATGTCTGAACCTGTCATGTTTGAGTAGTTACCAGGGTGATAGTGGGAGAATGTCAACTACCAGCCAAAATTGTCATATTGAATTTTGGCTTGGAACAGTAAAGACATACTTATTATTTTACAAGATTTGAAAATTGACTTCTCTCATTGATTTATAGGTAAGTGCATAGTGTATGATAGTTATTGTGTAAGATTTTTATACGTTATTTACAAAGATATCAGACAGCATTTTCATGATAATGTGAAGCAGTCACAGCATTGAAATCTTATAATTAACCATGGGAATATATGACGGGATGGGATTTTAGAAGTTTAACCATTCTTCACCCATCTTGCCAGATACCTAAACAGTATAACCGTTGGTATCATGTAATTACAGTGATCTGATAGTCTAACCATTTACACTCCCATAGTGTAGCTGATCTGATAGGTTAACCCGTTATGCACCATTTTGTAATTGATCGGATCTGCAGCCTATATTGACTTTCAGTATTTTAACGATTCTTCACCCATTTCGCCAGATAACCGATTTTAGCTTATCTGAAGTTTAACCCTTTGTCCCACATTATAGTGGACCATATAGTTTAACCCTTTGCTTTCCATTGTATAATTTCTCTGGCAGTTTAACCCTTTTGCACACCATAGTACAATTGATCGGATAATTTAACCCTTGGCTCCCCTTGGTATAATTGATCTGAAAGTTTAACCATTTGCACCCCATTGTACAAATAACCTGATTGTTAACCCCTTAAATCCAATAGTGTAATTGTCTGGATACATTGACCCTTTGGAGCCCATAGCGCAAGTAATCGATTGTTAACCCACTGTTACCCATAGTGTCCTTGACCTGATACTTTAACACTTTACACCTATATGGTAATTGATCTAACGATTACATTGGCTTACCATAGCGATTAATAATAATAATAATAATAATAAGAATAATAATAAGAATAATAATAAGAAGAATAATGTATTTAATACGTATTGTATGGTTTGTGGCATGCCAATATAAGGCGTTATTAGATGTACATCTTATACTGTGAAAGATATTGAATTTTGGCTTGGAACAGTAAAGACATACTTATTATTTTACAAGATTTGAAAATTGACTTCTCTCATTGATTTATAGGAACCCCGTGGAGTTAGAGAGCTGAATCCCCATCAGCGTTAGAAAGCCATCCCATCACTATAGGTCTAACCAAGAAACCTACATAACAGTTGTCCAACGAACCCTATCGACTTTGAAGCAAAGGTCAAGGTCACGGTGACCTAATTAATGATGTAATATTGCGTTTCCGGATGATAACTTGAGTTCGATTGAAAGGATCGTTACTAATCTTGGGTGGGAGGTTGTCCTTGGTGTTTTCGAAGAACCATATCAATTTTGGTGTCAAAGGTCAAGGTCACGGTGACCAATCGTGGTTGGTATGTTTTACTTGGCGGAATGGGGGAGCTAATAAATCTCTGATTGTCATTCTTGTTTAAATCCAAATTGTTCAAATGCTAATGGTCCAGGTGAGTGTCACAGGCCTTTGGGCCTCTTGTCTTAAAATTTATGTCCGTGTTTACCCCATTATCAGCCGATAATTTAATGTTGCGGTAATCTGGAACAAACTAGGCTCAAATTTACACCATGTCTTAGCTAATGAATATTTTGAAAACTTATTTAGTAGGAAGGCGGTGGTGTGCTTAGCTGTCAATATTTATACCCATTTTGGATTGCCTGCTATTCTATTGGATATTTTGAAAATAATTGGTCGGAAGTCAATTTCAAAATTTGTTCCATATTTTTATAGTGTTTAGACATAGCAAGAATTAAGTAAATGTTAAAATTTTCCAAAGGACATTTAATTCATCAAAGGCTTATCCGATGTCAATAAAACTTTACAGATTTATTCTAATGCCAGCTTTGCCTCCAGTAACCATCATAATTGAATTGTTTTCAAGTTGTTTACATATTTTTATGTGGTTTGTACTTTATTTCTGCTTAATTTGTCTCCTTGTCAACAATTAGAAGAATGTTAGTTTTTCAGTAGACATTTGATTCATCAAGGGGGTATATTATTTTAAGAAATCCCTATTTCACAACACTGCCACACATGTTGTTGCTACATTACAGCCTACCTCCTTGCATTACTATTGCTCTTTCCTTCTCTGAAGGGAAGGATAGTAGGATAGATTTTTTACAGTCATTGTTTGCTGGGTACTGTGGTTACAGAGTGACTGAAGGCTCCTTCAGGTATCTCCATACTCTCTCTAATGATGAGATCCATAGTAATTCGCTTGAATGCTATATCTCAGAATGAGGCAAGACGAGGTTTAAGCCAATACCCAGTGCCACTGAGCAGGTCATTAAGCACAATGACACCCCATTGGCTGAAAGCTATCACATGACCTTGTTGATAGCAACCAAGACTTCATTCCTTTTCTACTTGTAGAGGCGGGAAGGTGTTCAAAATTTTTCTCAGCCTTTAAAGTTGTAATTTAACTATTGAATTTTGCTGTGATTTGCAAGATAAGTCAAGAGAGCTTCAGGAAATGTCGGACAAGCGCAGGAAGCCTCCCAAGATAAGTAGTTGTAGGTCTTAATGACTTAGTAATGATTCTATTGATCATTTCTAATTTCGTGGTAGGCGCGTTACCAGTTTTGGTTCTGGCACACAAGAGTGTATATAGGCTATGTTATGTCTATTCTTTTGCTCCCCCTATTAACGGTAGCATGTATAAGCTACTAAATTGTCATGTTTGTTGTACTTGACCATGAATTGGTGTATCTTGTTATCATACTCTTTCAAAAAAGAAAAAGCCAAATAAGATTTTTTAGAGATCGGTAAGGTTGCATCAACAAAATCTTGGGGTTAGTGTTGGCTAACCCTGAGTCTATTATCAGAGGTTTGCTCTATCAATCTTTCTGTTATTACGATTCACATATGAGAAAGTCTCCAAAGAAAGTCAAGGAGAAGGCTAAAGAAAGGAATCAGAATCATTCAATTATATACTCGTCTGACTCTTGTCAGAGATTCATTAGATCAGAACACACTGGCCATGTCTGTGCTAAATGTAATTCAAGTGGCTTGGATTCGCCTGGCTTAATTTGCAAGTCATGGTCCGAATCTGTCAGACTTTCCTTCTTTAAGCCATTTCCCCCTGAAATTTCTAAAATTCCTGGGAATCCTCCATTAAGGTCGGTGGCTAAAATAAAGACCAAACCCGAGGCCACGGCTGATACGGTCATTTTGGAAAGGATTGTACAGTCCATGGAATGTCTCCAGAAACAAGTGCACAATATTGATTCATCTATTGACAGTAGGATAAGCAAGATTATCTTGGAGCAGTGGGAGTCCAATGTTTCATCACTTGACGTGGTTGATGGTGAAGCATTGGAGCTGGCTGTTCCCAGGAAATGCGTGTTTTCTAGTTCAAGTAAATCTAATCGTACAGAATTACAGTTTCAGAGATGCCAAGAGTAATGGGAAGAACAAGAGTACCAAGACGTTTCCGACCTCATCTATGGTACCGTCCCCGGGTTCTTTCCCGGGCCTGGGTCCTCGCCTTTCTGGTCAGGTTCCCGCATTTCCCATCCCGCCTCTAGCCCCGTCCCAGGGCGGGACCGGTCTTGCTGGATTGTCAAATAATAATTTGGATTTTTCCAATAATTTCGGTCCATCCTCTTGCGACTTTTCACATGTTTCCCCCGGCCTGGGGCCTAGTTGGGCTCCGGAGCCGGGTTCTGTTCTAAATTCTCAATCATCCTCTAGCTTCTTGTTAAAGGATTTTTCTGGTCGGTCGGCGGGGCCTCTGGGATTCCATTCCTAGAAAGGGTCTAAGACTGCTTCCAGGCTTATCAGAGTCGTACCCGGGTCTCCTCGGGGACCTGGCTAGGTCCCGCCTTTCACCCGGTAGGCTTATGTCTAATTATTAGCTCACCTGGCCAGAATGGCCAAGTGAGCTTATGCCATGGCGACCGTCCGGCGTCTGTCCGTCCATCCGTCAACTTTTTCCTTTAAACGACTTCTCAATAACCACTGGGCCGATTTCAATTATCTTTGGCAGGAAGTATCCTTAGGGCATAGGGATCCAAGTTTGTTCAAACAAAGCCGATTTGGCTGGTGGCCATCTTGGATTTTGGCCGATTTTGGGAAATGGCTTTAAAAATCTTCTCCGAAACCGCTTGGTGGATTGATTCAAAACTCACGAAATATATAGGGCAAGAGCTGAACCAAGTTTGTTCGAAGGAACTTGATTGGCCAAATGGTTCGGCGGCCATCTTGGATGACTTAGTTTTCGTAAAAACGACTTATTCTGCAGACCCGCTGAACGGATCGGGCTGAAATTTTGGGGATATGATTATGGACTAAGGGCCATTAAAGTTTGTTCATGGGAAGTTGATAGGTAAAAAACATGGCCGCCGTGGACCAATCAAATTTTAGCGTGTTTGGCTGCCATATTCAATTTTTTTATTTCATGGATTGTGAAGCCTAAATTGGTTTTCTTAACTCCGCTTGTCAATCAGCTATCGTATAGCGATAACCCTATCCGTCTTCTGTATGTCCGTCCATCCATCTGTTTGTCCGTCACCAACAATGACAGCTCATTTTGTTATTTCTTGACGGATTGACACCAAACTTGGTCACAATGTTAATGACGGCATCTAATATCTGTGTTGTGAAAATGAAACTGATAGGACGTCAAATGCCAGAGTTATCACTCCTTAAATATTTGCAGTCACACTTTCATAGGGCAAATGGTTTGTTCCCACTGTCTTATCACCATGTCAGATTTTATTGCCAAACTAGATATTAAATTCCAATTAACAGATTAACCTTTCCAATACTGCAGAAATATTTAAGATATGTATTATGTGCTCTGACATCTATGCTCTTAAAAATATTTGAAATGTATTTGATTGAAATTTGTTGCTGCCTAAGGCAGCAATGACTTTCAGTCAAATTATTTTCTAAATCAACTCCAGCTCACCCTACCCCTGCTGCTAACTTGGTGATTCAGCCAGATGTGCATGTGTTAAATGGATTGTGTGGTGGTGGGGGAATAACCTGCTATAAAGACCACCTACCTGCCTTTAGAGACCATTTTCTTCAAATTGTATTTAAACCTCTAGTAAGCATCTGACTGAGTTTTTGCAGACGACAAATTCCAAAGGTTATATCTCTGAACGTGATAAATATTTTGAAAACAATTGGACTGAAAGTTGTTGTTGGCTAAGCCACCAACAACTTTCAGTCCAATTGTTTTCAAAATATTCAACAAGTCAAGAGCTTTTGAAAATTGGAATTACTAGGTGCACTGGCTTGCAGCAGTGAGACAGTTAAGAAACCAGCTGTTGAAAATAGATGATATCAGTGCTAACAACAGCTGGTTTCTTAACTGTCTCACTGCTGGTCCCTAGGAGTATTCTTCGTCATGCCGGCTCTGAAGTTAAGTTTGCGGATTGCTCCTCATCACCCTCACCTATTCATCCTTCTCTAGTTTCTGATATCCTGTCCAGAGACGTCGTTCCTCCCATGGTTGGTGATTATCAGGATACTATTCCAACTCAGGATTCCATTTTTCGGTCTTCTCAGGACTCCTTTCACTCGAGACCCTCTGATTCCAAGTCACCTCTTCTTAGAGCTACTGGGAAGGATTGGTCTAGTGCTCACCTTTGGGTTTCAGAAGCTCTCCACATTGATTTACAGCCTGAGCGCACTACCGCCTCTTCATATGAATCACCTCTGGTCTCGGATGTTGATGTTCCTTGTGATCGAGTTCTCCCGATTAATAACTTTTCTGCGGACATTCTAGATCACTTCCCAGCAGGCTTGTTTCTTAGATTTTTCTTTGGTTCCTCCAGATTTCGCTTCTTCCATTAGGGTTCCTCTCAGATTATAGCGCTACAATTAGACCTAAGTCTCTGTTTGGTGACACTTGGGATTATTAAAGATACTGGTAGATCGACTGTTTCGGATTCAGCTATGTTTAGATCCTTAGAACAGTCTGCTAGGTTTAGATTCAAGCTGTCTAATTTCTTGTCCCTTCTTTTAGAAGCTATTTTTAAGGTCTCTGCAAAAGGTGATTCTATTCCTTTTCTAGTTCTGTCTTACCTGGCAGACATTTCTAGATTCAACCTTAATTTAGATGCTAGATTGGTTGGTTTTGTTAATAACTGTCGTAGGAAGAGAGCTCTTGGTTCTCTGGCCATCTCTCAGAAGCATAAAGATTCTCTCATTACTACATCCTGTTTTGGTAAGGAGCTCTTTGGTCCTGAACCATCGAATCTCATTATGAAGGAGGTTGATAGGGTCAAGAGTATTCAGGAGATCTCTTCTAAAGTTAGCTTTCCTTCTTCTGCTAGGAAATGTTCCTTCACCCCGGTTCGTTCTTATCCTTCTTCCTCTCCTAAGAAATTACCTCATTCAGATCCTCAGAGATCTTTTCCTTCTCAAGTTTTTGTAAATTCCAATCGGTCTTCTAATAGGTCTAGATCTTCTCCTGCTAAGTCATCTTCCCGCGGTCACTTTTTTCGTAGGTCTCCTCAATCCACGTCTCCTATTCAGGATAAATATTTAGATGTAGTGTCCAATCGTTTCAGAGCTCAGATCCCTTTTAGGAAGCAGGCTAGAGGTTCTCGTAGATCGGGTAGTCGGTATCAACAGCATTTTTGACGCCATAGGTTCAGGACATGGCCCTTGTTTAACTCTTCCCATAGATTTAGATTTTCAGTCCCCTCCTATTTCAACTTTTCCAGACATCCCAGTAGGAAATCGTCTTTCCAGGTTCAAGACTTATTGGGATCTTCTTGTTCAAGATCAATGGGTCTTAAAAACAGTTTCTCATGGCCATCATCCTTGCTGGAAGGTAACTCCCCCTCCTCTTTCCTTTTCTCCTTGTTGGACTCCCATTCCTTCGTGCCGAGAGAAACTCTTAGCACTGGAGTCCGAGATTCTTTCCCTGATATCAAAGCATGCAGTGGAGGTGGTGGATTGGCAGTGCAATCCAGGTTACCTCTCGACCATGTTTCTTGTTCAAAAGAAAACATGACAGGTTGTAGACCCATTATAAATCTAAAATCTCAATCTTCTAATTGTGAGTCCTTCAAGATGAAAACAGTGCAATCCATCATTCAATCTCTTCAGGTTGGCTTGTGGACAATATCTATCGACCTCAAAGACGCTTATTTTCATGTCCCTATTCCCCCTGCATTCTGCAAGTTCCTTCGTTTCGCTTACAAGGGCAGAGTGTGGCTGTTTTGCAGCCTTCCCTTCAAGCCTTACCACTTCCCCTTACGTATTCACTCAAATAGTGTCATCGGTAGCTTCATGCCTCCATCTACAGGCAATCTCAGTTCATGTCTATATAGACGATTGGCTTTTCAAGGGCCCCCCAATTTTGTCTCTCATTGCGGATGTATCAGCTGCCATCCAGGTTTGTCTTCATTTGGGTTGGATTATCAATGTAGAAAAGTCTCCTCTATCCCCAAGTCAAGTTGCTATTAGACCACAGAAACATCTTGACCGTTCAATCACTACTTGCTAAATCAAATATCTGCATTTAGCTACCAGAATAAAATTTTTATGCTCGCTTACATACTCCCTTATGCCTATATCATCACCATGCATACCCGTAACCAGGCTACTGGTGAGGGAACCTCCAGCATAAGCCTCAGTATAGACTGGCACCAGTCTGTACTCGCTCCTTGGTGACGCTGGTCAGTAAGCGCGCCTGCGCATGCGCAATGGATCCCAAATGGGAAACAGATTCACTTTTCAAATATTCTGCAAGCAGAACAGTTGGCCTGCTATCCAGCTTAAGTTTTTACAGCTTTGCGCTGAAGATCAGCTACATGTTTTCTGATTCAGGAATCATGACTATTATAAACTCTAATCTCCCTAATTATGTCTATTGTATACTTCGTGGTTTTTTGGGAGTTTTTAACTCTGGTTTATGAGTTACCAGTTTTCGTGTCAAATACTCCCGTTTTTGAGGTATTACAATTCATGCCTATTTAATATCATCAATCAAAACCATGCTTTAAAATTTTTAAAAACCCTTAGTACTCGCTTGTTAATATTTAGTGCCTACATAAAAATAATGATCTTACGAATCTTTGTAAATTCTTGGTCTTTCAGTGAGATTTTCAGATCCATTTCTCAGCCTCTTGTATAGAGGTTTTGTTTCTTTAGCGGATTTCCATATCTAGAGATCTCTTATTAAGTACGTTTATTATATAAGCATCATATGAAAGGATTTCTCTATTTCGTGATTCTATAAAGAATTAGTCTGATTAAGATGATAGTCGTAATTCTTGCGGCCGTTTTCGTTAATGGGGGAATCCCACGTCCTTCACGACCAGGCATGAATTACGTCTTTTGTTGACTACGGCTTTGGTTTCTCTTAAAGCCTGTTATAGACTTCCGGTAAGTCTCAGTCTAAAGACCATATTAGTCTTGAGGGGGGTGCATTACTCTCATGGAGGGGGTGCATTACTCTCATGCAGTGGCATCGGTGACGGAAGTTACCGATTATTCATCCCATGCAGGTATAGCCAGTATGTTTAGAGATCTTCGATCTCTGTCCGCTCCCGTTATTGCTCCTGGCTTGTTTGGGCAAGCGGGTTCTAAATCTGGTATTGCTGCTGGTTTGACCGGGCATCCGGATATGAGCTCTGTGATTGTTTTGGCTTGGCTGGACATTCGGAGTCTCATCTCTTTTTCATCTGGCTGTTTTCATTTTATTTCTCCACTTATTTTTACATCCGTTTCCGGTAGTAACTTCCGGTATGAGAGGTGCTTTTCTGGGTTTGTTAGATCCAACCTCGCATCAGTTATCTATTTCCGGTTCCGTTTTTTTCCACTTCCATTCCCGGTAGTAGTGTATCTGCTTCCGGTAGGAGAGATGAAATAATATGTCCGCTCCCGTTATTGCTTCTGGCTTGTCCGGGCAAGTGGGTTCTAAATCCGGTATTGCTGCTGGTTAGACTATTTTCCGGATCTGTTTGATCTGGCCAAGCTTCTGTTATCAAATTCCGGTTCCTCTTCCGTTTCCGGTAGTAGTGTATCTGCTTCTTCTAGGAGAGACAATTTTCCAGATCTGTTAGATCTGGCCTATCATCTGTTGTCATTTCCGGTTCCGGTTCTGCCCCTTTTCTGTTTCTGGTAGTAGTAGTGTTTCTGCTTCCGGTATGAGAGGTGCTTGTCAGGGTCTGTTAGATCCGGTCGAACATCCGTTATTTATTTCTGGTTATGGTTATTTCACTTCAGTTGTTGTAGTGGTGTTGAGAAAATGCTACAAGTTTGAGAGGTGCTTTCTGCATTTGTTAGATCCGGTCAAGCTTCTGTCTTCATTTTCCGTTTCCAGTTTTTCGTTTCCGAGTATGTATCTACTTCCGGTAGGAGGGGTGCTTTTCTGGGTCTGTTAGATCCTGCCTAGCATCATACTTCCGTTTCCGGTTCCGTTGTATCTGTTTCTGGTGGTAGTGCTTCTACTTCTGGTATGAGAAGTTTATTTCCGGGTCTGTTAGATCCGGCTTAACTTTCAACTACCGTTTCCGGTTCCGTTTTTGTTTTATATATTGCCGGTAGTAGTGCTTTCACTTCCGGTTTGAGAGGTGTTGTCTGGGTCTGATTCCGTTTCCAGTTTATCAGCTTTTACTGGCTCTCTTTCCGGGAGTTATTTTAGAGCTTAAGGTTATGAATTGCCTGATCGTTCAGCTATTGATATTTCCTTAGCTCGGATTCAATTTGCTTTACGCTATTCTTCCTCTTCTTTTTTATTCTATGGTTGTTAGAATCTCTTTAGTCTTGCTTTCCCTTTCTTTTTTCATTTTTCTGTTTATAATAGTCTTGCTTTTATGTATTAGGTTCCCCTTTTTTCATCTTATCTTTTTCTCCTCTTTTTCTTCTAATTCTTTCCTTTTTTATTCTTTATCTTCTTCTTCACTGTGGTCATCTGTATCCTATTGTGTCTGTTTTTTCTTTCTCAATATCTAGTTTTCTATTGATTGTCTCTGGCTTAGTCTGTTTTTGTGTCTTTGCTCTATCGCTCTTCTGTTTTCGCTAGTCTTTCTATTCCTGGGTCAGTCGAGATCAGGGATCTGAGGAAGTTTTCTCGATTAGTGCCTATTCGGATGATTTGTCCTCCTCTTTTGCATGGCTTCTTGTCTCTCTCTTCCTCTTCTCGGTAAGTCCTTTCGCGTCTCTCTTTTCTTGTTTTCCTAGCATTCTGTCTTTCATTCTTCGGCTTTTCTTCTTCGCTGGATTTCTCATTTTACTTTTCCAGTTTATTCTATTCTTGCTCTTCGTATCACGTTTTCTTTCTTCTCCTTTTTTCTAATCTGTTCCTTTTAATTCTTTTCTTCTTTCTTAACTTTCTATTTTTTCTTCATCTTTTTTCATTCTCAGTAATTAGTTTTCTATTTGCTGTCTTTGGTTTAGTGTTCTCTTTGTTTTTGTAATCTGGGATTCCTCGTTCAATCGCTTTTCTATTTCCATTGTTTTTTCTATTGTCTCTAGATTCTATTCTTGGATCAGTCGAGGTTCTAACCTGAGAAGATTTTTTCCCTTCCGGGGTTGCTCGGACGATTGGTTCTCGTTTCTTTATTGGATTCCTTCTTGTCTCTCTTTTTCTTCAGGATGAGCTTTTTCTCGTCTGCCCAATTTTTCTTGTTCTAATGTTCTTTCAGTCTATTTCTGATCTGAAGAATTTTGCCAAAGTGGAATCTTCTGCGGATCTTTTTAGTTGGGAATCTGTATGTAAGGCACAGTTTAAATCAGCTATCCTTCTAGCTCATTTTTCGGAAGATGTTTTTTCTAGGAGCAGGAAGAGGTATTCAGAGTCCCTCTGAGGTTTTTAGAAATCTCTAGCCACTATCCTTAGAGGCTTTTTGAACTCAGTTTGTAGTTTGTTTGACTTCGTTGCCTCTAAGAGAATACAGGGAAAAGCCATCCGAAGTTAATAAACTTTGTTTTGAAGTATTCTTATTTCAATTCCTCCCTTTGGCCTATGATATATTTGGTCAATCATCTTCCATATTTTTAGGGCTGATTCTGTCAGTCGTAGATCCTCCAAAGGATCTTCGTTTTCTGTGTAGAGAGACTCTTCTTCTTTTAAAAAAAACCCTCTTTAATCCTTCCATAGAGGAAGAGTCTCAGGCCTGTTGAGTTTGGTGCTTATCTTTCTAGGATAATTACCAATTCTTCTCTGTCTTCAGGTTCTAAGCCCGATTCGAGGAGGAGGATTAATCTAACCCCTTTTTTGCTCATTGTTCTAGATTCCAGGTCCGGCAGGCCTCTTATCAGATGAGAAGGGCCTTGTGTTATTTCCTGATGTAGTCTTAGAGGTTGTTTCTTTAAGGGGTTCAGAGTAAGGGAACCTGAAGGGATGGTGGTAGCCTGGGTAGGCCCATCGTTTTCTCTATCATATTTTATCTCTTCCTCTTCCATTGCCTTAGGATCCATTGCTCCTTTCCCCACCCCCTTTTTCCCAGCGGTTTAGTATGTGGGCGCCTGTCTCTAATTTTGGGAGACTTGGTAAGCCCTCGTTCAGGTCTCCTGATTCAGAGATCATCGCTGGTTTTTTTCGCTCCTATTGGATTTTCATCGTCCTTTGTCCGTCGTTTCTAGGTGGCCTCCTTTCATTCCTTCCTGGTGAAGATGGGAGCCCTAGAGGACGAGTTGGAGTTCATGATTCTAAGTAGTCCTTAGAATTCGTTCCAATTGGGAGCACCAAGAAGTTGGGTGGGTGGCGTCCGATCTCAATCTGAAGTTTTTTCCTCTTATCTTATCTTCAATATTCTAGATGGAGAACTTATCTCAGTTTTTGCCAGTCTGAATGGCATGTGATTCTTCTCCATAAAGATATTGGACGTTTTACTACTTGTTTTCATCCACCCTTCGTGCCGTCAATTATGCCGTGGCAGGTTTATTTTACGGTCATTCTATTCACCTTCACATCCATATAAATGACTGGCTAGTATAAGCAGAGCTTTTTATTAATTCTAGCAGTTTCATTCCAGAGAACTGCACTCTGGAATGCAGCCTAGGTCGGATTGTAATTCTCTTAAAAATCAAGAATCTGAAAGTCTGAAAACCTCTGGTGTTGGTTTTTCTCAGATGCTTCCCATGAGAGGGGGAACAGTCTGGGATCACCTGTTCAGAGGGCCAGTTTCTAAGGTCAGTTGTCAATCGATTCTCACGCATAGGGATTGTTCCCTCTTAGATTTTTTGCATCCTGTCGGTATGCTAAAATTTTCTCTTGCCGCCCCCCCCCCCCTTTTTCCGGATTTCAGGCATTGGTGGTGGACGCTCTGTTTGAGTCCTTGTTAGGGTTGTTTAATTGTGCATTTCCTCCATCTTTCCTGATTCCGTTGCTCTTGAGGTAGGTCATGGGTCAGATTTGAGAAGTCCTTCTGATGGCTCCCTTTTGACCAAAGTGGATCTGCGTTGCAGATTTCCTTTTTTGTCTCCGGGTAGTCTTCACTTGTCTTCTTCCAGTCTCCCCGGACCTCATGTCTAAAGTGAGAGTTTAGTGTATTCATTCAGTCTCAGGAATTTGCAGTCGCTATCTTTGGAGAGTTTCGTCTGTTTGATCCCTGAGACTAGAATTTCTGCGAGTTCTCAGGACATCAGTATTTCTGCCAGGAGGGAGTCAACTCACAGAGTTTTCATGGTCTGTCTTAAAACTTTAGAAGTATGGTGTGCAGACCTTAGTCTCTTGCCAGATCCTGTTTTTGGCATCCGTGCCTAGGTGTTGATTCTGGGGACGGTCTAGTCTTATGTCTTAGAAGGGATTTTTTATCAAAAATTCAATCTAACCGTCTCCCAGCTAAGTCGGTTATTTTAAAAATTGTATCTTCCTTTTCACCGTCTGACTGACTTCAGTATATTGACATATTTTTTAGAGATCCAATCTATCCCATTTCTGGGTCCTGTATGTAGAGGAGGTAGTTAGGCCAATCTCTAGCTTTCTATGGCCAGATGGAATTCTGAAACTGTTGTTTTGAGATGGCTTCCTCTGATCATATTAATCTTTCTCACATTTAAGCTCATGAACTTAGAGGGAAGGCTCCCTCTTTCGCTTTCGCTGTCTCTTCTTTATTTGAGGTAATGCAAGTCGTAGGATGGAAATCCGGGCCTTCTTTCACCTCCTTTTTTTAATAATATCAGAGCGCAGCGGCACTCCTTTTAGATATGTCATTTTTCTATCTAAAAGGCGGAAGACCATTTACCACTACTCCATTTCCGTTAAGACTGTTTGTCTGCATGAGATGGTGAGTTTTTTCATTGGTTTATTATTTATTTCTTTAAGTTTAAAGAAATCATTGTTTGTTAATCACTGTGTGATTAATTAAGATGTACCATTTTGTTATGTTATCAACATTTGGTTACGTTCTGTTTTATTTTTATCCTTGCTTATAGATTCTCAAATCTCCACCCACCTAAGTTTCACAGTGGGACACTGACCAAATCTACAAGTTTAGCAAGTAGTGATTGAATGGTCAAGATGTTTTTGTGGTGTAATAACAACCCCAACAGACCCCCCCCCCCCCCTTTAATGGGTTGGTCTGTAGTTTTATTAACCACTATAAAAACATACTGTTCAATCACCACGACCCGGCCTCAGCTGAGAATCTAGTCAGGATATATGGCACTTAAATTTAGAAAAGTGAATCTGTTTCCCATTTGGGATCTATTGCGCATGCGCGCTTAGTGACAGGCGTCACCAAGGAGTAAGTACAGACTGGTGCCAGTCTATACTGAGGCTTATGCTGGGGGTTCCCTCACCAGTAGCCTGGTTACGGGTATGCATGGTGATGATATAGGCATAAGATGTAAGCGAGCATAAAAATGTTATTCTGGTGGCTAAATGCAGATTGAACGGTATGTTTTTATAGTGGTTAATAAAACTACAGACCAACCCACTAAATGGGGGTCTGTTGGGTTTTTTACCCACCTGTGGGTCACTTTCGACTTCTCACAGGGGAAGTTATTTCCCTCCCTTTCTAATGTACAGATAATAGTGACCACAATTCAAGCTCTCAAGGTAGGCCAGTTAGTTTCAGCCTGATCTTTCTTCAGAATCATAGGCCTCATGGTCTCGGTAGAGAAAGTAATTCCTTGGACTCCTCTGATGAGAAGACCCTTCCAGTTTTATCTTATGGCCCACTGGAATCAGTCTCTAGATTCGCTGGATCATCGGTTTCTCATCAAGTTTCTTCTCATGGACTATTGCCGGTTTTGGAAAGACCGTCATTCTCTGTTATTATGGGTCCCTATTCATCCACCATCTCCTCGGGCCATCTTTTACACAGATGCATCCTTGGAAGGATGGGGAGCCATCTGGGATTCAAAGAAGATTTCAGGAACCTGGTCCCTCACAGAATCTTCCTACCATGTCAACCTTCTAGAACTGTGGTCTATGTTCCATGCCCTAGTTCATTGGGCGCCTCTGATTCTCTGTCCTTCAATCCTTATCCGCTCAGACAATTTCACAGTGGTCTCTCATCAGGCATCAGGCTGGGACCAGGTCAGTATCTTTGTCGAGAGTCCCTGATCATGCGTCACTGGTGCAAGTCCCGCAACATTTCTCTCCGAGCATCCCACGTCCCAGGCAAATTGAATTTTTTGGCCAATCAGTTATCTCGTCCCTCCAGGATCCCAGAATCGGAATGGGAGTTAAGAGGCAGTAGCCCAGTAAATTTTTCTCCATTTCGGTCGTCCCCACATAGACCTATGTGCTACTCTCAAGAACAGAAAGATATCCACTTTCATATCTCCTTTTCCGGAAGAGATGGCACTTTCAGTAGATGCTCTGGACCAGGAAGATCAGGCAACATCCCTGTGTGGTCCTGTTAATGGCTCTGTTTTGGCCGACAAAATCTTGGTTTCTGGATCTCCTGGACCGGGACCTTCTTATAGATTTCCCTTTACTACTTCCTGTCTCCCACAATCTATTGTCCCAGAACAGAGGCAGGATGCTCCATCAGAATCCAGAAATCTTTCGTCTGTCAGTCTGGAAGTTGTCGAGTTGCCCCCCCCCCCACGTCGTCAATCTTTTCAGTCAGATCTCATGAACTTTTGGAGAAATCCCTCAGAACTTCCACTCGAAACATTTATAAGGCTCGATTTGAGTTTTTCAAGAAATGGTGTTCAGACTGTTCTATTCTGCCCTCTGAGGCCTCTGGTACTTAGGTCACAGATTTTCTGGTTTTCCTTTTTGATCAGAAAAAGCTCTCAGTTAATACTGTCAGATCCTATCGTTTTGGTCTGAACTGAAATGTCTTATTGATCCTTCGGTCAAAGTACAAACATATTTTCACGACCTCATTAAAGGTACTGTATTTCGCTTAATTGAAGCCTAGGCTTCTATTAGGACAAGAGGTGTTCAATTTCCAACCCAACATCTCTGAGAAAGGGGTTGGGCTTATATTAGAGTTTTCCCAAAAAAGTTTTCTAAAACTGATACCACGGAAATTCAACGCATTTTCTCCCGTAAAAATTCCCACCGCCTACACCTATGTTTTTGTATACCTCAAAACCTCAGCGGGGAAGTGAAATTATTTGATTTGAGCGCCTAAATGTTGCGTATCCTTTAATAAAGGCTGTTTATTACATCAAAATTAATCCACAATTTGATATAAAAATGGCGTCGCGAAAAAATACAAATCACGTGATTCGCCTCCAATTGAAGTTTATTTTAGAGTGAGTACTCGGATATAAATATTCTGGAATCGGAACTCGGAAATTTCTATATATTATCATTGTGCAATAGGAACTGAGTATCATACTGATCTGAATAACGGGTACCCATTTGATAGACTCCCGTTAGCGTATAATATCTCGAGAGAACACGTCGCCTCCAATCGCAAAAGAGCCGCTGGCTTGCCAACATAAGCCGGCTATATTGTCGTTCGTAATAATTCATTTTGGATCATTTAATGTTGATCGGCATTACAAAATCGATGTGCAATACTGCTTGTTTGGTACATAAATTTGGTCTTAAAATATATTTATACGGAAGATTTAATCATGCCAAGACTGTTGTACCCGCATTTTGACTACAAAAGTGTGGAATAAACTTTATTATATCTTGAATATACATGGCCTACTATTAGTATTAATCTAATAGGTGGTCGAGATTTACAAATCCGAGGCCTGTATTGACTTCTAGAGGGGCCAGAAATGTATCAGGACAGAGATCAGTGTGAAGTAGACACACCCTGTGACACGATTGTTATTATTATACACGCTATTCTTACAAATTTGCTCTTATAAAAAATTTTCATAAACAATATGAGTTAGGGGTGGGCTTCTAATACAGAGTTTTACCGTTTTGAAACTGCTAAGAAATCATTGGAGCTCATGTCAAAACTAGGGGGTGCTTTAATTAGGCGAAATACATTATGGGTAATTCACGTCCACCTTTTAAGAAACCCCTTCCTTCTTGGACCCTGTCTCTTGTTTTACAGGTTCTTGCTGGGAAACGTTTTGAACCCTTAGGTTCTATTTGTTTAAAACATCTTACCCTCAAAGCAGTATTTTTATTAGCAGTAGCTTCAGCTAGCCATCGCTCAGAAATTCACCCCCTTTCTGTTGGATAGTTTTCAGATTGCGGGTAATAGCATTATTCTCTATCCTAGAGCAGAATTTCTGTCTAAAACTCAGTCAGTCAAATTCTTGGGTAAACCCATTATAATTCATAAGCTCTCATCTTTGTCACCAGATGATTCTGTCTGGTGTCCTGTTAGGGCTCTTAATATTTACAAACAACGGTCCGACAATAGACATCTTTGGGTTACGTTTGCAGAAGGTGTTGATCGTCCTGCCTCTTTAACTACTATTTTACGTTGGATCGTTGATACCATCAAAATTTGCCATGAGCTCCTCCCCTGGCGACAATGCCTTAGTAGGGGTTAAGGCCCATGATGTTAGGGGCCTTTCCACCTCTTGTGCCCTTTTTAATGTGTCTTCTCTTGATGATATCATGCAAGTAGCTAATTGGAAATCAGAGAATACTCTTATTAACTTCTATCTTAAGGATTCTGGTCCTTCCTCGTTCTTCTATAAGAATATTCAGACGGTAGCTTCGGGGACCATGACTCGTATTCCTCCTTTCTTTATCCTCCCTCGCATCATCATCTTCATTAGCATAAGAGTGTTCTTTGGGGTGAGGTGTATTCGTTTCTTTCCTCTCATGTGTGTATCTGACCCTTTTTTCATATCATCTCTCATCACCCTTTATATTCTTTTATTTCATTCTTGCATGATCATCTGTTCTGTACTTTCTTTTTAGGGTCGTTTAAGGACCCTCATTTTTCTCTCCTCCTTTTCTTTTCTGTACCCTTCTATTAGGGTTACTTATGATATTAATTCTGAGGAATTGGTGTCATTTATAGTATCTGTCTCTACTTGTTATTACTAACTGCGTGTTCATTCTTTTAAATTTTTTACATGTTTAATTAAAAATTTGCCTCCCTCCAGGCTTTGTTCAATGTTGAAATCTTGATTTGAGCTATAGAAATGCAAGGAGGTAGGTTGTAATGTAGTAACAATGACCAGACGACCCGCAGGGTCTGGTCTTATATTTTACTAATTACATATACCTACCTCCTTGCATTCCGGCCCACCTCAAGCCTCCCTCGCCTCTGTCAAAATCTTTTGGGTGGGTGGGCTTGAGGCTTCATTTAAACGGTCATATCTTGTTAGAATAGATGTATTTAAGAAAGATATAAAGATATTCATTGTATATTTCAGCCTTTATTTTATACCCAGATATGTCAGAATTCAACATTTTTGGGTATCTTTGAAAGAAAATTTCTTGGCATATAATCTAGAAAGGTTAGGATAATTTTATTCTCAGCTTTAGTCAGATATTCAGAGTCAAGTCGTCATAAGATCATCTGCCTCTTCATGGATCTTCCTCAAGCTGGATTATATGACTGGATTCGTCAAGGAATGAAGTCTTGGTTGCTATCAACAAGGTCATGTGATAGCTTTCAGGCAATGATGTTTTTAAGGTACCGTAAAAATTTGACTAATGGACGTAGTTTTTGGTCATATTACATGTTCTAGGAAGGGGGGTGCACATGTTGTCCTATAATGGAGAACATTCCTTGAGCACATTTTTTCGGTCGAAACTTTTCTTAAAGTCAACGATTATACCACAGAGGGTAGACACTTCGCGCCGCCTGAAAACTATGTTTAATGTATGCGCCAAAAAACACCAAGCAGAAGTGAAATTATTAAATTGGGGCGCCTAAATATTGCGTATTCTTTAATAAATATCACTTAGTACATCAAAATTAATCCAAAATTTGACAAAATGGTGTCGAGAAAAGATACATGTATAAATCACGTGAGTCGCCTCCAATCGCAAAAGATTTTCATTCTAATTGGAGCGAGTACTCGGATCTAAATATTCTGGTCTCGAAAATTGCTATATATCATCATTGCATGATAGGAACTGAATGTTCCCGTACCCGTTTGATAACAAACTCCCCTTAATGCATAAGATTACACAGCGCCTCCAATCGCAAAACAGCCAAATACCAACTGTTAGCGCATAAGATCACACAGTGCCTCCAAACGCAAAAAAAGCCATTACAAATAGTGACCATCTTACCAAATTCCTAATATCACGTGATTTCTATATTTTCAAGGCGACATTTTATGCCAAAATTGGATTGATTTTAATGTAATATACGATCTTTATTGAAGATACACAATATTTAGGCGGTCCTATTTAATAATTTCTCTTCCACCATGATATTTTTAGGCATACATTAAACATAGTGCTGAGTGGTGGTAATTTTTTATACCAATTTTTGATTTTTGAAAGGTACATTTTTCAAAATTTAACAGCGTCTTATACTAGAATACAAGTTTTTTGGGTGGATTTTGGCCAAATTTGGAGCAGCGTCCTATATTCGAGGACGGCCTTTAGTCAAGAAATGACGGTGGGTAATATTCCTCCTTTTTATCCCTCCTGTCTTCCAGACAGGGTTGATATAGTGAGCACCATGTCTGTCTGTTCATCTGTCTGTCCACCTCTTGTCAACACATCTACAGTTTAGTTGCGATTCTTTTGAAACATGGTACGTGTTATCATTACCACATGAAAATGTGCATGTGTTTTTTTCATGGGCGGGAAATGTTTCATTACAGAGTTATCCCCCTTTAAAAATCTCGATGTCAGAATGACTGCATTGCCAATGCCAATCATTTCTGGTCAACGCAACTCCTATAGTTTAGCTACGATTCTTTTGAAACCTGATAATTGTTATCATTACCATGCGTATGTGCAATCCATATGGCTGTACGTCCAGCCGTCTGTCCAGAATCTCTGTGTGCCCATCTATCTCTGATAATCATTTCTTGTCAACACGACTAGAGTTCCCAATGGATTAACATGCAATGTTGTGCACATTATAAGTATATTGTGCAGATGTGCATGTGCTTTCTTCGTCGTAGTAGGAAAATGTTGAAGCCAGAATGGCTGCATTGACAATCATCTCTTGTCAACGCAATTCCTACTACAGTTTAGCTACGATTCTTTTGAAACTTAGTAATTGTTATTACCGTTTGGCTGTATGTCCATCCGTCTCTCCAGAATATCTGTCCATCCATCTCTGACAATCATTTATCCTCGTACGGTTCTCAATGGATTAACCTGAAATTTGGTGCACCTTATCAGTATCATGTGCAGATGTGCATGGTTTTTTTCGTGCCCGGGAACTTATTCATTACAGAGTTATCCCCCTTCATTACTTCAGAATACCTGCATCGATTCATGCAAAATTTTCTTTATAATCTGATTATTTTTGTTACTACTGGTGGGAGATATAGCGATCATGCTCCCCAAGCCCCAGAAGCCCCTTGTTTCCCCCCCCCCCCCAATCTGCGGCCCATTGCGCTCCTCAACAGCATACGGAAAATCCTATCCAATGTTACTCTATGCCGCATCCGAGACAAGATTGATGACTTCACCAGATCATATCAAAGTGGCTTTAAATGTGGACGCAGCTACGCAGACATTGTATGGGCGCAACGCATGCTTGTGTCAGTAGTCATGTCCACGCACTGGGATTTCCACAAAATGGGCATTGAAATGTCACAAGCCTTCGACACAATTAAACGCTCGAAGATCCTAGATGTACTACACCAGGCCAGTTGCAATGAAGATGAGCTACGACTAGTGCGACTACTACTTGCAGACACCAAGCTGACAGTATGAGTCGAGTCGGTGAAGTCTGCAGAGTTTGAGACATCAATGGGCTCCCCACAGGGAGATGGTCTATCCCCTGTGCTTTACACCTATTACCTTACTGCTGCACTGAAATTAGTGCAGAGAAATTCCACAAGACCAAACCCCCCAGTCTCCATACTGGGTATGCCGCTAGAAATGGAATATGCCGACGACATGGACTTCATAGGAAGGAAAAGAACCCCTTTTAGCCTTGACGAACTTCTCCCAATAGCTGTAAGCAAACTGAAAAACTGAGAATCTCTTCATGAATGAATCCAATCTGAGTTCACCCACATATACCTATCTACAGCGCATGAAATTAAAGAAAATGACGATCCACTTCGTGGCGGCGAACCATGGAGGAAAAGTAAAATCCTGGGCTCACTGCTTTGCAGTACTTTTGACATTGCTGCACATTGTGTAATGGGGAACAGCTTTCCAGTCCTGGAAGCTAATTGGATTCGTAGATCGAAGATGCCTTTGGCAAAAAGACTACATTTATACAATGCAACCTGCGTAACATTGATGCTGTTTAGCTGTAACGGCTGGGCAGCTCCAAAGGCAGCTCTAGAGAAACTTGATGCCTGCCACCTCAAACACCTACACACCATCACTGGACACCGATGGCCAGACAGCATAATTTCCAACGATGCACTATACAAGATGTGTAATACGTCGCCGCTGGCCATGTGCTAAGGATGTCAGAAGATACACCAGCACAGAGAGCCTTGGAATTCGCCCTACTCTGAGCCAGCAAATACAAAGCCAGGAGAGGACATCATTGCATAAATCTGCGATACGGGTGCCTTGGCCTACAGTGTCGATGGGAAGGTGGTGCATAAAAGCTGAATTGATTAGGTGCGTGATCGGTTTTGAAATAATGTCACATGCATATTTGAATAGTTCATTGCGCATGCCATCAGGTCCCAGATGTATGTCCATTTTTTAGGGCTTTAAGTGCCATCTCAACTTCTGCTGTTTTAATTGGTGTTAGTAATGGGCCTATGGCCTGGGGTCTCCTGAGAGCGGGTGCAAGGGCTCATCATCGTTATCAGTGATCTGTTCATTGAACCATTCTCGGATCGCCTCAGCTTTTCCCTGGTCAGTCCCGATAAAGTGTCCTTCAGAGTTGTGTACAGTGAGTGGTGGTGTGTAGTCAGTAACTCTCAGGGCTCGGGCTGCCCGAAACATTTTGTGACAGTCATCCATGGCAGTGATTTCATCTGCTAGGGAGTCTGCCTGTTGAATAGCAAGATCTTTTAAGCATTCGCTAATGTGGCGCGGAATAATATTGCGCTCCCGGTGTGGTTTGGTGCGGTCTTCACTTTGGCCACTTTGACAGATGCGCAGCCGTAGCGCTTTCTGCTCTGCTGACAGTTTTACTACTACAGGGTCGTCAGTATACCTAGTTTGGTTGTTTTTAAGAACATCTATGGTACTGGTAGCGGATGATTCCATAGATTTCAGTATTTTGGTTAGGGCTTCGTTTGGACTGGAGCTGACATTGATGTTAGCTATATGCTCCCTTTTTGTATGACATTTAAGGGAGCTTTTTTGTATGACATTTGAGTGTCAGTGTCGCTGATGAGCTTGGGTAGGTTGTAGGTGACTCTACCCTCTTGCCTGCTATGGTGTTTATATATTAGCTAGAGATCGTTCATCTGAAGGCGTGTAATGACTAGCTTATGGTCAGAATTGAGGTCTGTGCCTCCATATGAATGAGCGTTCCGGAGTAAGGGTTTTGCTTCTCTCTTGCATAGTATGAAGTCTATTTGGTTGAAGACAGCTGTTGTAGCCTTAGAACCTTTTGGGGCATTGCGATCAGTAATGTGTCCTGTTCATGTTGTCCGGTGATGGCATGGGTGTTTGAAAGCCATATTTGTGACAAATAGGCCATTGGAACTAAGGAATGCCACCAGTGCATCTCCATTGCTGTTGCGTATATGCCCTCTCCATAGGATCCCATGCATAATCCAAATCCTGAACTTTTGTCCGCAATTCCAAGTTTACCCAGCTTGGAGTTGAAATCTCCACACATGAACAGTTGGCGTCTAGCTGGGATTGTAATGGCAGAGCTCAGTTCTGCATAGAAGGAATCCAATGCTGCTGGATTCTCTGGCTTTTTCGGTAGTTGGGCCGTATGCATTGATAATTCGACACTTAGTGGTGGTGTGTTTTCGCATAGGTATAGCCAGGTCGATGAATGCAACACGATCACTGGCGTATCCAAAACTAATGACATGATCCAAGACTCTTGGTCCGATTACGAAGCCTAAGCCCCGACATGTGGCCTGTTGTTGCTCCATGAGCACAGCTTATGGCCTGTCTGTAGTTGCTGCTCTGAGTGTTAAACTACTTTAGTCTCTTGAATGCATGCAATATCGATGTTATAGTGTTCACAGTCTGCACCTACGGTTTGCTTCTGATGTTGCACTCGGACCACGTACATTCCACGTAGCTATGGTAAGCTCCTGGGAAGATTGCGTCATCCGAGGATGTTGAGCACAGTTTCTTGTTTGAAGAAGGGTAGACATAATCAGAGTTGCCTCTGTATGCGGATGTCAGCCCGCGATCCTTGATGACTTAGTTTCCCAACAAAGTTGGTACTTACGGAGGAGACAGGCATGAAGGTGTCATCTTTCTCCTCTCACACTATACAGATGTGTTTAAATACGAGGTAGTCATGGCTACTCGATACCATACCACACGAGTCTACCTACCAGAAATGGTGTCATGACATTTTTACAAGCAGTCGCACTCGCCATCACACTATGCAGATGTGTTTAAATGAGAGGTGGTCATGGCGATAGTGTGACTGCTTAGGTAGGTAGACTCGTGTGGTATGGTATCGAGTAGGGCAGCATTCGACCACGTACATACACATAGATCGGCATGTATGTAACACAGTGTAACACTTCAATATGTTACAGCACCATTCTTTGGGTTTGGATGTAATAGAGTATCTGGCAGTGGCAAGAGCCAACCACCTGTGAAAGGCGATCAGTCAGTTCTGTTCACCCCCACAAACCACCTGTTTGACAGCTCGATCATTAACATATGCTAGCACAGATGGTCTGTCTGATGCTCATTCAGAGTTTACACTGCTGCTACTCATTGAAATGTCTACATGATATACCAAACAGATCTGATATCTGCTGAGATACATGGCAAGGAGATACATCGAGAGAACTTAAGCTTTTTGAGCTTGACCTCCGAGAAGATAAAGATGCTAAATGAGCAGAGAATCCAACAGCAACAGATTTTCCAAAACAAGAAGGTGAACAAATGCAACACGAGAGCTGGTATCAGCAGAACGCTATCATAGCAAGGAGCCGATGGGACTTGAAAAGTGCTGACAAATGGGAGAGGATCCTACAGGAGAGTATAGGGTTACAATGAAGCCCAGCCGTAACGACGTTTCCTCAGATGAGAAGCTCTCAGATCATGAGTTGGAAGACCAGGAGCTTACGGATGATAAGGCGCTATGGCATAAACGCAAGAAAGCCAAAAAATGTTGTGATACTATCAGACAGACCAGCTGAAGTTCCAGATGTCACAGCTCTGAAAGTTGCTGACACAGGAGAAAGTGCTGGACGATTGGTATGAGCTGGCACAGTTTGCCAGCCTAACTCGGCTGAATCCTATGATTCATCATAGGTGATAAGACTGGTTTACGTCGCTTGTATGTCATGGCTAAATCAGAGCCGCAAAAGCAACCTGAACTATATCCCACCATGGCACCAGATGAGGGTGGCACAGTCAAAAGCTGGCAACTGTAGCAGATCGATACTATCAGGCAGGGTCTCATCCAGAATGGTAAAAAGTACAGCAGAACAACCTGCAACACTCGTATGCACAAGCAGAGTTGCTAGTGTGATTGGATCCAGTGTGTGTGTGCGTGCGTGCATGTGTGTGTCGCTACATTTGCTAGAGAGGTAGGTGCAGAAAGTAAATATCCCCTTGGTGGGGTGACACTCACCACTACTATTCTGGCCACCGTCTTCCTACTTGGATAACGTCAGGTCATGAGGAAGCTCTAACAGCATCTCGGTATGTGACACTAGCGCAGAACAACCTATTAACTCTCGATGAATCGTTTAGTAAAGCTCTAGCAGATGGGCAGGTATCGAATGAAGAGTACCACCATGTTCTGAAGCTTCAAACCCTGTAACGCACCGAGAAAACCAAAGTGAGCCAAGTTCCAGCGGTCATGTGGACATGGAGGACTTAAAAGATGACATGCTGCGGTGAGATTGCATCACTAGTCTCTATGATATCAAGTAGTCTGTTGCATAATCTTTAAGATGACCAGTATAGATGACCTTCCCAGTGAACCTCACAACAGTCATCTAGAGCCAACCTCCTATCCTGGGTACAGCTTTGAATGACCAGTTGGAACAACGATGTCTGCTGGATGACATTCCAGACCTAACCTTACTCTGAGAGTGCCCTCTATCATAGTCGATGGACGATCCTGTACCAGCTTCTCTATCAATCCATTACTGCTGACGAAACTCGTGATCACCATCCAGGATGCAAAGAAAGCTCAGACCTTGATGGCCGATCTAAATATCTGGAACCAACAGCTAAATTACGACAGGGTGCAGTGTCAATGGTGGCTTGCTCTGTTCCTATTCCGGCACCTCTGGCGATGTGCTCATTGGTAGCTGTCTAAGATTCTGCAATTACTACATGGTGAGATGAAACTTCCATGAGCTTGGAGCAAGCCTGCCCTATGCGAATCAAGCCTGCCCTATGTGAATGGCTTTGACTCAACAGTCACAGCATCGCAGTAGACTCCAATGAGAGTTCTGTGCGCACTTAGAATACCGTTTCCACGGTAGAGACAACAGCGGCCTGGGCACTATGTACATTGAGGTTAGGAGAGACTACTCAGGCTCCCCCTATCAGACACCCAGAAGAATTGGCCGGCAAAAAGCCACGATAGTCTGATTCATGGCCTGATGCACTAACATGACCACCCGATGCATGGAAGTACTTCATCCAACACACAACTTCGGGGCTCACACCAGGTGGGGCCATTCAACCAGCCCCTTGAAGCCTTGTGCTCATGTCTCCTTACCACCCAGAGTAAGCTACGACACTATCGATGGGGTCAGCGGAAAAGAGGTGCAGGCTATGTTCAGCAGTGTTGTCGAGGATTTGATTGCTGTCGCAAACAGCAGCATCATTGCCAAGTTTCAGAAAACCAGCTGGCAGCTCAACTCTGCCATCTCTCCACACCTTGGATCAGATCATGAATGTTGAGGACCTGGTGGTCAAGTGCTATCACCACATGATAGTTGAGGAGAGTTCCATCTGTGTCCACTTAGGCTTCAACGCCTGTGCATGTCGGGACAACAGCTGCTGCCCGTCCTGTTACACAGCCACCGTCCTGTCTACCATATACCCGGCCTGGTGTCCGGGATATACAGCGGTAAGATAATTTGTAGCTGTTAAAATTTGATCTAAATCAAATCATTAGTTCTGTAGAAACGGCTCCAGAAATGTGTGCAAACACAATTGAATGGCCTCGCCGCCTTAACGGCTAGCTTGGTAATGCAGGGGAGATAATCCCTGCCAGTTATAAACTAACATTCTCCAGAGATAATCCAAACTTATCACCCCATAATCAGTTTCACATTTAGTAGCATAAAGGAAGACGGCAGCATCAGCAACAGCTTGCAATAAATAGTCTAATAGCATTTTACCAGGTAGAGTTTGTAAACGCCAAATGTGCGATGATTGGTTGAATCGTGTCAGGACCGTGAGACTGTCCTGACAATATGACGATGCCTGCTGCATCCAGAGCTGTCTGATTGGCGGACATTTTATGACAATGATAAGGCAGAAGAGACAAGACAGTGACACTTTAATCTCTTGAATGAGCAGGGCAAATCTATCCTTTTCTATTTGTTCCTGTAATTAAGGTTTCCCAGATGTAGCTACACTGTTATTAATTTTGTCGATGAACAGATAGAAAAAATGATAAATTTGTCATGCTCATTCAAGAGATTAAAGTATCTCATCTCTTCTACGTATTGGAATGTTAGCGAATCACACGATGTGTGTACTATATATCAGGATATGATTAGTACATATCAAAGTTCACTTGTTCGAAATTTGGTGATTTCTTCAAAGGTTGACCATTACATCCTGATTTTAAGACAGCAGACTAATACTAAGCAATGGGTCTCTGTCCTAAGCAATGGGCCGAATAATTCAGCCACTGTAAGCCACGCTTCTGTAATAAATGTGATATCCAGCGTGGCGCTGTCTGTCATTCAGATTATAAAATGACCCATAATTGTTGGAAAGTGATTGCCAATTAACATTGATAATTCTATGTGGATGTGGCCCAATGGACCGTTCCAGTTTTAGCTATGCCCCGCCCATCTCTAGCTAAGCTCCACCCACACCTCGCTTGTGTAGGGATCTATCAATCCCTGAACTCCCTGACTATCAATTTCCAGAAAACTATAAAGGTAAGCTGGTGAATATTTTGAAACTACTTTGACTGGCTGCTGTTGCTGCCTATGGTAGCAACAGCGCCCGGTCAAATTAATTTTAAAATATTCGCCAGAATGTTTATTAAATAGTAAAGCCATACAATTTGTACAACGTGTCGGACTATTAAGCGTTAAAGACGGACTAAATCGAGTCATTCAAGTCATAATTAATTATGACGCCATCCTACGTCATTTAGTTGATTATGACGTCATATGATCGATAAACTGGAAAGGTCCATTGCTGTCATTGGCTTCGGCTTCGGCTTTGTTGATGAAGATGTGAATTTTATTTTGTGAGTTAATTGTTGAGTAAAGTCGCGGTGATTTGTTTAAAGAGAGTGCCTATTCTCAGATTCTGCCATAATGATTCTAAGGTAGAGGAAAAAAGGAGACTAGTCCTATTTTCTAATGAGTAATATTCCAGCTCTATTCAAACGCAGACCTGTTTGTTGACTGTGTGGAGTCGTGAAATCATATATTCACGCATTAGTCTACGAGTGACTGATCGATTAATCTAATTAACACACTTGTTTATTCAGCGCTGTATTCCCAGAAACCTGAAAACTGACTACTAAACAGCTTGAGAGCTGGCAGATAATATGCTGCTTTAATTATGACGAAAAAGCAACCGGGGCCGGAAATACAAAGACGTGTAAGTTACGCCCTCACACTTGTAGTTATCCTCCAAAGGAAGAATTATTAGCTCACCTGGCTCGACGGGCCAAGTAAGCTTATGCCACGGCGGCTGTCCACCGTCCGTCCGTCAAATTGCGTCTCTTATAGTTCTAGAGCTGTGGGGTTATCCGGATTTTGAACCCCATTTATGCTTTGATCGATTTCAACCAAATTTGGCTGGAAGGATCCTAAGGGTGGTAGGCTCCAGAACTTCTATTCAGAATTTTGATTGGTCACTTTTTTGCGGCCATCTTTGCTTTTCCGAAAATCATTTAAAATGCTACTCCTATGTAAATGGCCCGACTTCAAAGAAACTTGGGTGGACTAATTCTATCCTGGTAAGATTCAACACTTCTAACGAGAATTATGATTGGTCAATATTTCCGGCGACCATCTTGGAATTTCTGGAATCAGTTAAAAGCCTACTCATTAGGCAGATTTTAATCAAACTGGATGGGAGGACCCTAGCCTGATATACTTCAGAGCATGTATGCAGAATTTTGATTGGTCTATTTTTCGGTGGTCATCTTGAATATTAAACAGAATGGCGGGAAATCGGTTAACATGCCACTCCTCATTAACTGCTTGGGGGAATTTCAACCAGACTTGGCTGAAAGGATGCTAGCCTGGTAGGTTTCAGACCATGCACACAGAATTTTGATTGGTTAATTTTTCTGGCGGCCATCTTGGATTTTCTGACAATTTCTGGAAATCATTTAAAAGCCTACTCATTAACCACTACGCCGATTTCAAGCAAAATCGCTTGGAAGGCCCCTAGAGTGATATGCTTAAGAACTTGTATGCAGAAGTTTTATTGACCAATTTTTTTCTGCGGCCATCTTGAATTTTTACTGAAATGAAGTATGCCCTATTTTTGTTTGATTGCACAATTTCAGTTGGTCGATTTTAATCAAATTTCGCTGCGAGTCGCATCAAGCACATCTATGATACCTTCTCAATAACCGCTAGGCCAAGTTCAACTAAACATAGCTGGGTGAAGCCTATGATAGTTAGATTCAGAACTTGTGGAGTCTTCATAGACTGTCATTCGTCAATTTTCTGGCTGGTCATTCTGGATTTTCTGAAATTATCAGGAAATCATTTAGAACAGTACTGGAACTCGTACACTGACGTGAGGATCTTAATCAGGCTTGGTTGGAAGGGCCCTATAATTGGTAGTTTCAGAATCTCTGGACATAGACACGATTTATCAGTCTGTTTGGCGGCCATCCTGTTTGGCGAGTAAATCTTATAAGATCACTAATTCCTTATTAACTGCTGGGCCGATTTTAATCAAACCTATACCAACGTGGTGGAATTCGGATCCTATAGTGAAATTGGAGTTTCTTGTCGGTGGACATGTTGGATCTTTAAGCGACAATATGGCGATACGCTTCAGAACATACATAAATTTTATTGGTCAATGTTGGCGGACATCTTGGATTTCCATGATATTTAATTAACTGCTTTTGAACTGCTTCATCAATCTTAACGAAGCTGTGTTGGAAGAACCCTATAGTTGTCCTTTATTTTAAGAATTTAGTCTGTCCTTACTGTTATTATGAGAAAAACAGTACTATTACAATACAGATCTGCAGTTTATTTTCTTCTTAGCCTATTTACACTGAAATTATGATATATAAAACTCTGGTATATACAATTTACACAATAATTTACATTCATTCGACGCTAACAACACGCCAACAAAGGCAATGGAGAATATGGTGAAGCTAAACTAATAGCAAGTTGTTCCGTTAACAGATAAACGTAACTACATGCATACATACATACATACTTACATACATACAAAGATTTACTAGATATTTCCAATCTCTGTTGTCTCGCGTCTATTTATAATAAATTATAGCAGGATGACCTTAGCGATATCACACATATATAAGGACACACGTATAAGGGTGTTATATATATATATAACACTCGTGGCGCAACTTATTAGATCTTGATAATATAATCCAGCATATCATGATAATAGAGGATTGAACTCATAACTCTATACAGATATACAATAATAAAAGTAACCAGTAGTTTACCTATCTAGAGTCAAACATTGCACACTAATCCTAAACATAGAGATATTTACCCGCTTAAGAGTATTTTCCACGACAGCACACGCTGTACTATAGGTGCAACACTGTGTTTATATTGTAGGCTGCATGCGTACCTGCAACTGATACTGGAACTGAATGGACTAATTAGCAAGCAACGATTTAATTTGTGGGCAATAGCTTCAGTTGGAATCAGCCAAGTCCCTAGACCAATACCTATATATGCCTCCAATGACAATCTGTGTCTCTAGTCTCTACCCTAGGAACTGCTACTTTGTCACATACAATAGCTAATTCAGTAGTAAATAAGTTAACAAGTTTCCAAGACAAAAACAGAAACATGTTAGTTAGTTCAATGGACCATTCCAAGTTTATCCATCGATCGTCTGACGTCATAATTAACGTGTCATAGTCATTACGTCACAAATGATTCTATATGGCCCGCCTTTAACTCTTAATAGTCCCGAAAAACAGTATGAATAGTATGTCTACTATTTAATAAGCCCAGTCCTATTAGTTCCAAAATATTCAATAGCATACCTGTGTAAATACCGGAAAGAAGACTATTTCCATTGTCTAATCGTGACGTGATGAAGGCATGTATTAGTGTCTCTGTGCGTTGGTGTGTTAACACATTTCTGATGGAGTTGATGTTGTGGAGATGGAAATATGCAGATTTACACACGGATCGTATATGTGCATTCATGTCCATAGCCTGGTCAATAATAATACCTAGGCTTCTGGCGGACGCAGTTGCCGTGATTATTACTGTCTACTAGTTGAACTTCCGTGGTGGCGAGTTTACTACGTTGTTGGTTTGTTGACATGACCAGGAACTCTGTTTTATCTGGGTTGAGCTTTAACTCTTTCCTGGTCATCCACAGACTAATATCAGAAACGCATTATCTGACCTTTTGAAGAGCCGAATCTTCCTGTGTAGGCGCGTTAGAATTGAATGACATATACAGCTGAGTACCATCAGCATACATATGCACATTAAGGTCATGTCGTCTAGCTATGTTTGCAATTGGGGCAGAGTACACTGTGAAAAATCTCATACCGAGTACGGACCATTGTGGCACACCGTATTTTAATACGATATTAGAGCCTCGCGAATTAGCGATGCACACTGCCTGATATCTGTCTGAGAGGTATCCATGACAGGGCTGTACCGCTAATACCAATGTTATTGTTCATGCGCTCACCGAGTATCTCGTGATCAATCGTATCAAACGCAGCTGATAGATCTAGTAATACCAAGAATATCGTTCTGAACTCTAACTAATGCTGTTGCTGTTCCATGGTGCTCTCTATAAGCGGATTGGGGAGGGGGGAGGGGGGGGGAGGTGTGTGTGTAATATTACATAGTACACCGGGACACTAAAGTTTTTCCAGGCTTTTCGTGTGTCATTAATACATTCAATGTGATATATGTATCACACTTACCCCATGTATGTGTCTATTGTAGGCCTACTATGCTTCTAGAAAGTCAGAATTTGAAGCAGTTATTGAATAGATATTTTTGCTCATTACGTTAGTAATTCTGCTGACCCACCATTACCGTCAAAGACAGACACCTTTTCGTCAACGTCATATATATATTTAATTACTATACTTTTGAAAAGTGTTTTATGTAACATGCGTGAGGTAACGCACGTGCCAGGCTAGTTCACATTAAATTATAAATATCTATAGAAATAGAACCATATTGTTTCACGGCAAGTAATCCATACACCTCACAGATTTTAGAGTCAATAACAGTAAATCGCTGTTGTTTTTTCTTTAAAACCCCGTCTGACATGCCAGCTGGAAAATGAACATCATAAGAGAACACGTTCAACATGCAATCCAAAAGTTAAATAGGGAATAGCTCAGCAACATACCTGATAACGCAGCTTACTGGGCCGATACCGAATGTATCGGCCAAGTAAGCTGCGCTATCTGGGATGTGCTATAATAAATACTTTTTAGTTTATTCTAAAACTGTATGCTACACCGTGCATACAGGTAATCAAAATGTTGTCTAAAATGTAACAATCGTGACATGGAATAGGTTTTCTTCATGTTGTTTATCGTCTGCCACGCAGCACTGCACACTTGCTTGATATGTCGATGTGCCCGTGGCCAGTGATAGTTCGGTAGTTGATGTATAAGGTATAGCTCTTGTAAGAATGGATGGATCCGATATGTCACTCAGGTATCTGACGTCATAATCAATTACCTCACTAGTTCACTAACGTCGCAATCATAATGGCGTAATGAAAGTTATGTTGAATAATATGAAACTAATTTGACAGGGATCGCTTGCTGCCTATGGCAGCACCACCCCACCAAATCAAATTAGTTTCGAAATATGCAACAACTTACGTGTATATTTGCCCTGAAATTTCGATTCAGGGAATTCACACTTCAAAGTTTCAAATCAATCCCAACATGAGTAAAAATGGGCGGATGCGTAGCTTAAAATGGGTGAAAATACAGCTAGAAATCGATGCGTCCATTATTAGTGACATCACTATCTATATATCAGAATGAGGACTGCCTTATCAATGAATACATAATCTTCTCATCTGACCCCTTTAACATTGGCATCACATATTAAGACAATACATATCAGTACACACTTGGATAATCACTAACCATGCTAACTATGTTTTGAGAAGCCGACCGACGATGTGTAGCTAGCTACTTAAAGTGTAACCCAAATGAAGAGGGTTAAAAAGACGCCAAATGATGCTTTTGTATGATGCAGTTATGATAAAATACATTATTTCCATATTTTTCAATTCCTAAATGTTAAATATTTATTCAATTTTTGTGATAATAACCCATGGCTCAAACTGCCATCTGCGGCGAAAATGAATTTTACTATTGTCCTCATTGGAATGGTGAGTGATCAAACAACCAAACTACAAATTCCAGTAAGCTGTTGAATACTTTCAAATCTTAAGTATGATGTCAATACAGCATTTGTATACCCTGTGATCCTATCTACGGTATATACTATGTGCATTTAGCTTACTAGGGCTTTACGCTATGGTCTTCGGACAATTTATTGAATCTATGCTTCTAAGATGCGTGGCGAAAATATAATTTGGACCTAAAGATGAGGTGACCATGAAAAGCTTACACAACTACCCAACACACCATTATTGGCAGCACTGGGAGGCTAGAGTAACTGTGCCATGGACCCTAATAACCATTAGCATAACCGCTCACACATGCTGTCATGTACAGCAGCTATAGCATCTGGTAAATCTTTTCATTCGAAATCCTCAGAAATCTCATTTAAACGGGATAAATATGAAAACGATTGAATATTTTGGAAAGAATTTGACTGAATGGTTGTTGCTTATGGCAGCAAACACATTAAGTCAAACTGTTTTTAAAATTATCAGCATTATCTTGACTGTTGTAAACGTATAGTAGTTTAACCGCACATGTACACATTACAGACATTAACACGATTATATTTCTTCCCAATAAATTATCTTTCAACACAGATATTGATAACAACAAGAGAGACACCTGTGCGCTTAATAGCATTAATATTGAAATGCCGTAAAGGTGTTTTGCCAGCGTGCACCTCTCAAACAAAAATCTGTGCCTTGAATACCACCACATTTCTCAAGCAGACACTCAAAATAAATTAAGTCTGTTTACAACAGAAACCGCGTGTCGGTATCATTGTCACAATAACTTGTTTAGATTGATGGTATTGTGAGATAGACGCCCTATTGGCTCTTATCTGGCAGATGATGCGCTTGTCGCTAAGAAAACCACACATAATGCTCCACCCACACCTCGCCGCGTTGGGATTGATCAATCCCTGGATGCCCTAGCTATCAATTTCCTGAAAACTATACAGGGAAACTGTTGAATATTTTGTAACTAATTTAACTGGGTACTGTTGCTGCCGATGGTCTATATTCAACAGAATATTTACTAGATAGTAAAAGCAAACAATTTGTACAACAAGGCATAGACCGTCTTCAAATATGCGTTCGTGACGTACTTAACTACGTCATTCATTATGATGTCATTGTACACATCACGCAGTTCATTATGACGTCATATGATGGGGGGGGGGGTACTTTGGAAAGGTGAATTGAAGAGTTAAAGCGTAACATTTTGAGGGAGGAACACCTGGACAATGAAACAATCGACATGGGATAGATATCATAGAAACCATGATATTGTGAAAATCCTCACGAGAATTCAATTGCTTCACTAGCTATATAAAGACAATTAATGTTTTTATTAAATTTTGAATAATAATTTAATTATTATCCCGATCACTGGGGCATATGTATTGTTTCGGTCGAACATGATCAAGAGAAACTGAATATAGATATATGCTCATTTACAGACCAAGAGAAGACATTTTATTTTTACATATTTCCATAGGTATGACTGGTTCAGTATTCGCTTTGTCTAAAGATTGCTGCCGCATCTTAAAGCTCCTCCCCACCCCACAGGAAGAAATAACTAGGCGTCACACTTCCACAACTTGACCACATTGCCTACCATTCAATGGCACCCACAACTAGCCGCCACCATATCATCATATTGTTTTAAAATAACATTTTCGTCATCATCAAAATAAAGCAAACTGATGGAATACAATTTATTCGGAACACAACACGGCGTAGAAACGTCTTTGCCACCCACTCGTAAAGCGTGCACTATGCTCTGGACTGTAGCATGATTGGTGGGTTTTTGTCCCTGTCCTAATGGAAACGGGCACTCCCCTGAACAGTGATAGGCATTATAGCCTTTAGGAGAGATAATCCAACCGGACCAGCCGATCGCTTCAAAGTCCACATACATTTGTAGCCTGGAACACGTTTTACGACGACCCCTCCTGAAATTGAGGGCGCGTCGACGCCTCTCATCTTTACTTTTCCGGAGGCGGTGGCGCTCTTTATGTGTTGATGAACGTTTGTTCCTTTTATGTTTTGCTTTGCTAGACGTATCTTCACGCATTAAATGCTTCTTCCATCTCATACGCTTATTTGATGACTTTTGTTTTCGTTTCCTTTCGTATTCAGCTCTATCTTTTTCGTTTAACAAGAGCAGTGCCTTTTTAAAATCATTGTTTCCTTTTAATCGGAACTTTTCTTGTTTGATAACGTCTTCTTTTAGTTTCTTGTAATCTGTTTGAAAAACAACACACAGCACAATCATATGAGAATACAGTCTTACTCAATGAAACACATTTTAAGCGACCACCTTATGGTCATCAGCCTCACTCTAGACTCAAGACGTCTCTTAAAGCTATCGTAAGCCTATAAAACTACCAGATTAGGCTAATACAATGCTCAGAGTTCTGCTGCTAAGAGTCCATTATTCTTAGAATAATTTGACAAAGTTGTTGCTGCCTTAGTCAGCAACGACTGGCAATCAAATTGCTCGAAATATCTGCGGTAAGAGTTACTATATTGCTGCTTTATTTTGAGAACAATTTGATGTAAAGTTGTTGCCGCATTGATTTTCAGACAAATTGTTATCAGAATATTAGACGGTGACAACTGTATTATCTGCTAGATTATTTTGAAAACAATTTGACCGAATGTTCTTGCTGCTATAAGCAGTAATAACTGTCAGCCAACGTGCTTTACAGATAACTAGCCCAGCACGCTACAAACTATCGACTCGACGAGCACAGCTCAACTAAAATGTATTACCTATCTAGTCCGGTATATGAAGGGATTTTGACGTCATAACTCGATGCAAGATTGCAGAGTAGCTCTTAGCAGCATACCTCTGAGCATTTTTTAGCCTAATCTGGTAGTTTTATCGGCTTACGATAGCTTTAACACGCTTAAGACAAGTGAGCTGCTGTAACTGGGTTTGTAAGCAAAACATTACCATTGTTAAAGACACGACAAATGTTTATCGTTTGACTGCAAAATGCGTATGATCGTTTGAGTACGTATGAGCATATTTGCTATGGGCTTATGGGATTTTAACCCAGTCAAACCTGAAATGTCTGTATCTCAATTTCAAAGCAAGCATACGGTAAGCAGCTCTTGATTTGGTTGAAATTTATTTGACTAGAGTCTGCCGTTGTATTAGATAGCAGCAGTATCCAGTCGATTAGGTTCGAGATATCCAGCACAGTATTTTTGTATCGTAAGCAATTTGTTGTATACTTGTATGATTGAAATTTGCAACCCAACATCAGAAGTAGGTAAAGGAATTATTTACAGTCATGACTATTACATAGTAACATAGATTACGTTGATCGCAGTACGTGTTAGTTAGCAACAAACAACGATGTGATCTGTCCCCAATATCAACATCATCATCGTCGCCGTCGTCAACATCGACAACAGCGCCATTATCACCATCACTAATCATCATCACCGTCACAACGACCAGTACTATCACTATCACCACCATATCATAACTTATCATCTTCACCACCGCCATCAACACGATCATCATCATCACCACCACCACCACCACCAGCATCGGATTCATCATCATCGTTGTCGTCATCAACAACGTTAACGGCGCCATTATCATCGCCGTTACCACGAGCCGTACCATCACCATCATATCATAACCTATCGTCTTCCCCACTACCACCAATCATCATCATCATCATCAGCAGCAGCAGCAGCAGCATCACAATCAATATCAAGTTGTCGTCGTCAGTTTGTCGTGATGTGTTCTAGTCAGTGTGCTGCTACAGCTAGTCTATTTAAAGCTAACTACACCTCCGTAACATGCAACATTGTAATATTGTTCATAGACTATGAATGCCTACCTAACAGGTCACACGTGGCCATATTGTCAATCATTTCCAACACCTGTAGCACTCAAATATTTTTATATCGTCTTGTTCATACTCATACTAAGCCTACTCTGCGTTGTCTCTTGCGCGAATATTTGTCATTGATGAGTGTCATTATCGGAAATCAGAATGTGTGCGTGTGCGTCACGCATGCCAAAAACTTATTTTTAAATTTGTATTTACACCAATACTTACTTCAAGTATGTGGATGGCATAAAATTCGTACAGTAAGGTTGTGGTGCGCAAGCATGTATCACGTTGTATATTATTATTATTATTATTATTATTATTATTATTATTATTATTAATAGATTATTATTAATATTACAAGAGTATACAAATACAAGGTCGGTTTTGATGTGATTATCATTCCAACTAGTCGGTAATATAAGGGATGATGATTGCATTTTTTGTTCAATTCCGCGAGAATTCTTAATGTGACAACACAATTAACAAAATTTTTGTAATAAGCTTAGTTTACTACCTGTAAGTAGTTGCTTGAGGTTGAAAGAACTTGGGCTTGAATAGCAGTAGCATACTTGGGAATTGTTGATTTCCGAATATCCATAAATAAATATGTAGTGGAAATCAACCGCCGCCCCCCCCCCCCCCCCCTCACAGTCTCCTGGTCACATAATTTGCATTTTCTGTCTGCCGTGGGTGGATTGGTCCAGCTTTCGATATCGATTGCCAGTTTCTAGTTAGAGGTTCGTAATTTGAGAATGATTTACAATGGAGGAATCCAGTTTTAGCTATGCCCTGCCCATCTTTCGCTAAGCTCCACCGATCGATCCCTGAACTTCCTGACTATCAATTTCCAAAAAAATATACAGGTAAGCTGTTGGATATTTTGAAACATATTTGACTGGGTGCTGTTGCTGCCATTGGCAGCGTGTTTATTAAATAGTAAAGACATAAAATTCATACAACCTGACGGACTATTACGCGTTTAATACGGACTAAATCGAGTCATTCATAATGTAATTGATATGACGCCAACCTATACGACACGTAGTTGATTATGACGTCATATGATTGACTAAGAAACTGGAATCCTCGATTTCTATTTGGGTCATGTGCAGCAATGTTCAGCACCCAGTCAAATTAGTTTCAAAATATTCAACAGTTCACCTGTATAGTTTTCTAGAAATTGAAATTCAGTCGATCGATCCCAACACGGACAAATAGTGGGTGGAGCTTAGCTAGAGATGGGTGGGGCATAATACTATCACCATCATGATACTATGGTGATAGTACTGGTCGTAGTGACGGTGATAATTAGTGGTGATGATAATTGAGCTGTTGTTGAACTGGATTCCTCCATTAACTAATATAGTAGATGCACCTAAAATAGTACCTTCATCCTTTGGATCTATGTAGTTATGTTTTCTGTGAGTACCGTCATCTGTGAAAACCACAAGAATGGGCTGTTTGCTGTCATGATGCTGAAAACGCTGTGCAAACCGTATGTGACTTGCATCCACATCCAGGCCACTTGCAGAGGTGGCTGATATCAATAAACCTGCGGGAGCAAACGTTATAACCCAGGTATAAACAATGTGGTACATAGGCATAGTGTCATCCTGGCCCAAAATACCGTATTTAACCCTGGCAGCAACAGGTCTTTGTTCAATTAGTTTCAAAATATTCAACAGCTTGCTTCTATAGTTATGTTAAATTTGAGAGTCTAAACATTCAGGCTTCAATAAATTTTGTTACGCATGCTTCGGAGAAATAATGAATTGCCCATAATTATTGCTATACCAGAAATCCATAATACTGGTATTACTCGGCAAACTATGCTACGTTGAGCCAACACATATTTATTTTTTGAATCACTATTTCGGTGTATTTGGCCCAAAGTATCGCGTAGTTCCTCCCACGTACACACAACGTTGTTCGTTTGCCCAAAGTAACTAACTTACTGTCAGTCAACCAACGTAAATACATCGTACAACGCTGGTACAACGTGATTAAATTACTGTCAACCATCAAACGAAATGCCAACGCTGGACCAACGAAATCATATGGTATATATATATATATTTGGTAAGTCACCATATTACGCAATTTCTACGTGACAATGGAGGGATCTGATATCCAAAATATACTCAAATATCTGAAATCACAATCAAATGATGTAGGTCCGTCACGAAACTGGCAAAGCTCCGACAGTAATCGTATGAATTGTATGTCTTTCGTGAATTTACAATGTCATAAATATTCTATTGAATATTTTGAAAGGAATTTGACTGGATGGTGTTGTTGAGATTCTGGGAATTCATGGTTCAAAATCTTAAAGTTGATTCAAAATTGTCGGAGCTTGGCTAGAAAAGGACGGAGCAGAGCTAGACATGGAGCCCTTTATACAGTGACTCACATATGCTCCAAAGCCATCTGCCTTCAAACACCATCTCTAGGCTCCAAAACTCGTATGTATATTGGATGCAAAGCACTGCCTAGTACTAATGGTAACTAATTACACATGATCCATAAGCGTCACTTAAGATGAGGTTTATTGTCTTGCATAAAGGGTTAAATTATAATCCAATGAGAAATATCTGGACGCGGAGACTGATGAAAAGCTTGGTAATTACAGACCAGAATCCACCAGATAGTTTTGCAATGCGTTAAAAGCAAAACTTTACCTGTGTGAGCTGAGCATTGAAATTACAAATCAACATTGCACTGCAACCAGGTAATCACAAACGTTAACTTGAAATGACCAAGACAATACTTACTAACCATAATTTGGAGCAGTGCCGTTGATCCATTCTGCCACAGCTCTTGTCACTGTGAACTTCACCCAGCCGAGGAAATAAGAACTTATCTTCTTGGCATCCAGTAAGCGTAGACTATTTGCGGAATGGAGACTTGTGGGATCGAGGACCTGATACACGCACAACTGTAAAAGACATAATAAAGCAATTAATCTATTCGAAATAGGGACCAGAATTTAGATACCATAGTATAGCCTAAGTGGGTAAAGAAGATAGAGGTAAGATCTAAAATGAAGGCTTATAGCGCCCCAGAAATACAGTCAAAGTTAAGTACATTTAGCGCAGAGGTGACTGTTCATATGCATGTAGAGTAAGAAAATATACTGTTCTTATGCAGAAGGGTTCCACTTATGTAGGTCAGGGCATACAAGAGGACACGGATGAGGTATCCGGTATCGTGCATGCATCTCCATCTATTGCGCGCCACCTGTCAGCTTAGTTCTCTGGGACAAAGGAGACAGGTCAGCAAATCAGCAGCTGAGTGGTAGAATCCGAAAAAGGCATTGTGACAGGTACTGTCCATACAATATGGCATCCATAATAGTTGCAAATTAAATGTTATTGGGAATATCGATAGCCTTTTTTATGTCCGGTGGTCATTTTGAGGTTCAATATAAATCATAACCGTCTATCCTTCTGTAGCGTCAGTCAACAATAGTATCCCATTTCGCCATTGGTTGATAGTTAAAACCAAATTTGTTATATATATATATATATATATCCCTATTGATGATGATGATGATGATGCACCGTATTCCGCGACAGCAGTTTTGAAAATACAGCAACCGTTCCGTGCCCTCGACCAGAGTTTCTCGGGTTCATCTTCGGTGTCGGAGTACCGTGTCTTATTACCGGCGTCGCTAGACACACACGTTAATGCGACCATAGTGTGCTTCTAGTTGTTCTCGTTCTCATGACATTTTCAATAACTCTGGTTTTACTGGACAGATCTTCTCCAAACGTGGGTGGAAATTTGTCTGTGGGATCACAAAGCCGTATGCAAATTTTGGAGTCAAAAGCTAAAAACACAGAGCTTACAGCAACAGCTTTCAGAAACATTGTTTTCAAAATAGGCACTTTTGACCTCAAGGTGGCCCAATTGGAAAATATAAGCTTATAAACCTCAATGACGCGGGTATTTGACAAATTTGAAGTGTATTTTAGGTTGGTACATAGTAAATATTTATCCATTTTGTGTAGTGGCGTCCTCTCCGAGCTCTATATCTTGGCTCATAGTATTGCAAATTCCAACGCTCACAGAACATAGCCAAATATAGACCAATTTCACTGACACCGGGATCAGTGTACATATAGTGTATACCTCAGCATTAGAAATTAATCTGAGCCGAAGATTTTGCTCTTCCTATATTCCTCCTCGTCTGTATATGACAAGTACACATAGGTAAGCTCGGTCTTAGCATCGTTCGTAAAGGCAATCTCATTATTAAACAGTTTTGCAGCTATAGGGATCAGACCACATCACACTATGTCTGCAAATGCCATCTCTAGTTGGACGCCCAGTACACATACTGGGAATTTGGTCTTGTGGAGTGCTCCTGCACAGATGGGATAGGTGGAGTAAATTAGCGTGTAAACCTCATAAAAGAGAGGACATCTCCCGGCGAGCTGATCGAGGTATCAAACTCTGCAATGATGCACATTTTTACTCGTCCTTTCAGCTTGGTATTTGTCAATAGATGCCTTACTATTTGTAGCTCATCATCATTACACCCACTTGTAATATGTCTAGGATGTTTGACTGATTGACAGGGACGGATTAAGACATATATATATATAAGTCAAAATAAAACAATACTAAATCGATACAAAACAAAACTTTCATGTATGCTGAAATTAAAATTGTTTCTTTCTAGATTTTCCGACTGCAAAATTCTTTATAATTTCATCGAAGCTGACTCGGCAAACCCTTTCCGCGTCTATACACATACGGAACGTTAATCAAGTCTGTCCTAATACATTGTTGTTCTCTGAGTTTTTAAAAGGGAGGGAGGGAGAGTAGGTGGGTTGGTGAAGATGTCAAATATATAGGTCACAGGTCACTAACTGCATACTGGAATGCACATTTTTGTCATAACCCGGGGAACCCAAGACGGCGAAATTGCCAGATTTGGTACATACAGGCAATACATATTGCAGTTGCCTAGAGAACTTTCAAGTTTTTAGCCAAAACGTCATAATTCGGGAATGTAAGGCAGTAAGATCACTTAATAGGGCACACATAATCATATTGGCGCTGGCTAGAGAAAGTTTAGGTTTACGGTCATAATGTCAATGTAACGTGGTCATTAGGTGTATACATGAATGTACACTTTTGGCCATAACTCACGCAAGAAGGTAGCTTGACGAAATTTGGCACATATTGCGACTGCCTAGCCAGTTTAAGTTTCAGGTCAAAAGGGCAAATATGTAGGTCACGAGGTAATTAAGCTGATACCGGAATTTAAAGCTCATATTTTGAGAGGGGGGGGGGAAGAGTTTCAGGTCAAAATGTCAAATATCTAGGTCACGGGATCACAAAGTGCATACAGGAAAGCATATTTTGGCCAAGACTCGTAAATGCAGGACAGTCGACACTGATGTCATGCAGTGATGTGTAGACATAATGACGTGTAGACGACTGATGAATATGAATGGCTCATGGAATATTATGTGTAGCCTAATGGATGGATCCAGTTTTAGCTATGCCACGCCCATCTTTAGCTAAGCTCCACCTATGGTTTGCCCGTGTTTGTGATCGATCGATCCCTGTACTACCTGAATTTCAATTTCCAGAATATTCAGCTAACGTCATAATATGCAAAGATGTTAGTTGAATATTTTGAAACTAATTTGACTAGTGTCCACTGCCCGGTCAAATTAGTCACAAAATATTCAACAGAATGGCTATTAAACAGTAATGACGCACAATTGGTACAACTAGACGGTACGACTAGACGGACTAAATAATCGTGTTTTGTTTTCTTTTATTTATTTTATAATTATTCAAAATATTCAATAACGTTTATAACAAGCTAAAACGTGTCATTCATGATGTAGGTTAATTGATTATGACGTCAGCATATATGCGAGGTAGTTTATTATGACGTTATATAATTGATTGCGAAACTGGATTCAATGAACCTTTCCAGTTTATCCATCCATCATATATTTATTATTTAATAAACATCCTGTCGAATATAGGCAGCAACAGCACACACACAAATTAGTTTTAAAATATTCAACAGCTTACCAGTATAGTTTTCTGGAAATTGATAGTCTGGGAGTTCAGGGATCGATCGATCCCAACACAAGCGAGGTGTGGGTGGAGCTTAAGCAAGATGGGCGGGGCATAGCTAAAACCGGAAAGGTCCATTCATCAATTCTCATTTCTCAGAGTATATGTAGATCTTGGTGATGTCACATACTGAGGTTGTCCTGGTGGTAAGACACTCACTAAGCTACACAGTCTACACTTCCGGGATAAAGGTGTATGTTTACCTCTAATACATGCGGCGATGCGTGTTTCTTTACGGCGTCATGTTCACGTGGTTTTGCTGGTATTTTGAACACGTGGAATTCGCTTTGGAGAATGTTTTCATCTTGCTCTAGATACGAAACGTTGTAATGATAATGCATTCCATGTTCAGTGTCTGTGAAAAAGAGGAAATCAGAGTGTGTGATTACGCAGAACACAAATCCACATGACCTATATAGATTATAAGTGGGTATAATAGCTGAAGTAGGCCCTAAACGTAAAGCAAGTGCGACACACAATAGTGCGACAAGGGACAAAGTAACAATTTTTAACCGACATGCATACATACAGACAGGCAGGCAGGCAGGCAGACAATCAGCCCCTGATAGCGAGCAAACGTTGGCCCAACGTTTACCACTACGTTGGGCCAACGTAGTTTTGCTAATCGGCCCAACGTTATTGGGCCAACGGACATAAATCTATGAAAACTTTTCAAATAGCACACCAGAGAGCATAATTTAACAATTTAAAAGTTAAAATTTGGATATTATGTTGATTTTGTTTGATTTAATGTGAAATTTACAATGCTGGCCCAACGTTGGCAAACAAGTGATACAGTCAACGTTGTAATGCCAACTGCGATCTGCCAACCTGTTGCCAACGTTGGCCCAACGTCTACATGTTATCAGGGGCCTAATATACACCTGTGCAAAAGTTAAGCACCAGCAAAAACAATAGAACGTAGAAACATGATGGTACAACTAGGCTGCCATACTTTTTGTCCCCGCGTTAGCTGACATAATTCCAAGTACGAAATGCACATGCATGCATGACTTCACGCCGCTTGATGTCCGTGCGTGGCGGGAAACAGCACACGTGTTCAGTTATGTAAAAGTCCAGTTTGAGGTGTAGAACATTACATACAGATTTAGGCGACAAGATTAGGAATTTTGTGTTCATGACCGTGGTTTATTTGTACAGAGAGAATTAGCTCTTGATTGTGAACCGCTATGGCAAGACGAAGGTTAAGTGATCGTGTGAAATGGCAAATCATAGGCATGCATACCACTGGTATGTCATGCAGAGAGATTGGCAGACAGCTGAACATTAACCATACTGTAATCAGTCGTTTGATTGCAAAACATGGGCAAACTAACGAGGTGAACGACAGGCCTAGATCTGGAAGACCGAAGAAGACTACTGCCCGTGATGATCGAGCCCTAGTACGCCTTGTTAGGAGATCTCCATTCACCAACAGCAGAGTGCTCAGCCAGCAATGGGAAACGCGCAATAGAGTGTCAATGTCTACCGTCAAAAGGAGACTGTATGCTGCTGGCATCAAAGCTAGGAGACCTGTCAGACGTCCTCTCCTCACTGCACACCACAAAGAGGAGCGTCTGAGGTGGTGCAACGAAAGAAGACACTGGAACATGAGATCCTGGAGACGGGTACACTGGTCCGATGAAAGTCGGTTCCTGCTTCATGCCACAGATGGTCGAACTCGTGTATGGAGGTCCAGACGCACGGCGTACGACCAACGTAACATCATGGAAGAAGTTCCATTTGGTGGAGGTTCCGTTATGATATGGGGGTGCATCTCATTTGATTGTAAGCTGGATCTGTTGACTGTACCTGGAACACTAAATGGACAAAGATATCAAGATTCCATACTGGATAGAGTTGTGGTCCCTCATTTTGTAAATCATGCACCTGGAACCCACCCTATATTCATGGATGACAACGCCCGACCACATCGTGCTAGAGCTGTGCATGAATACCTCCGCCAGAATGCCATCGAAACCCTACCATGGCCAGCAAGGAGCCCTGACATGAACCCTATTGAGCATATCTGGGACATTCTGGGAAACATGGTGAGAAGGAGGGATCCTCCTGTGCAGAACCTACAGGAATTAACAGACGCACTCCATCTTGAATGGCAACGAATACCACAATGGCGTATCAGTCGGTTGGTGACCAGCATGAGACGTCGTGTCCAGGCCGTCATCCAGGCACAAGGTGGATATACCCGGTATTAATAATGACAGTCTCAAACTCGTGCACAGATGTTAAACTTCGTTTTCAGACACCATTAATGACAATCTAGCCACGTGTGTCAACTGTAGGGCAATAGTTGTCAGTTGTGTCAACGTAACCATATTCAGGCCTCGTTTTCAAGTTCAAACAAAAACATACAGTGTTTCCCCACCATCATAATCAGCATTCCTCTAGTTGCATTATTACATCTTGCACTAAGATGGATGGGTACATAAATGTTTATGCTATTGCTTTCTTCATAGCACATGAATATACCCTCGCATGTGCGTAAAAATAGGGTGGTGCTTAACTTTTGCACAGGTGTATATATTGATTAAGGGGTGCGACTAAATTATGCTACAATTTTCATTCCCGTCATCACATGATCCATTCTGCTTTTAAAATATTGCCGTTGCCTGTTATAATTTTTACGAAGAGTAACCAGTCCTTAACAATGAATATTATTACATTTTTATTCTGCGAGAGATCTGCATTTCCTTGTAAACGACGTTTGGCTGTGATAAGAACATGGCTACCCTTTCTTAACCGCTTAACCGATTTCAAGCAAACTCAGCTGGAGGGATCCTAGAGTGGTATGCTTCAGAACATATAGGCTATAGAGAATTTTGATTGGTCATTTTTTTGGTGGTCATCTTGAATTTTCCGAAAATGTTGGGAAATCAGTTAAAAGTTTACTCCGACCATTAACCAAATTTTACCATTGGACAATTTAAACCAAACTCAACTGGAAGGACCCTGGGCCGGTACGCTTCAGAATTGGTATACAAAATTGACTGCCTTGTTCTTTTATTGGTAGCCATTCCGAAAAATGACGAGAAATCGTTTACAACACTACTCCTCATTAACCGCTTGTTCAATTGACTGTCTTGTTCTCGAAACTGACATCACAGAAATTGCTGTACGGAGCATCCTGAAACTGTACATTTAATTTCATCGATAGCCTACCTAAAGGGCTATTAAACTTTGTTCAAGCGAATTTGTTCCTTGGTAAAACACGGTTGTCATGGACCAATCTAAATCTAAGGTTCAATCTAATTGTGTGGCCAGCGGCCATCATTAATTTCCCACTAAATATCGTTTCTACTGAATTCCAATTTTGGATTTTTATGTCTTGTTACTGCTGAATTTAAAGTATTATGTATGTTTAAATGCTTTAGATCAAATGCTAATGATCCAGGTGAGCGTTCAGGGCATAGGCGAACTAGGCACTGCCTAGGGCGTGGGATTTTATAGGGGCGCCAAAAAGGGAGTGGGGGGAGCCTCTCACCACCCAAACTGCATGTACTCAAAGTAAATAAGATTTCTAAAAAATTCACACTTAGGACAAGAGTCATATTTCGCTCCAGAAACGCAGGAAATGCCGTCACAGAGCATCTGAATTTCACAATTTTCCAGGGGAGGATCCCCGGACACCCCACCCGCTTAATGGCTGATCCTTTGCCTTTGCCTAGGGCGCCAGAAAACCTAGGGCGGGCCTTGTGAGCGTTAAGGCCCTTTGGCCTCTTGTTATGATGTAGACTTGGCTACTGGGACGCATCGATTCATGGATGAAATACCCATGAATTAAAATTGACGAAGGATTAATTATACTTTGAAGGTTTTCGTTTCAATTATGACGGTTTTATTTGCGCTCTGTTGTGCGCCATATTATGCTTGACATAAAACATCGACACAACCATATTTTAGAATGGCCACCTTATAATTTCAGCCACGTTTGCTGCAACAACCCCCCCCCCCACCCACCCACTTCAGCTTGTCTGGATAGACCAGGAATTTTATGTCGCTCCCAGGGAATTGTGAGCTTAAAGTAAACAGTCACGCTGATCTCATTCTGCACTGCTTTAATACGAAAAAAACATGTTGCTATTTTCTGTAGACTTTTTGTGTTTACATACAAAAGTAAAAGATCATTTTACTATCATATGAAGATTTTCTGAGAATCGACTAAAATGCAATGGATGAATCCAATATGGCATTCAAGTATTGACGTCAGAATCAATTACGTCACATATAGGTTGATGTCAATCATAATTTACAGACAACAATCCGGCATGAAGCTGAAATAGTCCGTCAACTGTCAAGTATACGAATTGTATGTCTTTATTGAATTTACTATTTAATCAACATTCTGTTGAATATTTTGAAACAAATTTGACCGGGACGGGCGCTTTTTACTGCCATAGGCAGCAACAGCGCCCAGTCAAATTAGTTTCAAAATATTCAACAGCTTGCCTGAAATACCTTGGAAATGGTATTCTGAGAAATCAAGGTTCAACGTATATAACTTTATATATAACTTAGCCGGAGGAGTTGTATACCAAGTTCACAGTGACATTGACCTCATGACGTCAATATCATTCTGCTCAATATTCTCTTGATATATGGAAGCGTGTGTTCAAAGTTAGTCCAAATAGTTTGAACAAATCCCACGATAAAAAATGTTCAGCTAATCCAAAAATTTAACCGTAAAAATCGAATTTTATACCATGGTCACATTGACCTTGATCTTTGACCTCATGACCCCAATATCATTGTACTCCATCCGCGTGATATATGGGGAAGCATGAGCTCATTTGAACTCCCACTAGAGTGAGCAAGCCCTCAAATATATAAGATAAATATATTGAGCCAACCCAAAAACCTAGCCCAAAAATAGTTTTATACCAAGGTCACAGCGACAGTGAACGTTGACCTCGTGACCGCAGTATCATTGTGCATGCGTCCAAGTTAGGGTGAAGCCATGCCCCGGAGCCATGCCGAGATATAAGACGATATTTTAAGCTAAACCACACACTTAACCGATATTTGAAGCAGACAGACAGACAGAGTAACCGAACCAATCGATATATCAATTGGCGACAAATCTAATTTTCACCAATTAAATAATGATATATATACATATGACATATGTGGGTGTGAGTATGCGCGTGATCAATATTATTCATAGTTAGATTTTGCATTCAACGCGTTGACCTGGCAACCTCACATTAACAACAAATAAAGCGTAGCAGCGTGTTATATAAAACACAGTACACCTGTTCAATATTAACCCATCGATATGGCCATCCATAGATGAAACGGACAAACATGCTCCTATACGGCTACCTGACATTTTGGCCAAGAGTAAACTTCGCGTTACAAGAATTACCATGTGTTGGCTCTAAAGGCAGGGCCGAACCTAAGGCAGTGCAACAAGTGCATTTGCATCGGGGCCCACAAATTCCCAGCCCCCCCCCCACTCCCCACCCCAAGGTGACACAAAAAAGTTTTGTGGGCCCCCTCGGTGACTTCAAATTACAAGCACGCCTATAAGACTGGCGTGGCCAAAGTGTGTGTGTGTTGTAATATTTGAGGCGTTTATATGCTAGTTCCCAATGCTAGGGTCTAGACTCACGCATGGCCTTTATGGTTTCTGTTGAATTCGTGTGTGTGTGTGTGTGTGTGTGTGTGTGTGTGTGTGTGTGTGTGTGTGTGTGTGTGTGTGTGTGTGTGTGTGTGTGTGTGTGTGTGTGTGTGTGTGTGTGTGTGTGTGTGTGTGTGTGTGTGTGTGTGTGTGTGTGTGTGTGTGTGTGTGTGTGTGTGTGTGTGTGTGTGTGTGTGTGTGTGTGTGTGTGTGTGTGTGTGTGTGTGTGTGTGTGTGTGTGTGTGTGTGTGTGTGTGTGTGTGTGTGTGTGTGTGTGTGTGTGTGTGTGTGTGTGTGTGTGTGTGTGTGTGTGTGTGTGTGTGTGTGTGTGTGTGTGTGTGTGTGTGTGTGTGTGTGTGTGTGTGTGTGTGTGTGTGTGTGTGTGTGTGTGTGTGTGTGTGTGTGTGTGTGTGTGTGTGTGTGTGTGTGTGTGTGTGTGTGTGTGTGTGTGTGTGTGTGTGTGTGTGTGTGTGTGTGTGTGTGTGTGTGTGTGTGTGTGTGTGTGTGTGTGTGTGTGTGTGTGTGTGTGTGTGTGTGTGTGTGTGTGTGTGTGTGTGTGTGTGTGTGTGTGTGTGTGTGTGTGTGTGTGTGTGTGTGTGGTGTGTGTGTGTGTGTGTGTGTGTGTGTGTGTGTGTGTGTGTGTGTGTGTGTGTGTGTGTGTGTGTGTGTGTGTGTGTGTGTGTGTGTGTGTGTGTGTGTGTGTGTGTGTGTGTGTGTGTGTGTGTGTGTGTGTGTGTGTGTGTGTGTGTGTGTGTGTGTGTGTGTGTGTGTGTGTGTGTGTGTGTGTGTGTGTGTGTGTGTGTGTGTGTGTGTGTGTGTGTGTGTGTGTGTGTGTGTGTGTGTGTGTGTGTGTGTGTGTGTGTGTGTGTGTGTGTGTGTGTGTGTGTGTGTGTGTGTGTGTGTGTGTGTGTGTGTGTGTGTGTGTGTGTGTGTGTGTGTGTGTGTGTGTGTGTGTGTGTGTGTGTGTGTGTGTGTGTGTGTGTGTGTGTGTGTGTGTGTGTGTGTGTGTGTGTGTGTGTGTGTGTGTGTGTGTGTGTGTGTGTGTGTGTGTGTGTGTGTGTGTGTGTGTGTGTGTGTGTGTGTGTGTGTGTGTGTGTGTGTGTTGATCGTTGTCTCTCGATTTTGTCTCATGTTGCTGTTCTTTTCCATGGCTTTGTTTTGTTGCTCCTCATGCTTGGGCGTGTGTAATGGGGATGACCTAACCTGGACCTAACGGGGGTGGGGAAGGGATGGGGTAGGTGTTGGGTCGGGGGAGGTGCGTACGGTCTTATGACCTGATGCACCCAAGGGGGGGGGGGGGGGGGGGGGGGGCTTTAGGTCAGAGACCTCCCGGCCCCTTTGGGGGGAGTGGGGAGGTTGGGGTGTGGGGTCTTTCGGGTCCTGGGACCCATTTGGTCTTCTGGCCATCATCCGAGCAGGCACCAGCGCGCACTTGTTTGATTTTGATTGGTTAGGTAGCCCGTATGGTGACTGTGTCCGTCCGAGGACGAACTCGATCAGTCATCCGGGTTACATCCCTCCATAGGCCCCTCGAAAATTCCGAAAGATTCTAATTCTAGCAATTTGGTTTTGGTTTTGTAATCCGTATGTTGCGTGGTTCCATCCGAGGAGGGATCCATTCAGCATCCGGTTTACTTTGACTATGCCGAAATTTCTTGCCTACCTAACCCTAGCTCACGTTCACACAGTGATGGGCACTGTATGACGGGACCTCAATTTAAAGTCCCATCCGAGAAGACTGTGGCGTGGCCAAATCCATTGGCGTAGCAATTATAGCAATAGCCCCAGCAAAGGCGGGGAGGCCCCGACATTGAAATGGCCATGTGGTTCTATAAATACTAATATTTTAAGTACTCTGTAAATATTGTACATTTATGTTGCCCATGTCACAATCTGACCAGGGTGTGTAACTAAATGAAATTGAGATGGAGGTCAAAACTGATAAAATGGGGGGAAAATAAATTTTTTAAAGAAAGAGTCTGAGAGAGAATTATTCGGTCTTCCACACCTCAGTGTCTTGCTATGTCTTTTAATGGCCTGTCTGTGTAAGATGAAGCAATGACCATTGCTATATATTTTGTGACTGGATTTGTTATAAACGTAGATATACTTGGAATTGATTAGAATAACAGCTTTGTTGTACCTAGGTATTGACGACACGTCATCTATTATGAGAAATATACCCATTTTCATACAGGTAGGGGTGTGATCCATGTATTGAAATATTTTTCCTTGTAGATCTCCAAAGATGCATAAAAAATCGTTAAATGAAGGATAAAAATATATAATCAGCTGGGTGGGTTTGCGGCGCAGCCAACCTAACAAGCCATTTATTCTTCTACTTGGAGTATGTGGCCATGTGCGACTCACAGTCTAGTTATTTGAGTAAATTAGTAATATTCATTCCAAGAAGTATAATAAGCAATACCAGTTGAATATCATGATACTAGCTTGACTGCATCCAGCAACAGCTTCCAGTCCAATTAGTTATAAAACGAATTGTAGAGATTACTTTCATGGTGGCTTAAAATTCCTCCTAATTATTCGTAGTTAGATTATTTGTCTAATGTAACCGCAGTTTGCTATGGTATGGCATTGGGTCACTAGGCCGCGGTTTTTATAGATTATAGAAAGAAAAATATAGTAGGAAATGTAGATAAATTTCCACCGGACCAAAGATTAATATTTGCCTCCAGAAATGTAGGAGATACCCTCTGAGACCATCAGGATTTTCCGGGGGTGGGGTGGGGGGGGGGGTGGAGAGGACCACCGAACCACCCACCCCTGTGGATTCTCTTCCAGTTGGTTTTCTTACATACCTTTTGAGGAGGACCATGTCATGCTTGCTACGCCACTGGCCAAACCCTACAGTCTTCTGGCTTCAGGTGCGCCAGTGGCATTATGGTTGAAACGACCAGCTGGAGCACACATACAGGTGACTACGAGAAAAGACGTGGCCACAGCATATAAATCACACCCCGTAGTAAATGCCTTTAGAAAGGGCCGAACTTAGGACTCAAGGGGGGGGGGGGGCAGTGAAGTTATTACTCGGAGCCCTATGAACTGCAGTTAGGATCGCGAGAAAGCGAGTGTCCCGCTTCAATCATAATGCCACTGAGGAACGTGAGGTCAGAGGACTGTAGGATTTGGTCAGTGGCGTAGCAAACATGACATGGTTCCCTCTCTCTCTCTCTCTCCACCTCACACACCCCACCCCATATATATATATATATATATATATATATATATATATATATATATATATATATATATATATATATATATATATATATATATATTTTTTTTTTTTTTTAAGTCTAGCATTGTAAAGTATTTTCACATCTGGACGTTCAAATTGGCCGGTTTAAATTTTAATCAACAGTTTGCGTAACGCAGTTGTTTAAATTAAAGAGAATCAACAACAAGCTTCTAAATTCTACAAGACGTTATTCGAGCTGGAGCAACTAGAAATCATAGTCTTCTCGCTATCGAAGGAATGGGAAGCCATGGGTGGATACAAGAATTCTTGCGCGATGGGATTCACAAAATCTTCCAATGGAACAAGTTAGCAGAGCCGAACCAAACAGGTGGGGGTTGTCTTCCCCGGAAAATATATAATTTATATATACAATCAGTCAAGGATACAAGAGCCCCCACCCCCCCCCCCCCCCTCCCATGTATCAAAATATTATCCAAACACTCCTCAAATACATGTATCCATCCACCCCCACCCCCACCCCACCCACCCCCATCATCCACTGATCAGCTGGATGACTTGGCCGGATTTGGTAGATGGATGCGTGGATGGGTCTTTCATTCATTATTGACGAACATTTTAATTTTCACCAATATATATATTGGTTTGGTTACTCCGTCTGTCTGTCTGTCTGTCTGTCTGTCTACCTGCCTGCCTGCCTGTCTGTCTGTCTGTCTACGTCTAATCTCGGTTAAGTTTTCGGCTTAGCTCAACATATCGTCTTATATGTTGGCATGGCTTCACCCTATTTGAGCTAAACTTGGACACACGCTTCGTTATATCAAGGGATTGAGCGCAATGATATTGAGATCACGAGGTCAAAGTTCAAGGTCACTGTAACCTAGGTATAACTATTTTTACTGTTAAATTATTGGTTTAGCGCCACAAATCAGCTTATCGCTCGGCATGACTTCACCCTATTGGGACTAAACTGGGACGCGTGCTTCCTTATATCAAGGGGATTGAGCACAGTGATTTTGAGGTCAAAGTTCAAGGTCACTGTGACCTTGGTTTAAAACTATTATTTACGGTTTTCCGTTTAGCGTCACATATCGTCTTATATCGCATCTTATATCTCAGCATGGCTTCGCACTATCGGCACTAAAGTTGAACACGGCACTAAACTTGAACACGTACTTCTCTATCTCAAGGGGATGGAGCACAATGGTATTGAGATCATGATGTCAACGGTCATTGTCACTGTGACCTTCGTATATAACTTCTTTATTGTTAAGTGTTTGGTTTAGCGCAACATATCGGCTTATATCTTGGGATTGATTCACCTTATTTGGAATAAACGTGGACACAGGCGTCCATATATCAAGGGGATGGATCGCAATGATATTGAGGGCAAAGGTCACGATCAGTGCAATATTTGTCTAAAATGCTGGTTTTAACAGTAAGTTTATTCTGCTTAGTTCATCTTGCCTTTATTTCATAATTTGCCAACTAAGCATGGCCATACAGTTACTTCAACCAGTAGGAGCAGCACACAGACATTCAGACTTTTGAGGTCAATGTCATTGTAATTGTGATACAAAATTTAGATTTGCATTTGGAAATACAAAATGCCAAAAATTTTCGCCAATACCCCATCTGAAAAACGTTGATGTCTTGTTTGTTCGTTGGTTGGTTGTTCCATTCATTCGTTTGTTTGTGCTTTGGTCAATTGGTTCACCCGCCCGTTGTTTTGTTCGTGTGTGCGTACGTGCGTGCGTTCGCTCGTTCATTAATAATACTAATAACCCTAATGTATTTGCTAGCTACGCTCTCACCTCTGTCTGGGAAGCTTCGGACGATATCAGCATCATATGGACTTTTGCGCTTTACTAAGCCAATTGTGTCAGTGACACTATAATACAACTCCGTCATGTATTGTGGAGGCGAACGCGAATGGTGCAGAATCTCAGGCATTTTACTAATTCCAAACACTTTAGACAGTCGTACGATGGCGTCCGACGGATCTACACGTGCCTTCCTACCCTTTCTGCCACCGCGTTTTCCTTTTGCTCTTCTTCCAAGATCTGTAACACCAGTTCGTATATTTTCACTTATGTGTTCTCCAGATTTGGAAGTTAGTGCAGCATTCTGATTGCGCTTGGGATGCTTTGAGTCCACTAATGGAATGCTAAAAGCTACTAGCAGAATCAGTCCTATATAGAATACGAGAACAATCATGGCGCCACATTGTCTACTCCTGGTTAGACGAGGCATAGTTAATGACGTACGAAATACTCTAACTCCATTCATAGAAAGATCTCGACATGTTTGTTAGGGGATCTCCCCTTGCCAATTGGCTCACTCTATTTAAACGGCCGACAACGTAATTCTAATGAACCATTTAGGCCCATTTTTCCCGTATCGACCCAATAGATGAAACTGGCCGATCATCGTCTTGGAGGCATACATACAGCGGCAACATATCAGGACATCAACATCAGATCACAGACCTAATAATTAGTAATTCCAAAGGCATTTCTGCTCGAGAACACGCGTATATCCTCAATATTTAATAGATCATGATTTTTTTTAATTTATTACACTTTTTTTAATTTGCTCCATAAAAACGATTCCTTCTGATGTATAGGTACATTTTGAAATTAGTTTGAAATTAGTTTGAAATTATCGCAATCCCGCGTTGTGAGCATGTGTTACAATGATGAAATTGTGCTGTATCACGAGGGAGACAGTTAGGTGGTGAAAATACTGAGCAATGTATTTGGTATATGAGGCTTGGAGAGAACGCTGTTTCACTCAGCGATGTACCGCACACGAATGTCAAGCTACAATGTACAATGACAACTATTATTATCATTATTATTTTCACTGTTGCCGTTTTGTCATTTCACGCGTTGTAAGTTGTCAATTTGTTAACCGCCGCTTGATGGGTTTTCTCTGCTTTTTTCGAAAGGTCTTTTCATTGAATTGCGGCCTAACTTAAGACCCTCAAACTATGAATTAGATTTGAAATAAAATACCGGCGTTAGATACTAGAACCCAGGCCACCTGCACACACTTAACTCGCTTTCACAAAAATACAGAATGAATTAAGCCACAAGGGGGATTGACTGCTTCAACTGAATATCTCTTAAGGAAACAAATCGTCACGACATATATTGCCAGATTGAGTATTCAGTACTCGGAATTATATAACAGGGTTACATGAACGCCATAATATGTATAGATGTATCACATTGCATGCATATACCAATACCATTGTTATATTATTTGGGAATATATGTTTTGCGAAGATATGACTATGTACCGTAGCCCAGAGAAATAAACAGGATAACGGTGCATTATGATATAGTAAGGGCTAATTCGTAATTGCTTCAATTTCAATTCAATTTATTTACACCCAGGCCACAATGTGACATATATGGGGGATAGTAATGATTACATTTACATGGTCAATTTGCTCATTATTAACCATGCGTCCTAATACCAGGTGTAATCGTTTAATTTGTGACGGCACGTTATGGCCAATCGTAACACCGCAACTGGCTTAACATTGTTTTAGCATTATGGCACCCTATACGGTTGATATGCGTGAAACTATTTCGTTATTTTCATCTCACTGTGACTAAGATTTTACGTGTGCGTCTTGAGTAGTAAAAGACATTCAAGGTTTTCCGTGACACTTATATTTTAGCTTACTCCTGTTGTCGCGCTGTCAGATTTTGGTAGCATATTACACTTATATTTTGTCAGACAAGGATGCGTTTGCCCGTTTCTCGAGAAAGTTGTTGGCCCTCTACAAAACTTGTCTATTTGTAGCGTCCCACTAAACAAATTCCCATTCTGACTTGTCCCAAAATCAAGCCGTTGTGGCGGTTCTCGGGCTTTCCACAGCACAAGGTGATCGCTTAATAAGGTTGTGTGTAATTAGACCAGCATATCGGCAGCCCGACACACATACTGGATGGTATTACATCTACATACATACATATCACATACACACAGGTATACAAAAACCACTTGCAATAACCCATTGTATGAGCGATAAAGATCTAGAAGACATATTTGTACACAAATAATAATATTGGTAGGTATTTATCACCCCCAAAGCAGTTCGTGTGTGTGCGTGTGCCTGGCTGTGTGCGTGTATGTGGGTATGTCTAGCTGTGTTGGTGTTGTTGCGTGAGTGCGTGCGTGCGTTTTCGCTTCTGTCCGTGCGTGCGTCCGTCGCACAAGATTTTCCTTCGATAACTTTACTTTTGCTTGGAGTATCGTGATGAAACTTCGTGGGAACGTTGCTGATGGTAGTAAGGAAATGCAGTTTCTGGGTCAGTCGATCCATCTGTTCGTGCATCCATCTGTCTTTCTGACCGTGTGTCCGTCCGTCTGTACAAGTTTTGTTTTCGTTCGATAACTTCACTTTTCCTTGGAGTATCATGACGAAACTCCATGGGCAGGTTGGGTATGGTAGGAGCCTAGTAGGGACATACAGCTTGTTTTGTGGGTCAGTTATTCCATCCCTCCGTCTGCCAATCCAATTGGCTTTTTGATTGTGATCCGTCTGCGCAAATTTAGGGTTTTCATTCGATAGCTTTATTTTTTCTTGGAGTATCTTGACGAAGCTTCGTGGTAAGGCTCATTGTGTGTTAGTTTTTATTCATAATCATTATCCCCTTTCGTTTGTGCGTGCATCCATCCAAAACAATGGGATTATGGCCTCCCACTGAGATGGCTGCCATTGTGAGAGATCATATGATTTATACCATCTAGTTACTATTATTTCTTTTTAAATCCGTATTAGTTTTAGCTTTGGATACGTAATTCTCGTAGCCAGATTCAATATTCGTACACCCCTTTATTGCATTCCTCAGCCCTACATGCTGGCTGGCATATTATATTGTCCTACCTCGTCTTTCCGCGACACCTGTGCCTCTAAACGAATAACAACTATGAATACCTGTAATTAAAACTTTATTTTACCTTGAATACGACTTGCATTTTGGAGTGCGCACTTACCGCTACTAGATAAAGACCCGTTGTGGTCGAATTTTCGCAGGTGTTCAGGGCGCACAATACTACGCCGCCCTCAAGCGGCCGGTGTGAACATTGGTAAAATACCTGCTTTTTAACCCTTTGAACTCGAAATCTCCAATCATTTATAGGTTAATATGTCGATTACTTAGGTAATTTTACTGGGATCTATCATTGAATATGACAACAACAACAACAACAACAACAACAACAACAACAACAACAACAACAACAGGTTTCAATCAAATAACCAAATTTGTTTAAAATATTCAACAACATACGTGTACATCAGGATTGTTGCCATGTGAAATATATAGATTCGGGTACATCGTGGTCGAAAGTGTTAATAAATTCATTCAATTTTCTAAACTATTTTTATGTTTTATTCATTTTTCCGCCCAACCAATTTAAGCACACGTATTTTTCAATTGTTATGTTGATCGATTATCAATTTCAAAGCAATTTAGTCACATAATATACGGAATGGAAATCACTCCACCCCGCCATCATCCATCACCCCGACCACCCCCACTCCCTCTCTCTCGCCCGCCCGCCCCCGCCCCCTCTCTCTCCCCCCCCCCCCCCCCCCACTTGACGTACACACGCAACAGAACACATTATAACATGATCGAGCGATGAGATCAACACCCACTACAGCAATGGAAGCACATACTGAAGTATTGCTGTATTAAGATGATAAGGAAACATCATGAGACGCGTGGAAATGATCAAACGGCTGACCAACCATCCAATGTACGATAGACTGCCAAGGCAAACAAGGGGGGGGGGGGGGGCTGAAAAGAAGATGATGCTATATCCGAATGGCAGGAACACTGGATAGAACCCTTCCTGAACTGAGACACTTAGAAAATATCATTACCAACAAACGCTCACCAACCAGCCTGGAAGAGATACATTCCCTGAAATCAGTACCACAACCGCAGGTGTGGCAAGGAAAGGCACTCCAATAGACCATGAAGAGGGCACTCACACTGGATCACACTGGATATCAATGACCCGAGGAACAACGGACATATACAGAGGGATTAGCCATGGCCGCACCCAGTAATAGGTGGGGTTGGTAGAATACTAGCACAATTTAAACCGGGAGAAGTAATCTCAATAGTCACAGGAAAGTACTCCACCAACTTTCGAGCATAACGTTAACTTCAACCAGCCAAGACTGACTGTTTCAGAGTAACCAAGAGAATCTCGTTGTTTGACCAAGCATTAATAAGTTGCAAGTTCCCAAACCCTTCACATTTTGAGAAGTGAACATGAATGTGGATAATTTTGACATATTTTTGTCTTACCATCAGATATCAGATACCGTTCCAGTTTTAGCTAAGCCCATCTCTAGCTAAGCTCCATCCACACCACGGTCGTGTTGGGATCGATCGATCCCTGAACTCCTTGACTATCGATTTCCAGAAAACTATACAGGTAAGCTGTTGAATATTTTGAAACTAGTTTGACTGGGTGCCTAGGGCAGCAAACGCGCCCAGTCAAATTAGTTTCAAAATATTCAACAGCATGTGTATTATATAGCAGACATACAAATCGTACAACGTGTCGGACTATTAAGCGTTTAAGACCGACAAAATCAAGTCATTCATGACGTCATGATTATGACTTCATCCTACACGTCAGGTAGTTGATTATGACGTCATATGATGGATGGATAACCTAGAAAGGTCCATTTCTAGAATGTTGAATACATCAATCAAAGCAGCAGAGAGTGATCCCATGAAACCGTATTTTCAAGATCCATCTGCAGTAGCCATTCTAGAAAGTGCATCCAGATCATACCATGAGCAAATGATTAACAAAGATAAATTATGATCATGCCGATAGTCACTTAGAGGACTGGCGGTATGATCAGCGAACGAAAAGAAGAAGAATGAATTATCTAATCCAAGTTATGTAGGCAGGGGAAGCAAGTCTCAGGACAGATGCTTGGCAGCCATATTGGACTTCACATAGGGACCAATCTTAGACCGTCCTGCCCATACACCATCCAAAGTTTTGTGTAAATCGCGCAAAGATACGGAAAGATATCGTATGGAAAGCAACTGACTATTTTATTATTAAAGATGGATATTCACAGCAAAGTGCTTGAAAAATAAAATTGTCGAAATTTTATACTTTTAGAAGCTTAAATTGTGGACCTAGATGTAATTGAATGAAATAAAGCTTAACATATGATGAGTTCATTAAGTATAAATTAATACTTAGCAATTAAAAAAGTATAATTTGTACAGATTGAAATCATTATATATTAGTATTTATTACGCTTCATTACATTGAGGTATATGAATCACTGCAGAAGCTTTACAGTATCAGTTGTATCATTGCATTGATATATGATATGATATGATATATGATATAATATATGATATATGATATCGCATTCAGTTGTTTGCATTAGGCCGAAAGCCTGTCAGCCGATCCAAGTGTTCTTTACCAGTTAAATCTACACTAAACTGATACTTTCATAATAGTGCATATACTATATGTATTAGCACCGGCTATTTACATTTAATTTTAAAACATAATCAATTGTTTACTATATTATACACTTATGTACAATAATCTAATACATGCTCCGGAAAGACCTCATTCTATTACGGAGCCATGTCATTTGTCTAAATATCTAAATCTTATTTTACTTATTTCTTTCCCGACTTACCCTTTTCCCATTTTATTTTATTTGTAGATGTGTTTCCATACACCCACTTGTCCATCCAGTATTTGTTTTAATTCCTGATACGTTTTCGCAACCCGAACGTTTGCTCATACATTTATTCGCTGGTCTGTTTCCATACCCCGTTTATCTTTCACACCGTGCTAGTATTTAAGCTGGTGTTTCCACACCCTGCCTAACTTCTACACTTTCATTCATTTGCTGGCGTGGTTCCACACCCTGCATATATTTCACTCAATATGAGGCTAGTGTGGTTCCACGTCCCCGCCTAACCGTTACACATTCATTCGATTGTTGGCGTGGTTCTACATCCTGCTTAAACTTCGCACATTGATTGTGATGAGCCTCCGTTTAGTATAAGCAACATAGCTGGGAACGTCTTTGTTATCAGAGAATTTGGTCGAAGTCCAAGTCTCGTACAGAGTGTCTATCCGCCCATTGAACGATAATAAATGTTCAGTAATTAGGTGAACAGAGTTAGCATCTCCATCGCTTCAATCAAGTTGAGATAAGGATACGGTAGTTATATCTCTGGATTCATATCTATTTCAAAGGCATATTCAACGTTTATCTTGACTGTTTTATCATTTCCTCTTAAAGTTACTTCACTTACTAGAATGTCTACTTCGCTTACTTGATCCCAAAGTTTTGTCGACCAGAGTAACACTGGCTCCGTCTATTCAAGCAAAGGAATATAGCGCAGAAGAAAACAGGTACATGAATTATGTGGTTACTCCAAGAGCACATGAGGTAGCGGGCCCTCTCAATGGTGGCAGATGCTGTTCCTGTGGCAGGCTATGGCATTTTGTCTGCGAGTGCTTGTGAATAGGTCAAACTTATCATATGCTCTGTATTATATTGGACTCTGACTAATTTTGTTATAATCATGTTGTTAAATATAAAACCTGACAAGACAACATTTAGTAAATTCTGACCCTAACAGGCATTCTTTGTGCAATGGATTCATCCAAATTTCCCCCTGCGACCTTCACCACGAGGACTGCATTCCTCAGTCATCAAAATTCAGTACTGAGCTCTTTCAGTCACTACTACTTTTCTTCATCTTCTTAGACAAAGAATATCCTGGACTTATAATACCGAATACAGAAACGCTTTATGTAATCAGAACTACTTACTCTATCGTCAACTCAACAGCAGATACAATGAACTCTCCTCCATACTCTACATGCATTGTATTGCCAACCAGTTTCAGCACATTTTTCGCTGCAGGTTCAATGGACCACGATGTCCATTAATTAAGCAGTCAGTCAATTATAAAAAAAACGTATTCTGTGCTATCGGTTCAAGAGTTTCTCGAACACACTAATCAGTCTTGTGCGCATGCATTGTAAGCTCATATTGAAAAAATTAGACGAGCATAGGAACATTTTGGCCAAGTTTGATCTAAATAGGTCCAAAAATAAGAAAATGGGCCACTATTGTTGACGATGCACAAACAGACAGGCAAACACAAGATGGGAAGTGATCGCTAAAGGTCAGCTGACTGACAAATCAGCTGGGCTAAAAATTATGAAATGTGCCACTGAAGTAATATCCATTACTTATGGGTCCCATACCGCAGGAAATTGGAAAGGGAGATAACTCCGCTGTTTGTCAACTTATCAGGCTCATTTCATAATCATTATGGCCAAGTTTGACCTAAATCTGTCCAGAGATAACAAAATGGGACACCATTGTTGACGAAGCATCGGCAGGCAGACGGATGGACGCCAAACAAGGAGTGGTCGCACTATAGCTCAGCTGACTGACAATTCAGCTGAGCTAAAAATTCGAGAGAGTAATACAAAAATATTAGTATCCTCGAGACCAATGGGAACAGTACCATTTACCAATGGGCTAACCATCCCTGGCACGATTTACCAATGGTTCAAGTGTCCCAACACTATCAAAAAGTTGAATGAGGAAATGCAAGAATATTGGTATCCTTGACATGATTGACCAACGGTAAAAGTACCATTGATCAATGAGGCAGACAATGCCTGACACTATTGTCAAATTATTAACTACTAAAGGAACATTCCTGCCAAATTCGGTTTTAATCCATTAACAAGTACGCATTGTGCCGCAGATGTATTTTCGCCATAGGGTTCAACACTTAAAACACCTTAAAGGACAAGAGTTATGGTTGAATAGTTTTAGTCTCATTAACCAGAATTATGGCCCTTGTTTAAGTGTGTAACCTCTTTATATGCATAGGTCAAATAGATAGAAAAACTTAGTTTTAATTCATCAACAATTGACGAAACCAACGTATTTTCCCCATTGAGTGCAATACTTAAAACGCCTGAAGCATCAATATGGCCCTTGTTTAAAGGTGTGGCCACATAGCTCAAATAGATGTTCCCTAAAGGAAAATATCTGCAAATTTCGGTTTTAATCCATCGATAAATGACGAAACTTGTCACAAACGTATTTTCCCCATAGGCTTCAATACATTGAACATATGGTAATCTCCATAAAGAACACACGCACCTCAACACACACACACACACCCACCCATACACCCCTGGGGTTGGTCTGTAGTTTTAGTAACCACATAAACATACTTACCATTCAATCACTACTTGCCAAATAAAACCTCACCAACATTTAGCTCCAGAAGAAATTCAGCCTATCCTTACACCTCAGAATCAATAACACTTCCTCAATCCATAACTAGGCGTCTAATATAGATTACCTCCATTACCTCAAGGATGGCTACAGTCTAGAGTCTCATATGCAATCCTATATTAAGGCGCACGCTCCTGCTCTGATAGAGAAGAATAACATTCTCAAGTTGAGATAAGGATACGGTAGTTATATCTCTGGATTCATATCTATTTCAAAGGCATATTCAACGTTTATCTTGACTGTTTTATCATTTCCTCTTAAAGTTACTTCACTTACTAGAATGTCTACTTCGCTTACTTGATCCCAAAGTTTTGTCGACCAGAGTAACACTGGCTCCGTCTATTCAAGCAAAGGAATATAGCGCAGAAGAAAACAGGTACATGAATTATGTGGTTACTCCAAGAGCACATGAGGTAGCGGGCCCTCTCAATGGTGGCAGATGCTGTTCCTGTGGCAGGCTATGGCATTTTGTCTGCGAGTGCTTGTGAATAGGTCAAACTTATCATATGCTCTGTATTATATTGGACTCTGACTAATTTTGTTATAATCATGTTGTTAAATATAAAACCTGACAAGACAACATTTAGTAAATTCTGACCCTAACAGGCATTCTTTGTGCAATGGATTCATCCAAATTTCCCCCTGCGACCTTCACCACGAGGACTGCATTCCTCAGTCATCAAAATTCAGTACTGAGCTCTTTCAGTCACTACTACTTTTCTTCATCTTCTTAGACAAAGAATATCCTGGACTTATAATACCGAATACAGAAACGCTTTATGTAATCAGAACTACTTACTCTATCGTCAACTCAACAGCAGATACAATGAACTCTCCTCCATACTCTACATGCATTGTATTGCCAACCAGTTTCAGCACATTTTTCGCTGCAGGTTCAATGGACCACGATGTCCATTAATTAAGCAGTCAGTCAATTATAAAAAAAACGTATTCTGTGCTATCGGTTCAAGAGTTTCTCGAACACACTAATCAGTCTTGTGCGCATGCATTGTAAGCTCATATTGAAAAAATTAGACGAGCATAGGAACATTTTGGCCAAGTTTGATCTAAATAGGTCCAAAAATAAGAAAATGGGCCACTATTGTTGACGATGCACAAACAGACAGGCAAACACAAGATGGGAAGTGATCGCTAAAGGTCAGCTGACTGACAAATCAGCTGGGCTAAAAATTATGAAATGTGCCACTGAAGTAATATCCATTACTTATGGGTCCCATACCGCAGGAAATTGGAAAGGGAGATAACTCCGCTGTTTGTCAACTTATCAGGCTCATTTCATAATCATTATGGCCAAGTTTGACCTAAATCTGTCCAGAGATAACAAAATGGGACACCATTGTTGACGAAGCATCGGCAGGCAGACGGATGGACGCCAAACAAGGAGTGGTCGCACTATAGCTCAGCTGACTGACAATTCAGCTGAGCTAAAAATTCGAGAGAGTAATACAAAAATATTAGTATCCTCGAGACCAATGGGAACAGTACCATTTACCAATGGGCTAACCATCCCTGGCACGATTTACCAATGGTTCAAGTGTCCCAACACTATCAAAAAGTTGAATGAGGAAATGCAAGAATATTGGTATCCTTGACATGATTGACCAACGGTAAAAGTACCATTGATCAATGAGGCAGACAATGCCTGACACTATTGTCAAATTATTAACTACTAAAGGAACATTCCTGCCAAATTCGGTTTTAATCCATTAACAAGTACGCATTGTGCCGCAGATGTATTTTCGCCATAGGGTTCAACACTTAAAACACCTTAAAGGACAAGAGTTATGGTTGAATAGTTTTAGTCTCATTAACCAGAATTATGGCCCTTGTTTAAGTGTGTAACCTCTTTATATGCATAGGTCAAATAGATAGAAAAACTTAGTTTTAATTCATCAACAATTGACGAAACCAACGTATTTTCCCCATTGAGTGCAATACTTAAAACGCCTGAAGCATCAATATGGCCCTTGTTTAAAGGTGTGGCCACATAGCTCAAATAGATGTTCCCTAAAGGAAAATATCTGCAAATTTCGGTTTTAATCCATCGATAAATGACGAAACTTGTCACAAACGTATTTTCCCCATAGGCTTCAATACATTGAACATATGGTAATCTCCATAAAGAACACACGCACCTCAACACACACACACACACCCACCCATACACCCCTGGGGTTGGTCTGTAGTTTTAGTAACCACATAAACATACTTACCATTCAATCACTACTTGCCAAATAAAACCTCACCAACATTTAGCTCCAGAAGAAATTCAGCCTATCCTTACACCTCAGAATCAATAACACTTCCTCAATCCATAACTAGGCGTCTAATATAGATTACCTCCATTACCTCAAGGATGGCTACAGTCTAGAGTCTCATATGCAATCCTATATTAAGGCGCACGCTCCTGCTCTGATAGAGAAGAATAACATTCTCACTCAGTTTCTCAATTCAACACAAAATGTTCTCAAATCATCCCCACGTGGGATGGCTGAGGCCAGATCGTAGTAATTGAACTGTAAGTATGTTTAGGTGGTTACCTAGAATTCTGCGGAATTAAATGTCTCGAATGTGTCCTGTTTGTCAGTGTCCTTGGCCTTTGACCTTGTAACCTCAATGTTATCACGCTGCTTCCTAACATTATAGGTAACCAATGTATCCAAGCTTAGTTCCAATACGATGAATGAGCAGAGGTCAAATATCAATATCAGAATGACATATGGAAGCATGTGTCCATGTTTAGTTCTGGTAGTATGCAAGCAATTCTGAAATATAAATGTAAATGATTTCCTAAACGCAAAAACTTAATGTTGAAAAAGTTGAGGTCAAATAGCAATGTCATAATGACCGTGATCTTTGACTTCGTAACATCACTATCAGCACACATCTCCCTTATGGTATAGGAAACCATGTTTAGTTCAGGTAGTATGAAGCAATTCTGAAATATAAATGCAAAGGCGTTGCTAAACAGAACAACCTAACGTTGAAAAGGCAGATGTCAAATGACAATGTCAAAATGCCCTTGACCTTTGACTTAGTGACCTCACTATGAGCACACATCTCCCTTATGGTATAGGGAAGCATGTGTTAAACTTTATTTCTGGTAGTATGAAGCCATTCTGAGATATAAATGTAAATAATTTGCTAAATGCAACAATTTAAAGTTGAAAAAGCAGAGGTCAAATAGCAATGTAAGAATGACCTTTGACCTATTGACATCACTATCAGGAAACATCCCCCTATCTCCTCCAAAGCTGTTTGGTTGAATTCAACCAAAGTTGTTATGCGAGTGACCCAGACAATTAAGAAATCCCCATGTTCACCGTTTCAACATTTCTACCCCCACCCCACCACCCCCAGTGATGCACACCCCCTGGGAATGAAGCCAAATGTAAATGTCCTCGAGTACTTAAAATTTAGTTGACTTCCGTTCAACAGTTTCGAAGTTGTTACAATCAATTTGATGCTTTGACGACCCTCTCCAGCGACAAACCCGCAAATGTAAATATCTTTTACACTGCAGAATCATTTGGGTAACTCACAAACCAAATTTGTTTGGATTCTTTCCAATGGTTTTGGAGGAGTTGCATTACAATCAATTTGATCGTCGAAAAATGTAGGGATAACAAAAGGTTACATTGATTGGAACACAGCTCCTCCAAAACCATTGGATGGAATTAAACCAAATTTGGTATGTGCGTAACACATATAATTGCAGGGTGCAGGACGTACATTTGTCTATGCCCCAAGGGGGCGGGGGGTGGGGTTGTCAAAAGATCAAATTGATTACAATGTAATTTCTCCGAAACCATTGGATGGAATTCATCTAAATTTGGTATTCGAGTTACCCATATGATTGCAGAGTGCAGGACATTACATTTGGCTCCACACTGGGGGGTGGGGGTAAATTAATTGTAACTCCTCCACAAAGGTTTTGTGGAATTCAACCAAATTGAGTATGCCGAGTAACATATATGATTGCAGAGTGCAAGAGGTTATTTGCATTTGGCACCACCACCCAGGGGTGCGTGTGGGTGGATGTGGGGAGTGTGTGTGTCAAAAGGTAAAATCTGTGAACGTGGGGAATTGCGATGGCAGATCACTGACTATCCAATCTAGTTTAAGATGGATTGTGTGCTACGCCAAGGGATCTTTAATGCTTCAACCCTTTCACGACGAAGTCGGACAAAACCCGCCCATGCAGTGGTCTTGAGGAATGTCCATTTGCAGGCCAAGAAAAGGATCTTTTTTGAAAATTTACCATTGGAATACCTGAACCACCAGTCAATCCAGTGGTTAATTTTCAAAAATAGTCTCTTGGCCTGCGAATGACCATTTTATAAGAAAATAATTTGATTTTCTTGACAAAATTTTGCCACTAAAAGCTTGAATGAGTTGATGTGACTTGGACGGCGTGCCACGCGCTTGAGGCAATCTAGAAGGTAAAATGAACATATGCTGTTGATCGAATTCAGCACATTTATAAATACAAAGAATGTACTGTTCGCCCCTTAATGGTCACATTTCGTAAAAAAATTCAGAATATATGCTAATTGAACATGTATTTGGGGGCGAAGAGAAATGTCTTTTGGAAATTTCCCACTGAAATGATTGAGTTATCAAGCCAGGCATTCCACTCGCAAAAATCGTCTTCTCTTGGTCTGCAAATGAGCATTTCTTAAGAACACTGAAGAGGCTGGTTTTGGTCGGCCTCAATGAGATGGTGGCCGCTAGAGTGAATTAATTTGTCATACTTTGTGTAAGCTTAACATTCTCAAAATCATGAAATTACATGTAAATAAACAAGTTGGAGTCTATATCACTACAGATGATACAGGTCCACACATCATACATTGGATAACACATCATACATTGGACAACACATCATACATTGGATAACACATCATACATCGGATAACACATCATACATGGATAACACATCATACATTGGACATCATACATTGGACAACACATCATACATTGGATAACACATCATACATTGGATAACACATCATACATTGGACAACACCATACATTGGACAACACATCATACATTGGACAAGACATCATACATTGGATAACACATCATACATTGGACAACACCATACATTGGACAACACATCATACATTGGACAACACATCATACATTGGACAACACATCATACATTGGACAACACATCATACATTGGATAACACATCATACATTGGACAAGACATCATACATTGGATAACACATCATACATTGGACAAGACATCATACATTGGACAACACATCATACATTGGATAACACATCATACATTGGATAACACATCATACATTGGACAACACATCATACATTGGACAAGACATCATACATTGGATAACACATCATACATTGGATAACACATCATACATTGGACAACACCATACATTGGACAACACATCATACATTGGACAACACATCATACATTGGATAACACATCATACATTGGATAACACATCATACATTGGATAACACATCATACATTGGATAACACATCATACATTGGATAACACATCATACATTGGATAACACATCATACATTGGATAACACATCATACATTGGATAACACATCATACATTGGACAACACCATACATTGGACAACACATCATACATTGGATAACACATCATACATTGGACAAGACATCATACATTGGATAACACATCATACATTGGATAACACATCATACATTGGATAACACATCATACATTGGACAAGACATCATACATTGGATAACACATCATACATTGGATAACACATCATACATTGGATAACACATCATACATTGGATAACACATCATACATTGGATAACACATCATACATTGGATAACACATCATACATTGGACAACACCATACATTGGACAACACATCATACATTGGATAACACATCATACATTGGACAACACCATACATTGGACAACACATCATACATTGGATAACACATCATACATTGGACAACACCATACATTGGATAACACATCATACATTGGATAACACATCATACATTGGATAACACATCATACATTGGATAACACATCATACATCGGATAACACATCATACATCGGATAACACATCATACATCGGATAACACATCATACATTGGATAACACGTCATATATTGGATAACACGTCATACATTGGATAACACGTCATACATTGGATAACACGTCATACATTGGATAATACGTCATATATTGGATAACACGTCATACATTGGATAACACGTCATACATTGGATAACACGTCATACATTGGATAACACAGCATACATTGGACATCACATCATACATTAGATAACACATCATACATTGGATAACACACAATACATTGGATAACACAGCATACATTGGATAACACATCATACATTGGATAACACATCATACATGCATAACACATCATACATTGAATAGCACATCACACATCGGATAACACATCATACATCAAATAACAGAGCATACATTGGAGATCACATCATACATTGGATAACACATCATACATTGGATAACACATCATACATTGGAAATCACATCATACATTAGATAACACATCATACATTGGATAACACACAATACATTGTATAACACACCATATATTGGACAACACAGCATACATTGGACATCACATCATACATTAGATAACACATCATACATTGGATAACACACCATATATTGGATAACACAGCATACATTGGATAACACATCATACATTGGATAACACATCATACATGGATAACACATCATACATTGGATAACACATCACACATCGGATAACACATCATACATCAGATAACACATCATACATTGGATATCACATCATACATTGGATAACACATCATACATTGGATACCACTTCATACATTGGATATCTAACAACACTATGTGACTATCAATGGATGGTTCCAGTTTATCCATCTATCATATGACATAATAATCAACTACGTGACATGTAGGATGAAGACATAATCAATTGCCTCATGAATGATGTATTGTCATGAATGATGTATCTAAGATAGTCACAAATGTTTAATTGATGCCGGACTAAGCGTTGTACGAATTGTATGTCTTTACAATTTAATAAACATGCTGTTGAATATTTTGAAAGTAATTACTTTCAAAATATTCAACAACTTACCTGTATAGTTTTCTGGAAATTGATAGCCAGGGAGTTCACTGATCGATCGATTGCAACAGACAAAGGCTTGGTGGAGCTTGGCTAGAGATGGGTGGGGCATAGTTAAAAATGGATTCCATTATACTGCGGGCTGCAAATTTTCTATGAAACAAGATGCCAAGGGAACTGTATTGCTCACCTGGAATTATTGCCCACTGGGCACAACCGAACAAAACGAGATGACCACTGGAAAAATTTACCAATCAAATTTCAGTGAAGGTTTAGCCAAGTTTTATTCAAACTGGCCCAGTCGTTAATAGTCTTTTTATGATTTTCTTAGAAATTTGCAGAAAATACAAGATGGCCACCAAAAATGATCAAATTTGATAGATTCATGGTGGACATGTTTTTTTTTACATATCAACTTTGTTTTTGCGAAAACTAGGCAAATCAAGTTTCCTCGAAAAAACGTGGTTCAGCTCTTGCCAAGTTGCCCTAGATCATATTTCATGTTAAGTAGTGTCAACTTATTCAAAAGGATGGTTAAAGAGGCCATAGAAATCTACAAGCATCAACCAACCATGAACAGAGACGAGGGCTACCATATACCAGCAGTCTACCAGTCCATGCTGTCACGTGACTCCACAAGAACTGACCAGAGTGACGTTGCCAGCGACCGTCAGTTAGTGCTGAAGAAGTGACCGAGATGGTCACGAAAGCTACACTCAAACAATTTCTACATCCCGGAGAGGTAACTAATTTTTCCTTATTATGAATCATCCTGGGATCGGGACCAACTTTTTCGGAAATATAGTTCATGAGGTTTGCATCGATGCCCCAAGCAGTTTCAGAGATAATATTTCCAAAAATCATCCAAAATCCAAAATGACCACCAGCCAAATTGGCCGATCAGGTTCATTTGAACTTGAATCTCTATGTCCTAAGGATTGTTCCTTCCAACTATAATTGAAATCGGCCCTGTGGTTTTAAATTTCCCATTGCTTTAGTATGGGAGATTTTGGCTGGAAAATGATCCAAGATGGCCACCAAACCATTTATCCGACAGTTTCGAAAATGGCAAATTTGAAATTAGAATACCAAAAAACATATATAAAACCAATTTCAGCCTCAAAAGCCATCAAATAAAAAAATCCAATATCGTCGCCAAACACGCAACATTTTGATTGGCCCACGGGCGGTAGGGCTGGGCGGTTTGGCATAAAAGAAAACCGGTGACAGTATCACTAATTAAACCGGTGTTAACGAAATACCGGTTTAAGGGGTTCGAATGATCGAAAATAATTTGAAATATGAAAATATGCCGTTTTCATTAGCTACAATACATGTATTTTGCGATTTGACAACTGACGTAAATTGCCACAAAATTAGAACGGTAACTACGTACGACTGCTCACTTCGACGCTATCTATATCAAAATAGTAGTTAAAATAAATAAAATAAATAAAGTCTGGTTCATGTGATGTCGTGAAAATAGAACTCTAACTACTAAAATGTTGATTTTCTACACTGTTATTAGGTAACTATTTTCGAAAGCGTAGTAAAATCTATCGCTTGTAAGTAGGAAGGCGGATATGAGAGCGAGTTTAAGCTCCTAGTAGAGTACCGCACATATGGGTAGAGTTCATATAACCACCTACTGTATGATCTAGTCTAGTAAATCATGTGTTTGTATTCGAGTACTTGGTATTTAGTAATACTCCTCAATAAACTGTCGTTCAAGCGGGTGAATGTTATTCAACACGTAACTAAAGAGTAGTCATTTCCCGGAAATCGTGCCTCAAGAATTCTCACAAAAAATTATTTTTTTAGGTTTATATGTCATATAATAAAGAGATTATGATAATTTGACAACATAAACGCAATGATTCGTGAATCTAACTTAAATCTACTTAAATCAACACTCCGTACTTGAAGATATACGAAGACGGAAAAGACTGGGATGTGATTCTAACGCCTATCGAGTAACTACTCCGCCAACGTAAGAAGCGACTTAATCGTTTTCATTTCTCAGGCGTTCAAGCAATTTGTCTTGTATGTCTTAGTCCGTGATGGATCATTTTATGTTTGTCGAAATCTAAGGGAAATAATGATTTGTTTGGATTGGGAGTTCATTATATAGTGTCGTTGTTTTCGCAATGCGTTTCTTGATTTTTTTTTTTTATATCGTCACATTTGGAATCCTAATTAAACATAGTACAAACTCGAATTGAAAAAAGGATTATTTGTTGCAAAGAAGAAATTTACATTTTCAAATTATTCAATCTTACATTGAACCCGCAAAGCTTACGTCATGTAAAATTCATTGCTGGCAAATCAAATCATATTTGCCGAGGGTCGTCCTCGGCCGATTTGTTGGGATTTCACCAACACCCTTGCTTTCCCACGGCTAATAGTTATAGATGACTGTATTTTATGTCTCTAGTAGCAAATGGTTACACTAGATGATAATATTAAACTGCAAGTCAAGAACAAACTAGTTTAGGACAGTCTTTTTGCACAATGGCGATCTTACGGACGGTTTTTCAGTTTTTTATTTTTGTAATGGTTTTTAAACCGTCGCCATAAAAAACCGTGAGACGGTGTGAAACCGGTATACCGCCCAGCCCTAACGGGCGGCCATGTTTTTTGACTGATCAACTTCCTTTGAACAAAAATATTCCCCAATTTCGGCCTGATCCCTTCAGTGGTTCTAGAGAACTTGTTTTTGCAAAAACTAGGTCATCCAAGATGGCCGTCGAACCATTTGGTCAATCAAGTTCTCTTGACATATCTCTTGCCCTAGATGATATTTCATGAGTTTTGAATCAATCACCAAAGCAGTTTTGGAAAAGACATTTAAAGACGTTTCTAAAAATTGGCTAAAATCCAAGATGGCCACCGACCAAATTGGACGATCGGCTTCATTTGTACAAACTTGAATCTCTATGCCATAAAGATGCACCCTGCCGCATCCGACCGTTTATCCGACAGTCTCGAAATGGCTAATTTGAAATTAGAATACCCAAAAGCATATATAAAACCAATTTCGGTCTCAAAATCCATCAAATAAAAAATCCAATATAGCCACCAAACATGCTACATTTTGATTGGCCCACGGCAGCCATGTTTTTTTTATGGATTAACTTCCCTTGAATATACTTTAATGGTCCTTAGTCAATAATCATATCTCCCGAATTTCAGCTTAATCCCTTCAGCGGTTCTGGAGAAAACTAGGCCATCCAAGATAGCCGCCAAACCATTTGGTCAATCAAGTTCTCTTGAACAAACTTGGTTTACCTCTTTCCCTAGATGATGTTTCATGAGTTTTGAATCAATTCCCCAAGCGGTTTCGGAGATTTTTAAAGACATTTCTAAAAATCAGCCGAAATCCAAGATGGCTACAGGCCAAATTGACCAATCAGCTCCGTTTGAAAAAACTTGGATCTCTATGCCCTAAGGATCCTTCCTGTAAAATATAATTGAAATCGGCCCAGTGGTTCTTGAGATGTCGCTTAAAGAAAAAGTTGACAGATGGATGGTCGCCATGGCATAAGCGCACTCGGCCATTCTAGCCACGTGAGCTAACTAGTAAAGACTACTGATAATGTGGGATGAGCACACAATGCTCAACATATATATGCGTAGCTAAATCCACCATTAAACTTCGCTTTGCAAAATATGTAGGTGGAAATTAGTCCCATAAAGTAATCACTCTCAATTAAGAAACTAAAGGCCTTAAGGCTTGCATGTTCAGTGTTCGTAGAATGGTTGAAAAACTTTAACATTCAGCGAATCATGGAAAAGCACAGAAAATTTGAAAATTCTTTTCATTTTGATGGATACTGGATGGTATAGAACAAATCTGTAAAGTTTTATTGTGATCTGACAAGATGCAAAGACATCACTGTTAGAACAAGAGCTCTGAAAATGGTGCATAATACCCCACCATGATGACAAACCAATGAATGAGAGCTATCTGAAAATAGCGATTTCTTCCTCAGACCCAGACAAGTCATCTTACGAAGTTTCAAAGTGATCCGCTAAACGGTCATGGAGTTATTGTCCGGAAACCAATTTTCAAGATGGCCACTGGTGGCCATATTGGATTTCGGATAATCTACAATTTTGATAAGTTTCTTCGATTTCCTTAGACCTAGTCCAGTTTATCCTATGAAGTTTCAAAGCGATCCGATAAACGGTAACGGAGCTATCAATCGGAAACCAATTTTCAAGATGGGGGTGAGGGAGGGTTGGAGGTTTGAAATCTAAATACTCTTAGACTTCATTTATTGCATTTATGCAGGAATATATTTACCTTGAACTGCTGAAAAGTGAGGACATTACATATGTTATCCCAAACCACAAAATGTGGAGGGGTCAAGTCCCCCACCCCCTGTTCCCCAACAAATCATGCTGATGCCCTGATGACTTAAATATCCCTTGGAAAACAAACATTCTTTTGATTCTCGGTACCTACTACTGTAGATGCCATTTAGATCGCTATGTCTAGTTATCCTCAGCTTCGTGTAGAGCTCAACAAAAATTTATTAACATTGCACGTTTTGTAATAGTTCATACCACTCATCACCAACAGCATTTATGCCGGGGTGAGAGGCCTCTTCATATGTCGGATCTTGTGCTTTAACACATAGGCTCTGAAAGCTTTGTGAACATTGGGTGGGGGCAATATCTTATTATGTTACTTTACATATACACAACATCACTAGGTGGGATAAACCTCTACATATTTATTTCAATATTTATATTTACATTTCTTATGTATTTGCTGCATAAGAGTGTAATTTATAAATACAGATTAGAATACACCTTTCATTATGCTAGTGATATTTATATTAATAAATTCTAAGCGATTTTTAGAGCATCTAAACGATGGTCTATATAGTGAAATGGCTTGACACATATATGTACACTAAAGTAAAATCACTTCATATCTTTTAATTCTAGGATATTATTGATAAAGTAAATATTTTACAATAGACCACACAAACCGGCGATTATAACCCCCTAAATGTTTACACAACGAGTGTTCGATAAAGCGTGTCAATGCTCTCATTCATCTTGAAGTAATGACTGACAGGAGGCAACATTCACCTGAAAAAATAACATAAATGAGCTAAGCCATTTTTTTCTGAATTCTGAAAAATATATTTCAATGTAATCTAAAGTGAAACTTACTGAAAATTACTTGTTGCACCTTCAGTCAGATTATTGTCAAAGACTCAAAATAATAAGCTGGTCTAGAGGTTGACTATATATCCACAAGATGAACTTGAAACTTACAACAAAGACTAGCACGAGAGAAGCAAACAGCATAATGGTTAACCATTTAACGCTCTGTAGTTGTCTTGAGAAATTACCATTTGCAGACCAAGTCAAGACTATTTTTGAATATTTATGAATGGAATGGCTGGCTCGATAACCGAGTCAGTCATTCCAGTGATACATTTTCCAAACCAATCTCTTGGTCTATACATGGACATTTTCTACAAGAGAATTACAATTTTCATGAACCAAATTGGATAGTTTAATGGGTAAAGAATAAAGCATCTATTTATACAATGTACATGTGGATTATTGGTATAATAATTATGGTGGCAAAATTATGTTTAATGGAGACACGCATTATAAGACAGAAAACTGTTCAATGCAGATTAACCCTTTCATGATGAAGTCATCCCAAACAGGCCTCTGCAGTGGTCTTAAGGGATTCCATTTGCAGGCCAAGAGAACACAATTTTTAAAGATTTATCAATGGGATTGTTGGCTCGGTAACAAAGACAGTCACTCCAGTGGTAAATTAACAAATAGGCTTCTCTTGGCCTGCAAATTTACATTCAATAAGCAACGATTTTAATTTTCTTGAACAAATTTAGCCATTAAAGGGTTAAAACATCAACCATTATTGAATTTTGATGATTAGTCAATATTACTATAGCAACAGTGATTAAAGATAACTGGAAATTACAGTCAAATGTGCTAGTGTCTGGATTACATGGTGCAGGTGACCTCCCGTTTTACGCGACCATTCTCATCTCTCTCAAAGCAAAATTCTATAGTAAAGGGCTGTATTAAATGGCCACCTGTCTAACGTGACCAGCGATCACTGTTTTTTATACCGCAAATGGATGCTTACCTGCATTACGTGACCAAATTTTGACAGATGATATGAATTTTTCATGAAGACATTGTTTGCAGAAGTTTCAGTCATAGAAGTCGTAAACTAATGGTAGCTGTTATTGGAGAGGCCAGAATAATCGATTAGTTACTCTTTGCTACAAAAAACATTTTTATAATACTTTTCTAAAAAAGCCTATCAAAGTTATTTTAATAGATCTCATAGACCTTGATAAAAAAAAATCTAAAATTTATGTTTTCCTGAGCTAGTATTACATAATGTCAGCATGTTCAATGTTATAAAATAGGATTTCAATTTCGAAATTAATACTTTGTCATGAATGATATTTTATCAATTATTACAGCCTGGTTAACGTAAGATTTGTTCTCTCAGATTCATTCAGCTTTATAGTGACAGACTTAAAGACATTGTGTCCCATTAAATAGAGACACGTTTGCACAAGATATGAGAATGAGCTGCCTGTTGATTTCTGTACAATGTTACCCAGCATGAAATGCCCTGACTCCATAATTGTTGTAATTATTGCATGCCATATTTGTTTAGCCTATTGTCTGTGCAGGCCAATATTTCTCAAACAAAATGAACTTGCCGGCAAGTGCAACTGTTCATTTGTCAGCCAGTTCTGGAAGCAAAAGCATGCACATAGGACATATTCATAGCAGTACATTCGAGCCTGTATTTTAATACTGTTCATCTCAAGGGTGTGAAAGATTGTGAAAAACTTCATTTTTTTTCTGGTACATATGGTATGGTGTCAGATTCTCAATTAATTGCTATTGTATTCAGAAATTATAATCTGCTTGTGTTTATATTCTGAACGCCCAATAGGATCTGGCAAGTCTGCTTGGAGGCACATTTAGTGTAATCTGGCCAATGAGAGCACACTGAGCAGTGACGATTCTAGGAATTTTTCAGAGGGGACAACCAGTAAAAAATTTCCCCCATTGGTAAAATCTTAAGAAAGTAAGAATCTTTCTTGCATTCTGCGTAAATTCAGACATTTTGAGAAGATATCCTTTGCATCTTGGGCAATAAAATTCTGTGCAAATAATCTGGAAAGTTCCAAGGGCCATAATTCTGACAGGTAAGTGACAGGTAGCGCTGCGTAAAGTGACAGACACCATGACAGATGGTTCAAACTGATTACAAGGAAAATTCTGTTAACCCTTTAACACTCAAGCTGGTAAAAAATGGCTTCTGTAGTAATCTTGAGAAATGTCTATTTACAGAACAAGATAACATTATTTTTGAAAACTTACAACTGGAATCAAGCCAGTCATTCCAACAGTAAATTTTCAAAAATTGTCTTCTTGTTCTGCAAATGGATATTTTTTGTTGAAAAAATAGAAATTTTCTTGAACAAAGTTGAATTAGTTATATCATGCATTCTCCTAAAGTAAATGTGATTGTGTGTTCGGGACTACCTGCACAAAGTCTCAGAGCGTCACAGTGACATACCTGTTATATTAGCCTACTGTTATTTGTAATCATGTGGAGGCTGTGGAAATCGTTGCAGTAGCTTGTTCACCTGCTTGGATGGAAGTCTTCCTTTAACTGCATGATAAATACCCTTCTCTTCATCCATCTTCTTTTGCTGCTGACTTTCCTGTGAAAATCAAGATATACTATAATTCGTCAGGTACAATAAAAGAATTTATGAATTGGTCAAGAAAGTGAGGAGTGATTTGAAAAACACAGCGCCCTTCAATTTCCAGCTTAACATCATTTCCAAAATGAACATTGACCTTATGGAATAATGGCAGACCTCAATATTACACAGAACCTAAAGGTTCCAGTAACCAGTAACTTCGTACCCAGTCGGTTAAATCACGGAACGCAAAATTTGCTACTCATTGTTGCAATTTATCAGTATAGATTATTCACCTAACTGAAATTCAGTTTCCCGTAGATTCCCATCAGCATAAAAGCACAAAACAAAGAACAGGTTCAGGTATTAAACGTCTGAAATTTCGAGGCCTGTAATGGCCACTCAAAACTCTGCAGAAATTTTTTTTTTAAATATCACACCAGTACATTTATCCCTTCTCTACCTTCGCATAGGAACATGGATATGATTGTGATACTTTATAAACACATCTCTGATATTTCATAAGACCTGTGATAATGGATAGCGAGGGCGAAGCAGTGGCTTGTGGGTCTCCTACATGTTGACTCAGACAATAGACAATCTGTCTAATTAACCCATTAATGGTCAAGCCAGACAGAAATTATCTTTGATGTAGTCTTTAGAAATGTCCACTTATGCTCAAGAGGACTATTTTCAAACATATACTACTGGAATGCCTGGCTCAATAACCGAGCCAGTAATTCCAGTGGTAAATTTTCTATTAAACTATAAATCCATGGATTTTCAAAAAGAAAATTTGATTTTCATGACCAATCTTGACCATTAGCCCTTTAATGATAAAGATTGGTAAATAAAATCATAAATTTTACTCAGTGAATGACAATTTGCAGGCCAACAGAAAGGTAAATTTGAAAATTTACAACTCGAATGACTGGTTCGGTTATCCCAAATGAACATTCGCCAAGCCCACTGTAGAGGTCATTTCTGGCCAAGCAGACAGTTAAAGCATTAAATGGCTAGACAAGCATCTTCTTGTGGCCATAAAAGACATTTCTAATGGGATGTGACAAATGCACTAAGCATCCATCTTTAGCCACTGCATGTGCGGCTACTTAACCCTTCTTGTGTCAACAGCGCCTCAAAGCGCTCAAGATACTACATGATATATAAATTAAACATTTTGCTGGTCAGTATTTTTCAAGATATTTTAATTTTACTTTATTATTTTTGTAAATTTACCACTGAAATTTTTTCCGCCGGCTTGACCATTAAAGTGGTAATGGTAAAGAAAATTAAAGTTTTTACTCAACCAGTATCTATCTGCAGGCAGAGAAGAGTTTTTTGAAAATTGACCACTAGAATTACTGGCTCGGTTACCGAGTCAGTCATTCTAGTGGTAAGTATTAAAAAATCCTCTTCTCTAGGCCTTTGAAATAGCCATGTCTGAAGACCACTGCAAAGTTGTTTATTGATCAGTTTGACCATTAAAGGGTTAAGTTGACACAACAAGTTAAATGCTGTAAAAGTTACGATAGAGGTCATAGAAATAACAGCTTCAAAATGAAAAACTCATTAGTGACATAATTTATTGTGTTACAAAACTAATTGAAAATCTTCATTGAGTAGGCCTACAGCTTATATGACTATTGCAAAACAACAGTACTAGCCAACTGCTTTTCAACACCAAAACAAAATATTTATGTCCTTAGTGTTGGTATAATTCTGCAATTTTTTTAACTAATCAGGGTCTGGAAGGATTAAATTAAAGATTTTAAAAATGTGGTTTAGTGCCTTTTTGACTGATAACATTCTTCATTCCGCAAGCTCATGATATGAAGTGATTTTAATTGGCAGCTGCAATATTAGGGTTAAATATCTATTGCCATTCTTGTGCATTTAAGTTTCATACATTGAATAAAGATCCAAGACCTTGTACTGGCTTACATTATCCACACCTGGAAACTATTAAAGAATTATAATTACCTGTCATTTTCTAATAAAATGGTGAACCATGAAATTAACATTTCTCATTATTATCTCATATAAGGCTTGAATTCGCAGTTCTCATAGTTACTCATGCAGCCGATGGTCGAAGGTCACTGTGAGTATTTGCAGTTGGTGCTGTCTGTTTGACTGTCTGTCTGTTTATCCGAGCGATATCTCCAGATTCCAAGCAGTTAGAATCACCAAATTTGTCATATAGGAATCAAAACGAGTTTGAGGTTAAACATCTGTGTCACAGGGTCACTAAGTGCATGCAGAAATACACATTTTTAGCCATTAATCGGGAACACAAGTAGTTAAAATGACAAAATTTGGCCTGTTCATTCACATTACATGTGGCTAGAAGTTCTGAGATTCAGGACAAAGCATCAAATAGCTAGGTGGGTCATGAAGCGCATACTGGAATACACATTTTTGGCCATAATTCTGGAACGCAAGAAGGTAGAATCAACAGATTAGCACACACCTTCACAAATTACGACAGTTTCTGATTGCTTGAGATTGAGGTCAGTGGGTCAACTATTTAAGTCACGGGAATCACTACGCGCACTGTCAAGACAGAGCGCAAAGGTGTGTCAGCATCTCACTCAAGGGCATACTAATTGCTCCTTTTACATACCGTACTACATTGTAACTCCTGCTAATTTTGAAAAAATGTTGCTTACTGTTGCTGTTGCAGTATATGACACCAATAGCCTACAGAAACATGTTTCAAAATAGAAGCAGCAGATCTCACTTCACATAAGCGAACTAAATTTTAAGATTCTTTATATGCACTTGTTATATAGCCCGTTTAACCCTTTAACACTCATATCAGCCAAAAACAACTTCCACAGTGGTCGTGAAAAATGACCATTTGCAGACCAAGAGAATATTTTCGAAAATTGACCACTGGAATGACTGGCTCGATAACCGAGCCAGTCATTCCAGTGGTCAACTTTCAAAAATCCTCTTCTCTTGGTCTGCAAATGGACATTTTCTATGAGAAAATTTAAATTTTCTTGAACAAATTCGAGGGTTATAGTGTTAACGGTCAAGATTGGTAAACAAAAATTAGCTCAATGAACATCCATTTGCAGACCAAGACATGCAAGAGAAGACTATTGTTTGAAAATTTACCACTGAAATGACTGGCTTGTTTAACAATCCAGTCATTCCGGTTGTAAGTTTTCAAAAATAATCTCTTAGACATTCTTTGGGTCAAAAGTCTTCTTGCCCAATCTTGAACATTAAAGTGTTAAAATACATGTACCTGTATTATATTTTCAATTAAAAAATATCACCTATTTTAAATCGTTTTATTTTTAAATAGAAACTATGTACTGGCTATAAATGAATAATACTTCTAAATATTTTAATTTGACAGTATAAAATGTGGAAAGGGATCAAATTCAAAGAATAATAATAATAATTCCTATTATTTTGGCAATAAAAATGTATTCATTTATTATGTAGAATAAAGTATTATTATACCATTGCCGCCATAATCATGCAGGTGCAAGGCGTGTTGTATTCACTCCCACAAGAATAAGGTTCAGTGGACAGTTTATATGGCAAATGGAAAATCTCTTCAGCACACACCTGAACAAACAGGTGTAAATGAGATCAATTCGATGACAGCCAACAGCTTGGGAAGAACTGAACTCACACCCTATTACAACCTATACGCCATAGATATTATTTACTACACAGAATAATAGTGAAAAATTTATGAATATTTTCAAATTAATGTGACAGAAAATTGTTTGTGCCTGTCCTGTCTCAAGTCATGCAAAGGCAAGTCTAAGCGAAGGTTTTCTCAACATATTGCTTAGGTTTAACCCTTACCACTATGATGTCAAAATTTTTAATTTTCAAATTAAAGTAAGAGATGAACTGGTGTTCGTTTTTCAACAAATTTGGTGGAAGATGGTGCTGTCGTAGACAGCAGCATCCTCCATCAAAATTGTTGAAAAATGTACACTAGTTTCTTTGCTATTGACACAGTACAAGATAGAATATTGACATTAGAGTGGTAAGAGTTAACCCTTTAGCCATTGAAATTTCAGCATCTCAGTTTCAAAACACATATACAGGAAAGCTGTTTAATATTTTGAAACTAATTTGACTGGAATCTGTTGCATTCATATGCAGAGACAACTCCCAGTCAAATTGGTTTCAAAATATTCAGCAGAATATTCTTCACATCATAAAAAAGTTGTCATTTCTAGTTTGTGAATACAGCTTGAGAAAAGTCAATGTCCATCATGTAGATATCAAATTGCTTATTAATAATGAATAATAATCAGAGCCGAGTACAGAGAGTAATTATGTATGAGGTGTTTATTTGAACAGCCGTATCATGTACCACAGCTGTTCATGACAAATCCTGTTACTGAAAATTAGCTCAATATTTTCGAATGTCTGAATATGTACATGATAACAAGAGGCTCAAGGGGCCGTTATCGCTCACCTGGACCATAGGCATTTCAACTAGAACATTCATTAACAATAAGTAGAACTCTAATGAGTTGAGCAGACTTGTAACAAGAAAACAGGGGCCATGTTGCTTTATGTATCAACTTTTCTTGAAGAAATTTAATGGCCCTCAGTCATCAATATCATCTCCCAAATTTCTGGCCGATCACCAGCAGTTCTGGAGAAGTCATTTTCTCAAAAACTAGGCCATCCAAGATGACAGCCGAATGATTCAGCCAATCAAGTTCACAAGTGAACAAATTTAGTTCAGCGCTTGCCCTAGATGATATTTGATGAGTTCTGAATCGATCCCTCAAACAGTTTCGAAGATTTTTAAAGAAATTAAAAAAAATCAGCCAAAATCCAAGATGGCCACGGGCCAAGTTGGCCGATTGGCTTCGTTTGAACAAACTTGAATCTCTATGCCCTAAGGATGCTTCCTGCCATATTATAATTGAAATTGTCCCAGTAATTGTCGAGAAGACATTTTAAGTTTCCCATTGCTTTAGTATGGGAGCTTATGGCAGGAAAATGATCCAAGATGGCTGCCAAACCGTTTATCTGACCCTTTCAAAAATTACAAATTTGAGATCAGAATACCGAAAAACACATATAAAACCAATTTCGGCCTCAAAATCCATCAAATAAAAAAAATCCAATATGGCCGCCAAGACCGCTATGTTTTGATTGGCCCACGGCGGCCATGTCTTTTTACGGTTCAACTTCCCATGACAAACTTTAATAGCCCTTAGTCTCTAATCATATGTGCCAAATTTTGACCCGATCCTTTCAGCGGTTCTGGGGTTGTTTTCGCTAAAACTAGGTCAACCAAGATGGCTGCCGAACCATTTGACCAATCAAGTTCCCTTGAACAAACTTGGTTCAGCTCTTGCCTAGATCATATTTCATGAGGTTTGCATCTATCCCCCAAGAGGTTTCGGAGATGGCCTAACGAGGCTTCCTGCCAAATACAATTGAAATCGGCCTAGTGGTTCTTGAGAAGTCATTTAAAGGAAAAGTTGATGGACAGACGACGGGTGGATGAACGACGGATGGACGATGGACAGTCGCCATGGCATAAGCTCACTTGGCCTTTCAGGACAGGTGAGCTAATAACCAATTAAACATATTGTTAAATAATTATATCATTAAATATCAACTAACAAACTTACTGCTTAACTCTTTAATGGTCAAGCTGGCCAAAACCAGCTTCTGCAGTGGTCTTGAGGACTGTCCATTCGCAGGCCAAGAGAAGACTATTTATGAAAATTTACCATTGGAATGACTGGCTCGGTTATTCCAATGGTAAATTTTCAAAAATGGTTTTCTCTTGGCCTGCGAATGGACATTTAATAATCAAATATTTAGAATTTCTTGACAAAATTTGACCATTAAAGGGTTAAATAGTAGGCTCTTAAAATAGTACTTCTATTATTTGTATATATATAATAATTATGTGTGATCTAGAATCACCCTGAGTGATATACACATAACGGACACTAAACAGATGGGTATGCATATTTATACACAGTACCCATGCCTATAGTCCAGTATATCGAAAATTAAAAAATGCTAAAATTTAGTTTAATATGTTAATAATAATTTGCCTGGAAACTGTTGCTGTTAAAGTCAACAGCAACAACTTCCTGTCACATTATTTTCAAAATATTATTCAAACAGCTTGCCTGTATGGTTGCTTTGAAAATTAAATATTGAGATGCCAGTTTTGAAGACCTAGGCATTTATGAAGATATTTTGACTGGGAGGGGTGGACTGGGTGGGGGGGGGGTGAAGGGTGAACTGGGGACTGGGAAAGGAGAGGGTGGCTCCTTCTTACAGTGTGGGACTCTATGGATCCTTCATGGGGAAAAATTGGGTTGCATGAGACAATGGCGCAGCAAAGCAGTGGCTTCATTACACCTTTAATGGGCAGGTTATTATTGTATTTAGTCTGTCAACAGTCACATGCCAGTGAATGAGCTCACTTCACATTAGTTTCCCACTCATGTTATTGGCACAATCAGCTGCTGCATCATGTACATGTAATCGCGTATGTTACCTTGTAGCCTCCATTTCTTGTTTGAATGATTCTTTTATGTCAGATAGAAAATCTGCTGGCTACGTGGCAAATACAATGTCAAATAGGCGGCAACACTACCCAGTCAATTTATTTTGTTTCAAAATAATCAACAGCTAACCTGTATAGTTTTCTGGAAATTGAAATTCATAGAGTGCAGGGATCTATTGATCTCAACATGGACAAAGCGTGGGTGGAGCTTGGCTAGAGATGGGCATGGAATAGTTAAAACTGGATTCCTTCATTAACTCTCATTACGCGCGTCCGTCAGACTTTGCCTAACTCCACACAGATGCTATTCCGTGAATTATCGTGTCGTGATGCACCGGCGGTGTGTAAATAATTATCATATAACCATAACTATTTGCTGTGTGGTAAACAAACAATCAAACACAATAAAATAAAAGCAACCATAAAATATTGATTATCAAGAACAATGAACCACATTCCATACACACTGGTAGACTGTCTCATGCTAAGATTTTATTTAATTTTCTTACTGACATCCCCATACCATGGCTGGAAATAAGGGAATTTATTAGGTGGTCATGACCTTTCAAGCTTTTTCTTGGGAAAAAACTTCCTAGCATGGGGTCTATACTTCCACAAGAAAAAGTTATTGGTTTGTCTGGCCTATATCGTGTCCCTAATTGTTATGTCCCATTCAGGCCATATAAAAAATAAATCAAAAATGAAATACTATCAAATTAAAATCATCTCGAAGTCAGGGCAGAATAATGATCTCTAAACTTAGTGTTTTCGTTCATAGGCTAGCTGAAAGCAAACAGACTCATGAGACGTGGCTTGGATATATTTACACTACACAGTTGACTTGACAGAAGACTACTCTTAGATTTGGAATAGTCTGGCTCAAGAAACTTGTAAATAAGTTCTTCATTTAACACTTTAATGGTCATGCCGGCCAAAATCGGCCTCTGCAGTGGTCTTGAGGAATGTCCATTTGCAGGCCAAGAGAAGACTATTTTTTAAAATTTACCACTGGAATACCTGGCTCGATAAGCGAGGCAGTCATTCCAGTGGTAAATTTTCAAAAATAGCCCTGCCTTGGCCTGCTAATGGACATTCAACATTCTCATAAGCAAATAATTGAGTTTTCTTGACCAAATTTGACCAGTAAAGGGTTAAAACATATACTGATGCCAACATTTACCGTTTGTTAAGTACTAGATTTTTTAAATAATTTTGACGAAACATAATTTTAAAATGGATGCTCTGGGGGCATTTTCAGCATCGATATATTCACATACACCCCTTATTTTAAGCCCTGCCTTCGTGTGTGTGCGTGCGTGTGTGCGTGCGTGCACATGCGCGGAGCCCCATATTAAGAATATATTATTCAGCCAAAAGAGAAATACGGCTTCAATGTAGTTTGAAGGTTATTTGCATAATTCTTGATTCACTAGTATGTTTACATATATGTACGATTAATAAGTGTGCATATATTAGACAACAGCTGGAGCTTTGGAAACCAGAAATGGGGTTGCAATGCAACAAAGAAGCTCAATTATACAACTTTATGACGTATAAAACTTGACTTCAAATACGATTCTACTTACACACATGAAGCCTAAATACAGAATACAGTAAAAATTTGACTAAAGGACGCAGTTCTTTGGCCAAATTACATGTTCTAGGGAGGGGGGTGCATCCTATAATTGAGAACATTCCGTGAGCACATTTTTGGGTCAAAGTTTTTCTTAAAAAGTCAAAGATTATACCACAGAAATTGAACTAAATGCTGCCCTAGACAATTTGCGCCACCTGATGACTATGTTTAATGTATACTCCAAAAACACCAAGCGGAAGTGAAATTATTAAATTGGGCCACCTAAATATTGCTTATTCTTTAATAAATATCACTTATTACATCAAAATTAATCCAGAATTTGACAAAATGACGTCGAGAAAAGATACATGTATAAATCACGTGATTCACCTCCAATCGCAAAAGATCTTTATTCTAATTAGAGCGAATATTCGGATATAAATATTCTGGACTTGGAAATTGCTATATATTATCATTGTGCGATAGGAACTGAACGTTCCTGTACCCGTTTGATAACCAACTCCCGTTAGCGCATAAGATTACACAGCGCCTCCAATCGCAAAAGAGCCAGATAACCAACTCCCGTTAGTGCATAAGATCACACAGCGCCACCAAATGCAAAAAAGGCATTATATTCTGTTTCTGTCACGTGATTTCTATATTTTCAAGAGACATTTTATGCCAAAAATAGATTGATTTTGATGTAATAAATGATCTTTATTGAAGATACACGATATTTAGGCGGTCCTATTTAATAATTTCTCTTCCACCATGATAATTTTTAGTCATACATTAAACATAGCGCTGAGTGATGGTAATTTTTTATACCAATTTTTGATTGTTTAAAGGTAAGTTTTTCTAAATTTAACAGCGTCTTGTACTTGAATACAAGAGTTTTTTGGGTGGATTTTGGTCAAATTTGGGACAGCGTCCTATATTCCAGGCCGCCTTTAGTCGAGAAATCACGGTACTTATCAATGCAATTTGCCAAATTCCGGCCCGATCCGTTCAACAGTACTGGAGAAGTTTTCGCGAAAACTAAGGCATCCAAGATGGCCACTGCTCCATTTGGCCAATCAAGTTCTCTTGAACAAACTTGATCCAGCTCTTGCCCTAGATCATATTTCATGAGGATTGCGTCGATCCCCCAAGGGGTTTCGGCGAAGATTTTTGAAGACTTTTCTAAAAATCAGCCAAAATCCAAGATGGGCATTGGCCATTTTGGCCGATCGGCTTCGTTTGAAAAACTTGAATCTCTATGGCCTACAGAGGCTTCCTGCCAAATATAATTGAAATCGGCCTAGTGGTTCTTGAGAAATTGTTTAAAGGAAAAGTTGGTGGACAGATGGTGGACGGACGACAGACGGTCGCCATGGCATAAGCTCATTTGGCCTTTCAGGCCAGGTGAGCTAACTAGATGGACTACATCCCATGTGTAGAGCCCTGTAGTTCTTCCACATACCACACATACATGTAATGTGTGACAGTGTCACGAAATAAGGATTTCTTAAATAGAATGAATCAAATGTCTACTGAAAATCTCTAACATTTTTCTAACTCTTTAAGAGAAAAATCACATAAAAAATAAAGCATATAAAAATATGTAAACAATTTTAAAATCATTTTCATTATGATTGAATCTGGATGCAATGATGGCATAGATAAAATCTGTAAAGTTTTATTTACATCGGATAAACCCATAATGAATTAAATGTCCATTAAAGTCCAATACCTGTAAAAATATGGAACAAATTTGAGAATCATTTCAATTATGATGGGCACTATTATGTAATGATTATATAGATCAAATCAGTACAGTTTTATTAACATTGGATAAGTCTTTGATGAATTAAATGTCCATTGAACATTTACCTTATTGGTGGGGAAAAATAAGTCTAACCACTGTAGAAATATGGAAAAAATTTGAAAATCATTTCCTTTATCCCAACCTTAGACAAAATCCAAAATGACCGCCAGCCAAATCGGCTGATCAGGTTCGTTTGAACAAATTTGAATCTCTATGGCCTAAGGATGCTTCCTGCCAAATATAATTGAAATCGGCCTAGAGGTTCATGAGAAGTCGTTTAAAGGAAAAAATTGGCGGACAATGGACAGATGATGGATGGGCAGTCGCCATGGCATAAGCTTACTTGGCCTTTCAGGCCAGGTCAGCTAACTAGTTGGATTGTGTCCCACGTGTAGGCCTCTAGTTCTTCCGTATATCACCCATACATGTATGTGTGGCAGTGTCGCAAAATAAGAATTTCTTAAATAGAATACTCCCCTGATGAATCACCTGTTTAATGAAAATCTCTAACATTTTTCTAATTCTTTAAAAAGAGAAAAATCACATAGAAATAAACTACGTCCAAACCATATAAAAATGTGTGAACAATTTGAAAATAATTTCACTTATGATGGAGATGCAATGATGGCATAGATAAAATCTGTAAAGTTTTATTAACATCGGATAAGTCCTTGATGAATTAAATGTCCATTGAAAAACTTTAACATTAAACCTAATTCTTGGGCCATGCTGAATGACATTTGGATCGCTATCTCGAGATTCTCCACTTCGCTATGGGCTCAACAATTACTTCCCATATGATGCAGACTGGATGCAATGATAGCATATAACGAACCTGCACAATTTTATTGAGATCAGATAAGCCCTTGATGAATTAAATGTACATTCAAAAAGTTTAACATTCTTCTAATTCTGTGTGATATTAAATGAAATCAAGGATTTCTTTTTTCACGATAGAGTTGATACTTACCACCCTGATACTCTAGAATATTTCCCAAGTACCGACCTATCTTCAATAAAACTCAGAAGTAAAAGGAAACCGCCCCTACTGGGCAAGTTAGACAACTGACAGTCCGGCGGATGTGCCGCCCAAACTCGCGCATGCGTGGTGCTGTCACTTCCTATTCCAAATTATTGGCTGACAAATTGCAACATTTAACGCCGAAAGACCAATCCTCTGTGGGGCGGAGAGGCCGGTATCGTATCAGGGTGGTAAGTATTAACTCTCTCATGAGAAAAGAAATCCTTGATTTCATTTATTTCACATCAAGAGTATACTAACCACCCTGATACTCGATGATATAGCCAGAATTTGTAAGTGAATTTGGTGGGAGGGAGGCGCGGTCAGAAGCCCAGCCCGTCCTTGGGAGAGCAAGCTCTTTTGCATTTGGAGCACAAACTTCTGAAGTTGTGTATGAAACACAACCAAGAAATGACTTGGACATCGGCTAACAAGACCAATGTTGAGAGTAATGACCGTTTAACATGCACTTCCCTCTCCCCTTCTTGTAAAAGAAGGAGTGATGACCTCAATGTCCTCCACGCTCTCTATGTACTCGTGCTAACATACAAATAGGACATCGGACGAAATGCTTCATTTCGTATACCACATAAAATACGAACCATCACCATATTATTACGGAAAATGTGACAAAATAGAACATCACAAAATATAGGAGTAACCTATTTTTGGACGTGTCCTCTTCACCACTGGTGGCGAGAGGTGCAGTACTGAAAGAGGGGGGCTACCGCCTGACAAAATGTACTGACTGACATTATTATCAAATATTTTAAAATTTTAATATTTATGTAAAATGGATAAGGCAAGTGGATTGGTCGTGTCATAGAGATAATGGTCGGTGAAACTAGATTCATAGTGCCCCTGGGATACTGACATAATGTCATTCACCGGCACTCCGTTAAACAGAGCAGTGGAAGCCACTACGCCATGGACACTGTACGCTATGGCCATGTCAACTTGTTTGCCTGTGGTGGCTTTATGACAGTATTGAATACATTTCACAATCCACCTGGATATGGTATCATTTGAAGCTCTGCTGGGAGGCTCAATATAAGATAACCATAAAGAAGTAGGGTCCGTCCTCCATTCTTCTCTGCGTTGTTTATAATGAGTTAACGCGTGGACTCGACACCATGCCTTTGAATTAGGATCAAACCTAGTCAAAGCAGGCAAAACTATAGGCTGACCAGGATATTTTAGACTGGTTCTTGGCCATAATGTTAACTCTAGGTAGAAGCCCGAGGCTTTCCCCCGTAACCACAAAACGGTCTGGCTCAGCTGACAAAGCGTGTATTTCACTTCTTCGTCTAGCCGATGCTGCAGCAATCAGAACATGAGGCCCAAGGGCCTGCGACGCTCATCTGGACTATTCGCATTTGAAGCATGTGCATTTAAATATACATGATTTGTTACATTAAACAAGATGGGAAAAAAATTTCCCAGGAAAAATCTACCAATCAAAATTCGGAATGGAAATTCTGGCACCTATGATCATAGGATCATTTTAGCCAAGTTTGGTTGAAATTGCTCAACGTACTAAGGAGACGAAGCAATTTGACAAATTTCCAATAAATCTGTAATAAAATGTAAGATTTTTACTCAAAAGAAAATTGATGAATCAAAATTCTGAATGCAAATTCTAGAGTCTATGATCATAGGATCCGTTTGGCCATATTTGCTTGAAATCAGTTAAGTTGGCAAGCAAAGAAGCAACTTGACAATTTCCAGTAAATTTGTTATAAAATCTTATTTTCACCCAAAAAATAGCTCGATCAAAGTTTCGAATGGAAGTTCTGGAGCCTACCACCATAGAACTGATCTAACCAAATTTAGTTTAAATATGTCAAGCAGCTATATATGGAGAAGTAGCATTTCGATCATTTCTGGTAAATCTTTCATAAAATCTAAGATTTCCACCCAAAACATTGACGAATCAAAATTCTAAATGGAAGTTCTAGAGCCCATCACCACAAGATCGTTTCAGCCCAATTTCCGGTACATTTTTCTTAAAATCTAGGATTTTCACCAAAAAAATTGATGTCTCAAAATTCTAAATGGATGTTCTAGAGCCTATGATCATAGGATCCTTTCAGCCAAATGTGGTTAAAATCGTTCAGAATGGTAAGGAGAAGAAGCAATTTGACAATTTCCGGTACATTTTTCATAAAATCTCAGATTTTCACCCAAAAAATTGATCAATCAAAATTCTGAAGAGGTTCTAGAGCTTACCACCATAGAATGCATCTAGCCAAATTTGGTTGAAAGATGTCAAGCAGCTAAGGAGTAGCATTTTGACCATTTCCAGTAGATTTTTCATAAAATCTCAGATTTTCACCCAAAAAATCGGTCAATCAAAATTCTAAAATGACGTTTTAGAGCCTACCACAATAGAATGCATCTAGTCAAATTTGGTTGAAATATGTCAAGCAGCTAAGGAGGAGTTGCATTTTGACCATTTCCGGTCGATTTTTCATAAAATCTCAGATTTTGACCCCAAAAATTGATCAATAAAAATTCTGTAGAGGTCCTAGAGCCTACTACCACAGACTGCATCTAGCCAAATTTGGTTGAAATATGCCAAGCAGCTAACGAGTAGTAAGTAGTATTTTGACCATTTCCTGTAGATTTTTCATAAAATCTGATTTTTACCCAAAAAATTGATTAATCAGAATTCTGGAGTTCTAGAGCCTACCACCATAGAATGCATCTAGCCAAATTTGGTTGAAATATGTTAAGCAGCTAAGGAGGAGTAGCATTTTGATCATTTCTGGTAGATTTTTCATAAAATATCAGATTTTCAGCCAAAAAATTGATCAATCAAAAGTCTGAAAAGAAGTTCTAGAGCCTACCATCATAGAATGCATCTAACCCAATTTGGTTGAAATATGTCAAGCAGCTAAGGAGTAGCATTTTGACCATTTCCGGTCGATTTTTCATAAAATCTAAGATTTTCACCCAAGAAATTGTCAATCAAAATTCTGAAAAAAATATCTGGAGGGTACCAGCTTAGGATTATTCCAGCCAAATTTGGTTGAAATTGGTCAAACCGTTAAGAAGACACGATTTGATGGACAGATGACGGCCAGCCGCCATGGCCAGGTGAGCTGAAAACTGTTTTAAGCATCAACAATTCCATGGAAATGGAGCTTAATGGTTCAAAAGGTTTATCTGCTAGCACTTGAAGCACTAATGATAAACTCCAAGATGGAATCACTGGAGGATTCTTAGGTCTTAGATTACCCATGCCTTTAATTAAAGTATTAAGATTACATACTTAAACACTTCCCCTATTAGCCAAGCAACGGATAACTGACATTAAAGCTGACTTATAGCCAGCAATAGAGTTAGGCTAGAGGCTATAGATATGAGGAAATCGGCTACTACCGGAATAGATGCATCCATTGGATTAATACATCTTTTTGAGCACCAGTCAGCAAATCCATTGATTTTATAATTACATGTATATGCTCTGGAGGTTGACCCCCTTCTGGCTCTTGCCATAAACATGGCTGCTTGCCCAGAAAAGCCCTCCTTACCTGCTGATTCCTTGACAACATTCATGCGGCCAATTGGAACATCAATTGATGGGTTGTTGTGCAAGGCCTTGCCATGGAAGATTATTAGAGGCAGAGGAACAATATTGCAGACCAGGTCCAGCAGATCCATACACCATGATCAGCTTGGCCAATTTGGGGTGATCAGAAGCACTTGGCATTCTTGCTGCCTCACTTTCTGGAGAATTTTTGGAATCAGGATTGCTGGCGGGAATGCATATGCAAACATTCCCTCCCAGCTGATAGCTAGCGCATCTATTGCAGCGCTCGGATCTGGAATTGGAGAGATGTACGTCATCATCTTCACATCCTTCTTCATTGTGAATAAATCTATGTTAGGCTTGCCCCAGTGGTTGAACAGACATTACCCCACACATTGATTTAGTTGCCATTCCATGGGAAGGATGCTCATTCTTTGGCTCAATGAGTCTACTAACAGATTTAGCCTTCCCGGAATATGAGCTGCTTTCAGGGTAATCCCATGATCTAGGCACCAGCAAAGCAGTTTCCATGTCATCATACAGAGACTGGGTGACTTATGTAAGTCACTACTGTTGTGTTGTCTGAACGAACCAGAACAATCTTTCCCTGAACCTTCTCCAAGAAGTGTTCCAAAGCTAAGACTACTGCTCGCATTTCTAGCAGATTGATGTGTTCTTGTGAATGATCCAGATTCCAAAGCCCTGATGTCTTGTCTTCTTCCAGGCAAGCTCCCTATCCCTCCATGGAAGCATCCGCGTACATCGTTAATTGAGGGTGGGGAGGAGCCATCCCCCACACCCCCCCTGCCAGATTTTCTCTTTTCATCCACCAAATAGAGGTGGTGAATAAGAGGTTCTGAACACCACTGACACTTTTAAGTCCAGGGATCATGTACTCTGGGTCCACTGTGTCATGAGAAATAATTGAATAGGGCACCGGCGTAAGGCCGCCTGTGGAATGACTGGTTCCAGAGAAATCATCAACCCCAGCATTCTCAAGTAAACCTGTGCCAGGACATAACGACTGCTGCACACTGACTGTATGACTGAGATGAGTGTTTCTACTCTCTCCTGAGATGGGTAAACCTCTAGATCGAAGAACATGCCCACGTAAACACACTTCTGTGATGGAGTTCGCTCTGATTTTTGTAAGTTCATTATCCAGCCTAGATCTGTCAAAATTTTCACAACTATCTCCAGATTTGTTGATAGACTTTCTTGTTTGTTTGTTTTTAACAGCCAGTCGTCTATGTACGTGTGGACTGCTATGTGTCTCCTGCGGAGGAATGATGTGATAGTTAGAACGACTCGAGTGAAGACCCGAGGAGCTGTCGAAATTCCAAAGCGAAGAACCCTAAATTCCCATTGGCGGCCCTTAAACACGAAAACTCAGTGCAATTGGAATGTGAAAATAAGCATCTTTCAGATCTATTGATGCTGTCCACATTCCTTTCCTCAATTCTGCTAACATCGTCCTTACAGTTTCCATTTTGAAACTTAGTGTGAGGATAAACCTGTTCCCTCCAGTGCTTTTTGTCACTAGGAACATGGTTGAGTAATAACCCAGGCAACTCTGTGCGGGTTAAATTGCTCATTTTTGTGATTGAACTTCCTCCTCTATACACAACAGTTGATTGATCTGGATCTCTAGAATTTTTAGTCCAGATAGCCACCAGAGACAGCTGCGATGGCGGATTTGCAATCCAGTTGGGATGGTAGCCGACTGAAAGCCATAGCTAGACTAAGTGGTGCTGCGTAACCCGCTCCCACTCTTGCAAGTGGAAGGCTAGACGGCCTCCCACGGGTCCACCTAGGGAGAGAGGTGGACTCAAGCAGTGCAAGAGCGGCACTGTCTCCAGTGGCTGTCCCAGGTGTAATCCCCATAAGGACTGACCCATCAGGATCGACCCACACAACCAGAACCCCGTGCTCCTCTGTCAGTGCCGCGCGCACCTCGGTACATGGGCTGCCTGCGCTGGAGGAGCCTGCGCTCACCAACACCACCCTCCCCCAACCCCACCCTCTGCTGGCTTACGCTGGCATGGCTGTGGCCTACGCCATATTGGTCGTTGGCTCCTGACCTGACCACGCTCCCTACAGAGCACTTCGAACTGCTCACGCAGCGCCCTCTGGTTGTTAACCAGGTTCACGGTCTCCTGGAGGTGCCGGCATCCTTGACCTCCAAAAAAAACCGGCCCTGACATCGTCGTCCGTAGAACGTGATTGTACAGGTCCTGCGAGGGACACAAGTCATCCGTGCACGGCTTTGGGATGATGCCATACTTCTGATATAAATCAGAAGAAATGCGGCAGCGCCACGCCACCTCACGAGGGACATTCAGCTGAATGGACGTCTCTGCCGCAGTGACCATATCAATGATATGTTCAGCATACGGCAGGGATTGCATGGTGCTTGTCACCGTTTTCCCCATCAACCAAGGGTGCTGGTCCCACTGGGTAGCTGGTGGATCCACCTGGAGTTCTGCTTGATGCCTACCAGCCATTGACAGGCATCCAGCCAGTCCTCTTCAGTGGCCACCTGTGAATGCTCATCTAGCTTAGGGCCTTCGTCGTCCTCTATAGCATTCACAGGTGGAGTAGTGGCCGGAACTGTTGATACTCCTGGAAAGCCAGGGAAGCCACACAGACCCGCAATGGCTGGCATGGCTTGTGCCGTGGCTACTCCAGGAGCCAGATCCACAGCATCATGAGGGGCTAAATACATGTCATGGTCCGGGCTTTCCATAGCGTATCTCTCAGCTTGCCGAGGGATACGGTACGCCCGGCCATTGGCTCTGACCTGGCCTAGCCATTGAGCCATGGAAAAGGTCACCTGTGCACCCCCACCTCCCCCCCCCCCAACCTTGGCGGACAGATTTCTGCCTCTGTAGCCATCGGCTCAACGGCAGGCCATAGCAGTGTCCTCTTCTTCCTGGCCAGAAAGAGTAGACTAAGGTTTGAAAAGGGATCGAACTCGGCCTGGGCAGGAGGGAATCGTGAGAGGCGCAGATGCCCATAGCCTTTGGCTGTTCTAGAGCGTGCATTAAGCGGGCACCCGAGGCCATAGCTTTCGCTCCCGGGTCTACGGGCGAGGCAAGCCTCAGCGCTGAACCTGCGGGAGCCATCTCCAGACCAAACACGAAAAACTGGTGGCCTGACACATGCCAGACATGGAAGCCTTCCGGATTGAGATTATGGGAGAGATGAAGAGGATGATAGCGGATCTTGTGCCGGAGTTGCTTCGTGGCATGCTTCCCGGGCCGAGTTCCTTAACCATATTCATCTGCTCCCGGGCAGAGTGTTCCCGTCTTTGGGTCTGGTTATGTCAGGCCACCAGTTTTTCGTGTTTGGTCTGGAGATGGCTCCCGCAGGTTCAGCGCTGAGGCTTGCCTCGCCCGTAGACCCGGGAGCGAAAGCTATGGCCTCGGGTGCCCGCTTAATGCACGCTCTAGAACAGCCAAAGGCTATGGGCATCTGCGCCTCTCACGATTCCCTCCTGCCCAGGCCGAGTTCGATCCCTTTTCAAACCTTAGTCTACTCTTTCTGGCCAGGAAGAAGAGGATGCCAGACGTGGAAGCCTTCCTCTTCTTACCAACAATACTTTCCTTCTCCAGTCTATGCTTTTCATCCAGCGCCCTTTCTCTAACCTGCTGGTGCAAAAAGTCATTGAAAATGTCACTGGACCATGACTCGCAGACAGAACATTTCAACAAGGGCCCGCACGTACTGCGCCTAGTGCAGTCATGAGGGTAGTAGTAGTGGGCCGTAACAAATCGATGGCATGAAGGACACTTCTTATCAACGATCTTCTGAAAGACATAAGATGCAGACAATTAGTTTTTAGTCTTTGTAAGAAATAACTAAAAACTAACTGAGAGGGAGCTACTAAAAGATAATTGACTTTGAACCTTTAATAAGGGAAGTTGCTACAAGAAAAAAGGCCAGGACTAATAGATGTCAATCAAGTAACATGGTCGATTATGACGTCAAATCTCTACTACCATCTCTCCATTAGAAATATTTCTAACAAGACAAGGGAGATAATTAGTATTTGAACAATCATCCTCTCGAAGACGGATTATACTTAACACTCAATGGCATAGCTTCTTTAGACTTGAACTTAATCAATGAACCTATACATACCATCAGAGAAAACAGAAGAATAAATTTTGCAGTCCACAATAATGAATATTTTCAAATATTTGAATGCACTTCTGTATAATTCTCATATATCTGGACCATAATGTATACATGTAGGTTTACCACCGACTTAATGGTGTTAATTTTCCTGAAAAATATTTTCCACTTATGTCTTAGATGTAGTTTTTCGTATTTGTTAAAAGGAAACAAGTTAAATACTTAAATTAGAATTATTCTTTTCAAATCAGTGAACAAACGACATCATGTGCAAAATGCATATCAAATCACAAAATAATTAGTGACAAGAGGCCTGTATCGCTCACCTGGACCATAGGCATTTCAACAAGAACGCACTTTATCAACAAGATGGCCACCGAACCAGTCATCCGACAGGTTCGAAAATTGCAAATTTGAGATTAGAATACCCAAAAACACATAAAACCAATTTCGGCCTCAAAATCCATCAAATAAAAAAATCAAATATGGACACCAAACATGCTATATTTTGATTGGCCTATGGTGTCCAGGTTTTTTGACGGATCAACTTCCCTTGAACAAACTTCAATGGCGCTTAGTACCTAATCATATCTGCCAAATTTCGGCCCAATCCCTTCAGCGGTCCTGGAGAAGTCGTTTTCGCTACAACTAGGTCAACCAAGATGGCCGCTAAACCAGTTGACCAATCAAGTTCTCTTGAATAAACTTGGTTCAGCTCTTGCCCTAGATCATATTTCCTGAGATTTGCATCAATCCCCTAAGCGGTTGCGGAGAAGATTTTTAAAGACGTTTCCTAAAATCGGCCTAAATCCAAGATGGCCACCGGCCAAATTGGGACGATCGGGTTCATTTGAACAAACTTGGATCCCGATGCCCTAAGGATGCTTCCTGCCAAATATAATTGAAATTGGCCCAGTGGTTCTTGAGAAGAAGTCGCTTAAAGGAAAAGTTGACGGATGACGGAGACGACGGATGGTCGCCACGGCCAGAGTTGCCCTTATGCGTCCTTTTGCGCGTATGTACGCATAAAAATGGCAGAGGGAGGCATAAAAATTAACCCTTTGCGTCCCCGAGGACGCACTATGGACGCAGTGAAAAAGTGTAACGGAAACTGGTAACTTTGCGTGTGCTTAATTATTGATTATATTATCGTGTGTGTATATTTATTTGTGCATGTTTTTATTTTTAAAATAGATCTAATGTATTGTGTGTTCAATAAAAACGAACTTACTGCGTTGTTTAAGACTATGATTTGTTGTATGTTTTCTTGCACAACTCAAAGTTGTTAATGCCCATAAATCATATTCAACCATCACATTTAATTGTAAACACAATCCCCAGATCATCCTTAGTATTCCATTTGATCTAACTTTTTTTCTTTTTTTTTCTTTATAAATAATGAGTTTACAAGCCCAATGTTAGTTGCCTTGTTTGGCCTACAAATTGCAAAAATACCCGCCATGTTTCTGTCTGTTGTGCTAAACGTCAGTTGGATAACAGCGGAATCTCCCTGTTGAGGAACTCACGCTTTGAGAAATCCAATACAACTGATCAAGCGTATACAAACTTGTCTGATCGTCTTAACCCTTTCACAGCTCAGAACATTGGACAGATCACAAAGTTGGTATCACTAATATGCTGAAAATTTTGAAATTAATTTGCGCATGCCTACTTGCCTAAAGCGGCAACGACTTACAGGCAAAATATCTTTTTTCTATTTACTTATCAAAATATCTAAATTGATGAAGGAATATATGGAAGATATTGTGATATCTTTTACATTTGAATGGTCATTTGACGGATCAGCGGCGGTGTCTTTGTATTGCTGTTTGAATAACGGTATCAATACGCGCTATAAGCCGTCTTTTATTTAGCAATAGCGGCTGATTGATTGACTGATGGATTAGTGTTTATAGTGTTTAACAATACTCGATTGTTAGGTGTTCACAATTTCTCAACTAAAAAGCTCCCCAGCAGCGATGTTCAACGATATCGTCGATCTACAGGTAGGCATACGTTAAAATATTGATTTTTTCCAAACAGCGTATAGCTCAAAGCTCCCCGATACAAACGTCCTTATTGGATACACGCTAATGCGTTATCTATGCTTCAACCAATCAGCGATCGCGTTACATAGTTACTCCCTATGAATTAGACATATCCGGTTATTGGCTGATATATTTTCACTAATTACACATTTTAATCTGATTTATACAGATTATTTTTGATAAATTATTGTTTTGTCTGATCTTAGCCTATGTATTCCACTATACTTAGTCATTCCAGTTACATTATAAAAAATACATGCGCATTATATGGAAGTAGGTCATGTCGTCCTTGAGCATATATATATATTAACAGTATTTACACAATGTCATAACTAGTGCTTTCAACATGTTTAATAAAGTGCTTTATAATTATATCAATGTGTTGTGTTTATTTTAAGAAAAAAACATGGGATCCCCATATTTCAGATGAGGACCCCAGGGGACCCCCAGATTTTACAATGGGACCCCCAAATCTGAGTGTTGGGTCCTTGGGACCACCAAAAATCAGATGCTGTGGGCAACACTGGCCACGCCATAAGCTCACTTGGCCTTTCAGGCCAGGTGAGCTAATAAATGTAAATGGTTAAAGAGCTGGTGGTCAGAAATCCAGTTTTAAAGAACTGGTAGAAGAAAGACTGGTGTGCATTTTGAAAACAATTTGACTTAAAGTTGTTGCTGTCTTACATGTAGACCCTGTAAGCATTATTAACCCTGTTAATGCTACAGTCCCAAAAAACTGAATTGAAAGACAATGACAAACTGTTGAATATTTTTGAAACTAATTTGACTGGAAGCAACAGCTCCCAGTCAAATTAGTTTCAAAATATTCAACAGAATATTAATTTATAAACCTTGGTGTATACATGCATTGTTAGGTTTAATTATATGTAAATGTAACAAAAGTAGGTCACACCTGGTTCTACAATTCAATATGATCACCTCTTTTAATCCCCAACAAGTATTGGACTCATTGGAGTATTAGTATTAACAGAAAACATTTTGTTGGTGCACTTTTCTATTAATTAGTTTACGTTAAAAATAATTGTAAGAATAAATAATACAATTTACGCAATGAGATGGGAAATTAAGTTTCAGATGAAAATTTTCGGCGAAAAATGTCTGGGTAACTTTCCGGAAAATTTTCTGCCTGGAAAATTTTCCAACTTACATCATTAGCCACCGTAGAAGCCGGAGAGTGAAGACCAAGTCTGCATCCACGATTGGGCAAAAGGGGCAGGCAGAGAATGCAAAAAAATTACTTCTTAGTTAATTTTTCCCTGTGCAAATTCTGGACATAATTTTTGCTAACAAAAACTAAGTAAGGTTGATGAACCAAGTGTAGGAAAGGCGCACCACAAGGCAAAGTGTGTTCAAACCAGCTGAAAAATACAAAGCATAACATTTGATTAGCTAAATTTAGGCCTCCCCCAAAATGACTTAGCATAATAGATGCCTCAATGTGTAACTGCGTATCACGGAAACACCATACGATATGAAACCACAAATTCAATAAATTTGACTAAAATACACCGGATGGCTAGGTCCAGATCCATCTCCAGGTGACTTATTGATATCAGACATCATAAACACTTAAATTTAAGTTCAGAAAGGCCTCAAATAATGCTTCAGAAAAGAGCCAAAAAGCAAAATGGCGTGTTGCAATTGAGGTCAATAATTTGAGAAGAGGAAGTGACGGCCCCGCGCATGCACGAGTTTGGGCGGCGCATCCGCCGGACTGTCAGTTGCCTAACCTGCCCAATAGGGCTGGTTTCCTTTTAATTCTGAGTCTTATTGAAGCTAGGTCGATATTTGGGTAATATCATAGCGTATCAGGGTGGTAAGTATACTCTTGATGTGAAAATAGACTAAGTCCCAACCTTGTAAAAGTATGAAACAAATTTTTAAATTATTTCAATTATGATGTAGACTGGATGCAATGCCAAAGGTATAGAACAAATTTTACTGAGGTCGGATAAGCCCTTGATGAATTAAATGTACATTAAAAATATTCATATGGGAAATTTCTTTTTATTATGATGTACACCTGTAGTTTAATTGAAATCAGATAAACGTTTGATGAATTAAATGTACATTGAAAAGCTTTAACTTTTACATCCACGCCACAAAGCTGCACACCATTTGGATCGCTATGTCGAGCCATCCTATGCTTCGCATATGGCTCAATAAAAATTCTAATATCACAAAATATATTTAGATTCTTAGATACATACCACATATTTCTTATTACAGCTGTTAAATGCTTCAATCTCTTTGCTACACTTGGACTGTAGAAAATCATTTGCCTTCCAACAAGAGAACATTAGACTAAGTTCCTCTGCACAAATGCTTGCTGCAAATCAAGTACAAAGAATGTACATGTAATACATCAATTTCACAAGTTTTAGTGAAATTCAATATAGGCCCGAACAAGAAATTCTTTTTTGTTTTATGCTTTCAGGAGAGCTAACTTTGGTGGGTATGAACAGATTTTTCTGAAACAAAATAATGACACATCGTCTTCACATAATATATCAACCGAAGAGTTGTAATCATAAGTTCAAAACTCATCAAAATATGGCACGGACAAGAAATGTTTTATGAATCTTTAGATTTCAGGGGAGATAACTTTGGTGAATATGAATGGATTTTGCCGAAATGCAACCATGACACATCGTCTTCACATAATATATCCACTGAAAAAAAAATTGCAATTATAAGTTTAAAACTCTTCGAAATATGGCCTCGACACGAAACAGACAGATGGATGATGAATGACACCACATAAGACCTCACATTTTAAAAAGGGTGTATAAAAATCTGTCATATAGTCCCCTTCTTACTGCTGATGTGACAGCTACATTCTCTAATACACTTTAGCCCTTGAAATTTCAGGGCTACTATACAGGCAAGTGTAAAGAACATTTTGAAACAAATTTCACTGGAATCTGTGGTTTTTGTATGCAGCAGTTCAGCACCATATGTAGATTTTGGTCCGTGAGGTTAAAAGGGTTAACCTTACCATCAACAAATTCCAACAACACACTACACACGGCCATTCATTAAACCAGAAATTTGAGTTGCAACGCAACCATGAAGCTCGACTTTACAACTTTGCAATGAACTATGAAGCTGGACATAAAATAACACTTATCAATGACTATGACTAAGTCCGTTGGCCTTTTGACTCCAAAGTAATTCACATCCCCTCTCATTAGCAAGTATCCAAGTTTGGGTGAAGCATGATTAACACAACATGAGATATGAACTGCTAAGTTGAGGTAAAAGCAAAGTTATTATTGACAAAAAAAAGCCGAGTTTTGTCATTATCACACGGATCTTGACCTTTTGATGCCAAGGTAATTATGTCATGCCATGACATTATAAGGATGTGTCTGAATGTGGGCCAGACATGAAATATAAACTACTACGTTGAGATACACATGAAATGTTAGTTTTGATAAAAACTAGGTTTTAGCAAGGACACAGTGAACTTGACCTTTGACATTTTGACTCCACAGTGTCGTATGTCATTCCAACCTATTATAATGAAGCATGTGTCCAACTTTGGCTCCAGTATGATTAAGCAAACACCAGATATAACCAGTAAAGTTGAGCTAAACACAAAACATTATTGTTGACAAAACAGTTTTCCCAGGACGACAATCACATTTGACCTTTTGACATTGAAGGACATTGTGTCATACTCTCTCATTATAAGGAAACATATGGTTCCAGTATGATTAATCAAGAATGAGATATGAAATACTAAGTTGAGCTCAACACAAAATATTAATTTATTTTTAAATGACGTTGTTAAAAGATGTTTGCAGAGAATTAATAAAAATCATGGTGGTCGTTTCAAAAATAATATCACAATAATAAAAGATTTAATAAAGTTAGCAGAAAACTAAACAAGAAACACCAGACATTGCTAAAGACAACATAATGCAATAAGTTGTGTGTAACGTAATGTTTGACGTAATATTGTACAGTGAAGCATGTAAGTCAAGTCTTTCAGAAAGAAAATTCATCCAAGAGCAATCTCATCGAAGCATACACCGATCTGAAGTCAACTCATCAGTCTTGTGACATCGACGCTATGAGGATTCTACGAGGATTAATTAATTCTCTGATGATGGTGAGAATTGGTGCTCTACAAAGAAACTGATACCCTCACCCTTATCGGTTTGGTATTATTATTATTATTATCATTTATTCAAATTATTTGACATGCATAAATAAAATAAATCACACTTTTGATCTTTAATGTCATCATTACTTAAGACCGACTGTAATAAGTTCTTATAAATTGAATCTTTTCCAACTCTTGTTTTTGGTTTGTAATTAATACATTTTTTATACTGAGGGCATGCGAAAGCTCTTATGGTAACGTGCGACATAGAAATATATATCATTGTATGTACTGTATAGTACAGTACTGTACAACCCACAAATAACCTAACATGATCCAAAAACAAAATAAAACGTACTGTTGAATATTTTGGACTTATTTGATTGGAAGACATTGCTGCCTACTTCAGCCTAAGGCAACAATGGCTTCCACTCAAATTAAGTCCAAAATATTCAACAAAACAGTTCTCGCATCGTGTTCAAAATTGTAATAACTAACATGTTTCTGTTTTTGCTTTGGAAACATTCTAGCTTATTTATGAGCTGTACTGTACGATTTGACTACTATCAACACAGACAAATTAAAGGTAAGATTAACTTTTCTATCTTAATATCTTCAATGACATGTACACTTGTAAACCACCAGTATCAGTCATTCTTATCTGACCACAAAGCCATAACATACAGTAAACCCACACATGGGTTTCACAAAACCTCTGATGAGTATTCCAAACTAGGAATGAAATGTTATGAGACTGGATCACTGGGAGTGGTGCCAACGTCATCACTGATGCCATAGATATAGATATGATAAACAAGCAATCTATGATCTTCTTAACTGTTTGGATATGCTGCCCAAAGGGCCACACCTAACAACATAGGAATTTCTCCACAGATAGCCATAAGTTACCCTATGGTAGCCACAAACTTGTGGCTACCCCTATGACAGCCGCATATGCACCAACAGCAACATATGCGGCTAATGGTGGCAAACCCACCGCTGAATATCGCAAGGGTGGGTATCCAGATAAGGCAAGGGTGGGGAATGTGGCTAAATGTGCCAAATATGTGGTTATGGCAGGAAACAACTGTATACTGCATTACCCACACCCAGATCACATGTAGCAATATTATCCGCAACGAGAACACATATAAATAGGCCGAGAACTGGCCATTGGCATCCAGACTCTTCTTAAACTAAGAAAGCATCAGGCACCACTAAGTTCCCGAGTTTTAGTCTTTAATGTATTAACAATAAGCGTGTGTTACCTTTTGAAGATAAGAGAAGACGAAGAACAAGATGGCCGCTGTAGCAGGAAGTAGCTCTGGAGTACCGGCCAATTCTACGGACACTATAGTAAATCTCCTTGAGAAGGGCCTGTATCGCTCACCTGAAATTATTGACCACCGGCACAAAGGAACAAAATGAGATAACCACTGGAAAAATTTCTGTGAAGACGGTTTAGCCAAGTTTGATTAATATTGGCCCAGTGGTTAATAAGTAGTCTTTTTATGACTTTCTCAGAAATTTGCAGAAAATACAAGATGTCCACCAAAGCGCAAAAATTTGATTGATTCACGGTCAACATGTTTTTTTGACATATCAACTTTCCAATGGTGTTTCGGCCATAATCATATCTGCCAAGTGGTTCTCGAGAAGGCATCTTAAATTTCCCATTGCTTTAGTATGGGAGTTTTTGGTGGTAAAAAGTTCCAAGATTTCTGACAAACCCATCAAATAAAAATATCCAATATGGCCGGGAAAGGGATACAATTTGATCGGTCCATGGCTGACTTTTTCTACTTATCAACTTCCCTTGAACAAAGTTTAATGGCCCTTAGTCCCTAATCATATCTTCCACATTTCAGCTTGATCCATACAGCGGTTCTGGAGAAGTCGTTTTCGTGAAAACTAGCCTAGGTCATCCAAGATGGCCGCCGAACTATTTGGCCAATCAAGTTCCCTTGAGCAAACTTGGTTCAGCTCTTCCCCTAGATCATAGTTCATGAGCGTTGAATCGATGCCCCAAGTGGTTCAGTAGAAGATTTTTAAAGATATTTCTAAAAATTGGGCAATATTCAAAACTGCCGCCAGCCAAATTCACTGATCACCTTCATTTGAACAAACTTGAATCTCTATGCCCTAAGGATTGCTCCTGCCAAATATAATTGAAATCGGCCCAGTGGGTCTTGAGAAGACATTTTAAATTTCCCATTGCTTTAGAATGGGAGCTTTTAGCAGGCAAATGATCTAAGATGGCCACGAAACCGTTTATCCGACAGTTTCGACAATGGCAACTTTGAGATCAGAATACTCAAAAACACACATAAAACCAATTTTGGTCTCAAAGTCCATCAAGTAAAAAAAAATCCAATATGCCTGCCAAATACGCTACATTTTGATTGGCCCACGGCGGCCATGTTTTTTGACAGATCAACTTCCCTTCAACAACCTTTAATGGCCCTTAGTCTCCAATCATAACTGCCAAATTTCGGCCCGATCCCTTCAGCAGTTCTGGAGAAGTTGTTTTTACTAAAACTAGGTCAATCAAGATGGCCGCCGAACCATTTAACCAATCAAGTTCCCTTGAACAAACTTGGTTCAGCTCTTGCCCTAGAACATATTTCATGAGGTTTGCCAAGCAGTTTCAGAGATTTTGACATTTCTAAAAATCGGCTGAAATCCAAGATGGCCGCCAGCCCAATTGGCCGATCGGCTTCGTTTGAACAAATTTGAATCTCTATACCCTAAGGATGCTTAGGATGCAAAATATAATTGAAATCGGCCCAGCAGTTCTTGAGATGTCGTTTAAAGAAAAAGTTGAAGGACGATGGATGGACAATGGACGGTCGCCATGGTATAAGCTCACTTGGCCTTTCAGGCCAAGGCCAGGTGAGCCAATAATAACTTTGTTTTTATGGCTTCGATGTGTGTCAGATTCAATTGGTGGCGTGTGACGCACATGTATATAGTGACATTATTGTGCAGGTGTACATGCTTGGGCAAATAAATAGCCTAAATAAATGTGTGATAGGTGCAAGAGTCTACGGTTTGAATTAACCCTTTAACACCCAGTCTAGCCAAATTTGGCTTCTAGAGTGATCCTGAAAGACCTAATTTTGTAGACTGAGACTACTTTTTGAAAATTTAACACTGGAATAATTGAATTGCTAAGTGGTACAATTTCAAAGATAGTCAATCAGTCGACATTTTCTATGGGATACAATGTAATTTAAATTTTCTTTAACAAATTTGAAGGTTAATGGATACATGTAGTATAATTACACACCGGTTCTACTCAAGCTTAGTCATGTCCATTGATCTTTGAGTTATTATATATATATTCTCCCCATTAATCACTTTGATCCTTGAGTAAGTATTACATGTGTATGTGTAATTACGAAACAATGGATTAATCAGTGGGCAATTCCACAGTATTGGACTGTCACTGATGGGACGTTTGCACACCTTCAATTGTGTATATCTCTGCTAGAACTAGCCGTAGCTGATAATTTCTAGACTGATTTGGAGACTTATTGATGTTCAGGCTCCCATGGGCAACCTTCAGTTGCTCAAGGGGTGTACAAATATTCTATGTATCATCTGTTGCGGATGGGACATTATACAAATCCACACCTGGCTCAAGGTGTCATATCATGAAATATTTGTCTGATATGACGGGTGTTTACCATTTATCATAGCATCTAAGATATATCATAGATATGTTTATATATACTTCTTCTTCTTTCTTCTTTTCGTTCGCTGATGCCAAGAACCCAGTGGTCATCCTCCGTGACCATTGGTACCACACCATAATGCTCGTATTCCACCCTAGGAATACAACATCTTGCCCGCACCTCCCTAGAGGCCACAGCTGGCTCTTCGAAGAAAGTTATTTCGCGTAGATCGCCTCCAACAATTCCTTGAACTTGGGATCCCGTCCTATGGATTGGATCATAGCCATATGGATACAACCGACGGATGGGGCATGTCTTCCGCGGATCATCGGATGTGGTCAAGACCACGGATGGATCAACCCTGGCTAGTCAAGCCAGAACATCAGACCAGTCTGATTCCGAAGAAGACACTCCCGTAAACACATCTCCCATTGATGTGCCTACTGGCCTGTTGGATGGCCAACAACACCGGCACCGGCCGGTTCCGCCCGAATCCACCGCCACCCCATGCAACAAGCTGTTCCATGGGGTAGGTCCACACGGAAAACCGTGCGGACCCGTGATGGTTCCAGAACCGTGGCCATACACAGGCGCCAATGCCACCCACGTGTGGCTGCTGGAGCAGGCGAGATAGGTGAGCACCAAGCTTGGCCAGCAACACTCGTCACCATGTCTGTTGGTGGCAAAACCCAGTACCAGTGCGGCCTCAACCACGGGCAGAGCGGCTGCCATGACTTGCGCCAAACCAGACAAATGGAGGATGGTTCCATCCAGGACGGAAATGACCTCCATACGCTCCACCCGCGGTATCTCGGGCCGCAACAACCTCTCCTCCTAGGCCTCATTATCATTCTATCGCACGGTCTCGCCTTCCCACTAACGCTCTCATATCGAGTACCATGCTTGCATGCTTTTGATGTCTGGGCTAAGTTCGCGAAACTTAATAAATGAGGTCAGCCAACTACCGCCTAATAAAATTGCTCGTTATTATCGTCCTACTAATACAAGAGGCCCAAGGGGCCTGTATCGCTCACCTGGACCATAGGCATTTCAACTAGAATGCTCTTTATCAACAAGATGGCCACCAAACCGTTTATCGACAGTTTCAAAAATTGCAAATTGGGGATAAGAATACCCAAAAACCCATAATACCAATTTCAGCCTCAAAATCCATCAAATAAAAAAATCCAATATGGACGCCAAACATGCTATATTTTGATTGGCCCATGGTGCCTATTTTTTTTGATGGATCAACTTCCCGTGAACAGACTTTAATGGCCCTTGTCCCTAATCATATCTTCCAAATTTCGGCCCGATCCCTTCAGTGGTTCGGGAGAAGAAGTCGTTTTCGCTACAACTAGCTAAACCAAGATGGCCGCCGACCCATTTTGACTAATCAAGTTCCCTTGAACAAACTTGGTTCAGCTCTTGCCCTAAATCATATTTCATGAGGTTTGTATCAATCCCACAAGCGGTTTCGGAGATCTTTACGGACGTTTCTAAAAATTGGCCAAAATCCAAGATGGCCGCCAGCCCAATTTGCCGATCAGCTTCGTTTGAACAAACTTGAATCTCTATGCCCTAAGGATTTTAAATTTCCCACTGCTTTAGTATGGGAGCTTTTGGAGGGAAAATGATCCAAGATGGCCACCAAACCGTTTATCCGACAGTTTCGAAATTTGCAAATTTGAGCTCATAATACCCCAAAATACACACAAAATCAATTTCGGCCTCAAAATCCATCAAATAAAAAAATCCAATATGGCCACCAAACACGCTATATTTTGATTGTCCCACCACGGTCATGTTTTTTATGGATCAACTTCTCTTGAACAAACTTTAATGGCCCTTGGTATATGTATAGCAAATGCTGCTGCAAATCATTGATATGTTCACTCTAGTCACAACCATTTTTACACAATGTCACATACGTAACTATGATGTGTCACATACGCAACCAAGTTATGTTACTGTAATTATTTTCTGTATTGATGTTCAATAAAGTTGATGTTCTGATACGAGTACATGTTGTGCTTCGTAAATTTGAAAATAAATGGCGTCGCGGAAGTATATAAATCACGTGATATTGCTTGCTCTCATGTTTTTGGAGACGAGAGGAGGTGCGGTGGTGATAGCTAAATGAGACGGTATACACGCTTTAGCCAGCAAGGTAAGTGATATTGATTGCTCTCCTGACTTTGGAGGCGAGAGCTGGTGACTTCACAAATGTGATAGCTAGATGAGACGGTATACACGCTTTAGCCTGCAAGGCGAGCTATCCGAGACATTTCTGAGGGATAACTATTATTAGTAAACAGGTACTCTGTAAATGCGGATCAGAACTAAACGTTAGATATCTATGGATCTAAAGTGCATTCTTAATATCACATGATTTGTACATTTGCACAAAGACGACATGAAATGTCAAATTTTTTGATTAATTTTGATGTAATAAACGATGATTATAACAGAGTACACAATATTTAGGCTGTCCAATGTAATAATTTCACTCCAGCAATGATGGACATACATTAAGCCAAGGTGTAAGGCGTCAAAAATTTATACCAGTAAATTGTGTCCTATTTTCGTGTTATTAACGATCATTCTTTAAGCATCTTGGCGACTGGATTTACAGTTTTTGTTGAAATTTACTAATTAGAAGTCATATTCGGTTAAAACTGATATGAAAACTCATAGCGAAGCCGATATGTCTACATAAGCCAAACCATGGAGTCCAACTCAACCCAAGACCAATTCACCCTGTGAATTCATATACCATAAAATAGGCTATACGATATATCAAAATATCACGATTTTCTCACCGCGATATATCGCGATACATCCTAGGGCAATATCGTGCAAGCCTAGTGCGATGTCACATACGCAACCATGTAAAATATGTCTTAGCCACAAATATTTTGCATGAGTATCCATTTCTGTCATATCATTTGTTGAAGAAAGCGTGGCTAGACATATTCCTAGTAAAAAGTTAGATTGCAGCTATTTCTTTAACAGAAAATGTTAAAGAATATCTGTCCAAATGTCACATACACAACCATGGAATTGCCCACATAGCCTCTAATGGTTTCGAGGAGACTTAATTAAGCAACCTCATCTTAATAACAACGTAGAAAAAAGATATTCAATCAAAGAACTGAATATAGCCTGACGCTTGGATGCAGTTGTGTATCCAGAAGTCTAAATGGTCTAAAGCTGTTTTTTTAGCCCCTTTTATATCTACCTGGGCTGAGCCTGTGGATATATGAGCAAGGGGTACTTGTTTTGCAGGTTTGGTTGGTCTACATTATTGGCGGTTGTAGCCATTTTTACCGGTTGTGGGCTTTACCGGTTGTGACTGTCATACCGGCTTGGGTGGTGTTTTACCGGTTGAGAATTTTTTACCGGTTGTAAGTATCATGGCAGATATTTTTTACCGGTTCGTTTTTTACCTGTTGCTGTTTTTAGCGGTTGAGAATTTTTGGCAGTTTTGTTTGAAGAGAGGGAAACTTGGGTGTGGGCGGCTGGGGGGAACATGAAAAATAGGGGTGGAGATGAAAAAAATGAATGAAATGAAAAAACCCACCAAACTTCCAGGTGAGTATTCTTGTTCTTTGTTATTTTTGTTTGTGGGAAATATTTTTAAAATTACTTGAAAATGGATGAGACAGTTAAAGAGTATGTATGAATAAAATGTAAAAAACACATAAAAAATCTGAAATGTTCAAGATGGCGGCGCATGAGCGGCTGGTGCGCATGGTGAGCCCAGTCGTGACATCACTGGATATGCTCGTATTTCCAGTCAATGTGACAGCAGACATTTCGTCCATCATGGTTAGGATCCTGTTCCATTTCGGGTCTGGTGCATGCTTATTTTCTGAACTTGTGGGTACGGCACAATGGTGGCAATTCAGGTTAGTGTTCTAGATTAAAACACAGGCTGCTTTAATGTCCGTGTTTCTCCTGGTCACCATGTCTGGTGAATGTGGTGACACTTGTGGCGAATTGGCGCGTGAGCTATTGTTGCTACTGGCATGGTATGTGATGGACTGCGAATCGTGCACGTCAAGGGACATCCTGCTGAAGCTAGTCTCTGGTAAATGTGAGAGTTGAGAGATGTTGATGAAAGCTGAAGATGGTGGTGATGATGATGGTGACAGCGGTGGCGACTGCGGGCAGAGCATTTGTCTCTGCATTGTAGAGCTATACTTGTGCGTAGGGCCCGTTGGTGGGTCATTTTCTATGGAGCCTGATAGCAAGGTCTCTTGCATTGGTGTCGTCTGTTTGGGAGGACTGTCGCCGTTTGAATCTATAATAATGGTATGGCCGGTATAGACTGGGGTGGCCATCTTGTCAGCGGATTTACTGTCGGGAGGGTCCAGTGATGGTCGGTTGAAGAGGTATTGAGATTGTAACACAGGTTTGAAAGAATAATGTCCATGGCCCAATGGTCGGCCTCGCTACACAGTGTTTGATTAGGGTCTGCTTTTGTGAGTTTTGGGATAAAATACCCTGTTATCTCCGGCTTGCACATGTGCCTTAGGGCAGCAAGGATCCGCCACTTGATCGGGCTAATTTTCTTCGGCAATTTGTAGTCGAAACGATCGCACACCTGAGGTTTCATGAGCAGCCAGGGTCCACTATTTTGACCCCCTTGATGATGCAGGGTTTCTCCATTAGAGATTGGATTTTGGTGCCGCTGAGGCTGTGCCACTGTAGATGACCCCTCATGTATCCCGCCCTCTTGATAGGGACTACACACCAGTCACATGTCCAGGCTGGTAGGTCCGTGTGTCTGCTGTCCTCATGTCTCTTTAGACTGTTCTTATGCACATAAACTTTGTCGAATTTCTGAGGACAGACCCCCCAACAGACCCCCCTTTAGTGGGTTGGTCTGTAGTTTTATTAACCACTATAAAAACACTTACCATTCAATCACTACTTGCTAAATCAAATATCTGCATTTAGCTATCAGAATAAGATTTTTATGCTCGCTTACATTCTCCCTAATGCCAATACCATCACCATGTTGACCCTCAACCAGGCTTCTGGTAGAGGGTCCCTTTGCATTAGCCTCACAATAGACTGGCTCCAGTCTGTACTCACTCCTTGGTGACGCCTGTCACTAAGCACGCCCGCGCATGCGCAGTAGGTCCCAAATGAGAAAACTAATTCACTTTTCTAAATTTAAGTGCCATGTATCCTGAATAGATTCTCAAATTAATACCCAGCGAGGTGGCTGAGGCCGGGTCGTAGTGATTGAACAGTAAGTTTGTTTTTATAGTGGTTAATAAAACTACAGACCAACCCACTAAAGGGGGGTTTGTTGGGGGTTGTTATTAAACAACAAAAACGTCTTGACCGTTCAATAACTACTTGCTAAACCCATAGATTTGGTCAGTGCCCCACTATGAAACTTAGGTGGGAGGAGATTTGAGAATCCATAAGCAAGGATAAAAATCAAACAAAACAAAACCAAATGTTAATAACATAACATAATGGTGCATCTTAATCAATCACACAGTAATTATCAAATAAGTAAAATTTTAAACTTAAAGAAATAAATAAAAACCAAAGAAGAACTCTCACCATTACACGCAGACGCACGGTCCTAACGAAAATGGTGGGATGTGCTTGGTAAATGGTCTTCAGCCTTTTTAGTTAAAATCGTAATGTTTCTAAAAAAGGAAGCCGCTGCACTCTGATCTTTTAAGTCAAAAATAGTAAAAGTACTCGGATTTCCATCCTGCAACTTGCATAACTTCGTCTAAAGAAGAGCCAGTAAAAAGAGCAAAAGAGGTAGCCATCCCTCTAACGTCATGAGCTTTAATGTGAGAAAGATTAATTTGCTCAGGAGAAGCAATCTCATAGCAAAGGCGGATGGTTTCACAAATCCATCTGGCAATAGATGCCTTAGAGACTGGTCTGGCTACCCCTTCCGCATACGGGACCCAGAAATGGGACGGATCGGATCCCTTAAAATCAGTACGACGCTTATAAACTTTTAGAGCTCTGACAGGACACCAGAAACTGTCAGACGGAGAAAAGGAGGTTAAAGATTTTAAAATAATCGGCTTAGCTGGATAAAGGTTGGATTGAGTCCTACATAAAAAATCCCTTCTAGGATATAAGACTAGACCGTTCCTAGACTCAATAAACCTATCCTTTTCAGCGGAAAAAGCATACAATTCGGATTGTCTTCTAGCAGAAGCAGATGCAACTAGAAAAACGGTCTTAAAAGTTAAAAGTTTCAAGCTAATTGAAGAGATAGGTTCAAAATGATGACCTGCCAAAACCTGAAGGACCAGAGCCAAGTTCCAGGAAGGTAAAGGTTTAGCAGCTGGAGGACGAATATTGCCTAAACCTCTAATGAAACCATTAGCAACCTTAGTATCTTTAACATCAGCGTTCAACAGACACGGAAGAGAAGATGCTAAAGAAAATCTATATCCTCTTATAGTGTTAGCAGACAAATGTAAGGAATCGAACAGATCAGATAAAAAGTCTAACACCTGGGTAATAGAACCAGAATCGGGCACGAGACCATGATCTGCACACCATTCTCCAAAAATTTTAAGTCGACCCTTGTAAACTCTGCGGGTTGACTCCCTCCTGGCAGAATCAATGATTTCCTGAGACCTTGCAGAAACTTTACTCTCAGGGATCGAACACTCGATATTCTCCAAACGCACAGACTGAAGATTCCTGGGTTTGGATGAAGGCAAGTTCCCCTCACTTGAGACAGAAGGTCCAGAGAAATTGGAAGAAGATGAGGGAAGTCTACCAGGAGATCAAGAAGATCTACAAACCAAATCCTCTTTGGCCAAAAGGGAGCTATCAGCAAGATCTCGCAGATCTGGTCCCTGACCTTCTTCAGAACTAAAGGAATCAGGATTGTTCAAGGGAACGCATAAGCAAAGATTCCTGTCCAGGACTGAGATAGGGCATCCACCGCCAACGCCCGATTGTCCGGAAAAGGAGACATGAAAGAGGAGATCTGGGCATTCAGACAGGTCGCGAACAGATCTATGTGATGAACGATACATGAGGAACACCTATCAGAAGCAGAGAATGATCCTTCCAAAAGTCTAGATGGGGAATTAAATGTTCTCTGATGAGGATCTGATGGTAAATAGAGTGAACCGACTGTTTCCACAGGGACATAAGATATATTTGGAAAGGTCTTCTCATCAGCGCCGCCCACAGAATGATACTCTCGACGCTGACCATCAAGCCAATCACCCTGAGGAAGAAATTTGCTCTAACCACGGAAGAGGAAGACAGAATTTCCATTGCTGCTAAGATGGCTTCTACCCTTAAATCTGAAGGGAAAACTAGCCCTCGAGCTAGATTGAATGAAACGCCTAGGTGGGTGAAAACCTGAGATGGAACCAAGCCTGACTTTTCTAAATTTATAACCCAACCTAGGCTGCAAGCCATACTGCAGACCTCTGGAACGATTCTTGACAGAATTGAGGAAGATTCTGCTTTTACTAACCAATCGTCTATATAAACGTGAAGGGGAATATAACGACGGTGAAGAATCCCTGCCACAGATATCACTAGGCAGGTGAAGAAAAATGGGGCCGTGGTCAGGCCGAAGGGCATGACTCTGAATTGCCATACCAGACCCTTCAAAGCGAATCTCATGTATTTTCGGAATGAAGGGTGGATGAGAACGTGGAAGTAGGCATCCATCAGGTCTATGGAAGAGGTCCACATACCTGGAGACAGACTGGCTATAATCTGAGAAACAGTCTCTATCTTGAATTTTGGAGTTGAGAATAGAAGATTTAACATTTTCAGATTGATGATTGGACGCCATCCACCTGTTTTCTTGGGGACCAGAAAGAGAGTTGAGTAGTAGCCCGGGTCTACTCTCCAGAAAAGTACCTCTTCTATGGCTTTCTTTAAAATCATCGACTCCAATTCGTCTTCCAGGGCTCCCAGTTTCTCCGAGTTTGAAGGAACCAGAGTCCATTTGGGAAGGAAGGACAGGGGAGGATGATGATTGATCCATGACGGTGCATAACCCCAGCGGAGTTGATCTATAAGCCAGGAGTCCTAAACAAGGGCTTGCCATGTCTCCCGAAACAGAGACAGGTGCCCTCCTACTGGCACGCTGGGTAAAAGAGATTGCACCGGCAGGTCCAAAAGAGGAAGAAGAAGAAAAGATAAAACCGGGAAAAGAGGAAGGAATTGACCTACCCGGGCTACAGCCTTCCCTTCAAACTCGTTTACCTTGATAACCTCTAAAGGAGCGACCTCTAGAATTAGATCTAGATCCTCGTGAAAAAGCCTGACCCATTCTTACCTGAGAAGAAGATGCTTGACGGACTTGCTAGGTCTATGTGACGAAATGGATTCAAAACGATCCTCCTCTGCAGATCGGGATTGGGAAACAGAGGACCGGTTTGAGTTGGTGATTATCCTAGAAGGATAGGCGCCATACTCATCCGGCTTGAGACTCTTCCTCTTGAGAGAGGAATTCGGGCTCTTGACAGAGGAGGAGCATCTCTTGACAGATGTGGCTTCAAAACAGAGATCTGATCTCGCAGACCCTTGGCTGATCTAAGGCGATCAGATTCAGCTTGAAGAATATTATGGGAAGCCTGGCCAAAGACATCCAATCCAAAAGGAGGAGATGAAATAAGGTTACTCCTAAGGGAATTCGAAATATTGACCTCTGAAAGTTTCCTAGATCTTCTTTTAGAGGTAATGAAGCCCAAGGACCGGCAAACCGAGTTCAAAGAACCTCTCGAAACATCGGCTAAGGAACGAAAGAACTCAGGAGGAATCTGATCACCTTTCTCCTGAGCCTTAAGAAGAGCCTCTGAAAGAAGGGCTAGAAAGTTTGCTGATTTGATCCGAGCTTGACAAACAGATTCCCATTTGAAAAGATCGGAAGATAACTCAACCGTAGAAGACTCCTTAAGATTTGGAGAAAGAACATCCCAGGTCGGACCATTAACAGATTGAGTAGAAGCCAATCTAATAAAATCATCTTTTGGAGCTTGAACAGGAGCATCTAGCTTAGGAGTAAGAGAGAACTCTTTCAAATGGACATCGTTTACGAAGAAGTTGAGCATATCTACAACCAAATTATCTACTGGAAGAACATGAGGAGCACTAGACGAAGGATCCGATGAGGATAGAGCAGATCCAAAAGAAGGAGGATCAATTGAAAATTCATCCTGAAGAGGAAGCGAGAGGGAGGAAGCTATCCATTGATGAGTCGAGGACCAATCATCTGCTGAGGCCCTAATCGGATAAAACCTCCTCAGAACCCTGGCCCTGACTGATCTCGGAATAACATTAGCAGAAGAATGAGATGGAGAAGGAGGAGGACAAAGGTCAGAATCTAGAGAAACAGAAGAATCAAAGCTCCTTAAGGAGGAAAGAGAAGTTAAACCTCTAGAGTCAAAAGCAGAAAACGAATCCAAAACCGAAGCAGCCTGATCATAAGGGATGACATCAAGTTCTTCTTGCTGACTAGAGGGAAAAGAATATGATTCCAAACCATTAGCAGAAAATCTAGAGAATCGAAAGTCTAGCGGAAACAAAAGCGGTGAAGGGAGGAATCACGAGCTACTGAAAACAATGAAAAATTTAAACCTGAATCTACTATCCGAAATTCCAATTCTGGAGAAAGAACAACAGATACAATAGGATCCAGATGATCAAAAGAAGGAGTGGAAGAGGAAGAATAAGAAGGAAGAGAAGACACAGAAGGAGAAGAGGCAGAATGGACATGATCAGAAGAAGAGGGATTCTGATTGACAGAAGCAGGGATATGAAGAAATCCTGGCGGCGGAGATATAGTTGAGGAATGAAAAAGAGAAGATTAAAAAACATTATTAGAGGAAAAATCTCTAGCCGACATAGCAGACGAGGAGGAAGAAGAAGGATGATTACTACCTCCCTTAGAAACTACAGGGGGAATGTTAGAAGATGAACGAGATTGAGACACCACCTCACAAAAAGAAGGATGAACAAATTCAGAAGAATGAACAGACTGAGAAAGAGAAGAAGAACAATCAAAATCATGCCTAGAAAAAACCTGAACAGTTAATCGGCAACTCATAATTGGATGCGCAAAAATAACTTTGAGAAGAAACTGGTACGCCAGAACCGGAAGTAGGATGCTTAGCCAGATCTAACTGACCTGGAGAAACACCTCTCAAACCGGAAGCAGAAACACTACTACCGGAAGATGAAAGAATACCACTGGATCCAGAAACGGAAGTTGGATGCAAGGCCGGATTTACCAGACCCGAACAAGCACCTCTAATACCGGAAGCAGATACACTGCCACCGGAAGTGGAAGCGGAAAATTTGGAACCAGAAAAAGGTGGATGCAAGGACGGATCCGACAGACGCTACCATAAGTAGCCACACTACTACCAGAAACGGAAGCTGAAAAAACAGGACCGGAAATAGATGATGGATGCAAAGCCGGATCCAACAGACCCGGATATGCATTCTTCCTACTGGAAGTAGAAACACTACTACCAGAAACGGAATCTGAAAAGCCGGGACTGGAAATAGATGTTGGATGCAATGCCGGATCCAACAGACCCAGATATGCATTCTTCCTACCGGAAGTAGCAACACTACTACCGGAAACGGAAGCTGAAAAACCGGAAACGGAAGTGGACGGAAAGGCCAGATTATCATGAGACACTGGATGTTCAGCCAAGCCAGTAACAATCACGGTGCTCATATCCGGATGCCCGGTCAAACCAGAAGACAATCTGGAATGCAAACCCGCTTGCCCGGACAAGCTAGGAGCAGAGACGGGAGCAGAAGATCTCTAAACATTTCAGGCTATTGGAATCACCGAAAAATGAACTTTAGCATGAGATGAAAAATCGGAAGCATCCGCCACTGATGCCATCGCATGAGGGTTATGCAGTCCCGCAAGACTTGCATGGTCTTTAGTCTGGCTCCTACCAGAGGAAACGTTACCAGACTTTTTCTTCGGATCATTAGACTTGGATTTAGGAGATTTCAACTCCTGTCTAGAAGTCAGCGAAATAGGCTTGCCCCACTTACGGGCACGACCGCAAGAATGGGAGCAATGCTCGGAGTCTGACGATTCCTCTTTGGAAGCTCCAATAGCAGAAGAAACACGCTCATCAAGCGACTTAGCTAGCACACTTGCAAAAGATTCAAACCGGGCGAATAATGCCATAACAGTGTCTGAATTTGAATTAGAGGAGCCCCCCCCCCCCTCTGTTGTTGGAACAGACATTTTAACCGAGGCAGTGGCAATAGTTGCTGCCTTGGTAATCTAAACAACAGAGGTAGAGCGACCTGAGGGCAAAGTAGGCTTTGACACGAAACCCTTAAAAAAGGCCTTGTATACGACTAACGGCCAGCCCTTACATATCCCACACATTTTGAAAGGGGAGCAAGTTGTGCACTTCAGGCAGACGTGACCCGAAAATTCTTTGGCGTGTAAACGGTCACACTTAGCCGACGAGCATTTGATTCTCTCAGAAGTTAAGTCCTATAATAAAATAAATAGGAAATAAAGCAATAGCTTCGCTAAAAATAATGAGAAAATCTTAAAGAGGAGATGCCAAACACTACATTTTGTACCTTAACACTTCTCGCTGAAGACGGGAATCACAAGGATTCATGAATAATATTGTTTGAAAGCACTAAATAGGATCCTATGTACTAGAGTGGTACTTGGCTATTTTATAACATGTTAATTGATGGTATATAATAGGCACGGTTTCCCAAACCTTGAAAACGGGAGTACTGACACGAAAACTGGTAACTCAAAACTAGAGTTACAAAAACCTCTAAAAACACCATGACATGAAAGTTAAACATAACTTAGGCAAAATAGATTTCATGGTAGGCATGATTTTCTTGTATCAGAGAATTAAATGTAGCTGAACTTCAGTGCAAAGCTATAAACTTTTATCAATTTGATAGCGGGCGAACTGATCTGCTAGCAGAATATTTGAAAAGTGAATTCGTTTTCTCATTTGGGACCTACTGCGCATGCGCGAGCGTCACCAAGGAGTGAGTACAGACTGGAGCCAGTCTATTGTGAGGCTAATGCAAAGGGACCCTCTACCAGAAGCCTGGTTGAGGGTCAACATGGTGATGGTATTGGCATTAGGGAGAATGTAAGCGAGCATAAAAATCTTATTCTGATAGCTAAATGCAGATATTTGATTTAGCAAGTAGTAATTGAACGGGCAAGATGTTTTTGTGGTGTATTATTCTGAATTGCATGTTCATTCTAGAATGACCAGGTTTGTTGAAGTGTCTTGAAACTGGGGTGTTGTAGCTCCCATGCTTGTAGAGATTCGTGATAGAGCGGAGGTGCTCTTGGATGCGTATTTTAAATGTTCGCAGTGTCTCTCCTACGTATTGTTTGCTGCATGTGGTGAAAGTTAGTAGGTAGACGACATTCCTTGTTTGGCAATTGCCAATAATTTTGGATTTGTATGATAACCCAGTGTGGGAGTTGGAGAAGAATCTGTTTCTGCATTTTTTGGCAGATATTGCAGTTTTTCGTTTTGCATGGTGTTAAAGGCTTTCTATGGGGAGGTATGCTGCCGGTTGTTGGAAGTTTCGCTCTTACTATTGTTCATTCTAAAACCGAAAAGTGGTGGTTCTGGGAAGGCTGCTTTGCATCTGTTGCTTGCTTCCAAGATTGGCCAATATTTTTTTATGGTATTCTTGAGAAAGATACTGTCCTATTGAAATCACATACGAAGACCGGTTCGAGTTGTGTGGTGTTTCTGGGTGTCTGGGCTGTGGGGTGTAGGAGTTCTGTTCGGATTTTTGCGCGGGCTTTTGTCCTGGCATTGTTCAGAATGGTGTGTGGATATCCCGTCTGCAAAATGGTTGATGAGGGCCAGGCTGTTCCTGTCATAGGCCTCTGTGTGGGTGCAGATTCTTCTGACTTAAAAACTGTCCATATGGAGACGAGTCCTTACAGATGGATGGGTGCTCTGAAGAATAATGGAGGTACCTGTGTGTGTGTCTGTAGGTTTTGTATAGAGATCAAAGATGATCGTTTGGCCATCGGTGTTTTTCACCATGGTGTCCAGGAAGGAGACTTGTTCTCGAGACGATTCCATAGTGAATTTGATACTATGGTGGGAAAAATTCATGATGGTGATGAAGGCATTCAGAGCTTCTGTGCCGTGTTCCCAGACCATAAAAATGTTGTCTAAGTATCTGACGTACAATGGGGGCTGGAAAGGCGCCCGGTTTAGAAGTTTGGTTTCTAGATCCGCTAGATGTTGTTATTATCCTTAATTAAGCAACAATGGTCAAATCATTCAAGAACAAACTAGAAATCGACTTCAAGGAAAGAACTTTTGAATTAGACTGAACAGGCCATACTACAACAAAAAAACTCCGAGGCAATAACAAGCCAATGGCGTATTACATACATAAGTTACATGTTATTTCTGGTACAAGTCCTTTACGGTCCTCTTCACCAGACTCCAGTTCTTCCTCATCGGTCCCCTTTCTTATATTTCTTCCGCTTCTGATTGATGCTTTGAAGTCATCATACATGATGTCTTGTGTTCTACAATATTTGTCTAGTCGGTTCATAAAAGTATTCACAGATGGTGTAGACACTATTTCTTCTCGGAGATCATTCCATAGTTTCACTACCCTTAATGTGAAGTAGTTCTGCCTTTTAGTCAGTCTGCTCAATTGTGGGTATAACTTTTTAGAGTTTCTTCTTTCACTACATCTTGTTGTTATATCACTCCACGTCTTGATGAAATCACTAGCTTCTGTATCATATATCCCATTTATAATTTTGTAGAGCTCTATCATGTCTATCCCTTGGTGTATCGACATTTCGACAGCCAACCATTTTCGGCAGCTTAGAGTACATTTTCGGCAGCCCGTTTTCAGCAGCCTATATTACTATGTGTTCTATTATTATCCATGAGTTACCTATGTTACCATATGTCTATATAGGCACAGGTCTTATAATTCTTTTTTTTTAACAGAGTCGATATAACAGAAATATATACTAATACTATACGTGTATTATATAGTATCAGCATATATTTTGTTATGTCGACTCTGTTAAAAAAAACATTATATAGGATTAGAGCTGGGCAGTCTGACGGTAGTGCCGTGAAGACCGCAGTATACCGTGTACCGATACCGTGACCATTGACATTTCCAAATACTGTGAATACCGTCCATAATGTTTGAGCAATATTTGAGAAATAGATCCATAAAATCTTACTTGACCAAGGGTAAATAGGTGCTAATAGTGCCAAAAATACAGGCATCCCTAACTATTAGCCGAGTTGAGGTGAAAGGGTCGTTGTAAAAACCAACATCAAGACGTCAATTACAAAATAATGATAGGCAGAATTGTCTGTCAAACGTACGTCTTGAAAGTCTCATGGTAAGATTGCTTTATTTAAAACATCTAAACTCATTCTCTGGCCGTCCGCCGGTAGTATACTATAATATATTCCCTATTCCCGTTTCTATTATTTGTAATTTATTACTCCAAGCATTTTGTCACCGAACAAACACGCTAGAATAACAAAATAACATACAAACTGCATGCTATTCAGGCACAACAGCAATCTCGCAAAGACGTATCTGATTGGCTGTTCATGAACTAGACCGTGGGAAAATACATTACTATGCTGAATTTATCAATGAAAATTTACTAAACCGTATCTGTTCGCGCCATTTTGATCATGTGCTAATTTATTAACAACGAGCAGCGTTGAAGTCCTTATTTTTTATTTTTCTGGCTTGTTTTAAGAAATTTCTTTAAGGATTAAATCCAGTTTAAGTAACGACACCTAAAAATTAGTGATTTAGTTTTTGTAATTCATTTTTCAACTGGCTACACGTCGGAAGTTCGCGGAAATAGCTTTTTACACGCATTGTTCACGTGAAGCATGGCGAATAACGAGTCTGCACATCCAGTACTCGGTAATTATAAGAAGCTTTGGAATCGGCTATATTCAATGTCGTGTTATATGCATGTGTATAGGCCTGTTTTCGCGAGTAACCGAATATACGACTCCAACAGAAATAAAAGAGTACAACACTGGCCTCGTTTAAATACTCGCCGATTTTGTCTGGACTCTGTTTATCAATGTGCTCGAATGCCAAAATAAAATTAACCATTTGCTGGTCGCACGTATTAATAGCAAGAACAATCCAGATTGAAAATAGCGCACCCCAATGTCGCAAACAGTGGGTTATAGTTAGCGAGTCGACCACGCACGTTGACCGATATTCCCGTGAATGATATTACGTCAATAAAAATATGACCTAATAAAATTGTAAAACTAAACAGTCGCAATAGCCATAATGTTTTTCTTCTCTAAATCAGGAAGCCGATTTATTTATTTTACCTATATTTACCGTTGATTGGAGATGGAAGTGAAAAGGAATTGAAAAAAATTGTTCTAATTTCGTGGCATGCCTCAACCTCAGATGACGGTATACCGTGGTACCGCAGTATTTTTTTATGGTACCGATACCGTCATATAAATGTCAATACCGCCCAGCTCTATATAGGATTGCGTACATGTTCAACACACAGTATAGAGACACATATAGTGTCTACATGTATATCTTACATGTTATACATGTATTCAATCTTATATAGACCAACCTATCTGATCGAAATCCATAACAAATTACCACTGAGACTGGCTTATGACTGACGAATTTCTATGTTTGTTTTTTCAGCCAAGCTGACATGAAGTGCTAAACGGACTAAGAGCCAGTTGCTGTGATGAAAGCCAATCGGCATGACAAAAATTAATCAGTTCAGTTCAATTGCGTGTTATTAACTGGCTATGCCAAAGATTTAAATAGAAAAATCGTAGAATTGATTTAAAGCCTTAACATAATATTTGTAAAGCAACTTCCAATTTGCTATATTTTATTACAGTATCAATCGAAAATGATAATTTTGAAAAACATTTTTCGGTTTCAGACGTGGAGTAAATTTCCTCCAATCTTCGTTAAGATCACCAAATGTCCAATGTTTGAAGCTAAATTTGAAATGCTCATATAATACAGAAAACATAAATAAGAAAATCTTATGTCTGTAATGGTCGAAAGATTAATACAGGCTAACGAACTATCTGAATCACAAGTATGATGAGCAAGTACTTGTGCATTTTGATTTGTTGAGGTTGTTCCTTAAAGCTGGTTGGTTAGAGCTCTCTCCATTGTATTTGTAATCCGTGCCTGTGTGTATTCTGACCATTGTAATAGTTTCCCGCAATTAAAGCGCATGCTAGCTAGACCCGGCGGGTGATAACAATAGCCGCAGTTTATAATCCCTGCTGTTGTTTTAAAGCCAAAATGTTAACATGCGATCTTAATGCGAATGAACACACACTTCACTCGCACAGCAACTACTTTGAATATGACGTACATGCCTTATATGTGGCTAACATTTAACTTAATATCAAACTTATTATCAAATTAGTTTCAAAATATTGAACATTTTAATTAAGTATAACAATTTAATTCCACGCAACTTGTACATGCTCACTCGCACGTGCATATCCATTAAGAGATCACATATATAAATGTACAGGAATAATAATATAATATTATATTATAAATAATTTGACTAGAACAAGGATTTAACACTGGCCTCATGTGCATATTCACGCCAAAGTACTTGAAAATAAAATTGTTAAAATTATTTACTTTTAGAGTCTTAAACTGTGTGCCTAGATATAGTGAAACAAAACAAATCATAACATATAATGATTTCCGTACGTTCAAATTAATATAATTATTTTAAGTTGTGAAATTGAATTAGAGACACGAGTCCCTAATTCAATTTCACAACTAAAAAAATTATATTAATTTATACGGTAATAAATCATCATACGCTAAGATTTATTTCATTTCATTACATCGAGCTACGCAATTTCAGCCTCTAAAAGTACTGTAGACAATTTTAACCAAATAATTTTCAACCATTTTGGTGTGAATATGCACTTTTAATCCACCGTCAATGTACGGTGGAGCACATTGGCAAGTGGTATTGATTAGTAACGGGAATTAACACACACACACACACACACACACACACACACTCTCATAGAGCCACTACTTATTAACAGTCAAATCATTTTCAAAACATTTAACATTGTAATCAACTGTAACAACTTTCACCATATTATGGCAACACGTGTAATATCCAGCGATATTAAAAAAAAAATTTGACCTGTTGCAGACATTGGTAGCAAAAGCTTCTGGTAAAAATAACTACACAGATATTCACCGGATCCCAACACATGCAACGCACTCATTCACATACTCATTAACCCATCAGGCAAGACTTTTAACAAGATAATTTGACTGTTGGCAGCAGCAACAATGTCTACGCAAAAAAGAAATTTACATAGATATTCAACATATCGCGACAGAGGTGCCCTTTCGATCAGGTTTTAAAAGTGTGATTCGGCCTCATAATATGTTTCTTACAAACGACCATGATCTTTTAACTTTTCAAATAAGGGCATTACTTGAGATAATGGAATTAAAGGTTAAATTGACCTAAACTAAACTACTACCGCTACTACAAAATAACAAATTTGTTGTAACATATGTGTCAATATCTGTTGAGTATTTTGAGACTAATTTGACTAGAAGCTGTTGCTGTCTAAGGCAGCGCCATCGTCCAGTCAAATTGGTTTCAAAATATTCACAAACTTGCCTACAAAATTGAGATAATGGGATTACAGTTTAATTCAAATGGCCTAATCTAAATTACTACTACTACCATAATAATTCGTAACTTATGTGTCAAAATTACGTTGGTTTGCGAAATATTACTTATGAGCTGTACTGTACCGTATAATTTGAAGCCGTAGATTAGGCCAACACAGGCTATAACCGCCAATAATGTTTTGAGAGATTTATTATAAATGATAGCAAAAATATATGACAAGAACCTACTGAGACATACCTAAGCTCATCATTTAAACCATAAATCGCACAAATCAAAACACAAAAGAGATCAGTGTTGTGAAAGTCACGTTCAGAATTCTAATTAACAAGGGAGGTAAATCGTATCGGCAATTAACTAGCAATAGCCCCACGCAGTTCCTTCCCTTGAACAATATAATATTTACGTGCGGGTCGGAATATATATATATATATATATATATATATATATATTTGTATTTTAGGAACTTTTTGGTAATAATTTTTGTTAGATGATGGATAATTTTCGAAAAGTACAAGATGGGGGACCAAAAAAAATGATCAATCAAAATTCTGAATAGAAATTCTTGATAGGGTCACTCTAGCCAAATTTGGTTGAAATATGTGAAGCAACTAAGGAGACGCAGTTGTGACAATTTCTGATTTTTTCCCCCATAAAATCTCTGATTTTCACGCAAAAAATTGATGACTCAAAATTCTGAATGGATATGGCCATAGGATCCTTTCAGCCTAATTTGGTTAAAACCGGTCAAGATGGTAAGGAGAAGCAATCTGACAATTTCCAGTACATTTAAAATAAAATCTAAGATTTCACCCAAAAACTGGATGAATCAAAATTCTGTATGGAAATTCTAGCGCCCATCACCACAGGATCCTTTCGGCCAAATTTGGTTGAAATCGCTCAGAATGGTTAAGGAGAAGCATTTTGACAATTTCATGTACTTTTCATAAAATCTAAGAATTTCACCCATAAAATATTTATGAATCAAAATTCTGAATGCAAGTTCTATAACCTATGACCATAGGATCCGTTCAGCAAAATTTGATTGAAATCGGTCAAATGGGTAAGGAGAAGAAGCAATTTGACAATTTCCGGTAAATTTTTAATAAAATCAAGGAATTTGACTCAGAATATTTACGCAACAAAATTCTGAATGGATGTTCTAGAGCCTATGACCATAGGATTCTTTCAGCCGAATTTGGTTAAAATCAGTAAAAATTCTAAGGAGAAAATGCAATTTGACAATTTCCAGTGAATTTTTAATAAAATCTTTTTCACCCAAAATATTTACGAATCAAAATTATGAATGGACGTTCTATAACCTATGACCATAGGATCCTTTCAGGCAAATTTGATTGAAATCGGTCAAGAGGGTAAGGAGAAGAAGCAATTTAACAATATCCGGTAAATTTTTAATAAAATCTAAGATTTTGACCCAAAAAATTTATGAATCAAAATTCCAGATGGAAGTTCCGGATCCGAGCACAATAGCATCCGTTGACCAAAATTTAGTCAAGATTCGGCTATTGGTTATGGAGGAGTAGCGGTTTAAAGCAAAAGTTGACGGACCACGGACAGGCGGATGATCATGACGGCATAAGCTCACTTGGCTTTCAGGCCAGGTGAGCTAACAATATAATGATGTTGAACATGCTGCCAAAAATGTAATAATGCGAGAGGCTGCCGAAAATGTATGTTTTTATGCACTATATTTCCGTCTTGGCAGGCTGCCGAAAACGAATTAATATTTGCAGCTGACGAAATTATCATTGTGTTCCCTGTATTTGCGCATCCCCTCTCTTTGCGCATACGCATTCAACCTCTTGTGAGAGTCCCTCACAATCGGCACGCACGCATTGATTCACATGTCAATCTATGGTTATTCATTTCTCCATTTGAAATTGTGAAACTACTTGTCAATATAGGCTTAAAGGAGTGCTGTTGATTTCTGACATTGACATATTAGTTCAAAATTTTCACATCTATGGCAAAAATTGTTCTTAGAAACATAAAATATTAAGGCTTGTACCTATATTTGATGATTGAAGGAAATTTCAATTTCCCTTTCTCCGAGATCTAACAATACTCACCATTCTATTACTTCTGATACAAGCTATCTTGGATAGCTGGCCCTAGGACTCTAGACTTAGTAACCTTTACCCAACAGACGAGTACCTGTTTGCCATGAAGCTCATATTGTTTGCATAGCCACCAAACAAGAGATACCCATGGCTTGCCTCCGTGGGGCTGGGAGGCAGGGTCCGTTATAGAATGGTGAGTATTGTTAGATCTCGGAGAAAGGGAAATTGAAATTTCCTTCATTCTCCTTCGATCAATACTTACCATTCTATTACTTCTGATATACACCAGATTTAGACAGTAACCTGGTGGGATGAAGGAAATGTCAATTTCCCTTTCTCCGAGATTGAAGGAAATGTCAATTTCCCTTTCTCCGAGATCTAACAATACTCACCATTCTGTTACTTCTGATATACAGCTGGCCTTGACAGCGGCTCTAGTAATATAGACTTAGAAAGCTTTACCGACTCCTGGGAACCGGGTACTCGGCTCCCAACTGCCGAGTACCCGTTTACCATAGAGCCCATATTGTTTGCATAGCCACCAAACAAGAGAAAACTATGGCTTGCCTCCGTGGGGCTGGGAGGCTGGGTCCGTAACAGAATGGTGAGTATTGTTAGATCTTGGAGAAAGGGAAATTGACATTTCCTGCATTCTCCTTCGATCAATACTCACCATTCTGTTACTTCTGATATACACCAGATTTGATCAGTAACCTGGTGGGAAGGGGCAAGCCATAAATGCTAATTTTGCCCCTTGGAGAAAGATTTTAGACTTCAAACTTGACTAACGGAGACCTAAAAGGACCGTCAAGTTTACGGAACCGAATCACATTCGTATCACCGCCCCCCCCCCCTTTTTTCTCCTAAGAAAAGGGAGAGAACTCACGAACATGTATCTCGCCTGAAACACAAATATGCCAAGAGGGTTAACTGCTCCCTGCATATTCCATGTATTAGCCTGGGAATGAGCATGAATATATAAGATAAATGAACATGATACACATCCATAATACAAAAAACTCTCACTATTGAATTACCTTATGATAATTGGACTCCAGACATACCGCCTCCAACCATTCACTGGTTCGGCCATCAGTGACACAATCTGGTTGTCATCCTCTCGCTTGACCATGCCTGCTTTAGGTTCTTTTCTTACCAAAGTGAAAAAAGTATGAAGAGCAGTGTGGTCACTAACTATCGTTTCAAAACAGCTAAAGCGAGTGGATTGGCTGAGTCTGACACATCCCTCATATAGTAATCCGTAAATGAGGACTCACAGTGCCATTGTGCAACGGCCATGATGTCCTCTAACGGAACACCATTGTAAAGGGCGGTCGAGGCGGCTATTCCTCTGACATCGTGTGCCCTTACGCCTTGCACCTGGTGCCCAGTCGCCATCTCGTGAGTAGTCTGAATGCATTCGACCACCCAACGAGAGATAGTATCCATGGATGCGGCGCCATAAGACTTTTTATGGCAGATCCACAGATGTCTATCGTTCGACCGTAACGAGTCAGTCCATTTCTTGTACTTAGTCAAAGCACGGACCGGGCACCAGACACTGGCATCACGATCAAACCTAGTTAACTTCGGTATAAAGATCGGTTTGCCGGGATATCTCAAAGATTGGTTCTTTGACATAAACTCTGCTCTTGGCAGAAGACGCAGACCTTCTCCAGAAACAATAAATCGGTTCCTCTCTGCCGAAAGCGCATGGATCTCACTGCGCCTTCTAGCTGAGGAAGCTGCCAATAGAAAGACCGCCTTTAGAGTCAAATGCTTTAGACTAGCCGAACGCAATGGTTCGAAAGGGTGCTTGGCCAGTACATTAAGCACTAAAGATAGACTCCAGGCTGGAATGACTACCGGTTGTCTCGATCGGAGATTGCTCATTCCCTTCAACATCACATTTAACTGGGCCACCTCTGGACTATCCCTGTTGGCTAGACAAGGGATAACTGATGCCAAAGCTGACTTGTATCCAGCAACTGTGACGGGAGCTAGTCCTGAAAAGAACAGCTCACAGAGAAAGTCTGCTATTTGCTGAATAGTGGATTGAAAGGTATCAATACCCTTTTCTTCACACCAGTCTGCAAATCTGTCAACCTTGTTGTTATATGACTTGAAGGTTGACCTCCTTCTCGCAGCCGCGATGAAATCAGCAGCCTGTCGAGAAAAGCCTTCCGACGTGGAACGTTGTTTGACAACATCCACGCAGTCAATTTGAACATTTCGGGATGCTCGTGTAGGAAGCGTCCCTTGGCCTGGGAGATTATGTTCGGAATCTCGGGCAACTGCACAGGATTTTCCACCAGCAGATCTAGAAGATCCGTGAACCACGCCCTGCTCGGCCAATACGGCGCTATTAGCAGGACCAGACACGGCTCCTCCCTGACCTTCACCAATACCTTCGGTAGAAGAATGGTGGGTGGGTACGCGTAAGCGTGCATCCCTCTCCAGCTTATCGCCAGAGCGTCTGTATCGACGGCATTTGGATCTGGAATCGGCGAGACATATGTCATGATTTGAGCATTTTCCTTTGTGGCGAACAAGTCCACGTTGGGTTTGCCCCAATGCTCGAAGATCCGTCGTAGAACTGGAGGGTTGAGGGACCATTCTGTTGGCAAGATTCTCTGTCTGCGAGACAAAGCATCCGCCAGAATGTTCAATCGGCCAGGAATATGAGCTGCTTTCAAAACAACCGAGTAATTCCTGCACCATTGAATCAAGTGCCACACCCTGATGCACAGGGTGGGCGACCTGGTCCCACCTTGGCGATTTATATATGATACTACTGTCGAATTGTCCGACCGTATCAATATCACCTTGCCCCTGATCATCGGAAGGAACTCTTCCAACGCCAGTTCCGCTGCCATCATTTCCAACAGATTGATATGCAGCTGACTCTCCGGGAGAGTCCATGTGCCCGAGACCTGGTGTTCTCCCAGGCAGGCACCCCACCCCTCCAGCGATGCATCCGTGTAAACGGACAGCTGGGGGTGGGGTAGGTGCAGCGAAACCCCTATTAGGAGATTCTGACGCTGTTTCCACCATAGAAGATGCGATGTTATCGGCTCCAAAACTGGCACCAGTTTTGACAGGGGTTCTGTTCTCTGTTTCCACAGAGACATCAGATACAACTGGATAGGTCTTCGCATTAAAGCAGCGTACGGGATAACCTGCTCCATGGAGACCATCATCTGAAGGAACCGCCTCGCCTGAATGTGGTTTCCCACTCGAAAACTCCTGAGGATGGCTAACAGAGACACCACTCTGGGCTCTGACGGGTAAACCCTGCCCTCCTCGAGGTCGAATCGCATCCCCAAATAAACGAAATGTTGAGTGGGCGTCAACTCGGATTTCTCCACGTTGACTATCCAGCCTAGATCTGAAAGTAACTTCAGAGTCAGAGCCACGTTCAACCTGGCTGCCGAGTCTGCCTTGAGCAGCCAGTCGTCTATGTAGGTGTGTAGCGCCACGTTCTCTTTTCTGAGAAACGCTGTCACCGCAAGGACCACTCTTGTGAAAACCCTCGGAGCTGTCGACAGGCCAAACGGGAGAACTGTAAACTCCCATACTTGATTCTGAAACGCAAATCTCAGAAACCTGTGCCAACTCCGATTCATCGGAATGTGGAAATATGCATCTTTCAGATCGATCGATACACACCACATTCCTTTCCTCAATCCCGCCATTACCGACCTCGGCGTTTCCATCTGGAACCGAGGCGTATGGATGTTCCGGTTTGCTGGTTTTATTGCTCCCTTCAGAAGCAAACCTGACACTTGCTTTTGAACGGCTTCTAACTTGTCTGGCTCCCTTGGTACGGGTGTCCAGACAGGTGCCAAAGACAGATTTTGTGGCGGAAAGTCCCACCACTCCGGCATGTAACCCTGGGATAACCATCCCAGGACCAGACTGTCTGACGTCACACCTCGCCAGGTCTCGACGAAACGCATGAGCCTTCCACCCACCATAGACGCCTCGACGTCTAACGGGGTTGTCCGGCTCGCAGTCCACCCCCCCCCCCCCCCCTCTTTCTTAACGAGAGAGAGTGAGAACCATTTCGTTCTAGGCACGACGGGTATAACTGGCACCGCTGTTCCTGTCGCACAGGCGCGGTCCAGGCGGATATGAAGGGAGCTTGCGTACCCTCAGGTACGCTTCGGCCCCTTCTGTCCGCCCTTTGAGGCCTTACCCTTACCCTTCCCCTTGCCCTTCCCGCCTCTAGGGCGGTCAGGAGCAACATTGGGGAGGGTAGGCGCCTCTACAACCTTCCTGGGTTTCTTCGCCGGCGGCGGCTCCGAGAACCCAGCTGAAACAGAAGTCGCAACAGGCGTGGCTTTCGCCTTGCTCTTATGCTTCTTCTGCTTCTTTGAAGGCTGTCCCGTTAGCGGTTTGCCCACAGCCCCTAGTGCGTGCGCTTGCCGCACTAGCTCTAGCTGTAGATTTACCGCTAACCGATTTTGCGCGATACTGGCGGTGTCCTCTAAGATGGCCCGTGCTTGGCCACCAAAGATGCTAGGCCCTGTCAGGGGCGTCCCAAGAAGACGCTCCCTGACTGCCGTAGCCGGACGCATATGGTCAATGACCATTTGCCTCCTGGACTTCGTCACTCGCGCTTGCACCCTTGCCAATGCGTCCATTGACAGCACCAAGCCGTCATTAACACATGAGAGCGCCACAGGTGGCACAGGGTGGCCTGCCCCCGCTTCAGCCCACACCGACTGAAGGAGACGATAAGAGTGATTGACAGCGCTCATCGCTGCCCTCACACCGTCATCGCATAGGGACAGGACTTCTTCCTGGTGTACCTGGGACTTATCCACTAGTGCCGGACCGGGGCCACCCGACCCGGCACTCTGGACTCCCAGTACCCATCGGTCATCCTCCGTGACCGACGGGACTACACCATACCTGTCGTATTCACCCCGCAGAATACGACATCTTGCCCGCACCTCCCTGGAGGCCGCAGGGAGCTGACCCTTGGTCATTAGTTGTTTGCTATAAATAGCATCCAACAAATCTATGAACCGTGGATCCAGTCCCACTGACTGGATCCGGGCCGCGGGCAAAATCCCCGTCCTAATCGACGCAACCGACGGACGGGGCGCATCTTCATCGGCCATGGCCGAAACCACAGACGGGTCAACCCTGGCTAGCCACGCCAGAGCATCTGACCAATCTACCTCCGATGAAGACACCCCCGCAAACACATCACCCGTTGACGTGCTCACGGGTCTGCCAGCCACGGCCTCCCGGCAAGGAGCCACGGCTGACACGCCAGGCACTCCGCTACCACACGGTTCCGCCGCCACCCCATGAAACACTCCGGTCCATGGGGTAGGTCCGCACGGAAAACCGTACGGACCCGTAACAGTCGCGGAACCATAGCCGGACACGGGCGCCAACGGCACCCCACATCCGGCTGCCGGACCAGGCGAGATAGGCGAGTACCACGCCTGGCCCGGCACACCCGTTCCCATGACGGCTGGTGACAAACCAAGCCGCGCGGAACCGGTGCAAGGTAACGGATTGGCCTCAGCCGCAGGCGGAGCCGCTGACCTGGCTTGCGCCAAACCAGACAAATGGAGGCCGGTTCCGTCCAGGACGGAATCAACCTCCATATTCTCCACCTGCGGCTTCACGGGCCGCAGCAACCTCTCCTCCTCGTCTTCAGACTCCGAAGAGCCGTCACTAGACGAGTCAACCTGACGGACCGGCCACCGCTACTGGACCACCCGGAGGTGGCCGCAGAGAGACAGAACCCGTCTGACCGAAGCCAGACGTGCCTGCCAGGGGACCGTACGAGACGGCCCCCTCGGTAACCAGTCCAGAATCCTGTCCGAGGACAGGATCCGTACCAGGCATGGGGAGAAACTGCCCCCCAACGTTTGGTAGCAGGGACGACACCAGCGTGGGCAGAACGCTATGCAGAAAACCCTGCATAGCCGGACCAAACCACGCCGGCGGTGCCATCTCCGCCACCTCCAGCTGGGGACGTGGAGCACCCCCACCGGCCGAACCGGGCGCTCCACGATTTCCTCTCGGACCGCCTGACCCCGCGTCAGACCCAGCCAAGTCCTTCTGGGCAAGGAACTTAACCATCATTTCGACGGACCACACTGCACAAACATTACACCTATGATCTATATTACACAGGGAACACCTAAAACAGACATGGTCCTTGAACATTACACGGACAAACTTATGGCAGTCATCACATGATGGCGGGGCTGGCTTGGCCTATAAAATAAGCACAAACCTACAATAAACAAGCGGAACGAGACCCGGATGGAAGGCAGACAATTAATTTTCAAATAATTTTGACTCATAAATTAACCGTAACCTCCCCGCACCCCACCCCGCCACGTTACAACAACGATCGCATTGATTATGACGACAAGCACGCGGCGGGCACAAACACACCCATAATAGATCCTCCAGGATGTGTAACGGCTCCAGGAATCATATCGCATAGCATTCAGGGTATATTTACTAATCAATATAAATTATACTCCTAACGAAAGCAGCACGATATGTGAAGAAAACAACAAAATGTATAACAAACTGCTGTCTCACACGGTAAAACCGCAGACCACGCATCTACTCAAGAATTTTGAAACCACCGATCATTGCAAACCGATCGTGATCGCACGTAAACTTGATCATTCTAAAGTTTCCGGTACCATTTTTTGTACGCAGCACCCAGAATAAGATGCGCGAATTAATGAAAAAATTTTTCTTCACATAAACCTCCGAGCGACCGGGTGTGACGTCACCCGCTCGGATTCTACGGAGAACGACGTCAGCCGATATTCGTGTTAGAAATACCGTAGCAAACACCTATTTTCATATCTTCCGATCGCCTGTTGGGGGTTAAAGAAGGCGATCGTCTGGCATATATCGTTGTTAGCACACGTCCCAGATTCTATGGGGTCAGAAATTGGAACATGCGACACAACGAAATTTAGAGACCTAAGTCTTTTAACTATGGATAATAAAGAACAATACAACCTGGTTGTCTTGGGCGGTATTCTCCATAGTCCTTAGTTAATCCTTTCAGAACACACAAACTATCACCGATTAAAGACTTAGATTATTTAAAACACTAAAATCCCTAATGCAAAAAGCATGTATTGCTCTTGTTGCTATGCAAACAAGAATGAGCTCTATGGTAAACGGGTACTCGGCAGTTGGGAGCCGAGTACCCGGTTCCCAGGAGTCGTTAAAGCTTTCTAAGTCTATAATCCTAGAGCCGCTGTCAAGGCCAGCTGTAATATCAGAAGTAACAGAATGGTGAGTATTGATCGAAGGAGAATGGCGGAATCTGTCCTCTAACGGAACACCATTGTAAAGAGCGGTCGAGGCGGCTATTCCTCTAACATCGTGTGCCCTTGCGCATTGCACCTGGTACCCAGTCTCAATCTCATGGGTAGTCTGAATACGTTCGACTACCCAACGAGAGATAGAATCCATGGATGTGGCACGATATGGCTTCTTATGGCCGTAACGAGTCTGTCCGTCTTTTGTACTTAGTCAAAGCACGGACTGGGCACCAGACACTGGCATCACGATCAAACCTAGTTAGTTTCGGTATAATGCGGTTTGCCGGGATATTTCAAAGATTGAGTCTTTGACATAAACTCTGCTCTTGGCAGTAGACGCAGACCCTCTCCAGCGACAATAAATCGGTCCCTCTCTGCTGAAAGCGCATGGATCTCACTGCGCCTTCTACTTGAGGAAGTTGCCAATAGAAAGACCGCCTTTAGAGTCAAATGCTTTAGACCAGCCAAATGCAACGGTTCGAAAGGGTGCTTGGCCAGTACATTAAGCACTAAAGATAGACTCCAGGCTGGAATGACTACCGGTTGTCTCGGTCGGAGATTGCTCATTCCCTTCACCATCACATTTACCTGGCACACCTCTGGACTATCTATCCCTGTTGGCTAGACAAGGGATAACTGATGCCAAAGCTGACTTGTATCCAGTAATTGTGACAGGAGCTAGTCGTGAAAAGAACAGCTCACAGAGAAAGTCAGCTATTTGCTGAACAGTGGATTGAAAGGTATCAATACCCTTTCCTTCACACCAGTCTGCAAATTTGTTAACCTTGTTTTTATATGACTTGAAGGTTGACCTCCTTCTCGCAGCTGCAATGAATTTCGCAGCTTGTCGAGAAAAACCTTCCGGCATGGAACGTTGTTTGATAACATCCACGCCGTCAATTTGAACATTTCGGGACGCTCGTGTAGGAAGCCTCCCTTGGCCTGGGAGATTATGTTCGGAATCTCGGGTAACTGCACTGGATTGTCCACCAGCAGATCTAGAAGATCCATGAACCACGCCCTGCTGGGCCAAAATGGCGCTATTAGCAGGACCAGGCAGGGTTCCTCTCTGATCTTCACCAATATCTTTGGCAGAAAAATGGTGGGTGGGTACGCGTAAGCGTGCATCCCTCTCCAGCTTATCGCCAGAGCATCTGTATCGACAGCATTTGGATCTGGAATCAGCGAGACATAAGTCATGATTTGAGCATTTTCCTTTGTGGCGAACAAGTCCACGTTGGGTTTGCTCCAATGCTCGAAGATCCTGTGAAGAACTGGAGGGTTGAGAGACCATTCTGTTGGCAGAATCCTCTGTTTGCGAGACAAAGCATCGGCCAGAATGTTCAATCGGCCAGGAATGTGAGCTGCTTTCAAAACAACCGAGTAATTCCTGCACCATTGAATCAAGTGCCACACTTTCATACATAGTGTGGGTGACTTGGTCCCGCCTTGGCGATTTATGTATGATACTACTGTCGAGTTGTCCGACCATATCAATATCGCCGTGCCCCTGACTTTTGGAAGAAACCTTTCCAACGCCAGTTCCACTGCCATCATTTCCAACAGATTGATATGCAGCTGGCTCTCCTTGAGAGTCCATGTGCCCGAGACCTGGTGTTCTCCCAGGCAGGCCTCCCCACCCCTCCAGCGATGCATCCATGTACACGGACAGCTGGGGTGGGGTAGGTGCAACGAAACTCCTACTAGACTATTCTGACGCTTTTTCCACCATACAAGATGTGACAATTACGGCTCCAAAACTGGCACCAGTTTTGACAGGGTTTCTGTTCTCTGTTTCCACAGAGACATCAGATACAACTGGATAGGTCTTCGCATCAGAGCAGCATACGGGATTACCTGCTCCATGGAGACCATCATGCCCAGCATCTGAAGAAACCGCCTCGTCTGAATGTGGTTTCCCAATCGAAAACTCTTGAAGATGGCTAACAGAGACACCAATCTGGGCTCTGATGGGTAAACCCTGCCCTCCTCGAGATCGAATCGCATCCCCAAATAGACGAAATGTTGAGTGGGTGTCAATTCGGATTTCTCCTTGTTGACTATCCAGCCTAGATCTAAAAGTAACTTCAGAGTCAGAGCAGTATCCACCTCTAACTTGGCTGGTGTGTCTGCCTTGATAAGCAAATGGTCTGTGTAGGTGTGATGCGCCACGTTCTCTAATCTGAGAAACGCTATCACCGCAAGGACCACTCTGGTGAAAACCCGTGGAGCTGTCGACAGGCCGAATGAGAGGACTACAAACTCCCATGCCTGATTCTGAAACACGAATCTCAGAAACCTGTGACAACTACTGTTCATTGGAATGTGGAAATATGCATCTTTCAGATCGATCGATCCACACCACATTCCCTTCCTCAATCCAGCCATTACCGACCTCAGAGTTTCCATCTGAAACCGAGGCGTATGGATAGACACATTCAATGGCCTGAGATTGAGACCGGGTCTCCACCCCCTGTGCTCTTGGGAACAAGGAACATATCTGAATTGAAGCCTGGAATGTTCTGGTTTGCTGGTTTTATTGCTCCCTTCAGAAGCAAACCTGACACTTCCTTTTGATTGGCTTAACTTGTCTGGCTCCCTTGGTACGAGAGTCCAGACTGGTGCCAAAGACAGATTTTGTGCCGGAAAATCCCACCACTCCGGCATGTATCCCTGGGATCCTAGCCAAGCCAGAGCCTCCAACCAGTCTGTCTCCGAAGAGGACACTCCCGTAAACACATCACCCGTTGACGTGCTCATGGGCCTACCAGTAATGGCCTCCCGGCTACGAGCCATTGCTGATACGCCAGGAACTCCGGTACTATACGGTTCTGCCGCCACCCCATGGAAAACACCCATCCATGGAGTAGGCCCGCACGGAAAACCGTGCGGACCCATAAGGGTTGAGGAACTGTGGCCAAGCACAGGCACCAACGGCACCCTATGACTGACCGCTGGACCAGGCGAGATAGGTGTATACCATGCCTGTCCAGCCACACCCGTCACCGTGTCGGTTGGTGGCAAACCAACCATCACGGAACCGGTGCCCAGTACCGGATTGGCCTCAACCATGGGCTGAGCCACCGTCCTGGCTTGCACCAAGTCAGACAGATGGAGGACGGTTCCGTCCAGGGGCCGAAACAGACGCGCCACGATGATTTACTTTCGGATCACCTGACCCCGTGTCAGACCCTGCCAAGTCCTTCTGGGCAAGGAACTTGACCATCATATCGGATGACCACACTGCACAAATATTACACCTACTATCAAGATTACAAGTTGTACATCTAAAGCAGACATGGTCCTTGAAAAGAACCCTCACGAACTTATGGCACTCGTCACATGATGGCGGGGCTGGCTTGGCCTATAAATAAGCACAAACCTACAATAAACAGGCGGAACGAAACAGGAATGGAAGGCAGACAAATAATTTTCAAATAAGTTGACCATAAATTAATGTTAACCCTCCAGCACCCCACCCCGCAACTTTACAGCAAAGATCGCATTGATTATGACGACAAGAACGAAGCGGGCAATATACACCCATATACTGATCCTGCAGGATGTATAAACGGAACCAGGAACCATATCGCATAGCATTCGGGGTATATTTACTAATCAATATAAATTATACTCCTAACGAAGGCCAAAACGATATGTGAAGAAACAACAAAATGTAAACAAACTGCTGTAGAACACGGTAAAACCGCAGACCACACATCTTAATCAAGAATTTTGAAACCACCGATCATTGCAAACAGATCGTGATAACACGCAAAACTTGAAAATTCCAACGTTTTTCTGGTACCAATACAGTACGCAGCATCCAGAATCAGATGCGCGAATTAATGAAACATTTTCTTCACATAAAAATCTGAGATAACTCAGGTGTGATGTCACCAGCTCGGATCATACGGAGAACGACATCAGCCGATTTTCGTGTTAAAACACTGTATAGCCAACACCTTATTTCATATCTGCCGATCGCCTGTTGGGGTTAAAGGAAGGCGACCAATCTGGCATATTTCGTTGTTAACACACGTCCCAGATTCGGGGTTAGAAATTGGAACATGCGACACAGACAAAATTTTGAAGACCTAAGTCTTTTAACTATGGAATAACATGGAATTATACAACCTGTATATCATCGGCTCCTTCCATGGTAATCCAAATAATCCTTAGAGAGCGAACACAAAGCTATCACTATCACAGAAAAATGCCTTAGAAACTTTAATAAAAGCCAAGGCACTTCCAACTGCAAAAAACCATGTAGCTCTTGTTGCTATGCAAACAAGAATGAGCTTCATGGCAAACGGGTACTCAGCTGTTGGGAGCCAAGTACCCGGTTCCAGTAGCTGGTAAAGCTTACTAAGTCGAGTCCTAGGGCCAGCTATCCAAGATAGCTTGTATCAGAAGTAATAGAATGGTGAGTATTGATCGAAGGAGAATAAATAATTTCAGATGACATTTTCTTCCCCATTAAGAATAACACAGACGTTTTTATGCAGTCAGGGTCACCATTTGTCAAGCCAATCTTTCAAATATGATACATATGTTACCATTAGTTAATCTTCAGCGACAATGCTTTTATGTGAAACACATACTTTTTGCCTGTGCGCAAAAGGTGGGTATGCCAGAATCAGAATATCAGAATAATTTATTAGTACAAAATCTCACACATAGAGATATAGCCAAAACAGCACAAACCAATACGAAAACATTACAATTGAAACAGATATAGTAGATAATATAACATATAACTAAAATAATGTGATTAATTTATACAATTATGTACATATATATTTTCCACACACATATACACATACACCTGTATACATACACATATATATATATATATATATATATATACACCTGTGCAAAAGTTAAGCACCACCCTATTTTTACGCACATGCAAGGGTATATTCATGTGCTATGAAGAAAGCAATAGCATAAACATTTATGTACCCATCCATCTTAGTGCACGAGGTAATAATGCAACTAGAGGAATGCTGATTATGATGGTGGGGAAACACTGTATGTTTTTGTTTGAACTTGAAAACGAGGCCTGAATATGGTTACGTTGACACAACTGACAACTATTGCCCTACAGTTGACACACGTGGCTAGATTGTCATTAATGGTGTCTGAAAACGAAGTTTAACATCTGTGCACGAGTTTGAGACCGTCATTATTAATACCGGGTATATCCACCTTGTGCCTGGATGACGGCCTGGACACGACGTCTCATGCTGGTCACCAACCGACTGATACGCCATTGTGGTATTCGTTGCCATTCAAGATGGAGTGCGTCTGTTAATTCCTGTAGGTTCTGCACAGGAGGATCCCTCCTTCTCACCATGTTTCCCAGAATGTCCCAGATATGCTCAATAGGGTTCATGTCAGGGCTCCTTGCTGGCCATGGTAGGGTTTCGATGGCATTCTGGCGGAGGTATTCATGCACAGCTCTAGCACGATGTGGTCGGGCGTTGTCATCCATGAATATAGGGTGGGTTCCAGGTGCATGATTTACAAAATGAGGGACCACAACTCTATCCAGTATGGAATCTTGATATCTTTGTCCATTTAGTGTTCCAGGTACAGTCAACAGATCCAGCTTACAATCAAATGAGATGCACCCCCATATCATAACGGAACCTCCACCAAATGGAACTTCTCCCATGATGTTACGTTGGTCGTACGCCGTGCGTCTGGACCTCCATACACGAGTTCGACCATCTGTGGCATGAAGCAGGAACCGACTTTCATCGGACCAGTGTACCCGTCTCCAGGATCTCATGTTCCAGTGTCTTCTTTCGTTGCACCACCTCAGACGCTCCTCTTTGTGGTGTGCAGTGAGGAGAGGACGTCTGACTGGTCTCCTAGCTTTCATGCCAGCAGCATACAGTCTCCTTTTGACGGTAGACGGTAGACATTGACACTCTATTGCGCGTTTCCCATTGCTGGCTGAGCACTCTGCTGTTGGTGAATGGAGATCTCCTAACAAGGCGTACTAGGGCTCGATCATCACGGGCAGTAGTCTTCTTCGGTCTTCCAGATCTAGGCCTGTCCTTCACCTCGTTAGTTTGCCCATGTTTTGCAATCAAACGACTGATTACAGTATGGTTAATGTTCACAATCAAGAGCTAATTCTCTCTGTACAAATAAACCACGGTCATGAACACAAAATTCCTAATCTTGTCGCCTAAATCTGTATGTAATGTTCTACACCTCAAACTGGACTTTTACATAACTGAACACGTGTGCTGTTTCCCGCCACGCACGGACATCAAGCGGCGTGAAGTCATGCATGCATGTGCATTTCGTACTTGGAATTATGTCAGCTAACGCGGGGACAAAAAGTATGGCAGCCTAGTTGTACCATCATGTTTCTACGTTCTATTGTCACTAATTAAACCGGTATTAACGAAATACTGGTTTAATGGGTTAGAATGATCGAAAATAATTTGAAATATGAAAATATGCCGTTTTCATTAGCTACAGTACATGTATTTTGCGATTTGACAACTGACGTAAATTGCCACGAAATTAGACCGGTAACTACATACGACTGCTCACTTCGACGCTATCTATCTCAAAATAGTGGTTAAAATAAATAAAACAAATAACGTCTGGTTCATGTGATGTCGTGAAAATAACACTCTAACTACTAAAATGTTGATTTTCAACACTGTTATTAGGTAACTATTTTCGAAAGCGTAGTAAAATATAATGCGTCTCAGTAGCAACCCGCATATGAGAGCGAGTTTAGGCTCCTAGTAGAGTAATGCTCATATGGTTAGAGTTCGTATTTAACCACCTACAGTATGATCTAGTCTGGTAAGTCATGTGTTTGTATTCGAGTACTCAGTATTTAGTAATACTCCTCAATAAACTGTCGTTCACGCGGGTGAATGTCATTCAGCACGTAACTAAAGGGTAGTCATTTCCCGGAAATTGCACCTCAAGAATTCTCACAAAAAGCTGTTTGACAATTTTTCGAGGTTCATATGTCATATATAAAGAGATTATGATTATTTGACAATATAAACGCAATGATTCGTGAATCTAACTTAAATCTACACTCCGTAGTCTTGAAAACGAAGAAGAAAAAGACTGGGCCGGTCCGTAAAACAAAACGATTTGATTACTCGATGCTCGATGACCTATTGAGCAGAAAAGTCACGTGATAAAAATACTACAAATTTCATTCATAAAATGGATAGTAGTGAATATCCCGGCGGAAGAATTTGTTAACAACCAATCACATTACGCCTGTTCGCATTTGAGAGGCTAAGAGGTTTATTTTACTTGTAACTACGCTGCCAACGTAATAAGCGACGTAATCATTTTCATTTCTCAGGCGTTCAAGCAATTTGTCTCGTATGTCTTATTCCGTGATGGATCATTTTATGTTTGTCGAAATTTTAAGGGAAATAATGACATGTTTGGATTGGGAGTTCACTGTATAGCGTCGTTGATTTCGTAGACCGTTTCTTGATATTTTTTTTTGTATCATGTCACATTTGGAATCCTAGTTAAACTAGTACAAACTCGAATTGAAAAAGAAATTATTTGTAACAAAGAAATTTAGATTTTCTAATTATTCAATCTTACATTGAACCCGCAGAGCTTACGTCGTGTAAAATTCATTGCTGGCAAATCAAATCATATTTGCCGAGTGTCATCCTTGGCCGATTTGTTGGGATTTCACCAACACCCTTGCTTTCCCACGGCTAATAGTTATAGATGACTGTATTTTATGTCCCTATTAGCAAATGGTTACACTAGATAATAATATTAAACTGCAAGTCAAGAACAGACTAGTTTAGGACAGTCATCAGATGTCATGCAATGGCGATCTTAGACGTTTTTTCGGTTTTTTTATGTTTGTAATGGTTTTTAAACCGTCGCCATAAAAAAACGGTATACCGCTCAGCCCTAGTTTGAGCATAAGATTTGTGTTTGCTACCGTAAAGGCACAATGGAGTCCCGGGGTCCATATCGATCTGCTCTACAACTGGGTAGTGATCGAAATCATGCGCCACATGCCGGCAGACACATTCAGCACTTACATGACTACATGATTTCAAGCACTGCACAGCATAGCAGCCATTTATTAGTTGTCTACAAGGGATGTACACATGTAGCACTGCCATTATCAGTTCACTGTCATGGCTGTGCATGGGCTGGAACTTTATAATTTATATCAAGGTTTCCGGGGCCTAAATACGCGTACTAACAGAGGCACCGAGATCTTGCCTTTTTGTGATGCAGTTGTTCACAAAACTAAGGACAAATTTGCATACCTCAGTGTCACCATTACCATAGGACATAATTACCTCAAATTTATCATCATCATTGATATAACTTAATATGCCATTGGATTCGGTAGCTTCTCCTTTTGGGCTGTATTTTACGCAGACCTACAATTAAAAGGTCAAGTTGCATACAGGTGAATAAGAACCCATGCTAGTGTCTTATATTTATTCAACAATTAAGATTTTTGCGCAGACTATTTGATAGGAGGCGATAATTCAAACATGCGCAATATGTGGGTACCATAGGATACATGATCATACATGGCTGCCGAAACCGCCCCTCTTCCTCCTGTAAACTAAGGTGGGTAATTTCAGCTTCCTAATTCTCTCTGGATAGATTAGATTCCTGAATCGTATCCCCCTAAATGGCTTGATCATTTCAATACGTTTCATCTTACACGCCACACGGTGCCCACACACTACTACACTTAAGCCTAGTAAGAACGCATCTGGAGTTTGGACTACACTAGTCTAGTACTAGTGTAACACTAGTACTAGACTAGTGTAGTCCAAACTCCAGATGCGTTCTTACTAGGCTCTTACGCCTCGTAAAATGATGATGATGATGGGCGAACAGAAAAAGGTACGAAAGACTTGAACGGAATGATTAGTTTATTTGACGGTTTATTTCTCCGAGTATAAATTTATAAATAAAATACATCATTATCATACTTTTGATCTTATCGCCTTTTGAAGAAACTTCATTCCGTAAAACTGGTGGTAATAAAACTTTATAAATTGCATCTTTTCCCACTCTCGGTTTGTAATTAATAAATTTTTTATATGGTGATGTTGCCGCCAAGGCAGGTGACAGTCGAGGCATAGCTTAAAATTACGTTACATTGTAAAGTACGCAAAGACGTGATAATAAAACACGAAAACTGGTTACTAGAATTAGATTGTCTCCCGTTAACGTTCGGTTGGACAGCAGGGTACATTTACTCACGAGGAATACTTTCGCGGTTCCACACTTGAACTATCCTCCTTTTTTTACCAAGTCTCTAGAAGAGTTGGCTTAGTTGGCAGAACCATTGTGTTGCACATGCTTGGAATTCCAATCCAAAGCAAAATGCACATTACCGGTACTTCGGTTGAGCGGCTTCGGTTTCGAGTGCTTGTCATGTGCCAGTTGCACACCCATTTCAGAATCCATTGCAGAGTACTTAGAATGGAGGAAAGGACAAGATATGTAATCATCACTAACAATTGTAACGTTATTGACCCACCTATAGACAAAACACCCACGCTGTCTCATGAGAAGAACACCAAACACTAGTAGCCTTTCCGTTAGTAAGCAACCTGTCACATGCACTGAGGCTGATTCCATAGGTGATTCCATAAATAATATGGATAACAATGCAGACTTTACCTCAGTCAAATCACAAATAGCAGATTTGCAGACAAATAGTTCTCTGGCACATCCAAGCCAAAATCCTATGCTGAAGCAGTGTGTAATATAAATGCCCAGGTACATAAATTAGTATCATCCCAATCACAAAGCAGCACTGTTAACAAACAAAATCCCTGTGCTACAAAGACAAGGCTTGTTATCAAACCCGGAAAAGAACATACATTACAGTACCAACACTGAACAAACACATTACCTGCCAAGGCCAACCGACCATTCTTATAGAAATCATGTACATAATCAATATAGAGACTTCCACAACACACAGAACAGGTATTCATATCACGGAAGAACCACAACATACACTGCCAACGTTGAACAACTACATTATCCCTTCAGGCAGCCAATGTATCCTTCTAGAATTCCCATGGATATGGGAAATAACCCTCGCCAAACATTCAGAGATCAAACAGGTACCAGTCATTTTGGCTATAACAGTTCCGGAGTAGATCAATATTCTACAGAGTTGAGAAAAAGAATACTGATCATAGGTAGCTCAACTCTTCGTAAATTAAGTGGTCAACGTATGTCAACAACCCAAACTGATGTGCACATACGAACTTTGCGAGGTGCCAGGATAAATGATGTGCACAATGAAATCCACAAGTGTCTTGGACCATCCAGCCATGATGCCATTGTTATACACGTAGGCAGTAATCATATATCTAAAAGTGAAACACATAGTATGATTGAAGATTATACAGAGTTAATACAACAAATAAGATCCATCTCACCAAACATACAGATCTTTGTCTCATCTCTCTTACCACGTCCCCTAAACAGCGCAGATAACAACATGACACTACAGTTCAACAATATGCTATTCCACCTGTCAGAAACATTAACAGTACACTTCATTGACAATTCCCATCTTTTCTCAGACTTAAATGGGGAAATACACACGGAATTATTCTGGGACCATATACATCCTAATGGAAATGGTACCAGAATCTTATCAGAGAACCTCACTAACTATCTCTCAAGCACACTCAGTCATGTTATTCCACCAAGCTATGGACAGAACTATGCTGTTTCACATTTTCACAACGGGAGGTTGTATGGGAGGAGACCACAAGATTGGAATGTGAATACGCACCACATGACTCACAATTACAACCAAACAAACACATTCACCAGAACACCAGCATATGTCCGTTATTAGATGAAAATGTAAATTATGTAGATAGAAATTATGTTAATAGTGTTTCAAAATATTCAACTAAACATTATGTTATATGTAAGAAAATAAAGCCAGTGCGTACACTCAACACTTACATACAATTATTAGATGAATGTACATATGCAAACACAAGATCCATGACTATGCATAATCAAAATGATTCATCTAAGCTAACTACAAGCAAAACAGATGCGCGAATCAGAACTCAACATAAACATAGAAGAGTGGATTTAACAACAATGGCACCCGGAACTAATAGACAAAAGACTATACAAAAGTGTTATACCTTGAACAAGCAAGTACTGACAAAAGATAATTTTTCCACACTAAAAGACAACAGATTTAAAGTTTTATTTACTAATGTAGATACATTAAATTCAGATAAGCTTAATGACCTTAAGATATGTTTAGACATCATAGATGTTACGCCTAGTAGAATAGCACTTTCAGAAATTAAACCTAAGAATTTTCGACATGATAGAAACATAGCAGAATAAAACATATATGTTTATGATTTAATACCCCCTGAACATTACTCGAGACAGCATTGGAAGAGGAATGATTGTTTATATTAACTCAACATTAGTATATACACCTATAAACACTAATCTTGAGTATTCAGAATTTATTTCTATAAAAATTAATCTAAGTGATGATAATAATTTACGTATCACATTTATTTACCGGAGTCCTCAGTCAACGAGAGAAAATAATGAAAACCTAAGATTACTTTTAGAAAATTTAACTAATTTACAGTATTCACATTTAATAATGATGGGTGATTTTAATTTGCCTGGTATAAATTGGACGACAATTCAACTGCTGGTGGCCCAGGTGATACAGAATATGAATTTATCGAGACCATTAGAGACTGTTTTTACACCAGCATATCCAGGAACCAACTAGATGCAGAGGAACAAATAAATCATCCTGTCTAGATCTACTGTTCGGTAATGAAGAGGGCATGATAGATCAACTTGAGCAAGGGGCACCTCTTGGGAAAAGTGACCATTCAATAATCACTTTTTATATACATGTAGAAATGACAAATTGTATACACCCTCGAGATACTTGTATGAAAAGGCTGATTTTGAACAAATGAAACATATGCTTGATATTGATTAGAATGAAACATTGAAAAATATGGATGTAAAAATGCAGTGGGAGACTATTACTAGTAAATTGTGTACCGTTATCCAAGATTGTATACCAAAAACTAAGATTAAACAACAAAGTAAAAGGGTCCGGAAACATATGCTTCCTTTCAATCAGAAAGTTCTTGCTAAAATAAGATGAAAGCAAAAGACTCTGGGCTAAATATAGATTATCAGGGGATGACACCATAAAACTTGAATATAATAGACTGAGAAACCAAGTCCGACAAGAGACTCGAAAGATAACAAAGATACACGAGCAGAAAATTGCAGACAAAATTAAAACTAATCAAAAGAATTTCTGGGCCTATGTTCAGACTAAAACAAAAATTAAGCGGGCAATCCCTGAACTCTACATTGACGAGAACAAGAACAATCTCACAGCTTCAGATAGTGCAAAGGCAGACGTCCTAGCAAACTTCTTTTCATCTGTTTTTACTAGTGAGCCTCATGGTAAGCTTCCAAAGATTGAGGCCATGGCTGTCCCACAACAAAATACGTTACAGCTAAACACTGACATTATCTAAAATAAATTGCAGAAATTAAGCATATCAAAATCTCCAGGGTCAGATGGCATCCATCCTCGAGTATTAAAGGAACTAAGTAATACCTTAGCACTGCCATTAAAAATTATGTTTGAAACATCATTAAATACCAGCAAGATACTCGTACCTTGGAAACAAGCAAATATTACTCCTATATTTAAAAAGGGAGATAGGAAAGATGCGTGCAACTATAGGCCTGTAAGTTTGACAAGTATTGTTTGCAAATTATTAGAAACATTGATTAAGGATTCAATAATGCTACATATGAAAACTAATAACCTGTTTAGCAACTGCCAATTTGGTTTTTATCCCAGGTAGATCCACTACATTGCAACCTTTGAAGGTCATAGACAAATGGCTACATATACTTGACAATGCTGAAAGCATAGATGTGGCTTACTTCGATTTTCTAAAAGCATTCGATAAGGTACCCCACCAGAGACTTGCTCATAAACTGAACATATATAATCTCAATCCCAAAATTATTAAGTGGATAGAAAGCTTTTTGTCAGGTCGCAGCCAGAGGGTTATTGTTAATGGGCAACCATCAGAATGGAAGCCGGTGTCCAGTGGAGTCCCACAGGGGTAAGTTCAGGGACCAGTACTGTTCATCCTATACATTAATGATTTTCCTGATGTGATAAGCAACACTAGTGAATTATATTTATATGCCGATGATACCAAAATTTTTCATGGCATTAGGTCAGTAGATGATTGTAATGAGATGCAATCTGATATATATATTCACTAAATGACTGGACTAATAAATGGCTATTACATTTCAATAACGAAAAGTGTAAAATTATGAGAATTGGTAATACCACTCTTACTAATTACAGTTATACAATGACTAAAAATGGGTCTCCAATTAACTATACCGAGTTTGAAAAAGACATTGGTGTTATTATTGATAGTAAGCTGTCTTTTGAGAAACACATTAGATAAGGTTAATAAAGCAAATTCCATAATGGGGGTTATAAGACGAACATTCGTATTTCTAGATATAAAAACATTCAAAACTCTTTACACATCAGTGGTAAGACCACATCTAGAATTCGCTAACCAGGTTTGGAGTCCATATCTCAAAAGGCATATGGATTTGTTAGAAAATGTCCAGCGCAGAGCATCCAAAACTGTTCCAGGATTGTCACACCTAAACTATGAAATGAGGCATAGAAAACTTAACATACCAACACTTGCATATCGTAGATTAAGAGGCGACATTATAGAAGCTTATAAAATAATAACAAAAAAGTATGACCCAGATGTATGCGATTTCTTTGAACTAAGACAAGAATCTATAACCAGAGGGCATAGTTTAAAATTGTATAAACCTCGGCCCTGCTTAAACATCCTAAAATACTCCTTTAAGTATAGAGTGGTGAACATATGGAATAGCCTCCCATCCCATGTAATAGAAGCACCAACAATAGCATCATTTGAGGGGCGACTTGATAAACTGTGGGCTACCCAACCGTATATTACGACTATTATGCTGCCGACATAAACACAGATTACTATCATGCTGACATATAAGGAAATTTAATTGTTTTTAAAATCTGTCATAACAGGCTAGTAGCAGCCTACTTACAGAAATAGAATGTGATTGATTGATTGATTGATTGATTGTCCCACCGACAGTCATGCGCCCATTGGTCTATTTGTTGATATGTGTATATGACTATATGTGTATATGTAGCCACTTCAACAAAATTTGCACAAGAATTGATGTCTTTAAATTCAGCTTTATTCCCAGTATGATAACGGATTCGAACAAACTATCACCGGATCATCTAAGCAGTTCAGAAAACTCTGCAAATCCTCCAAATAAATTTACTGAATTAATCAGAGGCAAAAAAACATGCCTAAACCAGCTACTTGATGAATGCGCGACGAAAATAATGTCCTTTGGAGGTTTTGCGATAACTAATCAAGATCAAGATCAAAGAGCTGGTTCAATTCTGCATTCAGGCATGTGATCAGGGTGTAAAAAAGCTGCACCATTCAATAGGTCATTCAGATTACACATCCTTCATAAAAGCCATCAGTCCCGTCTCATGTGGTGTCTGTGTTATGTGGGACGTAAAAGAACTCACACTGAGTCTCAGGCCCTGTATCGGGAGCTCAGTTGTGACTACGTTCTGATAGTGTACATAGACGTCAGATGTCAGTCCTGCCTTCAGTGTCTCTATAGCGCCATAACTGACGATTACAGTGGTAGAAGTACAGGTGGCAATTTCATAGCTGACGCTTACAGTAGTGGAAGTACATGTGGCGTGGCATAGCCAGATTGGATGTCACTGAGGGCATAGCTGGCAGTCTGCTCAAATCATTCGAACACTGGAGGTTTGCCTAAAGGGCCTCTCAGAGAGGTGGTAAATACAATAAGAAAGAGAAGGCAGGTGTATTACCTGATATCTGACAGATTACATTGCGCACAGGTAGAGATCAATAAGGTGGGTGTGTCCCACCAGTCTAGTAGTATTAGCAGTAGTGATTGATTGATATCTGATAATCCTCCTCTTGATAGGAGCCCCAGCGAAGACAGATTGAGTCCCAGGATTAAACCAAGAGTGCCTGTCAGAGAGAACATGGCAGCAGAAAATCTACCACAGCACGAGAGCACTCGGATATATCAGACGTCACTTCCATCCTCCCAGATAAATGCAGCACCTGATAACCTTCAATCAAACATGGCAAGCAGTAACTACGCAATCCAGAGGCAGAGTGGTAGTTGAGTGAGGTAGCGAATCCGCCAGGAAAACTGAGTGAACATAAAATACTGAGTCATGGGTGGGGACTTCAGTCCCAGACTGCGGCCTACACTGATGGGTCAGGGCAACATCCAGTCTAACAAGAGAGACAAGAGCGGGATGTAAGAAACACCAAAGAAGTACCAGTGGCAGAACGCAATGGTGAGCCCCAACAACATTTTAAGGGAATGGCCGAGCATCAGAACAGACAGCCATAGCCAGAGAAACAATACATGACAAAATATTCTAAAGCTGGGGACCTTCAATGTAAAAGAATGTGAGAAGTAATGTGGTATACCTAGCACAAGAATCGTGACTAGTTGAGTTCGAAGAGGAGGAAATCCTCCAACTACATACAAATTATGTCAGCTGTCATAAGGTGGTAGATAGAGGGAATCCAATTACACCAAAGCAACGACCAAGAGGCTATGGTGGTGTGGCCATCATGTGGCACAATAATCTGAGGATTGTACAACACCTTGATGGGATCGCGTGTGCTTGTAGTAATGGTGAACCGTGAACCTACACCTATATGGCTCATTTCTGTCTACATGCCAGCAAGGGTGTTTACATCTAACAAAGCGGAGGAGGATTTCCTGGATATTATTTCTGAGCTGAACGCGGTTATTACGAAATTTAGCCAGGACTATGTAGTAATAGTGGTGGGAGGTGAGGGGGGGGGGGGAGACGTTTACCTCATCCATCTGGAGAGATACCTCAGAGGCAAGAAACACAAGCCTGGTACAATTGCTACAAGAAAGGTAGTTAGTTCTCCTAGAAGAGCAACATTCTTTCACGAAGATGGCAGACGCCAATCACAAATTGATTATTCTTTCTATGACAAGAGACTTAGCAATGCGATCCCAAGTATAAGCATAGAAGACGTAGAACCTTCAAATGTGTCAGACCATGTGGCTGTGAGACTCCACAATGCCTGCCAAGTGAGACGATGGCAAACACTAAAGGCATGGGAAACAGAAGTATCAACATATCACCTCCTGTAGATGCAGTACATGCAGCGCAGACGGTGAGGTGGAATAATACAAAATACCTTGAGGCATGTTAGCCCCAAGATTGCTCAGAGATGAATATAGCGCCTGCAGTAAAAAACCTAGCAGAAATAATGCGTCAAGCGGTTGGCAGTACAGGGGGTCAAAGCAAGGTGAGAAAGAAAAGTCGAAGTTGATTTAAGCATTGGACACCTAAAATTGCAGACGCAGTGAAATTGCCTAAACAGGCCCATAGTAAATGTGTCGTAGGGGGCTCACCCAGTGATCACCTAAATCCTCTATCTGTGAACAAAGTGCTCTATAAAAGCAACGTATGATAAGCACAGCGCATGTTGTATGCAACCAGCAGACACAACCTGTACAGGGAGACCATGGAGGCAGATGCTAATGATCAGAAGCTATTCCATAAACTTTCTGGTAAACAACGAAAAACAGTGGCGGCAAAAATGACAAGAGAGCTAGTGGTGTCTGGGCAGAGGCTGCTTGAGTCGAAGGAAATTTGTGATGGAAGGAGGGACTGTTTTCAGCATCTAGCCAAAACTAAAGAGAACCCAACATTTGATTAGCTGCACAAGAGAAGAACTGAGGGTGATAACGCCATTACTAAGCAGAGGTTCAGGGGACGTGTCCTCAAGCCAGTCACCATGTCAGAAGTAAGAGAAGCCATCAAAACACTTAATACAGGTAAAGTGGCAGATTCAATGGGCCTAAGAGCAGAGCACCTACAGAAGGCAGGTGAAGCGGTCATTCCATAAAATACAAATATGGTAGACCGTATATTCCAATTGAACCATGTCCCCAGAATGCATCATAGAGGGCCTGTACTGAAGAAAGGGAAGTCTACACTTCTGCTAGGGAACTATCAGGGCATTACAATCCTGACAGTGATGGAAAAGGTGATTGAGAAAGCATGGTTAGCAAGGGCAAAGCCTACCTTAGATGCGAATCAGTCTGTGCTACAGAGAGGACTCAGAACCGGAAGCTCATGCATGAAAGGATCTCTCCTAGTTACTGAGGCAATAAATGATGCAAAGGAAAAGGGAAAGCCTCTTTATCTTGTATCATCGGATGCAGAGAAGGCTTTCGATGTGATGTGGATCCAGGGCCTCTTACGCAAATTAGTACAGATAGGACTACCGGGTGCACTCTGAAACTTCCTAGAACTATACGACATACCAAAATCACGAGTGACATGGGAAGAGTACAAGTCTAGATCTGTGGAGCTTATGCAAGGAGTACGGCAAGGTGGTATCCTATCCACTCAATGTTACCTGCAGCATATTAATCCATGGCTCAGGGAGGTTGAAGAATCACGGCTTGGACTGAAGATTGGCGATGTATGTGTGCCAGCCCCAGCTTGTGCTGATGAAGTTATCTACATGGCAGACACTCTATTGCAGATTCAGATCCTACTGAACATAGCAAAATGGTATACCACCAATGAACACTTCATATACATAATAATTACCAGAAAATCACAGTGACATCCATAGTGGGGAAAGTCGTTGAGGAGCTTTACCTTAAACGCATTAGACCATTGATTTCAAAAAGCCAAAGTAATCTACAATTTGATTTCACACCTGGAAAACCAACATCAGTTGCAGCAGTACTAATGACTGAAGTTATAGTGGAATGCAGAGAAAATAAAGTGCCCTGCTATGTTGGCTATATGGATACACAGAAAGCCTTCGATGTTATCTGGCATTCTTCATTATTGTGTCGTCTTTATCTCCTCGGTATAACAGGGAAGCCATGGTTGATTGCGAATAAAATGTAGAGAAACATGTTAGCACACGTCAAATGGGAGGGACATAGAAGTAGAAAGTTTGGCATCAAACAAGGCCTTCTACAAGGTGGTGTCACGTCTCCTGATTTTCATAAATCATATGAGGATCCGCTACTAAAATTACTTGAGCAAACAGCAACTAGTCTACATATTGGTTCAATATATCTGGGCTCAATAACACTATGTGATGATAAGACAGTCCTAGATACATCCCCAGATGGGTTACGGGTGGGACTGAATGCTACAACAATGCATGCAAATAAGGAATGGTATGTTAATGGCACTGCCAAAAACCAAGTGATGGTTTTGAATCAAGGCAAAGAAATAGAATATGAGTGGACACTAAACGAAGAAAAGATGGATGTAGTAAAAGAATATAAATATCTGGGACTAATAAGAACAGACGACAAAAGTGGCCTATGCAAAGAAATTATAAGAAAAGCCTGTGCAACAGCATATTCATTGATGGGTGCTGGCTTTCATGGAATTAATGGACTACGCCCAATTGTCAGTATAAAACTATGTTCAACATATGTAATACCACGATGTACATATTGTAAATTAGTGGATACTTGGTGGATATTTGGCCCCACCCACAACACATACGATCTAAAAGAGGGGGAGGATGCGAAACCCGGCCCTGAGATCATGTCAACAACAACCACCCATCAGGATAGGAAGACAAGGGAAGAAGGCATAGTTGCCGCCCTTTCCCCATCCCTCAAATTAGTACCACAATAAACTCAGAGGAATAAATATTAATTTAGTCCATAATGCTAAATTATAAGGACAAATGAGAAAATCAATTGTGCGTGATCAAGATCAAGTTAATGTCATGGAGTTTCTTATCAGGAATAATAGATGTTTATTTGGTTCATAGTGTCAGATTGTGTGAACAGGTCAGAAAGCATTTGCGCATGATATAGAAAGATAGGACATTGGAGTGAAAATAAATTATTTACTGCTGAAAGATTTAAAACCCAATGTAATAAGAAAATAAGAAGAACTACCTTCAACTGAAAGCCGAAGCCTTAGTATATAATGACACTGCCTCATAAGGCAAAGGGATTATTTTGAAATGGTATTAGCTGGAAGAGCAGAATGGACAGAAATGGGACAGAACATGGGAAAAATGTAATTCAGAAGGAAACTATAAGCATGATCTTGTGGACATGAATCATGTCTAGAAAATCCTTGAAAAACTGTTAAAATCTTTCTTATCATGACAAAAATTGCGACATCACCGTATTTAATTGTCACGCGACGTACTCTTTCAAGAAGCACACTGATCCAAAATTAGTATATGACAAGACTGGTAATATATGAAAATAGCATATGACGTAGTGACAGACCAATGCCTGGATCAGTATGCAGAACTGGAAGAGGTGGGCCGAACGCGATAGGGGACTATAAAAATAGCTCCTGTTGTGAAAGTGGGATCATCTTGGATCATCTTGGCTATCATTCAGAGAAGTTTTGATAACTGAACGTGTGACAGACTGACGATTTAGTTAGTAGATGCCAAGATCTGCTTTGCTCTTCCTGCGCCAATCGTGATAAGTATTCAGCATTATTGTATATTCATCGTATCTGCTTGTACAGTTTTTCACCATATTGCTTATTAAAGAATCATTACTTAGATTTGAGCTTCAAGTTGTCAATCTAGAATCAGAGAGGAAAGACATCAACTTCTTTCCCCGAATCAGCGACCGAGTCAGAACACAGGCCCAGCAAAGACGAATAGAAATAGTTGACTAATATCCATCTTGTACAGTCAGCGGCGAGAAACGTTTTCAAAATATTGACTAGAGGTTGATTGCATTAGACAGGTGCAAATCTTCAATATGGACTGGAGGCCTTAATTACACCAAAGAAGAAAATGAGTCGATCAGATCACTAGACATGAAAGGAAAATCCTAAGGCAATTGCAATCACTACCAAATAGTTGTGCAAACTCACTGGCATATTTACTTCTTAGTGCACTGCCAATAGAGACGCAAATAGAAAAGAAGATGCTGACATTACTTGGTGCGGTACTAAGGAGTGAAGGTTCTGTCGAACAACAGTTAGCAATTCGGCAGCTCAGTACAAAAAGAGAAGGCAGACACAGTTGGTTTTAAGACGTTGATTTAATTTTACAAAAAATATCAATTACCATCAGCCCACCTGCTGCTACAAGACCCACCACCTGAATGTGTATGGAAGAGTCATGTCCGGTAGTCCTAGAGATGCTAAAGGAGGACATTAAACAGAAATCATCAGCCAGGTTTGTGAATGTCGATATCCTTGATATTGGATATTCATCACATCACCATTAGCTGCACGATCCGTTGCAGTTATCCTGATGATCCTAAACCAGAAATGTATTAAAATGGGATAGCAGAGTCTATGCAGCATTCAACTTATATATATATATATATATATATATATATATATATATATATATATATATATATATATATATATATATATATATATATATATATATATATATATATATATATATATATATATATATATATATATATATATATCACAGCTGGACTGGCAGGCCGAGCTCCACGGGAAAGACACTAACCAAACCTGAGACCTCCTAACTAACACGATTATGTCTGGCCAAGAAAAGTTAATCCCCAAGCGCTTCCACTGTCCAAACAGAAAGGCAAAACCAGCCTGGATGAATGTCAAGACTTTGTCCAAGGTCAAAGATAAAAATCATGCATGCGGGACATTCCACAAAGGTCCTGATAGAAAGGATTATGCCCACTACTCCAGGCTTTGAAACCAAACCCATCGAGCCACACGCCAGGCAATGAAAGAATTCGAAAAAAAGAATATCAAAAGTAGACAAACCCATCCCTAAAGCCTTCCACAAATACATTAAGAGTAAACTGAAGACAAGAACTGGTATCTCTGACCTTGACTATGATGGAGGAACAGCAACATCTGGCAATGAGAAGGCTGTGGTGCTCAATAATTTCTTTGGCAGTGTCTTCACCAATGAAGATTCCATCAATATCCAGTGCATCCAGCATCCAGTTGAGTCGCCCCTGTGTGAGCTAAACATAACAGTGGATAAAGTTCGAGATAAATTAAGCAAACTCAATACTAGCAAGACTGCAGGCCCCGATGATATACACCCAAGAGTGCTCAAGGAACTCAGTGACACACTATGTCTACCACTCTGTATCATATTTTCAAAGAGACTGGCGGAAGGGAACATACTAGATATATGGTGGCACAGCAATGTAACCCCCATCTTAAAAAAGGCAGTAAGTGGTCATCTAGCAACTACAGACACATCAGTTTAACTGCAATTTGATGTAAAGTACTGGAATCCCTTGTTAGAGTTAGCATAGTTGACCACATGACTACAAACAATCTATTCTCGGACCAGCAACATGGTTTTAGAACAGGACGTTCCTGCATAACACAGCTGTTGACAGTAATAGAAACGTGGACCAAGCTTCTGGACAAACAGGTTTGTATTGATGCAATCTACTTTGATTTTCAAAAGGCATTCGACACTGTGTGACACTCAAGACTCATCACTAAGTTCCAAAGCTATGGAATCACAAGCCAGAACTCAACTTGTATCCTAGCCTTACTATCACTCCAACACCAGAGAGTCTGTGTAAATGGAGCATACTCGAGTTGGGCTGGTGTCATCAGTGGCGTCCCACAGGGCAGTGCACTGAGTCCTATCCTGTTCTTGATATACATCATTGACCTCCCAGACGTTGTTCACATCTACATTAAACGATTTGCTGATAATACCAAACTCTTCCATGATATTGCATCCATAGAGGATTGCCATATGATGCCAAACAACATCGAGGAGTTACAACCATGGTCAGAACGATGGTTACTAAAATTCCATCCCAAGAAATGAAAAGTAATGACGATAGATACAGGCCACCCTGAACACGCTTACATTATACCAGAATCTGGAAAGCAACTGATAGAACTAGAAGTGACAACGTTGAAAAGGATCTTGGGATCAACTTTGATGATAAGCTAATCTTTCATAAACATGTTAAGATGACCATTAACAAAGCCAACCAAGTAGTAGGCCTGATCAGATGATTCTTCCACTATTTTGACTGAGAAATGTTTAGATTACTGTTCAAAGCCCGGGTGAGGCCACTACTTGAATATGCTAACACAATATGGAGCCCACGATTCAACGCTGATGTAACCAAGATAGAAAATGGTCAAAGGCCAGCCACCAAACTGTTACCAGGACTGTATGACATGGCATACAAAGGTAGACTCTGCCATCTAAAACTTCCTAGCCTTGTGTACCACAGAATTAGAGGTGATATGATCGAGACCTATAAATTCCTACACAACAAGTACAACATAGCTCTCCAAGGACTAGTTCTGAAAGCATCGACTAAAATACACGGCCATAGCTATAAGCTCAAAAAGTACCACTCAAACACATCACTGCGTTGCCACACCTTCAGTAATAGAGTCATCAATAACTGGAAGTCTCTTGTCGAGGAAGTTGTGTCAGCATCCATATTAAACTGCTTCAAACATCGACTAGACAATTATTGGTTGGTGTATTTATATAAAGTCGACCTGCCAGAAGTGCTCAGAAGCCAGAACAAATCAGAGTGTCCCGTCGGTGAGCAACCTAACACAACATCCCCAGAGTCAGTATCTGCCACAAGACAACACCACTGCAGTAAAGCTGCATTCACCTTAAGTGGCCAGATCAGGTGGGCTTGTCCTACCAGTTCAGCAATTAAAGACTATAATCTTAAAAATACTAATAAGGTGGGTCCATCCTACCACCTTAAGTGATTACATCAGCAACAATGCCAATAGCTACTCAGCCAAATTGATCCGATAAGGTAGGCATGTTCTACTAATCTGCCTTCCACACATATTAAAATGATCACTAAATCTATTAAGAAGCGGGTTAGCCCTATGAGCCAAATGGATAACGCTGTCTTGGTCCACGATCTATTACAATTCTGCAGCCATACCTGGAAACCTCATCAGCAAACACCCATGCCAGGCAGGTGTGCCCTACCAACCTAACATCCTCCCTGGATATCACAAGTACACTATTAAGGTGTGTATCTCTCACCTCTCCAGAGATGTATGTGGGTCTCGCGTTAATGTTAGCTAACCTACAGCCAGCATACCTATATACATCACTACAACCAACCAGCCAAGTGGTAATATTGCTACTAACACAGGGTGACCACAAGGAAATCATGGTGGTACCTCAAGCACACAGATAAGGTGGGCTTGTCCTACCATTCTAGCAAGCTGTTGACAAACTTAACCCGTAATCACTATCTAACGTAATATCTATGTGGGTCAACTAAAAATCCTAATGGTCATAGGTGGGTTAGGCATATTGGTCATCTATGAACATTATATATGTCAAATTTGTATATAGAATGTGTGCATTCATCTCCTCAAGCACAGAGATAAGATGGGCGTGCCCCACCAGTCTAGTAGTATTAACAGTAACAGGTATCTCCTCAGCTGAAACATGATGTATTTATACCGGCCGAATGTCCGTAACCACTACCTGTCACATATATGTGGGTTAGCTAAAAAATTCTAATGGTTATTAGATGGGCTAGACCTACTGGTCATCCATGTACATTATATATGTAAAAATATGTACATACATTTAATATGCGTGCATGTGTCTCCTCAAGCACAGAGATAAGGTGGGCTTGTCCTACTAGTCTAGTAGTAGTAGTATGGCAGTAGTAAGCATCTTCTCAAGCACATATGTAAGGTGGACGTTCCCTACCAGTCTAGTAGCAGTAGTAGGCCACATGTAGTGCTAAGTGAAATTTGGCTCATTATTCCGGGCCCACCGTCAGCTAGGTGGGCTAGGCCTACCAGTCATATGATGTAAATATGTACATTGTAAATTGTACCTATGTCAATAAACTATACACTCTATCGCACAAAAAGGAAAAAACAAAAAAGGGTAAAAAATACAAAAAATGCCAAAGATCTACAACCACTATTCGCACACTGCACAGCCAACGGTGTTTCAGATCGACAATAGGCTCTGTACGGGCCTCTAACGTCGCAATAGATGATGATAATGATGATGAGAACAGAACAGATGGCTACGAAACGGTGACTGGCGATCTCGCCCCACACTGATCTCGCCCCATGGGTGAAGTCGATCTCTCCCATCTCGCCCCCAGGTGCGAGGCCGATCTCGCCCCCATTGGCATACAGCTAACATTTACATTTTGTGAATGCGCGATTGGTGTGAATCTTGTTTTCTAATGACTATTGGCTGACAGTAATGAATATTTGTGTATACACCTGGTCTTTTTGGACACCACCACCAGCACCACCACCAGCACCACCACCACCACCACTACCACTACCACTACCACCACTACTACTACTACTACTACTACTACTAAACTGCTATATGATTGAGTTGAAAAAGTAAACATTCAAATCATGTGTTGTTGATCATTGTTCACGGGATTGCTGGACAACATAATTAATTTGCTCAATACTATTAGCTCAACTCATCACTCAATAAGTAAAAGCTAGAATGAGACAGGCGATCGGATTGCACATCAAAGGATTTAAAGCATGAATAGAAAGAATGGGACTGATTGAGAGAGAGCCCATAGACGTATGGTATGGCTTAAGCTGGCAATACAATGTGACTAGCCTGGAGACTCGATCACGAATTAAAATAATATAAAGTCAGATAGATGGTTGGGTGGATTGATGGATGGGTGAACAGATGGATGGGCTGGAGGACAGACATAGCGATGGATGAACGCTCTAACGGACGGTGGGTGGATGGGTGAATGGATGGGTGGATGGGAGGGCGAGTGGGTGGGTGGGCGGATGGATGAGCTGTGGGTAGATTTGTGGGTGCATTGCTGGGTGGGTGGATGGATGGATGAATGGATGGATAAAAGGCGATAAATAACGGAAATGGAAAGATGGGGGGAAGAAAGAATAAAAAGCATGATGTACATATAGAGAAAGGAAAAAGAAAGAAAGAATGAAAGAAGGAAAGAAATAGATAATCAGGTTTTCGCAATCTTGTAAAATATGAATGTCCTAGCTTTAACTGCCATCAGCGTCCCTGCAAACAATGCTATGTTGGCCCAATGTTAGGCCAACATATGTTTATTCGTTGGGACAACATAGTTTTGCTCATTGGGATTACATTGGCCCACCATATCATGTAGTTTTCCCATGTAAAAACAACATTGGGCCAACGTAACTAAGTTACCACCAGCCTGCCAACGCAAATACAAGGTTGGCCCAACATAACTAATTTTCTACTAATCATCCACGTGTAATGCCAACGTTGTGCCAACGAAACCACACATTGGGCCAATGTAGGCCAACGAGCAATTCTACGTTGACCCAATGAATAAAACTTACGCTGAGCCAACGAAACAATGTTTGGTCAGGTGACGTCCCAGTCAAATCGACAGCCATATGAGTTGATCTATGGATTATTCCCTAGAAAAAGGCCTTACAACGTCACCAACTTATCCCGATTGTCATGGAGATGAGATCACCAATAGAAACTCGTCCTCATGCAATGTTCCAGGGGGGGGGGGGGGATAAATGCTATTTACAATATATTGTTCATACAGGGAGTCCACTAGAGGCTAGCCTATGTACCGTGGACCCCCTTACATAAACATACATAAAACAATAGTATTTAATATATCTATAGAAGACAAAAGAACAGTATAACAGGCAGTCAACATTATAACATATACAGGCATATTAACAAAACATTAACATTCCACCTAGTGTCTTTCAATTAGGTGATTTATTGCATAGCAGTATAGACTATTTATATCATATGCTTTCTGCTCATCACGTTGTGGGTAGGGAAGGGTCGGGGGTGGAGGTGGGGGTGGGCTTCCGGCTTCGGCGGTTATTATTATTTAGTATTATCATGATCATCACTATTATAATTATTAACATTTTTATAGCTATTTTACAGATAGCATCACAACTACTACTATCATTAATGATTATTATGATAATCATCATCATCACTATAAATAACATTGACTAGACCTTTCATTGATTCAATGGATACTAGGACCACTCCTTTTCATCTGTTACATAAACGACCTTCCTGATGTAATTAAGTGCTCTACAATTAACATGTTTGCTGACGATACAAAAATCTACAAAGAAATTAAATCATCAATTGATGCAATAGAACTTAATCGCATGATTATAGATGACTTAAATAGCATAACGAAATGGTCTTCTATCTGGCAAATCAAATTCAATGCTGTGCTATGCATCTAGGTACAGCTAATATTAAACATTCATACTTCATGAACTCTCTTGATACAAATATTAAGCTGGTAGAAACAACTGCCATAAAGGATTTAGGTCTGAATGTAGACAACCAACTAAAATTTAGCATCCATTGTCAAATCCAAGTATCAAAAGCTAATAGGATTTTAGGACTGATAAGAAGGTCTCTCACCCATTTAGACTCTTCAACTCTAGTAAGGCTGTAAACTTCGCTAGTTAGACCTATACTTGAATACATATTGTTATGGCGGACACCTTACACACATATATACAGGTACGCAAGATCCAGTACATCATCATTATCTTTCCTTTACCTCGAAACAAATTAACTAAGCAATACGCATAATGTAGTCGCCATCTATCTACAGGCATTTTGCCTATAAGGGTAGTATATGATAAGTATAAGTATAAAAAATGTACATCAATACAGTGCAACTCAGAGATAAGCCAACCATCCAGCAAACAAGGTAAAACGTCTCGCTCAATATTTTGGACTGTGTTGTTGAGTATTCCCGACACAATTAGATTGGAAGATAGAGTTGCTGTAAAGGCAGCAATATCTTCCACTCCAACAACGTAAAATAAATAACTGTTCTTACATGGTGTTCAAATTGTTTTAACCATTACCACGCCGATGCCAACATTCTATATCTTACTGTCAATAGCAAGGAACCTTGTGTACATTTTCCAACAACTTTGGTGGACGATGTTGCTGTCTACGACAGCACCAACTTCCACCAAATCTGCCAAAAAATTAACACCAGTTCATCTTTTAATTTAATTTGAAAAAAATAAAATTGTATTTACCAGAGCGCTATGGGTTAACTAACATGTTCTATTTTTGTATTGGAGGCATGTCCACTCACCCGATATTTGTAAGGCGTACATCACTTTATAGGCATTGCCGTGAATGGATTGCCTGTGGTATCTGTTAACATGTACATAAATCATGAAATAAATAATATTGAACTTGAACTTGATCTTGGGCCCATAGTGGCGAGATCGCTTTGGGGCGAGATCGACGTCATTCTACGAAACGTCCCGATAGCAATCAATCGAACGTAATTATTCAAGGGAGATAAAAAGAAATTAGTTGAAGAGATTTTAAATTTTATTATTTTTTATCTATTTAAAATTTTAAAATGTCAGTTAGTGTCCTCTTATTTTAAACGTCTAATTGCAGCATTGGGAGATTCTAAATTACAACTTTGAGACGTTTGAAGTGGTTTATTTGATGATAATAAACGTAACCATAATTCGTATTTTTATCATAATATGAGTGACCGGCTGAAAGAGCTGAGAGAACGGTCTCAGAAAAGAAAACAACTTTTGGCACAAGCTGTGAGTCTAACTAATGTAATATATTATACTTACGTTGTCTCATAATTGTATTATCTTATTGATTTAGGGTATCCTTCGCTCGGAGGTAGTTTAGCTAACTTAGGGTAGTACCGTAGTGGATTTTGATTTATCTAAAAAAGATACAGACCAGTCCTGGAATAAATGTGAAAGACTACGTGACAGGCGACTACCAATCCTCAATGTTCCTGACCCCTACTGACAATGAAGAAATTTACAAAATCTTAATGAAAATTAACCCAACTAAGAGTGCCGGCATTGATAACTATAAATGGAAAATCTTTAAAAACTGTGCTAGAGAAATACTAACTCCACTGAATCACATCTGCAATCTATCATTTTCATGGTATATTTCCATCCCGATTAAAAACTGCATGCGTAACACCTATATTCAAAGCTAAAGACCCATCTGATTTTACTAACTATAGGCCAGTCTCAGTACTTCCGCTTTTCTCTAAACTTCTGGAAAGATTATACTACAATAGAACTATAAAATATCTTAATAAAAACTATAATCTATGAATCCCAGTACGGCTTAATAGAAAAACACTACCATGCTTGCCATTGTGGATATGCTTGAAAAAATAACCACATCCCTTGAGAGAAATGAACACACTCTAGGTGTATTCTTGGACCTCTCCAAAGCATTCGATACTATTGATCATGAAATATTACTTTAAAAACTAGCCCACTATGGAATTAGGGGCATTGCATTAAATTGGATATATAGCTATTTAACTAACAGAACACAATGTGTAAAATTCAGTGGGGCCATGTCAGGAGACAGGAAATTAGTCTGTGGCGTTCCACAAGGATAAATTCTTGGACCTCTGTTGTTTTTACTATACATGAATGACCTATCCAAAGCATGTAATCACCTCTCACTAATGTTGTTTGCGGATGATACCAATGCCTTTTGTAGTCACAAGGACATAGCCACTGTATACAAGTATGTAAATAGTGAAATGAAAAAAATCATAGACTGGTTTAAAGTGAATAAATTATCTCTGAATGTCGATAAAACTAACTATATACTTTTCACAAAATCTAAGAATTTAAAACAAATAGCTCTCCCCAAAATGCATGTAAATAATCAAGAAATTCACGAAGCACAATATGTCAAATTTCTCGGCGTCTATCTGGATAAAAGCTTAACCTGGGAGAAGCATATAGAAATAGTGAGATCCAAGGTAGCAAAGAACATAGGTATCATGCGCAGACTTAAGCCATATCTTCCCCCTAATATTCTAATAACTCTATATTGTACACTGATCCTTCCACATATCACATATTGCAATGTAATATGGACTAACACGCATAAAACTAAACTAGCACATCTAAAATCACTACAAAAGCAGGCAATCAAATTATTCGCACAGCCAGCAGAGGGCCAGGATGTCTTTAAAACCGAAAAAATGCTAAAACTTGAAGACATTGGAGCTGTCCAAACTATACACTATCTTAAGGGACTACCATAATGGCAATCTACCCTCCTCATTATCAAACCTTTTTAGGAACAACTCCGATATACACTCGCACAACACACGAACTAAGAATAACTTACACCAAACCTATTACAGAACAATGACAGCTACACAAAAACCATCCCACCAAGCAATACAACTCTGGAACAACACAGATATAAATATACGCACACAAATTCTAACACAAAGCTCTTTTAAACAAAATATTAAAAAAATAAACTTTGAAAAATACTAAAAATCCAAACCAATGACATGAATGCAGAAGTCACCACCATGGCAGTACAAAAACAAGTATGTACCCAGTTGCCAGGATAACAACTAGAATGTAAAATACACATCTGCAATAATAATAATGCATCCGTAATTGTTGATGTGGATGATGCAGTTGTGTATAATAATAATAATAATAATAATAATAATAATGCACCAAGAAATGTTGATACAAATTGGGCCGCATTGTTATATATGATAATAATAATAATAATAATAATAATAATGCTGCACCAAGAAATGTTGATACAAATTAGGCCGTATTATTATATATGACAATAATAATAATAATAATAATAATAATAATAATAATAATAATATTGTAAACAAGATATGCATATGTTTTCGCCATTCCCATGTGTGCGTGTGTGTTAATTGTCTATTGTCTTAAATGTATACATGTAAATATTATATTATCTTCACCCATGATCCAACTATTACTGAATTATATGTTTATTATATGTTAAATGTAAGGGGTCCACCGCTGTATAGGCTCAACCTTTGGTGGACTGCCTGTTGTGTAAATGTAAAATCTATGTGTTATATGAAAATAAATAATTCTGAATCTTGATAGTCCGAGTCTGCTCTGACTCAACCTCTGCGTTATCTATGCTTCGCTTAGCCTTACCGTGGCCTTACCTATGCTTATGTAGGCATTAGTTAGTCCTTACTTCGACCTTACCTGGTCCTTATTTAGGCTTGGCTAGGTCTTAGCTAGGCCTTAACCTGGTGTGGCTTAGCCTTGCCTAGGCATTGCTCAGGCTTTACTAGGCATTACATTTAGGCCTTAGCTTGGCTTAGGTTGGCCTTAGCCAGGTTGGATTAGACATTACTTAGACCATAGCTAAACTTGGCTACGCCTGAACGTGGCCTAATCTAGGCTTGGATACACTATCTAGGTCTTAATTACCGTAGGTTTTGGCTAGAATTAGGTAGTCACTGTCTACGCCGTAGCTAGGCCTTATAAAGCTCTAAGCTATACCTTATCTAGGGTTGGCTTAGTCTTATCTAGGCCTTAGCTATGCTTACGTAGGCATTAGTTAGTCCTTACTTAGACCTTACCTGGTCCTTATTTAGACTTGGCTAGGTCTTAGCTAGGCCTTAACCTGGCATGGCTTAGCCTTACGTAGGCTTTGCTAGGCATTACCTAGGCCATAGCATTGCTTGGGTAGGCCTTAGCCAGGCTGGATTAGGCATTACCTATTCCATAGCTAAACTTGGATATGCCTGAGCGTGGCCTTATCTAGGCTTGAATATGCATTATCTAGGTCTTAGTTAGGTTTTGGCTAGCATTAGCTAGTCCTTACTTAAACCTCAGGTAGGCTTGGCTATGCCTTACCTATGCTGGATTAGGCCGTACCAAGGCATAAGCCAGGCTTGAGTAGGCCATACATAGGCCTTAACTGTGCTTGGTTAAGCCTTATATAGGCCATAACTAGGCTTGTTGGCGGCTGTACCCAGGCTTTGCTAGACCATTGCTAAGCTTTGGTCAGGATTGTCAATGCCTTAATTAGGTCTTAGCTAGTCCCTCGTTAGGCTTATCCAGGCCTAAACAAGGCATAGCTAAGTTTGGCAATGGTCTAGGGAAGGCTTAGTCATGCCTGGCGAAGGCCTGGGTAAGATGTAGCCAAGCCTACCTATGGTCTATCCCAGCCTGGCTAAGGGCGAGCCAAGACAGGTATGGCCTAGTCAAGCCTCGCTAAGGCATAGGTACGGCATAGTCAAGCATGGTCAATGTCCAGTTAACTGGCTAAGGCTTGGATAATGCCTAGTTAAGCCTCGCTAAGGCCTATTTAAGTCATAGTGAAGACTGACGAGGACCTAGGTATGGCAAAGTTAAGCCTACCTGAGGCCTAAATAAGGACTAGCTAATGCCAATGTAAGCCCAGTGAAGGCTTACATAAGACTAAGCCAAGCCTAGATAGGGCATAGCTTAGGCTTATATAAGGCTTAGCCTGGCCTTAGCTAATGCTAGCCAAAACCTAAGTAAGACCTAGATAATGTATATCAAAGCCTAGATAAGGCCAAGCTTAGCTATGGTCTAAGTAATGCCTAATCCAACCTGGCTAAGGCCTACCCAAGCCAAGATAAGTCCTAGTATTCTCCTTCGATCAATACTCACCATTCTGTTACTTCTGATATACAGCTGGCCCTGACAGCGGCTCTAGGATTATAGACTTAGAAAGCTTTACCGACTCCTGGGAACCGGGTACCCGGCTCCCCACTGCCGAGTACCCGTTTACCATAGAGCTCATTCTTGTTTGCATAGCAACAAGTGCAATACATGCTTTTCGCATTAAGGATTTTAGTGTTTTTTAAAAGAATCTAAGTCTTTAATCAGTGATAGTTTGTGTGTTCTGAAAGGATAACTAAGGACTATGGAGAATACCGCCCAAGATAACCAGGTTGTATTGTTCTTTATATCCATAGTTAAAAGACTTAGGTCTCTAAATTTCGTTGTGTCGCATGTTCCAATTTCTAACCCCATAGAATCTGGGACGTGTGCTAGCAACGATATATGCCAGACGATCGCCTTCTTTAAACCCCAACAGGCGATCGGCAGATATGAAAATAGGTGTTTGCTACGGTATTTCTAACACGAATATCGGCTGACGTCGTTCTCCGTAGAATCCGAGCGGGTGACGTCACACCCGGTCGCTCGGATGTTTATGTGAAGAAAAATTTTTTCATTAATCGCGCATCTTGTTCTGGGTGCTGCGTACTAAAAATGGTACCGGAAACTTTAGAATGATCAAGTTTACGTGCAATCACGATCGGTTTGCAATGATCGGTGGTTTCAAAATTCTTGAGTAGATGCGTGGTCTGCGGTTTTACCGTGTGGGACAGCAGTTGTTATACATTTTGTTGTTTTCTTCACATATCGTGCTGCGTTCGTTAGGAGTATAATTTATATTGATTAGTAAATATACCCTGAATGCTATGCGATATGATTCCTGGAGCCGTTACACATCCTGTAGGATCTATTATGGGTGTGTTGTGCCCGCCGCGTTCTTGTCGTCATAATCAATGCGATCGTTGTTGTAACGTGGCGGGGTGGGGTGCGGGAGGTTACGGTTAATTTATGAGTCAAAATATTTGAAAATTAATTGTCTGCCTTCCATCCGTGTCTCGTTCCGCTTGTTTATTGTAGGTTTGTGCTTATTTTATAGGCCAAGCCAGCCCCGCCATCATGTGACGACTGCCATAAGTTTGTCCGTGTAATGTTCAAGGACCATGTCTGTTTTAGGTGTGCCCTGTGTAATATAGATCATAGGTGTAATGTTTGTGCAGTGTGGTCCGTCGAAACGATGGTTAAGTTCCTTGCCCAGAAGGACTTGGCTGGGTCTGACGCGGGGTCAGGCGGTCCGAGAGGAAATCGTGGAGCGCCCGGTTCGGCCGGTGGGGGTGCTCCACGTCCCCAGCTGGAGGTGGCGGAGATGGCACCGCCGGCGTGGTTTGGTCCGGCTATGCAGGGTTTTCTGCATAGCGTTCTGCCCACGCTGGTGTCGTCCCTGCTACCAAAGGTTGGGGGGCAGTTTCTCCCCATGCCTGGTACGGATCCTGTCTTCGGACAGGATTCTGGACTGGTTACCGAGGGGGCCGTCTCGTACGGCCCCCTGGCGGGTCCGTCTGGCTTCGGCCAGACGGGTTCTGTCTCTCTGCGGCCACCTCCGGGTGGTCCAGTAGCGGTGGCCGGTCCGTCAGGTGTGGGAGCCGTCCGCCAGGACGGCTCCACGGTTTATTCGTCTAGTGACGGCTCTTCGGAGTCTGAAGACGATGAGGCCGAGGAGGAGAGGTTGCTGCGGCCCGTGAAGCCGCAGGTGGAGAATATGGAGGTTGATTCCGTCCTGGACGGAACCGGCCTCCATTTGTCTGGTTTGGCGCAAGCCAGGTCAGCGGCTCCGCCTGCGGCTGAGGCCAATCCGTTACCGTGCACCGGTTCCGCGCGGCTTGGTTTGTCACCAGCCGTCAGGGGAACCGGTGTGCCGGGCCAGGCGTGGTACTCACCTATCTCGCCTGGTCCGGCAGCCGGACATGGGGTGCCGTTGGCGCCCGTGGCCGGCTATGGTTCCGCGACGGTTACGGGTCCGTACGGTTTTCCGTGCGGACCTACCCCATGGACCGGAGTGTTTCATGGGGTGGCGGCGGAACCATGTGGTAGCGGAGTGCCTGGCGTGTCAGCCGTGGCTCCTGGCCGGGAGGCCATGGCTGGCAGACCCGTAAGCATGTCAACGGGTGACGTGTTTGCGGGGGTATCTTCTTCGGAGTTAGACTGGTCTGATGCTCTGGCGTGGCTAGCCAGAGTTGACCCGTCTGTGGTTTCGGCCACGGCCGATGAAGATGCGCCCCGTCCGTCGGTTGCGTCGATTAGGACGGGGATTTTGCCCGCGGCCCGGATCCAGTCAGTGGGACTGGATCCACGGTTCATTGATTTGTTGGATGCTATTTATAGCAAACAACTAATGACCAAGGGTCAGCTCCCTGCGGCCTCCAGGGAGGTGCGGGCAAGGTGCCGTATTCCGCGGGGTGAATACGACAGGTATGGTGTAGTCCCGTCGGTCACGGAGGATGACCGATGGGTACTGGGCGTCCAAAGTGCCGGTTCGGGTGGTCCCGGTCCGGCACTAGTGGATAAGGCCCAGGTACACCAGGAAGAAGTCCTGGCCCTATGCGATGAGGGTGTGAGGGCAGCCATGAGCGCTGTCAATCACTCCTATCGTCTACTTCAGTCGGTGTGGGCTGAAGCGGGGGCAGGCCACCCTGTGCCACCTGTGGCGCTATCGTGCGTTAATGACGGCTTGGTGCTGTCAATGGACGCATTGGCAAGGGTGCAAGCGCGTGTGACGAAGTCCAGGAGGCAAATGGTCATTGACCATATGCGTCCGGCTACGGCAGTCAAGGAGCGTCTTCTTGGGACGCCCCTGACAGGGCCTAGCATCTTTGGTGGCCAAGCGCGGGCCATCTTAGAGGACACCGCCAGTATTGCGCAGAATCGGTTAGCGGTAAATCTACAGCTAGAGCTAGTGCGGCAAGCGCACGCACTAGGGGCTGTGGGTAAGCCGCTAACAGTACAGCCTTCAAAGAAACAGAAAAAGCATAAGGGCAAGGCGAAAGCCAGGCCTATTGCGACGTCTGTTTCGGCTGGGTTTTCGGAGCCGCCGCCGGCGAAGAAACCCAGGAAGGCTGTAGAGGCGCCTACCCTCCCCAATGTTGCTCCGGACCGCCCTAGAGGTGGTAAGGGCAAGGGGAAGGGTAAGGGTAAGGCCTCAAAGGGCGGACAGAAGGGGCCGAAGCGTACCTGAGGGTACGCAAGCTCCCTTCATATCCGCCTGGACCGCACCTGTGCGACAGGAACAGCGGTGCCAGTTATACCCGTCGTGCCTAGAACGAAATGGTTCTCACTCTCTCTCGTTAAGAAAGGGGGGGGGGGGCGGACTGCGAGCCGGACAACCCCGTTAGACGTCGAGGCGTCTATGGTGGGTGGAAGGCTCATGCGTTTCGTCGAGGCTTGGCGAGGTGTGACGTCAGACAGTCTGGTCCTGGGATGGTTATCCCAGGGTTACATGCCGGAGTGGTGGGACTTTCCGCCACAAAATCTGTCTTTGGCACCAGTCTGGACACCCGTACCAAGGGAGCCAGACAAGTTAGAAGCCGTTCAAAAGGAAGTGTCGGGTTTGCTTCTGAAGGGAGCAATAAAACCAGCAAACCGGAACACTCCAGGCTTCTATTCAAACATGTTCCTTGTCCCCAAGAGCACGGGGGGATGGAGACCCATACTCAATCTCAGGCCATTAAATTGGTTTATCCATACGCCTCGGTTCCAGATGGAAACACCGAGGTCGGTAATGGCGGGATTGAGGAAAGGAATGTGGTGTGTATCGATCGATCTGAAAGATGCATATTTCCACATTCCGATCAATCGGAGTTGGCACAGGTTTCTGAGATTTGCGTTTCAGAATCAAGTATGGGAGTTTACAGTTCTCCCGTTTGGCCTGTCGACAGCTCCGAGGGTTTTCACAAGAGTGGTCCTTGCGGTGACAGCGTTTCTCAGAAAAGAGAACGTGGCGCTACACACCTACATAGACGACTGGCTGCTCAAGGCAGACTCGGCAGCCAGGTTGAACGTGGATACTGCTCTGACTCTGAAGTTACTTTCAGATCTAGGCTGGTTAGTCAACGAGGAGAAATCCGAGTTGACACCCACTCAACATTTCGTTTATTTGGGGATGCGATTCGACCTCGAGGAGGGCAGGGTTTACCCGTCAGAGCCCAGAGTGGTGTCTCTGTTAGCCATCCTCGGGAGTTTTCGAGTGGGAAACCACATTCAGGCGAGGCGGTTCCTTCAGATGCTGGGCATGATGGTCTCCATGGAGCAGGTTATCCCGTACGCTGCTCTAATGCGAAGACCTATCCAGTTGTATCTGATGTCTCTGTGGAAACAGAGAACAGAACCCCTGTCAAAACTGGTGCCAGTTTTGGAGCCGATAATGTCGCATCTTCTATGGTGGAAACAGCGTCAGAATCTCCTAATAGGGGTTTCGCTGCACCTACCCCACCCCCAGCTGTCCGTTTACACGGATGCATCGCTGGAAGGGTGGGGTGCCTGCCTGGGAGAACACCAGGTCTCGGGCACATGGACTCTCCCGGAGAGTCAGCTGCATATCAATCTGTTGGAAATGATGGCAGTGGAACTGGCGTTGGAAGAATTCCTTCCGATGATCAGGGGCAAGGTGATATTGATACGGTCGGACAATTCGACAGTAGTATCATATATAAATCGCCAAGGAGGGACCAGGTCGCCCACCCTGTGCATCAGGGTGTGGCACTTGATTCAATGGTGCAGGAATTACTCGGTTGTTTTGAAAGCAGCTCATATTCCTGGCCGATTGAACATTCTGGCGGATGCTTTGTCTCGCAGACAGAGAATCCTGCCAACAGAATGGTCCCTCAACCCTCCAGTTCTACGACGGATCTTCGAGCATTGGGGCAAACCCAACGTGGACTTGTTCGCCACAAAGGAAAATGCTCAAATCATGACATATGTCTCGCCGATTCCAGATCCAAATGCCGTCGATACAGACGCTCTGGCGATAAGCTGGAGAGGGATGCACGCTTACGCGTATCCACCCACCATTCTTCTACCGAAGGTATTGGTGAAGGTCAGGGAGGAACCGTGTCTGGTCCTGCTAATAGCGCCGTATTGGCCGAGCAGGGCGTGGTTCACGGATCTTCTAGATCTGCTGGTGGAAAATCCTGTGCAGTTGCCCGAGATTCCGAACATAATCTCCCAGGCCAAGGGACGCTTCCTACACGAGCGTCCCGAAATGTTCAAATTGACTGCGTGGATGTTGTCAAACAACGTTCCACGTCGGAAGGCTTTTCTCGACAGGCTGCTGATTTCATCGCGGCTGCGAGAAGGAGGTCAACCTTCAAGTCATATAACAACAAGGTTAACAGATTTGCAGACTGGTGTGAAGAAAAGGGTATTGATACCTTTCAATCCACTATTCAGCAAATAGCAGACTTTCTCTGTGAGCTGTTCTTTACAGGACTAGCTCCCGTCACAATTGCTGGATACAAGTCAGCTTTGGCATCAGTTATCCCTTGTCTAGCCAACAGGGATAGTCCAGAGGTGGCCCAGTTAAACGTGATGTTGAAGGGAATGAGCAATCTCCGACCGAGACAACCGGTAGTCATTCCAGCCTGGAGTCTATCTTTAGTGCTTAATGTACTGGCCAAGCACCCATTCGAACCGTTGCGTTCGGCTAGTCTAAAGCATTTGACTCTAAAGGCGGTTTTTCTATTGGCAGCTTCCTCAGCTAGAAGGCGCAGTGAGATCCATGCGCTTTCGGCAGAGAGGAACCGATTTATTGTTTCTGGAGAAGGTCTGCGTCTTCTGCCAAGAGCAGAATTTATGTCAAAGAACCAATCTTTGAGATATCCCGGCAAACCGATCATTATACCGAAGTTAACCAGGTTTGATCGTGATGCCAGTGTCTGGTGCCCGGTCCGTGCTTTGACTAAGTACAAGAAACGGACTGACTCGTTACGGTCGAACGATAGACATCTGTGGATCTGCCATAAAAAGCCTTATGGCGCCGCATCCATGGATACTATCTCTCGTTGGGTGGTCGAATGCATTCAGACTACTCATGAGATGGCGACTGGGCACCAGGTGCAGGGCGTAAGGGCACACGATGTTAGAGGAATAGCCGCCTCGACCGCCCTTTACAATGGTGTTCCGTTAGAGGACATCATGGCCGTTGCACAATGGCACTGTGAGTCCTCATTTACGGATTACTATATGAGGGATGTGTCAGACTCAGCCAATCCACTCGCTTTAGCTGTTTTGAAACGATAGTTAGTGACCACACTGCTTTTCCCCTTTTTTCACTTTGGTAAGAAAAGAACCTAAAGCAGGCATGGTCAAGCGAGAGGATGTCAACCAGATTGTGTCACTGATGGCCGAACCGGTGTATGGTTGTAGGCGGTACGTCTGAAGTCCTGTTATCATAAGGTAATTCAACAAGTGAGAGTTTTTTGTATTATGTATATGTATCATGTTCATTCATCTTATATATTCATGCTCATTCCCAGGCTAATACAAACGATATGCAGGGAGTAGTTAACCCTCTTGGCATATTGGTGTTTCAGGCGAGATACATGTTCGTTAGTTCTCTCCCTTTTCTTAGGAGGAAAAAGGGGGGGGGGGGCTGTGACGCGAATGTGATTCGGTTCCGTGAACTTGACGGTCCTTTTAGGTCTCCGTTAGTCAAGTTTGAAGTCTAAAATCTTTCTCCAAGGGGCAAAATTAGCATGTATGGCTTGCCCCTTCCCACCAGGTTACTGATCAAATCTGGTGTATATCAGAAGTAACAGAATGGTGAGTATTGATCGAAGGAGAATGCAGGAAATGTCAATTTCCCTTTCTCCGAGATCTAACAATACTCACCATTCTGTTACGGACCCAGCCTCCCAGCCCCACGGAGGCAAGCCATAGTTTTCTCTTGTTTGGTGGCTATGCAAACAATATGAGCTCTATGGTAAACGGGTACTCGGCAGTGGGGAGCCGGGTACCCGGTTCCCAGGAGTCGGTAAAGCTTTCTAAGTCTATAATCCTAGAGCCGCTGTCAGGGCCAGCTGTATATCAGAAGTAACAGAATGGTGAGTATTGTTAGATCTCGGAGAAAGGGAAATTGACATTTCCTGCAATGCCTAGCAAAGCCTGGTTAATGCCTAGGTACGGCTAAGTCATGTCAGGTTTAAGGCCTAGCTGAGACCTAGCCAAGCCTAAATAAGGACCAGGTACATAGGGCTGCGCGGTTTGGCTTACAGCCATATCGGTTTCGATGACTTCATATCGGTTTTAACCGAATATCGGTTTTATGGACATGAAACAAAAAATTAAAATGATAAAAATTAGCACGAAAACAGAACGTATTTACATGCCCTGATACATTCGTAACGTTTTACGCCTTTAAAGCTTAATATACCTTATAATATCCATCATCGCGGGAGTGAAATTATTAATTAGACCGCCTAAATATTACGCACAGTTAAATAAACATCGTTTATTTATTCAAAATTAATCATAAATCAGCAAAACAGGTTGCGAAAAGACGTAAATCACGCGATTGTAATTAATTATGATGTAATTATCTCCCTTTCTTCTTTCATTTCCAATTCGACCCGAGGACGAAATCATGCCTTGAAGAAAATATTAACTGTAATATTGCGATCGCAATGATGCAATCGGGCGATTTAGTGTTGGGACGACTTTGCATTATGTTAATTAGCCGGTGACGTAAATAAAATGGATGCCGTTGTTTAGAAAGGTTTTCCCCGATACAAATTTTAATGACAAATTCCCACATTAGTATTGTGTTTTATATTGCAAATTTATCTGAGACTACCAGAGAAAAGACGAGTGGATATTTATTTAATTAATTCGCTGCTTGATTTCTCTCGGCGTGCAGCGAGTTACATGGAGTTACACAATATGCGCAATTGGGGCCACGTTCAATTATTAGTTGCCCCGAACATAGCTTAATGGAAAGTATGGCCATTATTATTCATTACGATTTTCATGCTCGTTAGTATCTTTTATTTTGAACAATCCTGATACGAAAAACCGAAAATATGTTCATATTTGGTTTTTCGATATTTATTTTTGATAATCGGTTATGAAACCGTCAGTGCAGGATATCGGTTTTAAATATGGTATCGGTATATCGTGCAGCTCTACAGGTACGGTCTAAGTAAGAACTACGTAAGCATAGCTAAGGCCTAGATAAGACTAAACTAAGCGTAGATAAGGTAAAGATTAGGCCAGGAAGGTCTAACCAAGCCTAGCTAAGGCTTAGGTAACAACTAGCTAACCATAGCTAAGGCTAGATAAGGCATATTCAAGCCCGGATAAGGCCTAGCCATAGCTTAGCTAATGTCTAATTAAGACCTAGCCAAGACTGGCTAAAGCAGAGTTATGGCCTAACCATGTAGGCTGGTAGACTAGGCGTGTAGGCTGGTACAGTACAGTAGGCTGTTAGACTAGGCCTGTAGGCTAGTAAGCTGGTAGACTAGTTCTGTAGGCTAGAAGACCGACCCACCCACCACCCATCACCGAGGTCGGACTGACCCACCCACCCACCGACTGTCCGACCCATGGATCGACCGACCGACCAACCCACCAACTGGCTAACCGACCGACCAACCCACCAACCGACTTACCCATCCACCCACTGACTGGCCGACCAACCGATGTCGGACCGACTGACCCACCAACCGACCAGTGGTCTGGCCGACCCACCCACTCACCGACCGAGGTCTGAGCGACCAACCGACACACCCACCAACCGATCGACTGACCAACTCACGCACTCACCTAGGCTTGCACGATTATCCGATATTATCGAAAATCGCGAATTTTTTTTCAGCCACAATTTTTTACGATGTGATTTAGAAAAAAAAAATCGAAATATGGCCAAAATATTACTGTCATGTCGTATTCTGTCTATTTGTAGCATGGGTGTCTATTACGTCAAGCTGTTCAATTTATTTCCAAACCAACATCTCTGAAAAAGGGGTGGGATTATACTAGGAATAGGTAAAAAAAGGTTGAAGTTCATTCTCTAAAATTGTTTAAAAGATGGACACTAATACGAAAATTCAACGCAATCTACCGGTATAATTCCTTGCCGCCTTACTGCATACCTCAAAACCATGATCGTGGGAGTGAAATTATTACCTGGGAAGGTATAAATATTGCATGTTTTGTAATAAGCATGGTTTATAAAATCAAAAGTAATCCAAAATTTGACATTAAATGGCGTCGCGGGAATATATAAATCACGTGATATTGCTTTTTTTAGGCGAGAGGTGGTGCGTTCACAAATGTGATAGCTAAATGAATGGTATACACGCTTTAGCAAGCATGGCGAACTATCCTCGATGTTTCTGAAGGCTAACGATTATTAGTAAAATATATAAATCACGTGCTATTGCTCGCTCTCCTGGTTTTGGAGGCGAGGGTGGTGCGTTCACAAATGTAATAACTAAATGAGATATTATACACGCTTTAGCAAGCAAGGTGAACTATCCGAGATGTTTCTGAAGGCTAACTATTATTATTAACCGGGTACTCGGTAAATGCGGAGCAGATATAAACATTAGATGTCTATGGTTTTAAAGTACATTCCTAATATCACGTGATTTGTATATTTCAAGACACATGAAATGTCAAAATTTAGGATTAATTTTCGTGTAATAAACGATGATTTTAACAGAGTACGCAATATTTAGGTTGTCCAATGTAATAATTTCACTCCCGCAATGATGGATATGGTATACATTAAGCCAAGGGTTAAGGCGGCAGGAAATTATTAATTGTGTCCTATTTTCGTGTTATTAACGATCGGTTTTAGTTTAAGCATCTTGGCGACCATAGATTTTAAGTTTTTGTTGAAATTTACCAATTAGAAGTCATCCGGCTAAAACTGAGATGAAAACTCAGAGCGAAACCGATATATGGCTACATAAGCCACACCACGCAGTCCAACTCAACCCAAGACCAATTCACCCGTGAATTCATATACCTTAAAATAGGCTATATGATATATCGAAATATCGCGATTTATTCACCGGACAAGTCTACACTCACCCACCCATGGACTGACCAACCCACCCACCTACCGACCAACTGACCTACCGACTGATCCAATGACCGACCGATCCACCCACCCACCGACTGACCGTCCGACCCACTACGGTCGGACCAACTTACCGACCCACCCACCATCCCACCGAATGACCGACTCACCGACCAACCGCACACCCACTCATTAATTCACAGAATCACTTAGTCACTGAATCACTCACTGAATAACTCACTTAATTTTCCACTCACCCAGGCACCCACTTCCCTGTCACCCACCCACCCTCACACACCCAACTACCCACGGATGTAAAATGAGAATAATGAATGCAGCATAAATAATTGAATATCTTATCTAACCAACAAAACTGACGCGATCTAGATCCATCCTTTTCTTTCCAGTTTAACTTAATCATCCCGAGGTCGAATTTGCTCGGGGCAAAATTGCATGATTTTCGAGGCGAAAGGTTGTGTACTACGTCATCACTGTTTTTGCAATGGCTGTTCGCTTTAAATTTGATAAAAATTTGTCAACAATGAGCTAAAAAGTTAAATAACATGAGATATAGAAATATTTAACAGGATTTAAGGTGCGAGCGAATGGATATGTGAATTATACGAAGCAATAACCGGGTTGTTATTACACCACAAAAACATCTTGACCGTTCAACCACTACTTGCTAAATCAAATATCTGCATTTAGCTACTAGAATAAAATTTTCATGCTCGCTTACATACTCCCTTATGCTTATATCATCACCATGCATACCCGTAACCAGGCTACTGGTGAGGGAACCCCCAGCATACGCCTCAGTATAGACTGGCACCAGTCTGTACTCGCTCCTTGGTGACGCCTGTCACTAAGCGCGCCTGCGCATGCGCAATAGATCCCAAATGGGAATGCACTTTAGTTTGAGTGTCGGTCAGCCCGTCCCTCTGTCCATCCATCCCTTTGTCTCTGAATTTGTGTCCATCCGTCCGTGCAAATTTTGGGTTTTCGTACAATAACTTTATCTTTGGTTGGAGTATTGTGAGGAAACTTCATGGGAACATTGGCTATGGTACTAGGAAATGTACATTATTTTGTGGGTCAGTCAGCCCATCCCTTCGTCCATCCATCCCTTTGTCTCTGAATTTGTGTCTGTCCATCCGTGCAGATTTTGAGTTTTCGTATAATAACTGTCTTTGCTTGGAGTATTGTGACGAAACTTCATGGGAAGGTTGGCTATGGTAGTAGGGTAGTAGGGAAATGTACATTGTTTTGTGGGTCAGTCAGCCCATCCATACGTCCATCCATCCCTTTGTCTCTGAATTTGTGTCCGTCCGTCCGTGCAAATTTGGGGCTTTCGGTCAATAACTTTATTTTTTCTTGGAGTATTGTGACGAAACTTCATGGGAACATTGACTATGTTACTAGGGAAATTATTATTTAATATAGATTAATTAAATGCTACAATAAATGTCATGTCATTTCTGTTTTGAGATGGTCAAACAAGATTGTGTCCATTATCTTTGATTATTATCATTCAATAACTAAACCTTCTACTTGAATGTGTTATTGAATAGGTTAGTAATCTCATGTGGCTAGTTTATAATTATTAGCTCCCATTTGTCTGTGTATCCATCCATATGTCTATCCAAATCAGTGGGATTATGTCATCCCACGAACATGGCTGCCGTTGCTGGGGTATTATTTGATTTATATCATCTAGTTAAATAATGGAGGCAGTTTTCAATCGCCTGATGAGAAATACCAAAATTCTCATTATTCCAGTAACATTATAATTCTTGTCATAATTAAAAAATATTATCAAGCTATCCCTTATAAATTCTAAACAAAATCTTTGCTGCATTCTCCAAGATAACACTCAAATTGTTTGTTGATTGTTACTTGTGCTTAGCCACAGACCCACGGTAGTCACTATTAGCTTATCACTACAGTAAGAAGTGATTTGGATATTGCCAGAAAAGCAAATGATTTAGTTAAACGTAAAAGTTTAATCTATAACACACTCGCATATAATAATGAAATACTAAAACATGATTTATAATTGCAAAGTTCAAATAAAAAGAAAAAAAGCCAGCGATTGAAAACTACCTCCACCGATTGAAAACTGCCTCCATCGTGTTGCCTTATTTCAGTGATTATTAATTCTATATCAGTATGCAGAGGTGGACCCAGACAATTTACAGTGTTTGACAATATTATGACCTTCCATCTGACATATAATTGTGCACTGAAAATATTCTTTGAACAAGGAGAAATAACACAATTCCTTAAGCGATTGAAAACTACCGCCTCTCCCCTATATGCGTTTGCGGTTTAACTAAGGACTCAGGCGGTCGCAGAAGGATGTGATCAGTTAGAATTTAGGTTAAGCAAGACCCTCTCCCCTCGCAAAGTCGGACCAATCTTTCGCTCAGAGATGAAGACCGGCTTGAGAAAAAAAATCATTTGTTCAAAAAGGTTTTGAGGCGGTCCGAGGGTGGGCCTTCTGAGGGTGTATGACGAAAATGACCGCGAGCTAAAATGGCCACGCCTGGGGGACAAGAATGACTGCTATTATGGCGATAATGACCGCGACTATGACATAAATGACAGCCACTGTGAATTTACATTTTGACTATTCTATTACCGTAATTTCTCGACTAAAGGCCGCCCTCGAATATAGGACGCTGTCCCAAATTTGACCAAAATCAGCCCAAAAAACTCTTGTATTCAAGTATAAGACGCTGTTAAATTTAGAAAAAACATACCTTTAAAAAATCGAAAATTGGTATCAAAAATAACCATCACTCCGCCTCATGTTTAATGCATGACTAAAAATTATCATGATGTTAGAGAAATTATTAAATAGGACCGCCTAAATATCGTGTATCTTCAATAAAGATTGTTTATTACATCGAAATCAATCTAATTTTGGCATAAAATGTCTCCTTGAAAACATCAAAATCGCGCGATAGAAACAGATTGTAATGGCTCTTTTGCATTTGGAGGCGCTGTGTGATCTTATGCGCTAACGGGAGTTGGTTATCTGGCTCTTTTGTGATTGGAGGCGCTGTGTAATCTTATGCGCTAACGGGAGTTGGTTATCAAACAGGTACGGGAACATTCAGTTCCTATCGCGCAATGATAATATATAGCAATTTCCGAGTTCCGAGTCCAGAATATTTATATCCGAGTACTCGCTCTAATTAGAATAAAGATCTTTTGCGATTGGAGGCGAATCACGTGATTTCTACACGTATCTTTTCTCGACGCCATTTTATGTCAAATTCTGGATTAATTTTGATGTAATAAGTGATATGGATTAAAGAATAAGCAATATTTAGGCGCCCCAATTTAATAATTTCACATCCGCTTGGTGTTTTTGGAGTATACATTAAACATAGTCGTCAGGCGGCGCGAATTGGCTAGGGTAACATTTAGTTCAATTTCCGTGGTATAATCTTACTTTTTTAAGAAAGATTTCGACCCAAAAATGTGCGGAAGGAATGTTCTCGATTATAGTACGCACCCCCCTTTCTAGTACATGTGTTTTGACCAAAAAACTGCGTCCCTTAGTCGAGTTTTAACGGTACCTACATTTTACAGTTTTCTATAATTCACTCAGGCCATTACAAAATGGCATGTGAGGCAAATAAAGCATGGTACATTTGTGGCGATAGAAATATACATATTATTGTTATTATTATTATTATTTATTGATTAGGGTTAAATAAGGTATTGTATGTATATATATATGGGCTAGAGATGGATGGAGCGTTGGCAAAAGTGGATTCATCCTGTGCTGTATGACTGCTGTATGTTGCAACAAGGCGTATACCGGTAACATGTTTTCATTGATCAGAAACAACAAATTATGTACATGTATGCTGTATAATGCGCTGTCATTTCAATAAACTTATGAATGATAAGGTGTAAATACGGGATGAATCCGATATATCGCTCAAGTATTAACGACGTAATCAATTACATCACATAGGCTAACATCATATTGGTTTCTTGCATAGCATCCTTCTCAAGTTGGTGTCGTCCCTGATGGCAAAGGTTGTAGGGCAGTCTCTTCCTGTGCTTGGACAGGGTTCTGGACTGGCTACCGAGGGAGCCATCTTGTATGGCTCCCTGGCAGTCCCGTCGGGCTCCGGCCTGATGGGTTCTGTCTCTGCGGCCACCTCCGGGTTATCCAGTAGCGGTGGCTGGTCCGTTGGGCATGGGGGCCATTCGCCAGGACGGCTCCAGTGTCTCCTCATCTGGTGACGACTCTTCTGGGTCTGAAGACGAGGAGGCCGAGGAAGAGAAATTGCTACGGCCTGAGATGCCACGGGTGGAGAGCATGGAGGTCGATTCCGTCCTGGACGGAACCGCCCTCTGGTTTGGTGCAAGCCAAGACAGTCGCTCCGCCCGTGGTTGAGGCCACACCAGTACCGGGCACCAATCCAGGGCTGGTTGGTTTGCCACCAACCGGCACGGTGATGGGTGTTGCTGGCCAGGCTGGGTACACGCCTATTTCGCCTGGTCCAGCGGCCACACATGGGGTGCCGTTGGCGCCAATGTATGGCCACGGTTCCATAACCGCTACGGGTCGTGCGGGCCTACTCAATGGAATCATGGAATGGAGAACTCCATGGGGTGGCGGGGGAACTGTATGGTACCGGTGTTTCTGGCTTACCAGCAGTGGCTCCTAGACAGGAGGCCATTGCTGGTAGAACCGTGGATATGTCAACGGGTGACGTATTCATGGGAGTGTCCTCTTCGGAGACAGACTGGTCCGTGGCTCTGGCCTGGCTAGCCAGGGTGAACCTGTCTGTGGTTTTGGCCACGGCCGAAGAGGATACACCCCGTCCGTCTGTTGCATCGATTAGGAAGGGGTTCTTGCCTGCGGCTCGGATCCAGTCCATCAGACTGGATCCAAGGTTTAAGGAGTTACTAGATGCTGTCTATAGCAAGCAACTCCTGACCAAGGGCCAGCTCCCTGCAGCCTCCAGGGAGGTGTGAGCGAGATGTTGTATTCGCCTTGCGGAATACGACAAATATGGTGTGGTTCCAGCGGTCACTGAAGATGACCGTTGGGTACTTGGAGTCCAGAGTCCAAGTCCCAAGTACACTATGAGGAAGTCCTGTCCCTATGCAATGAGGTGAGAGCCTTCTTCAGTCGCTGTGGGCTGAAGCGGGGGCAGGCCACCATGTGCCACCTGTGGCGTTATCATGCGTTAATGATGGCTTGGTGCTGTCTATGGACGCATTGGAAAGGGTGCAGGCGCGAGTGACGAAGTCCAGGAGGCAGATGGTCCTTGACCATATGCGTCCAGCTACCGCCATTAGGGAGCATTTGTTTGGAATGCCCCTGACTGGCCCTAGCATCTTTGGTGGCCAAGCGCGGGCCATGTTGGAGGACACCGCCAATATTGCACAGAATCGGTTGGCTGTAGATCTATAGCTAGAACTAGTGCGACAGGCGCACACACTAGGTGCTGTAGCTAAGCCGCTGACTGGACAACCTTCTTCTAAGAAGCAGAAGAAGCATAAAAGCAAGGTGAAAGCCAAGCCGAATGCCTTTTCTGTTTCTACTGGGTCTTCACAGCCGCCTCCGGCGAAGAAGGTTGTAGAGGTTCCTTCCCACCCCAATGTTGCTCCTGATCACCCGAGAGGCGGGAAGGGCAAGGGTAAATCCTCAAAGGGCGGAAAGAAGGGGGCTGATCGTACCTGAGGGTATGGTAGCTCCCTTCATATCTGCCTGGACCGCGCCTGTGCGACAGGAACAGCGGTGCCAGTTAGACCAGTCAAGCAAAGACCAAAATGGTTCTCTCTCGTCAAGAGAGGGGGGGGGGGTGGGGTAGCGCATCGCGAGCCAGACACCTGCATTAGGCGTCAATGCGTCTAGTGGGTGGAAGGCTCATGCGTTTCGTTGAGGCTTGGCGAAGTGTGATGACAGAGAGTCTGGTCCTAGGATGGTTATCCCAGGGGTACATGTTGGAGTGGTGGGATTTTCCACCACAAAATCTGTCCTTGGCACCTGTCTGGACACCCGTACCAAGGGAACCAGACAAGTTAGAAGCCATTCAAAACAAAGTCTCAGGTTTACTTCTGAATGGAGCAATAAAAACAGCAAACTAGAACATGCCAGCCTTCTATTCAAACATGTTCCTTGTCCCCAAGAGCACAGGGGTGGAGACTCGTACTCAATCTCAGGCCATTGAATTGGTTTATCTATACACCTCGGTTTCAGATGGAAACTCCGAGGTCAGTAATGGCAGGATTGAGGAAAGGAGTGTGGTGTGTGTCAATCGATTTGAAAGATGCATATTTCCACATTCCAATAAACAGGAGTTGTCACAGGTTTCTGAGATTCGCGTTTCAGAATCTGGTTTGGGAGTTTGTAGTCCTCCCATTCGGCCTGTCGACAGCTCCACGTGTCTTCACCAGAGTGGTCCTTGCGGTGACAGTGTTTCTCAGAAGAGAGAGCGTGGCGCTTCACACCTACATAGACAATTGGCTTAACTGACACGCCAGCCAGGTTAGAAGTGGATACTGCTCTGACTCTGAAGTTACTTTCAGATCTAGGCTGGATAGTCAACAAGGAGAAATCCTAATTGACACCCACTCAACATTTCCTTTATTTGGGGATGCGATTCGATCTCGAGGAAGGCAGGGTTTACCCGTCAGAGCCCAGAGTGGTGTCTCTGTTAGCTATCCTCAAGAGTTTTCGATTGGGAAGCCACATTCAAGCGAGGTGGTTTCTTCAGATGGTGGGCATGATGTTCTCCATGGAGCGCGTAATCCCGTACCCTGCTCTGATGCGAAGACTTATCCAGTTGTATCTGATGTCTCTGTGGAAACAGAGAACAGAACCCCTGTCAAAGCTGGTGCCAGTTTTGGAGCCAATAATGTCGCATCTTGTATGGTGGAAAAAGCGTCAGAATCTCCTAGTAGGAGTTTCGCTGCACTTACCCTGCCCCCAGCAGTCCGTGTATATCAATCTGTTGGAAATGATGGCAGTGGAACTGGCGGTGGAAAAGTTTCTTCCAAAAGTCAGGGGCAAGGTGATATTGATACGGTCGGACAACTCGCCAGTAGTATCATACATAAATCGCCATGGCAGGACCAAGTCACCCACACTCAGTATGAAGGTGTGGCACTTGATTCAATGGTGCAGGAATTACTCAGTTGTTTTGAAAGCAGCTCACATTCCTGGGCGATTGAACATTCTGGCGGATGCTTTGTATCGCAGACAGAGGAGGATTCTGCCAACAGAATGGTCTCTCAACCCTCCAGTTCTTCACAGGATCTTCGAGCATTGGGGCAAACCCAACATGGACTTGTTCGCCACAAAGGAAAATGCTCAAATCATGACTTATGTCTCGCCGATTCCAGATCCAAATGCCGTCAATACAGACGCTCTCGCGATAAGCTGGAAAGGGATGCACGCTCACGCGTACCCGCCCACCATTCTTCTGCTGAAAATTTTGGTGCAGATCAGGGAGGAACCATGCCTGGTCCTGCTAATAGCGCCTTTTTGGCCCAGCAGGACGTGGTTCACAGATCTTCTGGATCTGCTGGTGGACAATCCAGTGCAGTTACCCGAGATTCCGAACATAATCTCCCAGGCCAAGGGATGCTTCCTACACGAGCGCCCCGAAATGTTCAAATTGACTGCGTGGATGTTATCAAACAACGTTCCATGCCAGAAGGTTTTTCTCAACAAGCTGCGACATTCATCGCAGCTGCAAGAAGGAGGTCAACCTTCAAGTCATATAACCACAAGGTTAACAAATTTGCAGACTGGTGTGAAGGAAAGGGTATTGATACTTTTCAATCCACTATTCAGCAAATAGCAGACTTTCTCTGTGAGCTATTCTATTCAGGATTAGCTCCTGTCACAATTGCTGGATACAAGTCAGCTTTGGTATCAGTTATCCCTTGTCTAGCCAGCAGGGATAGTCCAGACTCCAGAGGTGGCCCAGTTAAATGTGATGGTGAAGGGAATGAGCAATCGCCGACTGAGACAACCGGTCGTCATTCGAGCTTGGAGTCTATCTTTAGTGCTTAATGTACTGGCCAAGCACCCTTTCGAACCCTTGGGTCCGGCTAGTCTAAAGCATTTGACTCTAAAGGCGGTCTTTCTATTGGCAGCTTCCTCAGCGAGAAGGCGCTGTGAGATCCATGCGCTCCGGAGAGGGTCTGTGTCTACTGCCTAGAGCAGAGTTTATGTCAAAGAATCAATCTTTGAAATATCCCGGCAAACCGATCATTATACCGAAACTAACTAGGTTTGATCGTGATGCCAGTGTCTGGTGCCCAGTCCGTGCTTTGACTAAGTACAAAAAACTAACAGACTCGTTACGGACGAATGATAGACATCTGTGAATCTGCCATAAAAAGCCTTATGGCGCCGCATCCATGGATTCTATCTCTCGTTGGGTGGTGGAATGCATCCAAACTACCCACGAGATTGCGAGTGGGCACCAGCTGCAATGCGCAAGGGCACACGATGTCAGAGGAATAGCCGCCTCGACCGCCCTTTACAATGATGTTCCGTTAGAGGACATCATGGCCGTTGCACAATGGCACTGTGAGTCCTCATTCATGGATTACTATATGTGGGATGTGTCAGACTCTGCCAATCCACTCGCTTTAGCTGTTTTGAAATGATAGTTAAACGGCCACAATGTTCTTCTCGCTTTAGGTACTTGAAAAAGCAATAGTCAAGGTGTAAAAAGTAAAGTTATGGTCAAGCAAGAAGATTGCAACCAAATTGTGTCACAGATGGTCGACCAAGTGATTGTTTGAAGGCTCCACGTCTGAAATCCAATAATCATAAGGTAATTCAAGTTTGAGAGCCTTTTGTATTATTAGCTCACTTGGCCTGAGAGGCCTGAACTTATGAAACCTCATCTATGGAAAGACGTAAGGCAAGTTTGCCCAAGACGACTTGATTGACAGAATGGTTTGGTGGCCATCTTCGATGACCTAGTTTTCCTGAAAACGACTTCTTCTCCAGAACCGCTGAAGGGATTAGGCCGAAATTTGGGAGATATGATCAGGGACTAAGGGCCATTAAGGTTTGTTCAAGGGAAGTTGCTCCGTACAAAAACATGGCCGCCGTGGGCCAATCAAAATGTAGACTGTTTGGTGGCCATATTGGATTTATTTATTTGATGGATTTTGAGGCCAAATTTGGTTCTGTATATGTTTTTGGGTATTCTAAGCTCAAATTTGCAATTTTCGAAATTGTCGTATAAACAGTTTGACGGCCATCTTGGATAATTTTCTCGTCAAACGCTCCCATGCTAAAGCAATGGGAAATTTAAAATTTCTTCTCGAGAACAACTAGGCTGCTTTCAATTATGTTTCGCAGGAAGCATCCTTTAGGGCATAGGGATCCATGTTTGTTCAAATGAACCCGATCGGCCAATTTGCCCGGTGGCCATTTTGGATTTCGGCAGATTTTAGGACATGTCTTTAAAAATCTCCGAAGCCACTTGGGGAATTGTCATCTAGGCCAAGAAGTAAGCCAAGTTTGTTCAAGAGGACTTGATTGGCCAAATGGTTCGGCGACCATGTTGGATGACCTAGTTTTACCAAAAACGACTCCTCCAGAACCGCTGAAGGGATCAGGCCAAAATTTGGGCCATTAAAATTTGTTCAAGGGAAGTTGATCCATCAAAAAAACATGGGCGCCGTGGGCCAATCAAAATGTAGTGTGTTTGGCGGCCCTATTGCACTTGCAAAAATCTTCACAAACTCATTTAAAAGACTGCTAAACCACCCACCAACAACATTGACAAAAATTGATGGTGCTCCAGGTGAGCGACACAGGCCCCTTGGGCCTCTTGTGTTTATATATCATGATCATTCGTATTATATATTCATGCTCATTCCCAGGCTAATGTATGCAACGAGCAGTTAACCCTCTTAGAATATTCGTGTTTCAGGCGAGATGCATGTTCGTGAGTTCTCTCCCTTTTTTATAGGAGAAAAAAGGTTGGGTGGGGGGGGGTGGTGATGCGAATGTGATTCGGTCCCTAAACTTGATGGTCCTTTTAGGTCACCATGTGTCGAATTTAAAGTCTAAGATCTTTCTCCAGGGGCAAAAGAAGCAATTGATGGCTTGCCCCTTCCCACCAGGTTAAATCTGGTGTTATCAGAAGTAATAGAATGGTAAGTATTGATTGAAGGAGAATGAAGGCAATTTCAATTTCCCTTTCTCGGAGATCTAACAATACTTACCATTCTATTACGGACCCTGCCTCCCAGCCCCACGGAGGCAAGCCATAAGTATTCTCTTGTTTGGTAGCTATGCAGACAATATGAGCCTCACTGGCAGAAGGGTACCCATTTGTTGGGACCGGATACCCGGTTCCAGGAGCCGGTAAAGCTTACTAAGTCTAGATTCCTAGAGCCAGCTATCAGGATAGCTTGTTATCAGAAGTAATAGAATGGTAAGTATTGTTGGATCTCGGAGAAAGGGAAATTGAAATTTCCTTCATTCTTATCAAGAGATTATTATTGGCTCACCTGGCCCGAAGCTTATGTCGTGGCGACCATCCATTGTCCGTCCATCCATCAACTTTTACTTTAAAACGCTCATGACGCTACTCCTTAATCAATGGCTCGATTTTGGTCAAATGATCCTATTGTGCTCGGTTCGGAAGTAGCGGTAAATGCTGAGCAGTCAAGCTGGATGGACGTTACTAGTGGAATCCCTCACGTAGTAAATTCCGTATGATTCACAATATGTTATTGAACATTTTGAAACATTTGACTGTCTTAAAATTTTTGTCATGGAAAGTCACAGAAAGGTCACGCAATTTCAAATACTGAAAGCTGTACAAACCCTGTTAAATGTTATTTTCCATTAGAAGTAATTTATCGCATCCATTAGCATATTAATACAATTTGTGAACCAGACTGTTTTTCGGATATGCCTATCGTGAACCGGTTCAGTTCGTGAAAATTCTCACGAACTCACGAATCGCAGCCCTAATGTATGTGATTTTAGCCAGTGAGGACAGGTGCCATTTAGAAGTAGCATGGATGTCTTTGTGGGAAAATGAATAGAAAATGGCATAATGGTATGATAGCAATCAAATGTGGAATTGAGGATGTAAACTATACAAATCAGCGTTTAACCATTTAGCTGTATAAATTACTCAACAAAGTAGAAAATAAATTAAATTTATCATAAGTAAAGTCTATTTGAAAACACTGACTAAATTGTATTTATTCCTAAACAAGAATTTTCAGCAAGTTAAAGGAGGCTCGCCAACAGGAAGAAGAAAAAGAAGAAGAGGAATTACCTTCAGTCCAATCATTTCCAAACTAAAAAGATTTTAGCTCCACGAATGTGTGTAATTTATTAGCTCATGTGTCCTGAAAGGCATGGAAGTGAATTTATGCTGATGCAACCATCCGTCGTCCGTCAACTTTATCTGTAAATGACTAGTTCTCAAGAACTGCTGGGCAGATTTAAACTATATTTGGCAGGAAGCATCCTTGGGACATACAGATCCAAGTTTGTTCAAAGGAAGCTGATTGGACAGTGGCCATCTTGGATTTTGGCTGATTTTTAGAAACCTCTACAAAATATCTGAAACAGCTTGTGGGATCGATTCAAAATTCATGAAACACCATCTATGGCAGCAGCTGAAGCAAGTTTGTTCGGGGGAACTTGATTGGCCTAAAGCCATGGCAGGCATGTTGGCTGACCTAGTTTTTGCGAAAACAACTTCTCCAAAACTGCTGAACTGAATGAGCCAAAATTTTGGAGATGTGAGTAGACACCAAGATGCATTAGAGCTTGTTCAAGGGACGTTGACAGTCACATTGGATTTTTAAATTTTATTGATTTTGAAAATGAAATTGGTTTTTGTATAGGTTTTTGTGTATGCTTATTTTAAATTCGCCACTCAACTGTTGGATAATTCATTTTGCCACTCAACTGTTGGATAATTCATTTTGCCACTCAACTGTTGGATAATTGATTTGGCGGCTATCTTGGATAATTTTCTGACCAAAAACTCCCATACTAAAGCAATGGGAAATTAAAAATGTTCAACGGAGCTGATCGCTGCCATCTTGGATTTTGGCCTATTTTTAGACATGTCTTTAAAAATCTCTGAAATCACTTGGTGGATTGATTCAAAACTCTAAACATACTAAAGCAGTTGGAAATTTAAAATGTCTTATCAAGAACCTGTGGGCCGATTTCAATTATATTTGGCAGGAAGCATCCTTAGGACAAAGTGATTCAAATTTGTTCAAACGAAGCTGATAGGCCAATTTGTCCAGTGAACATCTTGAATTTTGGTTGATTTTTAGAAACATCCTTAAAAATATTCATCTCAGAAACCCCTTTGAGGATCCATTCAAAACTTGTGAAACATCATGTAGTATGTCTAGGACAAAACTGAACCAAGTTTGGTTGAGGAAATTTGATTGGCCAAATGCTTCCGTGGCCATTTTGGATGACCTAGTTTATGAAACCGACTTGGTGGCCTTTGTACTTAAAATAACAATGTTCCAGGTGAGAGACACAGTTCCCTTGGAACTCTTGTTTAAACTTTCACTGCTAAGATATTTATTACCGTAATTACTAACGTGATGTCAAATCTGCTTTAAATATTGACCACCTGTCTAAAGTTCCAAATAAACATTGGACCTCTATTACCGCTTTAACACTTATATCAGCCAAAAATGGCTTCTACAGTGGTCTTGAGAAATGTCAATTTGCAGATGAAGAGAAGACTATTTTTTTTAATTTACTACTGGAATGACTGGCTTGATAATGGAGCCAGTCATTCCAGTGCTAGACTTTCAAAAATAGTCTTCTCTTGGTCTGCAAATTGACATTTTCTTTAAGAGAATTTTTCTTGAACAAATTCAAGGGTTAAAGGGTTAAGAGATCACCTGCTTTAAGGAACTACTTTATTTTCCTGCCTGTTAAATATTTTGAAAAAGTTTGCCTGGAGGCTGTTGCTGCCTACCAATCAACAGTTTCATGGGCAGGCTGACAAAGTATAATTTCGCTGACCCTAGACAAAGGAAATCACTGACACACTTATCCTGTTTATTGCTGGCGACCTCATCCTGTTGTCAGTTGTAGAGTACACAGTTTCATGCTCCTTTGCGTAAACTAGATCCGTACTACCAGGTGACTTTAGAAGAAACCACCTGACTTCAACACTTACCCACAGCAAAGCATCTTAACATAAACTAGACATGAAAACCTACAAGCCAGTTGCCTGTATTACCCTTGATCTTTGGCCCAGTATGCAGATGCACACTTACATTGGTCTCTTAACCCTTTAACACTTATATCAGCCAAAAATCGCTTCTACAGTGGTCTTGAGAAATGTCCATGTGCAGACCAAGAGAAGACTATTTTTGAAAATTTACTACTGAAATAACTGGCTCGATAACCGAGCCAGTCATTCCAGTAGTAAATTTGCAAAAATAGTCTTCTCTCGGCCTGCAAATGGACATTTTCTATGAGAAAATTGAAATTTTCTTGAAACAAATTCAATGGTTAAAGGGTTAATACGACTTCGACTGAATATAGGTATATATGCAATCATTGTACAGTTGGAAATCAATTTAACTGAAAGATGCTGCTACTTGGTACATGTTATAATACAGTGCACAACTGCTTAACCCATTTCAGAACAGAAATCATAAGAGTTAATGTATCTGACATGAGTATTATAGAAATGATAAAGCATTTTGGATGTTTTTGAAGTATTTCAAATACACGTACTTGAAAAAAAGTAATAAAAAAGTATTTGCATATGAAAAAATGTGATGTCTATGTATTTTTACCTTTGAAAGTATTTGGCCCCAGGTCAGAACACAATTTATTAGTGTAGCCTCGGAGAGTGAGAGACTGGACCTTCAGCTTGATTTACAGCGATTTTGCCCCAGGGGTTATATCGATGTCGATCTCACCTTGTATAAGCATGCTATATCTACTCAGTTACCATATTATTAAGGTACTTATTATCCCCATGTGTTTTTTTTTTAATTGAGGGCATATTGCAATTTCCTCTATCTGTCTGTCCATCCGGCTATCCACGAAACCCTTTGGTGGAATTCAATCAGGTTGGAGGTGGGTGGCAGAATGTCAAAATTGGCAGAATTCAACCAAATTTGGTGTGTTGGTAGTTACCCATATGATTGCTTATTGCGAGACAATCTTTAAATTAGGGGGTGGAGATTGATAAGTTGACGGAATTCAACCAAATTTGTTATGTGAGTTACTCAGATGATTGCAGATTGTCCGGTGAGGTTTACATTAGGCTCAGCCCCCAAGGTTGGTGAAGGTGTGTGGAGTGCGTGGTAGTGCGCAACACAAAAGTTGGTGAAGAAAGCATGATGATTTGCGATGGCGTGCCATCGAGTGTACATTCTAGTTACCATTTTTGTCTCGCCAGCGAAGCAGGATCGAGACATAGGTATCACTTTTCCGGCAGCGGCGGCGGCGGCGTAAACTTTTAAGTTAAGTTTATATCTCAGCAATGCCTGATCCAATTGGAACCAAACTTGGGTGCATAGTAATATACATCAAAAGGAAGCAGCCCGCCAATAAAAAGGCCATGAGGTCAAGGTTACAGGGGTCAAAGACTACAGTATAATCTTTGTTAATATTTTACGTTAAGTTTTTGCGTTAAACAAAGGTTATTGCCTTATGTCTCAGCAATGCCTGATCCAATTGGAACCAAACTTGGCTACATGGTGATATACATCAAAAGGAAGCAGCATGCTGATGCAGGCATCATGCGCTCAAGGTTATGGGGTCAAAGGTCATGGTATAATCTTTGTTAATATTTTACGTTAAGTTTTTGCGTTAAACAAAAGTTATTGTCTTATCTCAACAATGCCTGATCCAATTGGAACCAAACTTGGGTACATGGAGATATACATCGAAAGGAAGCAGCACACTGATGCGGGCATCACGAGGTCATGTTTATGGTGTCAAAGTTCACGGTATAATCTTTGTTAATATTTTATGTTAAGTTTTTGCGTTAAACAAAAGCTATTGCCTTATATCTCAACAATGCCTTATCCAATTGGAACCAAACTTGGGTACATGGTGATTTACATTTAACGGAAGCAGCCCATCTATAAAGTGGTCATGACGTCAAGGTTATGGGGTCAAAGGTCACAGTAAAATTTTTGTTAATATTTTACGTTACGTCTTTGCGTTAATCGAAAGTTATTGCCTTATATCTCAACAATGCCTGATCCAATTGGAACCAAATTTGTGTTCATGGTGATATACATCAAAATGTTATCGAGCCAGTCATTCGAGTGGTAAATTTTCAAAAATAGTCTCCTTTTGGTCTGCAAATGGACATTTCTCAAGACCACTGGAGAAGCCGTTTTTGGCTGACATGAGTGTTAAAGGGCTAAGCGGACAATGCATGCCCACACCAAATTTGTTTACTATATAAAATTATGAAAAACTCTTGAAACAACAGTCCCGAATAAGCATTTGTGACTGACTACCTAATTAACTTAAAGGGACACGGTGGATTAATGAGCTGCTACCTACAGTTAGAGATGTAATTCTTTGGTGACTTTCCTGAATGAGTCTGGCACTTTTCTGTTGTTTCATGCTGTACAGTGTATAAATTTATCTTTCTAAGTGATTGCAGTTGCAGTTGAAAGCTACATGTAAATTCGTTTTTGTCTTGCCTACGAAGCAGAAAGCGAGACATATGTGTCACTTCCGACGCCGACAACCATGGCGACGGCGTCAACAATGTTAAGTTTTTGCGTTTAGCAAAACCTCTCAGCTTATATTTCAGGATCAGTTAATTCTATTGCAACTAAACTTGGCTGTGTGGTTGCGTATACAGTTAGGAAGTAGCAGGATGATGCTGCGGTTACAAGGTCAATGGTCACGGTCACTGTGACCTTGATAAAAGTGTTTTTTCAATGTAAACTTTTTGCGTTTAGCAAAATCTGTCGGCATATCTTTCAGGATTGATTAATCCAATTGGAACTAAACTTGGTTAAATTGTAACCTATAATGTTAGGCAGCCACATGCTGACACTGAAGTAACAGCATCGAAAGTCAAGCTCATTCTGACCGCTACAAAACTTGGTTATTTTTCAATGTTAAGTTTTTAGGCTTAACAAACCTTTGGTTATATTTTGGGATTGCTTAACCCTAATGGAACACAACTTGGGTACATGGTTGCTTATGCCAAGCAGATACAGGATGGCGACATGGAGGTCACCAGGTTAAAGGTCAAGGGCATTCTGATCTTGCTATTTTACCTCTGCTTTTTCAACTCAAGTCTTTCCGTTTATCAAATTATATACATTTATATTTCAGACTTACTTAATATTACCAGAACTCATCTTGGACACATGCCCCCCCCCCCCCCTCCCCCATATGAAATGAGGAAGCTGCATGCTGATAGTGACATCACTAGATCCAAGGTCAAGGTCATCATAACCTTGATATTTCACCTCTGTCAAGTGTCAATGTCTATGTCCATTCAGCAAATCATTTATATTTCAGGATTGGTTGATCCTATTGGAACTAAGCTTGAATGCATGGTTACATATAATGTTAGGAAGCAGCATGATAATACAGAGGTTACAAGGTCAAAGGCCAATGCCACTGTGACAAACAGGAGACAGGCGAGACATTTAATTCCGCAGAATTCTTGTGGTTCTTATGACCTCGCTTTTCTCCATTTTGGGTACCCAAAATACAGTAGTTGTAAGTGAGCTGTATTAGGCGCTGGTATGGGTTTTCATTGACAGTTTCAAAATTAGTCATTTATAGCTAGCTTGGTGTTGACCTTAATCTCTGCCGGTTAACACTGAATTCACTCAATTCATGTCAACATTTGGTAGGGCTAGTGTTTTTCTATAATAATGGAAAATAAATGTAATTCGTGGAATTGGTAATTTGAAATGGAAAAGTGATATTCAAATGGAAATCATTGGAAAATCACATTTTTCTGAAAAATGTTAGTAGATTTAAATGGAAACAGGATATTCTGAAAGCAGAAATTAACGATGTAAAGGCATTTTCCTCCAGAATGTGAGACATTCTCGCGTAAAATTGTAAATTATTCCTCACCTATATCTTCATCACCCCCCCCCCCCCCCAAACTTTGTACTGCCTGGGGATAATGGGAAAACTAATAACACAATGCACAACACAAATTTGACTGTTTTATTGTCTTTGTTACATGTACATGCAGCTTAGATGATGTAAGTAATTAGTCTGCAAAACGGAAGTGAAATGCAATCTGCAAGTTTGTGAAACGGAAAATGACAAATGTTGAAACGGAAAACTATTGTCCCTATTTTGGTGTTAAATATTAGTGTTATTTCAAAGCGATCATTGTTAATATTTGACTGGGTGCTAATGATCAGTTTTAACACACTATAACACCAACACTTGATGCCAATCACATCACTCGTTGTCCAAAGTAACATTTTATAAGTAAAATACAAGTATGTCAGTGATGAGATTTGATGTTATTTTCAGTTTGGTTTATCCAGTCCAGAAAGTTTAAAAGATGCATTGATGAGCAAGAATGAGAGAGATGAGTCTAAGAAGAAAGCTCAAAGGTAAACAACATGGCTTAGATATTGATAGTTTTGTTTACCTGTCATGTAGGGAAGGTAACACAGTTTCACTTGCCTTATATCGAGACTACTTGACCAAATGTATGATCTGTTATTCTATTCAATACATTTTGATTGCGCTTTGCAGTATTCGTCATGATGTGCTATTAAAGCTATCGAGCCAGTCATTCCAGTGGTAAATTTGAAAAAATAGTCTCATCGTCCTCAAATGGACATTTCTCAAGGCCACCGCAGAAACCATTTTTGGCCGATTTGAGGGTTAAAGGGGTAAATATTAAAATCGTTACTCTTCTATTGATACAGGTAAGCTGTTGAATATTTTGAAACTAATTTGACTGGGTACTGTTGCTGCTTCAAAATATTCAACAGCATGTTTCTTAAATAGCAAAGAATTACAAAGACATAACAATTCATACAACGTGTCAGAGTATTTGAGATTTGGTGAAGGTCTATATGGAACCCTTTGTGACGTAATGATTGTGACGTCATCATACACGCACTGAGATGATTATGATGTCATACGAGGTCAGATGATGGGTGGATACTCTAGAAAGGTGAATTAGCACCATGTTGGCTTTCAAAGGGCACATAACCCTAAATTTTAAAATCACTTCTCATCCGTTATTGATGAATGGGTCTAAAAACACCTGAGGAGGGATATTCTATGGAGTAACTCTTGACACCATTACGGAGCCTGATTTTTAGATTCCCTCATGGTGGACGTAGAAGGGTACGTAAATAAAACTTAAGGAGAATATGTTTAGTGGTAGCTATTTTCGATCGACTGGCATAGTGTTTTTAGCTCACCTGGCCTGAAAGGCCAAGCGAACTTATGCCATGGCGGTTGTCATCCGTCCGTCAAATCATTTCTTCTTAACGGTTTGACCGATTTCAACCAAATTTGATCCGAAAAGGATCCTATTCTCCAGACCATTCTTTCAGAATTTTGATTGGTCAATTTTTGGGGGTGAGAATCCTAGATTTTATGAAAATTTACCAGAAATTGTCAAAATGCTACTTGTCCATAGCTGCTTAACCTATTTCAAGCAAATTTGACTAGATGGATTCTACATGTATGGTGGTTGTCTCTAGAACTTCTATTCAGAATTTTGATTGATCAATTTTCTGGGTGAAAATCTTAGATTTTGTGACAAATCTACTGGAAATGGTCAAAATGCTACTCCTCCATAGCTGCTTGACATATTTCAACCAAATTTGGCTAGATGGATTCTATGGTGGTAGGCTCTAGAACTTCGATTCAGAATTTTGATTGATTAATTTTTTGGGTGAAAATCTTGAATTTTATGAAAATTGACCGGAAATGGTCAGAATGCTACTCCTTGTTAGCTTCTTGACATATTTCAACCAAATTTTACTAATCATACTGGACCCAACCTAGGAAACATGAATCCATATAATGGGGGCATCATATAATGACCTTGTGATCAAAAGATCACGGGTATAATGACACAATATCATTTGTGTTCAAAAGGTCAAAGGTCATTGTTGTCTTGGCAACATTTTTTTAACAGTAACGTTTTGTGTTGAGCACAGCTGTTTATATATCTCATGTTTGCTTGATCATACTGGAGCCAAAGTTGAACACTTGATTCTTTATCTCGAGTGGTAATGCCACATGGCACCTTGCAGTCAAAGGTCAATGTCACACTTTTCTTGCTAAACCCTAATGTTTATCAAAACTAACATTTCACGTTTGGTTATGCATACATGACCGACATTCAGACTCATCCCGCCTTACAATGTCTTGGCATGACACAAAAAAATACCTTGGCATCGAAAGGTCAAGGTCATTGTGATAATGACAGAACTCAAGGATTGTCTCAACAATAACATTTTGCTTTTACCTCAACTTAGCACTTCATATTTCATATTGTGTTAATAATACTGCACCAAAACTTGGACAATTGCTAATGAAAGGGGATGAGACAATTACGTTGGTGTCAAAAGGTCATGGTCATTGATAAGTGTATTGATAAGCCTTCTATATTGATTTTATGTTTGATTCCAAGCTTCATAGTTCATTGCAAATTCATAACGTTCAGCTTCATGGTTGCATTGCAACCGCATTTCTGGTTTTTGATATAATAGATATATGATCTTTACATGTATTTAAAGGATACAGAATTTAGGCAGTCCCATTTAATAATTTCACTTCCACGATGATGTTTTTGAGATGTACATTAAACATACTACTGAATTACTGAAGTGTTCCTCACACTATTGAAACTCCATTTCTAAAAGGGTGTTTGAAACTATTGAAAAACTTCTCAGCTTATATTTCAGGATTGGTTAATCGTATTGCAACTAAACTTGGATGCTTATATTGGTACAAAGCATCATTCAGAAAATGAAGTTACAAGGTCAAAGGTCAAGGTCACTGTGACCTTGATACAAAACTGTTTTTTTCAACAAATTAAGTTTTTGCAGTTAGCAAAGGTTCTCAGCTTTTTTCGGATTGGTTAATCATATTGGAATTAAACTTTGGTACATGGTTACCAATAATGGTAGGAAGCAGCATGAGACATTGAGGTCACAACAGTGGTCAAGATCACTGTGACTGCTACAAAACATAGTTATTAGCTCACCTGGCCTGAAAGGCCAAGTGAGCTTATGTCGTGGCGACCGTCCATCGTGTGTCCATCGTCCATCTGTCAATTTTTCTTTTGTAGTGACTTCTCAAGAACCACTGGGATGATTTCAATTATATTTAGCAGGAAGCATCCTTAGGACATAGGGATCCAAGTTTGTTTAAACGAAGCCGATCGGCCAATTTGGCCGGTGGGCGTCTTGGATTTTGGCCGATTTTTAGAAACGTCTTTAAAAATCTCCGAAACTGCTTGAGGGATTGAAGGAAACCTCATGAAATATGATCCATGGCAAGAGCTCAACCAAGTGTGTTCAGGGGAACTTGATTTGTCAAATGATTCGGCGGCCGTCTTGGTTGACCTAGTTTTAGCGAAAATGACTTCTCCAGAACCGCTGAAGGGATCAGGCCAAAATTTGGCAGATATGATTAAGGACTAAGGGCCAGTAAAGTTTGTTCAAGAGAAGTTGATTCGTCAAAAAACATGGCCGCTATGGGCCAATCAAAATATAGCATGTTTGGCGGCCATATTGGCTTTTTTTATTTGATGAACTTTGAGGCTGAAATTGTTTTTATATGGGTTTTTGGGTATTCTGATTTGAAATTTGCAATTTTCGAAACTGTCGGATGAATGGTTTGACGGCCATGTTGGACAATTTTCCCGCCAAAAGCTCCCATACTAAGGCAATGGGAAATTTAAAATGTCTTCTCGAGAACTACTGGGCCGATATCAATTATATTTGGCAGGAAGCATCCTTAGGGCATAGATATTCCATTTTGTTCAAACGAAGCCGATTGGCCAATTTGGCTGGCAGCCATCTTTGATTTCGGCTGATTTTTAGAAATGTCTTTAAAAATCTTATCCAAAACCGTTTGAGGGATCAATTCAGACCTCATGAAATATGATCTATGGTAAGAGCTGACCCAAGTTTGTTCAAGGGAACTTGATTGACTAAATGGTTCATCTTGGATGACCTCGTTTTTTCAAAAATGACTTCTTCCCCAGAACCACTGAAGCGATCAGGCCAAAATTTGTGATATATGATTATGGACTAAGGGCCAGTAAAGTTTGTTCAAGAGAAGTTGATCCATCAAAAACCTGTCCACTTTAAAATGTCTTAAAAATCTCCAAAACCGCTTGGGTGAATCAATTCAAAACGCATAAAATATCATCTAGGGCAAGAGCTGCACCAAGTTTGTTTCAAGGGAACTCGATTGGCCAAATAGTTTGGTGGCCATCTTGGATAAGCTAATTTTTGCCAAATGACTCCAGAACCAATGAGCGGATTAGGCCGAAATTTGGGAGGTATGATTAGGCACTGAGTGCCATTAAAGTCTTTTCAAGGAAAGACGCTGTTTCAGAAACATGTCTGCAGTGGACCAATCAAAATGTAGCGTCTTTGGTGGCCATATTGGACTTGCAAAAATGTCCACAAACTCATTTAGAAGACTACTCCTAAACCACCCACCAACAATTGTGACAAAAATGAATAATGCTCCAGGTGAGCGACACAGGCCCTTTGGGCCTCTTGTATTTTAATGTTAGTTTTTTGCGCTTAGCCGGTCTTATCAGCTTATATTTCGTGATTGCTTTAGCCTAATGAAACACAACTTGTGTGTTGCTTATACCATGAGGAAGCAGGTTGATGACAGGGAGATAACCAAGTCAAAGGTCGAGATCATTCTGACCTACAAAACTGGATATTTAAATTTTAGGTTTTTGTGTTTAGCTAATGTTACCAAAAATATGTCCTTTTTAAGTCCCTTTTCAGTCCCCCAAGGAGTCCAAAAAGAGTCCCCTTTTCAGTCCATGGCTTAAAAGGGACTCCTTATGAGTCTGTTTTTAGTCCTCAATTTAGTATTGCAACCCCAATAGGGATTTCCTTTTCAGCCCCCGTTCAAATTATGCAAAAGGGACTCGTTAGAAGACCATTTTCAGTCCCCCATTCCAATTATGTAAATGAAGAGTAAAAAGGGATTCCTTATGAGTCCCTTTTCTGTCCTCCGTTCCAATTATGCAAATAAGGACTGAAAAGGAGCTCCTTTGGAGTCCCTTTGCAGTCCTGGACTGAAAGGGACTGCTAATGACGCCTTTTTCAGTCCTGATTTGAGGACTGGAAAAAGACTGTTTGGGGTGTCCTTTTCAGTCCTTGGCTGAAAAGGGACTCCAAGAGAGTCCCCTTTTCAGTCCCTCAAATTACCATGGAAAGGAATGTTTTATAATGACCTCTTACTTTCAGGCCAAAAATTAAAGATGATACATGTAATCTTTTGACAGGTGTTGGCTGAGCTAATAACAGATAGGTAATTCAATTTCGGCAAGGCATTAAGTAACACTGTATGATACCCTGTTTGTTATGCTTTCTATAACCAGAGATTGTTAACATATTACAGGTATTAGAATTCTGGTCACTGAATTACTATAGAGTTTGAGAAGTTGAACCAAAACGTGTAACTGCTAATACGTTTCAGCAAATCAGTAAAATACATACCTTCCAAAATAGATCAATTTCCATTTTAATGTTACTAGTGCTAAATATTTTATCTAACAGTTGTATAAGCGCTTTCAAAGTAATAAATTCAGTATACATTGTGTACATATCCCATAATGATAATACATCTAGACTATCATCACTAATGATCAATGCACTGGATGTCTTAAGATTTTTTTCTTTTTCTGCCACTTTAGCAAGCCATGAGGTCAACTCACCTCGAAACTATTTTAACTAGAATAATAATAATAATAATAATAATAATAATAATAATAATAATAATAATAAGTACATTTATACTGCGCGAAACTCCATGCAGTAGCATGCTCTAGGCGCATACAATATGAGAAAACATAAATTTAATTTAGTGAATAAGATTGAGTGAATAGGAATGTTTTTATACTAGATTTGAAAGTGGGCAAGGTAGGAGACAATTTAAGGCTTGTAGGGAGATTGTTCCATTCAGTAGCAGCGGTAAAAGAAAAAGATCTTTGCCCATACGTTGACATTTTTGCACTAGGAATTTTGAGCAGATGCTTATTTTCAGATCATAGCGAACGGCCGGGAGAATATGGCTGCAGAAGGTCAGACAGATAGGTCGGTGCCATATTATTTATACCTTGATAGGTCAGGCAAATGATCTTATACCGAATTCTTTGAGTTATTGGTAGCCAATGTAAGTTGTATAGCACGGGGGAGATGTGCTTATATTTGCCACGGAGGGATACTATCCTAGCTGCGGCGCTTTGGACTGATTGAAGCTTCTGAATGAGTTTTTTTGGCGCACCTGATAGCAGGCTGTTGCAATAATCTAGCCTAGATAAGACCAATGAAGCTACAAGTTTAGTGGTAGCCGCTTTAGTCAGGTACTTTCTGATGTTACTGATGTTTCTCAGTTGAAGAAAGCACACCTTGCAAAGATTATTGACTTGCTTATCCATACTACGCTCGCACTCCAAAACAACCCCTAGGTCTTTACCTTACTAGACAAACTAACAGGGCTAGTACCAATAGTCATGGCATCGAACTCAATTTTTGCACGCCTAATAGATGGACCCACTAGCAGTATTTCTGTCTTAGAATATAGAAGTCTCTTCAGTCCCCCAATATTATTAGAAATCTATCAAAGTCAGAGGAGTCCATTTTCAGTCCCACAGTAAATTATCTATGTCCTAGAATTCCATTTCCAGTCCACAAATATCATGAATATTATTGGAAATTTAACATATTCAGAGGAGTCCCTTTTCAGTCCCCCAGTATTTGTAAACATTTCTTCATGTCTCAGGGCTCAGGAGCCCCTTTTCCATCCCCCGAAATTAGTCCCTTTTCAGCTCAAGGATGCAGGATGGTGACAGGGAGGTCACAAGCTAAATGGTTAATGTCCTTTCAGATCTTGCTATTTGACCTCTGCTTTTTCCACTAAGTTTTTCAATTTGGCAGATCATTTGCATTTATTTTTCAGAATTACTCAATACTACCAGAACTGACCTTGGGACACATGGTTCCCTGGACAATAAGCAAGCTGTAAGCTGATAGTGACATCACTAGGTCCAAGGTCAAGGTCATAGTAGCCTTGAAGTTCAACCTCTGTCATGTCTGTATTTCCAATGTTAAGTTTATGTTTGCCTATATTTTAGAAACTTTGTGACCCCATTGTTTTTTTCTAAAAGGATAGGGATATGTGTAGTTACCTGAAACAGTTAACGGCTTGTTTTTCAGGGAAGAGAAAAAGAACAGTGTCACTGAGAGAGAAGCTGATAACAGATCGGAAGCTGTCACACCCACAGAACCCGGTGTATGTGAACCACAGGTATGTAGGGTTTGAAATTCACCTGGATTCGCCACTTATATCCAACAAGGCTATTGATTTGTACATTCTGTTAGCTTTAGCAATTGTCCACTAAGCACTGGCCCTTACTGGACAGATTCACAAATTCTCTTCCATATGTTATGTAATCGAGGAGGCCATTCTGTCAGTCAAATATATATGACATCATAATGACCTACGTAACATATAGGTTGACATCACAATCAATTGTAACATTATAAATGACATATCTAAGTCTGTCATAAATGCTTAATAGTCTATCAAGTTGTACGAATTGTATGTCAACTATTTAATAAACATTCTATTGAATATTTTGAAATAATTTAACTGGGGTGTTGTTGCCATAGCAAGCATCAGCACCCAGTCAAAATTAGTTCAAAATATTTATCCGCCTACCTGTATAGTTTTCTGGCAATCAAGATTTATAGCAGGGTTCGATCAATCCCATCATGGACAACGCGTGCTTAGTTAGGAATGGGTGAGGCATAGCTAAAACTGTATTCATCCAGTTTGTCCTTCTGACATTTGTCATGTTTATCTGATGTTCTATAACACTGCTTAATGATCAAGATTGGTCAATAAAATCTATAATTAACATCATCGATGACTATTTGCAAGCCAAGAGAAGGGTATTTTAGAAACATTCACACTGGAGTGACTGGCTCGGTAACCGTTTTCTAAAATGTTATTCTCTTGGCCTTCAAATAAAGTTTGATCATGATCCCTGCTGATGTCATTTTCAGAATGCTTGGTCATTGTAGGGTTAGCTACTCTTGTGCATTGCATGGTATGGTATTGCCACTTGTGTATTGCATAATGTATACATCCCAAAGTGTATCATTACAGACACTGACAGACCTACAATCAAAGTTGAATAGTGTTTTGAGATCATAATGTCAAGGGTTAATTTTCTATATAGAATTTAATAAAATATTCAGCCAACACATTTTGTACTATTAGCCAACCCCCCCCCCCCCCCCCGCACCTGAAGTTGTTATTACACCACAAAAACATCAATACCGTTCAATTACTACTTGCTAAATCAACTACTATGTATTTAGCCGCCAGAATAAGATTTTTATACTTGCTCACATGCCTCCATATGCCTATGCTACTTCTTCACACCCTCGACCAGGCTACTGGTAGAGTACACTCCCAGCATATGGCCTATACGACTTCATCACACCCTCGACCAGGCTACTAGTAGAGTACACTCCCAGCATATGGCCTATACGACTTCATCACATCCTCGACCAGGCTACTGGTAGAGTACACTCCCAGCGTATGGCCTATACGACTTCATCACACCCTCGACCAGGCTACTGGTAGAGTACACTCCCAGCATATGGCCTATCAGAGACTGGCACCCTCACTTATTAGTCCCCCTACCGGTAAAACCGGAGGGGATTATAGGTTTGAACTCCGTCTGTCCATCTGTCTGTCCGTCTGTCGCAGTTGGTTTTCCGCAGTCATTCAAGGTATTCAACAGAGAATTGGTATATTGCTTTGTTATGAGAAGTTACAGACCAAGTTCGAGTTTCAGGCGTATGCGTCAATTTTTTATGGAGTTATGCCGCCTTTCGACTTAAGAAATACGAAAAATACCATCTTTTCACACTTTTTTTCGCACTCCTTCAAGATATTTAAGCAAAAATGGGTGCATCGCTTTAGTATAAGGAGTTACTGAGCAAGTTCATGTTTCCGACATTTTCGTAAATTTTTCATGGATTTATGCCCCCTTTCGACTTATGAAATACGAAAAATATTAGTTTTCCGCACTTTTTTTCGCAGTCTTTCAAGATATTATACGGAGAATTGCTACATTGCTTTGTTATGAGAAGTTACAGACCAAGTTTGAGTTTCAGGCAGAATTGCTACATTGCTTTGTTATGAGAAGTTACAGACCAAGTTTGAGTTTCAGGCATATGCGTCAATTTTTGATGGAGTTATGCCCCCCCCCCTTGTGACTTAAGAAATATGAAAAATATTAGCTTTCCGCACTTTTTTTCGCACTTCTTCAAGATATTTGAACGAAAATTGATACATCACTTTAGTGTAAGGAGTTACAGAGCAAGTTCGAGTTTCAGACATTTTCGGCAATTTTTCATGGCGTTATGCCCCCTTTCGACTTATGAAATACAAAATATATTAGGGGGGGGGGGAACCTACTTGCCTCACATCCAAACAGGAGGTTCGGTCATCTAAACTGAAACCAAAAGACTCCAAGAAGAAGCCCAGTAAGGTGTCTTCATGTAAGTCACCGGGCAAAACCCACCTAAATCTTGAGGAAGGGCATTACCTTCAAGCTGTGGTGTCGGCGACAGAAGTCCCTGATTCATCTCACTATGCCAAAGTTCAATTTTCTGTGATTCCGATAGCTAGAAACATCCAGAGATCGCCAGTCCTTGACGTAGTTCCGTCAGGAAGATCGGTAGCTTCCGGTCTGGCAAGAATTTATGGTCAGTGCTCGGTAGCTTCGACTCCTTCCTTTTCCGGTTTTCAGTCTACTTCCGGTTTTCTGAGAGATCCGGGTCTGCAAGACCCTGTTCTACTTCCGGTTTCCGTTTCCGGTACTTTCTTCCGATTCCGACTAAGATTCCTTTTTTTCGAAAAATCTAACTTCCCGTCTAGCTAGCACTTCCGGTTTGTGCTCTTCTGGTTCAGATTTGCCCAGTTTCCGGTTTTCTACTTCCGATTTGCTCATTTTCATTTCCTATTTTAGTTCCGATTCTCGTATTTCCGGTTCCTCTTCTACTTCTGGTATTTACTTTGCATCCGTGTCTGTATGATCCTGTTCAGTTTCCGATTTTCTTCTTCCGGTTTGCACATTTCCGGTTCCTATTCTACTTCCGGTTTTTTCTGTAGATCTGGTTTTGTATGATCCTGTTCAGTTTCCGGTTTTATATTTCCGGTTTGCTCATTTATGTTTCCTATTCTACTTCCGTTTCGCGTATTTACGGTTCCAAGATTTTTCCGCTTCCTGTTTTCGTTCATCCGGGGATGGTGTCGCTTACGGTTTCAGGGGTATCATTTTCCGTGTTCATTTTCTTAGGACCGAGTCATCATTTGGCCTAAGAGTTAGTCTTATTTCCGTAATTGCTCTGAAGAATCAGAATATTTAATGGCTGAAAGTCTTCATGTAGAGACATTGGCAGTCTTGAAGTCTCACTTGAAATTATACTTTTATCAGTAACAGTAATTCTACATAATTAAAGACTTCGGACTGGTTGCCATATGGGATTTTTGTTTGACTTTTTTCATATGTGCCTATCGTAGGTTTAAATAGAATACTCAGCCGATAAGGCAGTTGTATTCATCTGTCAAGTGTGTATTTTCAGTTAGTCATGCTTCGTTATTTAATATTTTCTTCTTTCAGATTTAGTATTTTTTTATTGATTTATTTATTTCTCTTTCTGACTAAGTTTCTACACATCATCTCTAGATACGTAATTTTTCTTTCATCCACCTTTAGATGGCCAGTTGTCCTTTAATTCCTTTCATGATATCTTTCTATCTTTTTGTAGTTTTTTCCTGGATCAGAGTTTATTGTGTTGATCCTTGAAGTTGTCTTTATGCATGTTTATTTCATAGCTTTATTTTTTCTATAGGCTTTTCTGTATTATTCAGTTCCTTCTTGTCATTCTCCGTAGATGGTTTTTAGTTGTTTTTTCTGTTCCTTGGTTTTCTGTCTGTGGAGTACGGATGTGTGAGATCAGGTTTTCTGTCGTGTAAGTTTAATATCTTCTTAATAGCCGTAGTCTCTTATTTTTTCTTGTCTGATTAGTAGGTTCCTTGAATTATTTTTACATTTTCTTTCCTCTTTTAATTTTAGTTTTTCTCATAGTGGTTCTTCTTTCCTTTTAGTTCTCCCCCTTCAAGGGTGGGGTGGTGGGGGTGTTGCTGATATTACATTTCATTCCATTACTCACATTTTGACGGTTGATTTACATTCTGCATCATGCAAGGCTGTATCTGAATACAATATTTTGGTGCGATTATAATTTTGTCTGATCTTTATTTCTTTAGTATTATAGGGGCAATTCCCTTTTTTAGTTTGCTTAGCAGGGCATCATTTTTTAGGCGAGCTATCTCTCACTCTCGCAGCTTGCCTAACTTTCATTTAATAGCTCTCCCTAAATCTCAAATCTTTGATCAAGGTTTAGATATTTTACTTCTTACATGTAAGCGCAGATTTATGTCATACAAATGTATAAGCAAATTTTCATTCTGCTAAAGAGCCCTATCACTGATCATGAAGAGCAATTTTTTAACGTGCCACAATTTTCTAGAAATTAAGCCCGGGTTTAGCATGAATCATTTCATGTTATGTAGTTTTCACTTTATTCTTTCTTCTGTTGGGAGTGGGAGTTCTTGCTCTATCGCTATTATATTTTTATTGACCTTGTTCTGACTTCTATTTCTGTGTCTCTTATTATGTTGAAAGATTTCAGAAATTCTTTTCCATTTTCTTTCTTGCTAAAGGAAGAGTTCATATCTAGAGTCATGTAGCTGTCTGTGGACACATTTTTACAAGGAAATTTAGATCCAGGATTTAATCCCTCTGCATAGTTTTCAGCTGCAGCAGGAATTCTTCATCATCTATCAATTCAGACAATTTATTCTCAGGGTTCACCTATCTAGGCATCTCTTTTGACGTGTCTCAGGGCTTAGTCTTTCCTTCAGAGGCAAGGGTGGAGGCAATCTTCTTGGCTATTGGCATTCTGACATCGTCTTTCTCAGTCAGGGCAAGATTGTTTCTCAGGGTTCTAGGCTTGATGGTCAGCATCGAGAATGTCATTCTCTGGGCGTCACTGATGAGAGGACCCTTTCAAGTGTTCCTGATGTCCCTCTGGAAGTAGTCAGTTCATTTTATTTACCATCAGATTCCCATTAGAGAACACTTGATCCCTCATTTAGACTTTTGGAGGGATCATTCTCTGCCTCTGATAGGTGTTCCATTAGTCAAGACCTCTCCTCAGGCGATTATTTTCACAGACACTCTACATCAGTGAATTTCTTACACATTTTTAGAGTTGAGAAGTCTCTCAGATCTAAAGGTTATATAGAATCTATCCCTGTCACTGTGGCTTGGCTTACAAAGTTTAAACAACTGTCATCCTATTTTCTTGATAACTTTTGACAATTATCTGGGTAATATCAAGCTATCAGTTTTACACATTAAATGTGCGAGATTTACACATGTAATTGGTAAATATATTTTCAAACTCAATTTGATTAATTTTTTGATAAGTCGATGAACTGTTAGCCCTTTAACCCTAAAATTTTGTATAGAAAATTTCTATATTATCATATCAAAGGTCCAGTTACAGACCAAGATAAGATTATTTTTGGAAAATGTATCACTGATATGAGTCAGTTATGGAGCCAGTCATTCCAGTTATATATTATCAAATATAAGTTTGTCTTAATCTGCAAATTGACATACATTTTATGAAGAGTATTGCAGAAACTGTTCTAGGCTGCCTTGAGTGTTAAACAGTTAATGCATAAACGGTCAAGAAAATTGGAATGATGTTGGCTTTTGCCATTTGCCGGCTAAGACTAAGTCAAAAGAGAAGAATATTTTAGAACATTTACCACTGGAATGACTGGCTCGATAACTGAGCAAGTCATTTCAGTGGTAAATTTTTGAAAATTTCCTTCACTGCCTGTACATCTGCAAATCAATGAATGAATTCAATCTGTAACTGAATTGTCATAATTAATTATCTCACATGTACCCATTACGTTGACGTCACAATCATAATTGCAGCTCTGTCAGACAATCACAATAATCCATCAATCAGGAAGCTGGAATAGTTCATCAGATGTATGAATTGTATGTCTGATCATGATGGATTTAATATTTAATCAACATGTTGAATATTTTAAAAGTAATTTGACGGGGCACTGTTGCTGACATAGGTAGCAACAACACCCAGTAAAATTAGTTTCAAAATATTCAACAACTCACTTGTATAGTTAGTCTGTTACCAGGTAACCGTAATATTGGTATTCTGGGAATTCAGGGTTCACTCGATCCAAACATGGGCAAAGTGTGGGTGGCTATTAGCTAGAAATGGATGGAGCATAGCTAGAAATGGATCCCTCGATTAATTGACTGTGGAGATAACTCAGGAATCGTGCAGCAGTACTGTACAGAAGCAAACGCATTAAAGAGTTACGAGATAGTATTTAACCCATCATGCCATGTCATTCTAAATTTATCTGGTGATTGTTAATGTTAGATGTTAGTTATGTTTTGAGTTAGTAATACTAATTCAGTTACTGTTAATTATTATTAATTAATGTTATTGTTAGATAGCCTACTTACCTTGTAGTGTGCTTACCTGACCTACTTACCTTGTACTTACCTGACTCAGTGGCTTTTCAGTTTATGTCTGTTCCTTCTGTCTTCATCATGCTCGATCCTAATTACTGGGTCAATTCAAACTGGTTTTCTCAAGCATAAAACTGAACCTGAAGTTCAATGCCACCATGATCATTACTGGTCACTGCCAGGAACTGGTTACAGGTAGGGTGTTGAATATTGTGAAATTACATTGACTAGAATATGTTGCTACCAAATATAAATATTCAACACATGTCATAATCTTTCTTAGATCACCAAGAAGTTGGCATATCTCGACTCATGCTAGTCTTCAGGGGTTAAGTGATTACAATAAAATTACTGGTGTTGCTTTGTTATAATCATATATATCCATGAGATTTTATAGGTACTTGTTCATTTTCAAAGGACCTATGCAGGTAGGCTGTTGAGTATTTTGAAATTAAGTTGACTGGAAGCTATAATTATTGGTTCATTTCAATGATTGATGAAAACTATTATTATGATGTATTGCAGCCAATAATGTCCATACACATTCACCTGACAGTTGAAACATTAAACAAGCCATTTTTCGTGCATGCGTATAATATCCAGTATTTGGGCGTCTGCTCAGATTATAGCAACAAATATTCTTAACAGACTTAGTTCAGATCCATATGTCTCTTATAGAGATTGGCAATTATGAATCAATATTCCTAGCATTACAATATGTACTACATGTAAGTTACTCATTGTTGAGGGAGTCTCACAATATATTCTCCTTGAGTTTCAGTTGCTTTGTAGAGACAGCTATGTTTAAGAATTTATCTGTTAAATTAAATTGTTACATTCATAGATCCTAGCTACTGTCAGTATGTATTTGTCCATGACACACATCATCATCATCAAGAAAACATCATGTTTCATTAATTGACCACGAAGTGAATTCACATGCGGCGGATGCCATTTGACCAGATAATGATTTTTTATGAAACCATGTTTTTTAAACCTATTTTATCTGTAAATTAGGTAATTGATGGATAAGTCCATGCTGTAATCTATATGGTAATGATAATTCAGCAACATGCACTTTAAATTCATTATTAACTTAATATACAGATGAAATATGTTCAGCTAAAGCAGGTTTGGATAAAAAATGGCGTAACCAATTGGATACGCAAACTGAATTTGCGCAACCAAGCAATTGGTTAAGTAGACCTGAAAACACGTGACCCAAAAATGGGTCTCACAAATATTTGAAATTTTGAGGGCTGTACTCTACCAGTAGCCTGGTCGAGGGTGTGATGAAGTGGTATAGGCATATAGAGGCATGTGAGCAAGTATAAAAGTCTTATTCTGGTGGCTAAATGCAGAGTAATTGATTTAGCAAGTAGTGATTGAACGGTAAGTATGTCTTATAGTGGTTAATAAAACTACAGACCATCCCACAAGGGGTTTCTGTTGGGGGGTGCGGAAGCCCTATACATGTAGTAATCACTGCATCTGTCTGTCCATCCACAATATCTCGTAAACAGCATATCATACAGAACCGCTGCAGATATTTTAATGAAGCTTGGTGTATGCCTCAGTTATGATATGCAATTCATGTTTATGGGTCCAATATTTTGGGTGAAAATGGGCTTTTTAATGCCAAAATTCATGATTTTTGTCTGTTTCCTCATAAATACTATATTATACAGAATCGTTTAAGATAATTTAATGAAACTTGGCAGGTGGCTGCTTTATAATGTGTAGATGTGCCTTTTGAAAGATTCGCCTTTATCGGACCAAGATTTTGGATGAAAAAAGGCTTTCTAAAGCAAAAAAACTCACAATTTTTGTCAGTTTTCTTGTGAACACCATATCATATAGAATCGCTTAAGATAATTTAATGAGATTTGGCATATTCCTCGGTTATGATTCGCAGATGTGCCTTTTGAAGGATTTACCTTTATAGGTCATAGATTTTGGGTGAAAATGGCTTTTTTAATGCAAAAACTCAGAATTTTTGTAAATTTCTTTATTTTTATTCTTTTTATAATTTTTTGAAATTTTTGTATTTTTTTGTTTTTTATTTTTTATTTTATATAATATGAAGACTTTGAATAAAATTGCTACCTACTACGTAGAGAAAGGTATTTTCAGTGATAGCCTTCAGCTATTTGTACATTTATGTTTAACATTTCGTTAGTTTTAGCAATAGCTTCTCAATCTCAGGTTATTAAGTGTTGTGCAGCTGAGAATCAATGCCAATTGATAGATAGTTGAATTTATTCTCTAAACAATAATCTTGCAAAACTATATTGGTGAATCCTAGCGTTAAAAGTGTGTGTGTTAAAATTTGTGCAAAATTGGATCATTAGTTTCTGAGACATCCAAAGATCCGGAATTTGATCAAATCCAGATCCCGTTTTCTTTAAACCTCACCATGGCTAAAGTGTGGAAATTCCCTATTGTAATAAGCTTACTTGTGATAAAATCTGTTAAAAGCTGATCAGTAGTTTCTCAGATACATCTCTGGTCACATGCAAACATGTACCGTATTTATTCTAATTTAACCGCCCCTCCCAATTATACCGCCCCCTTGTTTTTTAGACTTGTTAAGCTCCAAATTCCCAAAAATACAGACCGAAGACAAATAAAAATAAAAGATTAGCACGAAAATTCAACACATTTCCACGCTAAATATTCCATACCGTTTTCACATATGCTTAATGTATAGTGCATATATATATCCATAATCACGGGAGTGAAATTATTAATTGGGACCGCCTAAATAGTGCTTATACTTTATTAAACATCGTTTATTTCATCAAATGTAATCCAGATTTTGATAAAATGGCGACGCGAGAAAAGATAAATATTTTGTATCACGTGATGTATCAGCTTCGGCTTAGTAGGACAACTTAATGTCGTTACTCGAGTAGCGCCAAGGCACTAATATTAGTACTCGGGTAGATACTTCACAATCCACATACATAGGAAGGTATCTTCGAGTAGCTATGAGAAACACGGCATAAACTCGGCCTATAGCGGAAGCTGATTAATATTCGGAAGAATCGTCTGCGTTTTACAGACCTAATTTAATGGACTCGGGAACTCGGAATGTACTGTCCAAATATATGTAATCAATATGTGAGCATTATACATTTATACAGGTGTGCACACCATGCACACACATACATGTAGACCACACACAAGCGTGCATGAGTGCAACAAATAACCGTTTCCCCTTTCTGGTCAACGATAATTATGTTTATCCTTTCCTACATTTGGTGTCCTATTACACGTGTGACATATTTGACATGTAGCGCAATGTGAGTGCTTCAGCTCCACACACACGCACACGCACACGCACACACGTGCGTACACACGCACGCATGCACGCACACACACACTCACATGCACACACGTCGCATGCACTCGCGCACACACACTATCCATCATAGTTTGTTGTTCGAATATTTGACAGCTCAGTAAGGAGTTAGATGAAGAACAAGATGAGGAAGAGGAGGAGGAAGAGGTCTACACAGATTCTAGTACATTTCTAAAGGTACGGTCTCAATGTCTATTATATTTTATCCATTATAGTCATTATCAGAAGTGGTCATGCACAATCTTATTTATTATGCAGTGGCGACCGTCCATCCGTCAACATTTTCTTTAAACAACTTCAAGAACCACTGGGCCATTTTTATTTGATGGATTGTGAAGCCGAAATTGGTTTTATATAGGTTTTTGGGCATGCCGATTTAAAATTTGCAATGGGGAAGCAGTTTGATAAATGGTTTGGCAGCTATCTTGGATCTTTTTCCTGCCAATAACTCCCATACTAAAGCAATGGGAAATTTAAAATGTCTTCTTGAAAACCATTGCCCCAATTTCAGTTATGTTTGGCAGGATGGAGGGCTTAGGGCATAGGGATCCAAGTTTGTTCAAAGGAAGCCGATCGGCCAATTTGGCTGGCGGCCATCATGCATGTCATGGATTTTGGCCGATTTTCAGAAACATATGTAGAAAATCTCCGAAACCGCTTGACATGCTTGGGGGATCGATTCAAAACTCATTACATATGATCTAGGGAAAGAGCTGAACGAAGTTTGTTCAAGGGAACCTCATTGGCCAAATGCTTTGGCAGCCATCTTGGATGACTTACTTTTTGTGAAAACGACTTCTCCAGACCCGCTAAAAGGATCGGGCTGAAACTTGGAAGAGATGATTAGGCCATTAAAGTTTGTTCAAGGGAAGTTGATACATAAAAAAACATGGCCACTGTGGGCCAATCAAACTTTTTGGGTATTCTGATTTCAAATTTGTCATTTTTGAAACTCATAAATGGTTTGGCAGCCATCTTGGATCTTTTCCATGTCACAAGATCCCATACTAAAGCAACAAATGTCTTCTCGAGAACCATTGGGCCAATTTCAAGTATGTTAGGCAGAAAGTTTCTGTAGAGCACAGAGATACCATCTTGGATTTTGGCCGATTTTTAGAAACTTATTTTAAAATTCTCTGAAACCGCTTGGGAGATAGATTCAAAACTCATACAACATCATCTAGGCTAACAGCTGAACCAAGTTTGTGCAAGGGAACCTCATTGGCCAAATGCATTGACGGCCATCTTGGATGACCTAGTTTTCGTAAAACCTGATTGGCCAAATGCTTTGGCAGCCATCTTGTTGATACGTAAAAAACATGGCCACGGTGGGCCAGAATGTTACATGTTTGGCAGTTGTATCTGATTTTTTATTTGATTGATTTCGAAGCCGAAATTGGTTTTATATAGGTTGTTGTGTATTCTGCTTTCAAATTTACCATTGTCGAATAAAGGGTTTGGTGGGCATGTTGGATCGTTTTCCCGCCAAAAGCTCACATACTAAAGCAATGGGAAATTTAAGATGTCTTATTCTCGAGAACCACTGGGGCGATTTCAAACATATTTGTCAGAAAGGATCCTTAGGGCATAGAGATACAGGGTTGTTCAAACGAAGCCTGTCGGCCAATTTGGCTGATGGCCATCTTGGATTTTGGTTGAAACATCCTTAAAAATCTCCAAAACCGCTTGGCGGATTGATTCAAAACTCATACAAGCATCATCTCAGGCGACAGCTGAAAAAATGTCTTCAAGTGAAGTTGTTTGGCCAAATGCTTTTGCAGCCATCTTGGATGACTTGAATTTATGTGAATAATTTCTACCGCATGTAATACTTCAATTTCAGCCTTTTGATTAGTTTTTAATGAGGTCGTTCACAAAAGTTGGCATTTTGCGCAGTGAATGTATGTCCATTTGCAGGCCAAAAGATTATTTTTGAAAATGTGTCACTGGAATTATTGGCTCGATATACTCGAGCGAGGCATTCAAGTGATACATTTTCAACAATAGTGTTCTCTTGGTTTGCAAATGGACTTTTCTAAACATCATTGCAGCTTTCGTCATTGATATGCTTTTGTTGTTATGTCTGTAATTTGTATCCAAGCTGATTAATTGAGTAATCATGATTATTCTTAAACAATCGTTCGTGATCACTCAAAGCTATAATCGCACAAGTCTAGGATGACCTATTGTTCGTGAAAATCACTTCCTTTCCAGAACTGCTGAACGGATCAGGCTTAAATTCGGGAGATAGATTAGGGACTAATTGCCATTAAAATGTGTTCAAGGGAAGTTGATACATAAAGAAACATGGCCGCTATGTTCTTGCTACAACTCCTTAGGGTTCTACTTATAGTCGCTGGGCTTTCTAGTTGAAAGGGCTATATTCCAGGTGAGCAATACAGGCCCCTTGGGCCTCCTATTTAGCGTGTTTTCTGCTGAATAAATCTGAATTTGAATTATAGCCTGTATTGCTTAGTTTAACCATTAATTGGTGATAATATTTATGAGGGGATATTGCAATCGCCTCTGTCCATCAGTCCATCCATCTGTCTGTCCATCTGGCTATCTTCTCCAAAATCATTTGTGGAATTCAATCAAATTAGTGAATGACCATTTACAGGCCATGAGAAGACTATTTTTGATAATTTACCACTGGAATGACTGGCTCACTTCTTGAGTCAATTATTCTAGTGATAAATTATCAAAAGCAGTCTTATCTTGGCCTGTAAGTGAACGTTCATCAGGATCGCTAGAGAGACTGGTTTTGACCGGCATGGCCATTAAAGGGTTAATTATGATGTAATAAAGGTTGTTATGTTATCGTGGGAAAAACTCAGTGAGTCACGTAACACCAAAGTGAGTGATGGCAACATTTGTCCTTTGTAAAAAGCTAGAAAATAGATTATTGTTTCAGTGTTTTAACCCTTTAATGTTCTAGTGAGCCAAAACCAGCCTGCGAATTGGTCTTGAGGTATGCTGACTTGCAAGCCAAGAGAATATGTTTGATAATTTACCACTGGAATCTCTGGATCGATAACCAAGTCGGACATTCCAGTGATAAATTTACAAAAAGACTTTGGTAGCAAATGGACATTGAATAAGCAAAAAATTCGATTTTCATGATGAATCTTGACCATTAAAGGACTAAGCTTAAATTTCTTTAAAGAATTTTACATTTTATGCAAGGGTAATTTTACAAATGTACTCATTCCTATGTGTACATGCATTGACTTTTGACTTTGATGTACTTTGAGTGTATTGCGATAGAAAATGTTTTCACCTTTAAGTAAGATATAATCCCAGTCAGATTACAGGGTAGCTAAAACTTATTCAACAGTTTTACGGTTACCAGTATAATTCACCTTTCCAGAGTACCCACCCATCATATGACATCTAATGAACTGCGTGATGTGTACAATGACATAATGAATGACGTCATGAATGACGTCGATAAGTACGTCACGAACACATATTTGAAGACGGTCTATCCGTTGTTGTACACATTGTTTGCTTTTACTATTTAATAAATATTCTGTTGAATATTTTGAAACTAATTGGACTGGGCGCTGTTGCTGCCATAGGCAGCAACAGCACCCAGTCAAATTAGTTACAAAATATTCAACAGCTTCCCTGTATAGTTTTCAGAAAATTGATGGCTAGGGCATTCGGGGATCGATCAATGCCAACACGGCGATGTGTGGGTGGAGCTTGGCTAGTGATGGGCAGGGCATAGCTAAAAATGGAAAGGTCCATTACCATGAAATTTTAATTTTGGAATTTCAGGTTTCACTGTTTCAAATCGATTCCAACATGCATAAAGGTGGGAAGAGTGTGGCTAGAAATGTGTGGGACATAGCTAGAAAATGTATCCCTCTTTTATCTTAATATAATAAATGTACTAGTTCCATATAGATGGTTAGAATTCGAGTAGCGATCATTATCTGTGGGGTGTTTGTAGGCATGAAGATGAGAGAGCGTGTGATGGAGTGCGATAGACAATTACAGATCACAAATCTGAAACATGCTTCATTAACTTTGTCACAGATATGCTTTATGATAGTTGAGCAAATGCACTTTTAATATGCCTCTAATTCTTTAGAAACTATTGAATTTAGCATCCATCATGTCAGCCTTTGATTAGTGAATCATATCTATTTGTCATTTTAGGGAACACAGTGAAAACCCTCATAATGATTACTTTAGAAACTATTGAATTTAGCATCCATCATGTCAGCCTTTGATTAGTGAATCATATCTATTTGTCATTTTAGGGAACACAGAGTGAAAACCCTCATAATGATTACTGTCAGCACTTTCTTGATACAGGCGAGCGACCGCAAAACTTCATCAGAGATGTCGGTGCGTAGCCCCGTTAGTTTATCAGTGCAGTAATACCCAGCTGTAATGGATACAGTATGGCCCAGATTAACGTGGTTGCTTAACCCTTTAATGGTCAAGACTGGTCAAGATAATTGACTATCCTGCTTAAGAAAAACAGACTATTTTTGAAGATTTATCACTGGATTGACTGGCTCTGTAATTGAGCCAGTGATTCCATGTATAAATTTAAAAAGATAGTCTTCTCTTGCCCTGCAAATGGCCATTCTTCATTGCCATTGCAGAGGTCAGGTTTGGCCGGCTTAACAATTAAAGGGTTAATGCGGATGGCCACCGAGGCTTTTAATGGTCAAGATTTGTCATAAAAATCAGAAATATTTCTCAGTGTTACGGTGTATGTCCATTTACAGACCAGAGAAGGCTGTTCTTGAAAATTTACGAATGGAATGGCTGGCTCAGTTATCGAGCCATTCATTCCATTACACAATTTTCAAACATGGTCCTCACTTGGCCTGCAAATGGCCATTCACTGAACAATAATTTTGATTTTGTGTTAATACAACTCGGGTTCTATATTGAATAGCTTTGTGGTCATATGATTAGGGCTGGGCGGTATACCGGTTTCACACCGTCTCACGTTTTTTATGGCGACGGTTTAAAAACCATTACGAAAATAAAAACCCGAAAAACCGTCCCTAAGATCGCCATTGCGCAAAATCTGGTGACTGTCCTAAACTAGTTTGTTCTTGACTTGCAGTTTAATATTATCATCTAGTGTAACCATTTGCTACTAGAGACATAAAATACAGTCATCTATAACTATTAGCCGTGGGAAAGCAAGGGTGTTGGTGAAATCCCAACAAATCGGCCGAGGACGACCCTCGGCAAATATGATTTGATTTGCCAGCAATGAATTTTACATGACGTAAGCTCTGCGGGTTCAATGTAAGATTGAATAATTTGAAAATGTTAATTTCTTCTTTGCAACAAATAATCCTTTTTTCAATTCGAGTGTGTACTATGTTTAATTAGGATTCCAAATGTGACATGATACAAAAAAAATAATCAAGAAACGCGCTTCGAAAACAACGATGCTATACAATGAACTTCCAATCCAAACAAATCATTATTTCCCTTAGATTTCGACAAACATAAAATGATCCATCACCGACTAAGGCATACGAGACAAATTGCTTGAACACCCGAGAAATGAAAACGATTAAGTCGCTTCTTACGTTGGCAGAGTAGTTACAAGTAAAATACACCTCTTAGCTTCTCAAATACGAGCAGGCATAATGTGATTGGTTGTTAACAAATTCTTCCGCTGGGATATTCACTACTATCGATTTTATGAATGAAATTCGTAGTATTTTTTATCACGTGACTTGTTCTGCTCGATAGGCATTAGAATCACATCGTTTTGTTTTACGGCCCGGTCTTTTTCGTCTTCGTATATCTTCAAGTACGGAGTGTTGATTTAAGTAGATTTAAGCTAGATTCACGAATCATTGCATTTATGTTGTCAAATTATCATAATCTCTTTATTATATGACATATGAACCTCGAAAAATAGACATTTTTTGTGAGAATTCTTGAGGCGTGATCTCCGGGAAATGGCTACTCTTTAGTTACGTGCTGAATGACATTCACCCACTTGAACGACAGTTTATCAAGGAGTATTACTAAATACCGAGTACTCGAATACAAACACATGACTTACTAGACTAGATCATACTGTAGGTGGTTATACGAACTCTAACCATATGTGCAGTACTCTACTAGGAGCCTAAACTCGCTCTCATATCCGGGTTCCTACTTACACGCGTTAGATTTTACTATGCTTTCGAAAATAGTTACATATGTACCTAATAACAGTGTTGAAAATCAACATTTTAGTAGTTAGTGTTATTTTCACGACATCACATGAACCAGACTTTATTTATTTTATTTATTGTAACTACTATTTTGAGATAGATAGCGTCGAAGTGAGCAGTCGTACGTAGATACCGTTCTAATTTCATGGCAATTTACGTCAGTTGTCAAATTGCAAAATACATGTACTGTAGCTAATGAAAACGGCATATTTTCATATTTCAAATTATTTTCGATCATTCTAACCCCTTAAACCGGTATTTCGTTAATACCGGTTTAATTAGTGATACCGTCCCCAGTTTTCTTTTAGGTCAAACCGCCCAGCCCTACATATGATGATGTTCCTTAAAGTGCCCTAAAACATGAAGAGTGGAAGGAAATAGCCATTATTAGTCGGGCCGAGGGAGCTTATGCCGTTGTGACAGTCCGTCGTCCATCCATCAACTTTTGCTTTAAAACACTACTCCTCATTAACCACTTGGCCGATTTCAACCGAATTTGGCTGGTAACCATATGGTTTGTAGGCGGAATTTGAATTCATCAATTTTCAATTACCGGAAATTGTCAAAATGCTTCATCATTCTGAGCGATTTCAACCAAATTTGGCTGAAAGGATCCTGTGGTGATGTGCTCTAGAACATCCATACAGAATTTTGTTTTTTTGGGTGAAATTTTGTTTAAAATGTACTGGAAATAGTCCAATTATTTCTTCTCCTTACCATCTTGACCGGTTTGAGCCATATTAGGATGAAAGGATTCTATGGCCATAGGCTCTAGAACTTCCATTCAGAATTTTGATTCATAAATTTTTGAGGGAAAAATCTTAGATTTTATTAGAAATGTACCAGCAATTGTCAAATTACTTCTCCTTACCACTCTGAGTGATTTCAACCAAATTGGGCTGAAAGGAGCCTGTGGTGATGGGCTCTAGAACTTCCATTCAGAATTTTGATTCATCAATTTTTTTGGGTGAAATCTTAAATTTTATTTAAAATGTACCGGTAATTGTCAGATTTCTTCTCCTTACCACCGTGACCGGTTTTAACCAAATTGGGCTGAAAGGAGCCTGTGGTGATGGGCTCTAGAACACCCATTCAGAATTTTGATTCATCAATTTTTGGGGTGAAAACCTTAGATTTTATGAAAAATGTACCGGAAATTGTCAAATTGCTTTTTCTCCTTATCCTTCTGAGCGATTTCGATCAAATTTGGCTGAACGGAGCCTGTGGTGATGGGCTCTAGAACAGCCTTATAGAATTTTGATTCATCAATTTTTCTTGCCGGTGAATTCTTCGATTTTATTTTAAATGTACTGGAAATTGTTAAATTGCTTCTTCTTACCATCTTTACCGGTTTTAACCAAATTTGGCTGAAAGAATCCTCTGGCCATAGGTTTTAGAACATCCGTTTCCAAATTTTGATGGATAAAATTTTTTTGTGAAATGTCAAATTGCTACCTCCTTAGCTGCTTGACATATTTCAATCAAATTTCACTAGATGGATTCTATGGTGATAGGCTCTGGAAACTCTATTCATAATTTTGATTGATCAATCTTTTGGGTGAAAATCTTAGATTTTATGAAAAATTTACCAGAAATTGTCAAAACGCTGCTTCTCAGTTGCTAGACATATTTCAACCAAATTTGGCTAGAATGACAATATCATGGTAGACTCTAGAACTTCTATTCAGAATTTTTATTGGTCAATCTTTTGGGTGACCAATTTGGATTTTCTGAAAATTATCCATCATATCTGTTTAAATGCAAATGGTTCAAATGCTAATGGTCCAGGTGAGTGCCACCGAACCTTGGGCCTTTTGCTGGGGATTCTGTTGATCTCACTGGTGCGCAATGCTCCGTATAAGACCATTCCCACAATACTAATGATAGTCATCATACTGTTCGCCTCCAAGGTGATAAGAACTGCCTAGATAGAGCATAGTAAGAGTATATAGTTTGATTCTAATTGTATGTTTCCTATGATAGAGGTGAAATGTGCTATGCTAAATATTTGTATATAGGCTAAATATTTGGATAACAAGTTGACTCAAAATTGTTGCTAGCTATAGCAGTAGCAACTTTCCTTCATATTATTCTCAAAATTCTCAGTAGACAGTACAAGTGTCAGTTGAAAACAATTTAACTGAAAATCATTGTTGCAACAAAATTCAGTCAAACGGTTCTTAAAATAATCACTTGGATTTTCAATTTAGTAACCTTTGCACAAGAGTTTTCGAGCAATTTGATTGAAACTCATTGCTGACTGAAGCAAGAACAAGTTTTTCAGAATAATCAATGCCAGGCATTCAATATCACTAGCAAACAAATGAATTACAATTAGGTAGGTATCAAGATCCAATATGAAATATATTTCCAAACACCAGCTGGTCTGCCCAGTACATGCATAGCCTGAGATGCAGTGACAGGGTTGTCTATTGATTGACATGAAATGAGGACAAGTGTTGAAAAATTAGGTAGAATGTCGTTCAAATTCCCCAATGACTCGACATGTTCAGGCCCAGGCCTAGGTCTCTATTTAACAGTCAACTATCTCTATTAATAAATACTTTACGCCCATACTAACAGTGTCTAGGTGGGCAGGGGTGAATCACAAGCTCATACTAACAGTGTCTAGGTGGGCAGGGGTGAATCACAAGCCCATACTAACAGTGTCTAGGTGGGCAGGGGTGAATCACAAGCTCATACTAACAGTGTCTAGGTGGGCAAGGGTGAATCACAAGCCCATACTAACAGTGTCTAGGTGGGCAGGGGTGAATCACAAGCTCATACTAACAGTGTCTAGGTGGGCAGGGGTGAATCACAAGCCCATACTAACAGTGTCTAGGTGGGCAGGGGTGAATCACAAGCTCATACTAACAGTGTCTAGGTGGGCAGGGGTGAATCACAAGCTCATACTAACAGTGTTTAGGTGGGCAGGGGTGAATCACAAGCTCATACTAACAGTGTCTAGGTGGGCAGGGGTGAATCACAAGCCCATACTAACAGTGTCTAGGTGGGCAGGGGTGAATCACAAGCTCATACTAACAGTGTTTAGGTGGACAAGGGTTAAATCACAAGCCCATACTAACAGTGTCTAGGTGGGCAGGGGTGAATCACAAGCTCATACTAACAGTGTCTAGGTGGGCAGGGGTGAATCACAAGCTCATACTAACAGTGTTTAGGTGGACAAGGGTTAAATCACAAGCTCATACTAACAGTGTCTAGGTGGGCAGGGGTGAATCACAAGCTCATACTAACAGTGTTTAGGTGGACAAGGGTTAAATCACAAGCTCATACTAACAGTGTCTAGGTGGGCAGGGGTGAATCACAAGCTCATACTAACAGTGTTTAGGTGGACAGGGGTTGAATCACAAGCCCATACTAACAGTGTCTCGGTGGGCAAGAGGTGAATCACAAGCTCATACTAACAGTGTCTCGGTGGGCAAGAGGTGAATCACAAGCTCATACTAACAGTGTCTCGGTGGGCAAGAGGTGAATCACAAGCTCATACTAACAGTGTCTAGGTGGACAGGGGTTGAATCACAAGCCCATACTAACAGTGTCTAGGTGGGCAGGGGTTGAATCACAAGCCCATACTAACAGTGTCTTGGTGGACAGGGGTTGAATCACAAGCTCATACTAACAGTGTCTAGGTGGGCAAAGGTTGAATCACAAGCCCATACTAACAGTGTCTAGGTGGGCAGGGGTTGAATCACAAGCTCATACCAACAGTGTCTAGGTGGACAGGGCTTGAATCCGTCCATCCGTCTGTCTGTCCCCGTCTTGTCAACGCAACTCCTCCAAAGATGTGCATGTGTTTTTTTCGCGGCCAGAAACTTATTCATTACAGCGTTATCTCCCTTTAAATATCTTAAAGCTGATACATAAACTGCATTGCCAATCATTTGTCAACGCAACTCCTACAGTTTAGCTGCGATTCTTTTGAAACTTGTTAAGTGTTATCATTATGACATGAAGATGTGCATGTGATATCTGTATACTTGTACATCCATCCATCTGTCCAAAATGTATGTTCGTCTGTCGGTCCATCCTTGTCAATGCAACTCCTACAGTTTAGTTACAATTCTTTTGAAACATGGTAAATCTAGTCATTACCATCCAAAGATGTGCATGTACTTTTTTGCGGCCAGAAAATTATTCATTACAGCGTTATCTCCCTTTAAATACCAATCATTTCTTGTCAACACAACTCCTACAATTTAGCTGTGATTCTATTGAAACTTAGTAAGAATTCTCATTACCACTTGAAGATGTGTATTTGCTACCCGTATGCCTGCACATCCATGTGTCTGTATAGAATGTCTGTGTGTTAGTCTGTCTGTCCGTCCATCTCTGGCAATCATTTCAAGATGTCAAAACAACTCCTACAGTTTAGCTACGATGTATGTTTATCTGAAATGTTTGGATCCGGGGGGCGATATGCCGTCTTCTGATAGCTCTTGTTAGGCTTGTGTTGGCCAATATATAGCTCTTGAGGCCTGTCACACATACATAACAGATGCAACGAATTATTGATGATACAAGGACTATTCTGTTGAATTCTGACAGTAATCTGAATGCTTTTGTTTCAGGTTTGGCCAATCGCTTTGAGGAGTATCCTAAGCTGAGAGAATTAATTAAGCTGAAAGATGAGCTTATAGAGAGAACAAACACGCCTCCAATGTAAGTAGAGCGCTGCTCATAGCTGTGATATAGCAATGTCATGAATTCTATTCATACAATGTAATATCAAGCATGTCAAGTGATAACACATGGAAGGGACCCAGCTTTATACCTTAAGCCCTTTCCTTTCTAGTCTTTAAATTTCCAATTAACATTCTATTGACATATTCCTAACATCTTAAAGAATACGTGATTTCTGGTTTATGAGGTTCAATGCTGCAACTCTTTGCTTGCTTAACCCTTAGCACTCTGGTGTCAATATTCTATCTTTTACCGATATCAATAGCAAAGAATCTGGTTAACATTTTTTTTAAATTTTGGTGGAAGATGTTTCTGACTACAACAGCACCATCTTCCACCAAATTTATTGAAAAATAAACACCAGTTCATCTTTTATTTTAATTTGAAATTTTAAAATTTTGACATCAGAGTTGTAAAGGTTAAGACAGCAGAGAAGACAGCATGATTGTCATCTTATTGGCCCCAATACACTCTGACATGTGACTTCCATTAAGTGTTCATTTCAGTGGTAATCTTTCTTTAATATTCTTCTCTTGGTTTGCAAATGTGTAAATTTCTATTCTCTTAAAGCGATGCTAATCTCATCTCAAATGTTGTATTGCACCAAATTCCCAATAGAATATGGTTTATAGATTCCATATCATTCATATCCTGTCACGTTCCCTGATCTGTGTCGCAATTATCTGTTTTGTAATATCGAGTAAATGTTGAACAGTGATCGACACCATTTTGTTTCCTCAAGCTATTGTGTGTGATGTCATGTACGCTCCAATGGATCGCATTCTTTATTAAGTAACGCTAATCCCATTGAATATTTTGAAACTAATTTGACTGGAAGTTGTTGCTGCCTATGTAGCAACAACTTCCAATCAAATTGGTTTCAAAATATTCAACAGCTTACCTGTAGGACTGCTTTTATACCACATTGCCAAACTATAGCTGGCGCCTCTATGACTGAGCATATATACCGAGGCAGACACAGTAGGGTTTTTCTGATTGGTTGAAATGTAAATCATGACAGCAATCATAGGGTGTAGAAATGGATGAACATTTAACTACTAAATCCTGAATATCTTTCCTTAGCGCCGTGATAAAAAGCTTAAAATTACCTGGATAGTTTATGACCGGCGTGTTAGATCACCTGTTTTACCATTAAAAGGTTTAGAGTGATGTGACTGTATTTCTCCCATGCATGGTGCTTATATGTGCTTATATGCATCAATAAAGTTTAATATTTTAGCTCAAAATTGTTTATTGTCCTGGTTACAATGTAGATCAATAGATCATGTCAGCTTGATATCATACAATGTACACTGTGCTTTGGTCACAGAAATTAGTTTTAGGTTATACATGCATATGCCTGTTTGTTACAGATCCATCACCTTTCTAATGCCATATTGCAAATATGGTCACCACATTGTAGTCATCTTGCCACATTCGAGGCTTGACTGCTTATGGTAATCTGAATAGTGGAGTGTACTCTTTTACAACATACATGTATTTCTACTATGCAGACATCCACATAGTTTATCATGCTAAGCAGTATCAATATACTGATGATGTTTTTTCAGGTATCTACACTGCGACTTGGAGATATTTGATTTGAATGACCTGGGCAGCAAATTTGATGTCATTCTTATTGAGCCACCCTTGGAAGAACATCAGAGGTCACAGGGTGCAGTTTATGATAAATACTGGTCATGGGAGGAGGTAACAAAATAGTTAGGTACTTATAACATGAAGACTCTAGGGCCTGATCCATGTATGAGCCTGAACAATGAAAACTGTCATTATTCCAGTGTAGCAATGGTCAACTTTTGTCCAGAATACAGTCATTTATGTCTCACCTGTGTAGCAAGTCAAACATAGGTATCACTTTTCCGACGATAATGGTGTCAACATCAAGTTTTGAGCGTAGCAAATCTCTGGTTTATATATCAAGCTTGGTTCATCCTATGGGAACCACAGTTGGATACATGGCAGCATATGCTGTTCAGAATCTGCATGATGATGTTGAGGTCATAAGGTCAATGGTCAAGGACACAAACCTCTGATGATTATAGGTGATGAGGAGGATAGGCGAGACATTTGATTCTGCAGAATTCTATTTTTCATTGAATGTACCTTTGCAGGCCATGAAATGACTAGTCATTTCAGTTGTAAATTATTTTTTTAAATAGTCTTCTTGGCCTACAAATGAGTCAGTAGCTCAGGAAGTAACGAGCAGAGCTTCTAAACTGGCAACCCTGGATCGTGTCTCTGGTATGTTGGCGGGTGATAGCTGGAGACATAGGCAATCTCCTTCACTCATCAGCTCTCCACCCAGGAGTATAAATGGCTACCAGTGTAAAACTGGGGAAGTTACTAATACAGGGAATATTTTGTTTGAAAAAAATTGCATAGCAGTCACTGCTAAACAAATCGAATAATGCATAGCAGCTCATAGCACTTGCATAGCAAACAAACTGTGTTGAAACTGGTTGGTGTTCCAACGGGGAAACGTTTCAAAACATAATAAGGAAAAATTAGTTACCTCTCCGGGATGTAGAATTGTTTGAGTGTAGCTTTCGTGACCATCTCGGTCACTTCTTCAGCACTAACTGACGGTCGCTGGCAACGTCACTCTGGTCAGTTCTTGTGGAGTCACGTGACAGCATGGACTGGTAGACTGCTGGTATACATCCCGGAGAGGTAACTAATTTTTCCTTATTATGAATCATCCTGGGATCGGGACCAACTTTTTCGGAAATATGTTTCAAAACATCTTTGCATGATCAAAAACGGCTTTTTTTTGTCTACACACGCTATGAGCAAGTGAATCCGAAAACAACCGAAAAGCATAATTTTCCGATTTCGCAAAACGTTTTCTCTATGGAATGCATGACTGGTTCCAATGTAGCAGTCGTTGATACATATACAATACCGGGAGCTAGTCAATATTTTCCAAGCTGAGAGAATTCATGATTTTTATAATGTATTGGCACTTCGATCGTGTTGTTCAAGCCACGAACAGAATAAATATGGAATGTAGTCTTTTCTAATATGGTTTCGAAATAATCTAGATGGAGATCAGTGTTAAAATGTGTAATATAACCAGGGTTCGAAATTAGCAAAAAGTTGATGGTAGTCTGAAGGAATACCATACTTGGCAAATCAGTAGTCCGTCTAAAAAATGAGTAGTCCATAAGGCGTGTAATATGCGACACGTAGTTAACACAAATTGCACAAATGTGACATGAACAGATTGTTGAATAGTTAATATTGGACTTCTGAGAATGTTATTGAGGATAGTGTATCAGTCTTCAGGTCTACAGTAGCCAGTATTGTCATTTGTCAGTATAACATGTCAGATTCAGAATATGCATGTACTGGCTCGGGCCACGGTCAGGGAGTATAGGAAACCTAAAATAATACGTATTGGCAGATTTGGCAATTACATTGATTGGAAGCTGTTGCTGCTTAAGGCAGCAACACATCCCAGTCAAATCATTTTAACAAAAATCAATAATGTACCTCCCATGAGTACTGTGGTTTCATTGACTAGGGTTAACATATATTTTGTAACTTACCAACCTACATCACATATCCCTTTCAACTGGTAGGCTAAACAAAGTACACATCATTCAATTAATACAATGTAAGAAGGCTGAATAGTGTTAGTGCTTAACTGGAAGCTGTTACAGGCTATGGCAGCTGTGAGCAAGAGGTCCCCCTTAAAAACGTGCAACATATTCAACAGCTTATTAAGATGAAATTGAGTTTCTGCGATACTATGACTTAAAAGAGTTAACAATTTTTATTTAAAAATTACTAATGGTTGTTTTCTCTGGCTTAAATAGTGGATGATAAAAAGGTTTACTGTGATCAGTGTGTATCAATCGGCCCACGTGTTACTTGTTTTACTACAAATACTACGAATGCTATATATAGAGATACTACTATGTCATTCATAAAATTGCCTCGTAAAACATTGTTTATTTTCTTTACTGTCTGTAGTTTCCTTGCGATTCATTGGTTGCTTTCTATATAGTTATATTTATTAACCAATAATCTTGCAAGAAAGTAGGTTCCCGACTTTGGAGAAGAGTACTCGAGAACACTCACGCATGCGTCGATCTTGGCGACATGCCATTCTAAATCTGTTGCTTGCGTGAATCAAGTGCGATACGCCACTGTAGTATGGCTAACTATAATGTGTCGGCCTTGATTTGGGGGATGCGCTAACAGGAGTTTAGCATTCACGATGATATAACTCAGTTTCCAAGACAAACATTGTCTAAATCGACCAGAATAAGCCTAAATAAACTTGTATTTTTAAAGTTTATCATAACACTAACTAATAATAAGGCAATGATCGATAGCCATACCTCCCCTATAGGAGAATTTAGATTTACAAGAGAGTCTGTAACGAGCAAGATGTCGATGACCATGAATACCCTGTGATACATATTGCGAGTTTCCGACTGGTGTTCAAACTCACAACTGAAGTCTGTAACAGTTTATTATTATACCAGAAGAAGGAAGCCACTAACGCATGCGCGCATCGCTAGCTTTTAGAATTTTGATCTATAGAGTGCTTACTGAACTCGCGTCACCGGCAGTCATTTGTCCCATGTAGTGAAGGAAGATATGAAGATATGCGCTCTATAGCTATATATGTGTCTATGGGCTATATCGGAAATCAGTCTCCAACGCATGCGCATCTTGCTTCCTTACTAAATTTGACAATTGTTTTGCAACTTTTAACAAATTTTTTCAAAAATATTTCAAAATTAAGTGAATTGACTGAATTTTACATCAAAATTATGTATCATAGCAAACAGCTAAGCAAAGTTGTGAATGTGTAGCAACAGGTACTCATTTGCATCGCATTTTGCAATGCGATACCGCTCAAAATATTCCCTGTAATAATATACTGAAATAAAAACCCAGCATAGATATGGTGTGAATGGGCCTGGATTCAGGGACTCGATAGACGCCAACCAAACCAATAACTCCTTCGGCATAAGAACATTTCTCAAGACCATTGCAAAAGCCAGGTTTGGCTGACTAGTGCATTAACCCTTTAATGTTTAAATTTGGCCGAAAAAGTTTAAATATTTTCTTATTGAATGTAAGTCTTTAAAAATTTATCACTAATGACTGGCTCTGTTATCGAGCCAGGCTTTCTAGTGGTAAATTTTCAAAAATTGTATTCTCTTGGCCTGTAAATGGACATTCCAGAGGACCATAGCAGAGGCCGGTTTTGGCCGGTATGACCAGTAAAGGGTTAAAGAGTTAAAGCTGCATGGTTAACAAGTTTGTTTTCTGATTCTCAGATTTTTCTTTTAAACTATCTTGGTCTCTAAGGTGCTCAAACTAAAATTCTCAATAAGCCTCAGTGTGCTATAATAAATACATGCAGTCTGGATGTTGCGAGGAACCATACATAGAAATATCAAAATTGTCTAAGAGTCTGGGTACATGTATAAGATGCTGAGAACTTAACCTTATACTGCAGTCTACTATCCATAGACAACTTACAGCACCCTACAAAATGAACATCAACTAGTGCATGAGACGAGACTGATGTTCAGAAATGTGTGGCCAGAGGCATTGTCTGTGATAACTTACCTAACTGTTTAGCTAGTTTAATTACCTCACCTTATAGGGGGAGGGGTTATTGCATTCGGGTCTGTTTTGTGAGTATCTGAATCAGTATCTAAAAAGTATCCGATTTTGATCAAATTTTAACACAACAAAAGATCTTAACATGATAGAGGATTATCAAATTCTGGATCTATGGATATCTCGGAAACTATTTGTCTGGTTTGGCTCAGATTTAATACAAGAAAGGAGCTGACTATACACTCAGATTCCACAATTTGGCCTTGAACCGTAATAGTTAGCAACTTAAAAAATCTTAAAATCTTGTACATTGCGGCTAAATGTGAGGGCGAGGGTTTGCATTCTCTGATTGCTCTTGTTCGTTAAATTGTAATATTTATCAATACCATTATTCAATAACAATATACAATAACCCTCATTAGGTGTGTGTGTGTGCGTGCGTGCGTGCGTGCGTGTATGTCTGAAGGAGTTGGCTAAATTGTTTTTTTCTGTAGTTTTTGTCTCACCTGTGAAAATGAAGACGTTTTGACTTATATTTCAGGCTTGTTACGGCTATCGGAACTAAACTTGCATACATGGTTGGCTTTGCTTTTAGATATCTGTATGATGACATTGACATTGCAAGGTCAAAGGTGGTTGACCCCTTATGCTTATCAGCAATAAGAAAGACAAGCAAGACATTTAATTCCACAAAATTCTTGTTTAAAATTTTCAATTATGTTCAGGGAAAATAGCTGATAACTGAAATTTCACGAAATCGCTTATCAAAGCTGAATAAGAGCATAAATTATACATTGAATTACTTGATTTACTAAATGACAATGCTTTGAAGATGCTATCATGACTGTTTGTAGGCTTGCATGATAACACGAAAATAGGACACAATTTCCCGGTATAAATTCGTGTCGTATAAATTCTTGAAACCTTACACCTTGGCTTGATGTATACCCTGTCCATCATTGTGGGAGTGAAATTATTACATTGGACAACCTAAATATTGCGTAATCTGTTATAATCATCGTTTATTACATCAAAATTAATCCTAAAATTTTACATTTCATGTCGTCTTTGTGAAAATATACAAATCATGTGATATTAGGAATGTACTTTAGATCCATAGACATCTAATGTTTAGATCTGATCCGCATTTACCGAGTACCCGTTTACTAATAATAGTTAGCCTTTAGAAACATCTCGGATAGTTCACCTTGCTGGCTAAAGCATGTATACCATCTCATTTAGCTATCACATTTGTGAACGCACCACTTCTCGCCTCCAAAAGCAGGAGAGAAAGCTATATTACGTGATTTATATATTTTTGCGACGCCATTTAATGTCAAATTTTGATTTTATAAACCATGCTTATTAAAAGATATGCAATATTTATACCGTTCCAGGTAATAATTTCACTCCCGTGATTATGGTTTTGAGGTATATAGTAAGGCAGCCAAAAAATTCTACCAGTAAATTACGTTAAATTTTCGTATTATTGTCCATCTTTTAAAACAATTTCAGAGAATGAACTCAACTTTTTCTCGACCTATTACTAATATAAGCCCGCCCTTTCTCAGTGATGTTGTTAGGGAGTAAATTGTAGAGCTTGCCGTAATAGAAGATTATGCTAAAAATAGGCAGAATACGGCATGACATTAAGATTTTGGTGACATTTCGATTTTTTCAAAATGCCCCTTAAAAAATTGTGGCTGAAAAAATTCATGATTTTCGATAATATCGGATAGTTGCGCAAGCCTAGCTGTGTGTCATTCTCCACCATTCACTTGCACAATGATATTCTACACTATCGTGTTAAATAAGTGGGTAGCAAGTGTTGATAATTTTTAGGAAAGTCTAACAAGTTAATTGTTCTGTTGCTTTCTTGTGTATTGTGGACAGATTTCCCGACTAGACATCGGAGGAGTATCGGCTCAGCGCTCATTCGTCTGGATGTGGTGTGGCAATTCTGAAGGTCTTGAATGGGGACGAGAGGTAGGATTAATAAGTCATTATAGTTCAAAGGGTTTGCGGTGTACATACTCGCTTTGATAGTAGGTTTTTTTTAAATTTTCTAGTTATACCATTACAATGAAGTTCGTAAATACATAAGTGACTAGTAGGTTTCCAGACAATAGCTTATGTTAGACATGTCTTGAATAGTTTTAAACCAATAGACCTTTCCCACATTAACTTATTTTGGGACACTACCTTCCCGGAATGCATCACGCATACCACTGCTGGCTTGTAACCGCAATAGCTGACGCGCAAACAGTATTACTTTACTATTGGAATCAGATACAACGCACATACGTTTCTGTATTCATTTTAATAGTTTTGTAAAATTTAATAAGTTGATTGTAATTTTTTAAAAACCCCACCTATTGTCCACTTGGTTTAATGAATCTAGGTATAATGGTGTATTTTATATACGCAAATAACCCAGTGAAGGATTTACACAAATATAAAAAATAATGTATTACTGATTAGGCAATTAAATGCGCTTTCCAGTGGTGTATGATAATATAGTGATTTTAGTTTATCATAGAAACGGTTTAACATACGATGTATTTTAATGCAATAGTAACTCAATGCAGACAGGCCGCTTGTTGGTGGTGTTACCAGCCAGCAGTTTTGCTCTGAGTGTGGATTTACGGGAATCCTGGTGTAATGACGTCATTGTGGGAAAGGTGTATTTAAGAATATAGCTTATTCTCTCATTGCATATCAATACTACCACATAGCATCATAACAAAACGTGTGTAGCATACCAATGCCACCATATGGTGTCATGGATTTTAGAAGAGTTTGTGTCCAAATTCTTTATTTTGACAACTGACTAAGTAGTATGAAATACTGAAACGGATGTAGAATTTTTTTATCTCTTTGTGACATAGACTTTTTAACAATCTGCATTCATTTTACTGTTCAGTAAAATGAATGCAGATTGTTAAAAAGTCTATATGTCACACAGAGATAAAAAAATTCTACATCAGTTTCAGTATTTCATACTACTTAGTCAGTTGTCAAAATAAAGAATTTCACAATAAATACCAAGCTAAATCTAGCAATGGATTATTAATATCTTTGGTTGAATCCTGCCTCAACTTAAAAACTCAAAATCATCTGTCTTTGACTAGCACAATCAGTACCACTTGGAATTTCCGATTATGGACTGAAAGTTATTCCAATTTTCCAGAAATTTGTGTACTATAAAAGTGAAACATTAAGATCCAGTCAGACTTTGTCGAACCTGTCAGTACTTGAATGTAGTTAAACACAGATCATGGTACAGTGTATACTTGTATTTTTCTAGTGCCTGAGACTATGGGGTTTTCGTCGATGTGAGGACATCTGCTGGATAAAAACAAACATCAAAAATCCTGGCCATAACAAATATCTGGAGCCAAATGCTTTATTTCAGACAACAAAGGTTTGTTATTAGATGCCATATCTGATGTTGCATTTTTAAAACAGTTGGTTAACAGTACTTTAAGCTAGAGGATAATTTATTTGTGAAACAACCTGCTCACATGGTGTGTTTGACTTGAATGTCACAAAGTTAGAGGTATGATAGATTAGCAAGAAGCTGTGGCTTATTTGACCAATCCCATGGCCAGAGACAAGGTACAGCATGAAATAGATTGTCTCTCAGTTACCCCTTACCACTCTGATGTCAAAATTTTAATTTTTCAAGTTAAAGTAAAAGATGAACTGGTATTTATTTTTCAACAAATTTGGTGTAAGATGATGCTGTCATAGACAGCAACATCTTTCACCAAAATTGTTGAAAAATGTACACCAGTTTCTTTGCTATTGACGCAGTAAAAAGATAGAATATTGATACCCGAGTGCTAAGGGTTAACAACATTTAACATTTTTGTTTCACATGCATAGCAGGAGACGAGACAAAACATATTCCGTTGGTTATAATTTTTCTTGATCTTATTTAGCAATGACTCTTGATTTCAATGAGACTCAACAGAAAGTTCTATCTACAAACTTTTAACTTGATTTTATGAAGTATTAAAATGGGCTATTGTGATACCCTCTATTATCCGGCAGTGGCGGCCTCATCCAATTTGCGTTTAGCTCAGTTTAGCAGCTGATATTTCATGTTTGGCTAATCTTACTGGACCCAAGCTCCTTTGTAAATAGAGGGTATGACACAACGACGTTACGGCCCAAAGGTCAAGCTCATTGTGATGTTGGTAAAAACTTCACTCTGACCTCCAAAGGTCAACATTGTTGGCCTTGGTAAAAACTGTTTTTTCCACATTAATATTTTGTGTTTAACTCTTGAGCTTTGCCGTCTTTATCTTGTGTTGGTTTAATCATACTGGACCAAATAGTGTATAAATGCTTCCTTATAAGGCATGACACAATGACATTGTGGTCAAACAGTCAAGATCACTACGACCTTCATAAAAAACTTAGTTTGCTGTACATTAACATTTTGCATTTTTCTTAACTTAACGGTTTACATATCATGCTTGGTTAAGCACACAGTATAGAAGAGTATTTTTGAAAATTTACCACTGGAATAACTGGCTCAGTAACTGAGCCAGTCATTCCAGTGATAAATTTTCAAAAATACTCTTCTCTTGGTCTGTATGTGTACATTTTCTATGAGGAAATAGAAATTGTCTTGAACAAATTTGAGTGTTAAAGGGTTAATGTTGATCACCCATTGTTAAAGGAGCACCATGGTGTTTTGCTCCAAACAGCAGATCATCTCTTGTGTCTGTGTATAGGTTGACTAATATTATTCTATACTCAGTAACTTGTTGTTTCAGGAGCATTGCATTATGGGTATCAAAGGCACAGTTAAACGGAGCACAGATGGTGATTACATCCACTCAAATGTTGACATTGACTTGCTCATAGCAGAAGACCCTGAATATGGTTGCAAAGACAAACCCACAGAAATATTTCACCTCATAGAACATTTCTGTTTAGGCAGACGACGACTGCACATGTTCGGTCGTGACAGTACACTTAGGCCTGGATGGCTAACAATTGGCACAGAAATAACATCTAGTAACTTTTATCCTGAAGTGTATTCAAACTTATTTAATAAGCCGCCTGGGCTAACAACCGGCTACACTGACGAAATCGAACGCCTCCGGCCAAAGTCTCCACCAGCAAGGATGATGGGTGGTGATGACTTTGGTGGACGGGGACGAAGTGATGGTCACAGTTCAGGTCCTGGTAGAGGCTATGGTGGACCTATGATGCGGGGAGGAAATCGTGGCTTCAGACCACGTGGTCGGAGTGACAATATGCATAGACCACATCTCGGTTCTAGATGATAATCGTCTTGATTTTAGAGATCTGCAATTTAACTACCTGTAGCCATCGTTTAGAGGCAGATATTAAAGTGTCTGCTTGCGTGCAGGCACATGTCTGGTGTGTACGCATGTGTGCATGCATGTGTCTGGTGTGTACGCATGTGTGCAGGCATGTGTCTGGTGTGTATGCATGTGTGCATGCATGTGCCTGGTGTGTGCATGTGTGCGTGCATGTGCATGGTGTGTATGCATGTGTCTGGTGTGTATGCATGTGTCTGGTGTGTGTTGCATGTGCCTGGTGTGTACGCAAGTGTGCGGCCATGTGCCTGGTGTGTATGCATGTATGCGGACATGTGCCTGGTGTGTACGCAAGTGTGCGGACATGTGCCTGGTGTGTACGCAAGTGTGCGGCCATGTGCCTGGTGTGTACGCAAGTGTGCGGCCATGTGCCTGGTGTGTACGCAAGTGTGCGGCCATGTGCCTGGTGTGTACGCAAGTGTGCGGGCATGTGCCTGGTGTGTACGCATGTGTGCGGCCATGTGCCTGGTGTGTACGCAAGTGTGCGGCCATGTGCCTGGTGTGTACGCATGTGTGCGGCCATGTGCCTGATGTGTATGCATGTGTCTGGTGTGTGCGTGCGTGTGTGTGGTGTGTACGCATGTGTGCATGCAGGATGCGTGCGTACATGTGTCTGGTGTGTACGCGTGTGTGCATGCATGTGTCTGGTGTGTGTGCATGCATGTGACTGATGTGTACGCATGTGTCTGGTGTGTATGCATGTGTGTCTGTGCATGTGTCTGGCGTGTACGCATGTGTGCGTGCATGCATTACAATGTCTCATTTATTTATTGATTTTAGGAAGTGAGACCAAACTTTCTGTGAACAGAGAGGCGAGTGTACAATAGATGTTGCTTGATTTTGAATTTTGTCACTAACAGCAGAGGTGAAAATAACAGCACATGATTTACTGGTTCAATGTATTCTTTTAATGTAAAAATGCTTTTGTATAATATAATGTTATAGAATCCATTTTTTGTAACGTTTTCTTCATTTCGCACATTAATATGTTCTGATGTTTTGTACGCATTTCAATCCATCAAAACATGGTGAAAGTAAATAAACATGATATCAGGAGCTCTTTGATGCTTAGTTGACTCACACATAAATGTGCCTCCATTATTGCACAATGTGTAGTTAATTCTAAAGGGATTTCAAAATATTTGAGTCAAATGGCTGAAAATAATTCAAAATATACTGGCTGAATGTTTTATTGTTGGTTCTAATAAGTAAGTGATGAGAATACCCACACCAAACATGTCAATGGACCTTTCCATTTTTAGCTCACCTGGCCTGAAAGGTCTAGTTGAAATGCCTATGGTCCAGGTGAGCGATACAGGCCCCTTGGGCTTCTTGTTAGCTATGCCCTGCCCATCATTAGCTAAGCTCCACACACACCTCGCTCATGTTGGTATAGATCGATCCCTGAACTCTGACTATCAATTTCCAGAAAACTATACAGGGAAACCTGTTGAATATTTTGAAACTAATTTGACTGGTGTGTTAGGCAGCAACAGCGCCCAATCAAATTAGTTTCAAAATATTCAACAGAATGTTTATTAAATGGTAAAGACATAAATTCGTACAACGTGTCAGACTATTAAGTCCTATTTCGAATCAGTCATGATTATGACATCAACATACACATCGCATAGTTGATTATGACATCATATGATTGACTGAGGAAATGGATTCATGAATTAAATATCAAACCATGAAAGCGCAAACCGTAAAAGGTACAGCACTGATAGACCTCAGAGCTTTAGTTTATGATGCCTCACCCCCTATACCACAAGTTTGGTGAACATAGGTGGAATACCTCTGATAATACAGTAATGAATTTTACACAATTTTTTTAAACACTTCAGCATCTTCGGAACTGCTTTGCCAATTGATTTGAAATTAAAGAAACTTCATCTAAGCTACGGGCTGAAACAAGTCTGTTTGAGAGAACCCGAGTGGTCAATTTGTCTGGTGGCCATCTTGGACTACCTAGTTTTAGCAAAAAAAAACCCGATCTCTCCCGTACCGCTGAAGGAATTAAGCCGAAATTTGGGAAAATACGATTAGGGACTAAGGGCCATTACAGTTTATTCAAGAGAGTTTTGATGCATAAAAGAAACATGGTTGCTATGTAACAATCAAAATGTATGGTTTGGCAGCAATATTAGATTTTTTCGCTAATGGATTTTGTTGAAAACTGCTTTATATGTTTATGGGTGTCACGATGTCCCCCCCCCCCCCCCCCCCCATTGATCAATCAAAATGTTGCCTTCACCAGCTAGAATGGATTTTATAAATTTCAAATTGATTTTTGATGGTGAAAATTGCTTTATGTATGTTTATGAATATGGTGTGGTTAGTCAATTTGCTCCTCAAATCTACAGCAAGTGTCGGCTGAAATTTATGATGATTATTATCTTCAATCAAATTTGTTGATGGCAAATTGACAGCATCGACTTTCACACACATTATTGTCAAAGCAATACAACTGATTTCTTGTATTTTCTTCTGGAAATTGATACACTTGCACTGAACATGCTGAACAGTATTGAAATACACGCTGTTGAGCGTACTGGCGGCTTACATCTCAAGAGCTGGACAAATGACCAATTTAATGTGCAGACAGGGGCTTTTTAGAAATCCTGGCCTGTGAAGACAATAGACTCAACAAAAATGGCATCCAACAGTTACAATGAATATGGAGCCATGGTATTGTACATTTGGTAGCATTGGCATTGCATCATCTGATATATCGTGCAAATGTTTATCTATTTAATGCGACACAAGAGCTTTAAGGTGCAAGCAATTAATTATGCAGCAGAAACATTAATCTTATAAAGGGGAACACAAACAGAGTGGTCAAAGGGCGCCAAAGGATGCTTTTGTATAATTTAAATAAAATAAAATCTATTATTTACATATTTTTGAATTCCTAATTTCGACACGGAAAACTTTCTTCAATTTCCCCCAAGACCCAGTGAGTGATTTCATCGTGAGAATGATTGTTGTGGTATGACATCATTGTGTGAATATTTTTATGTTGATCATTGAAAGCTCACAACGCACCATTATGTTAATGAGATGCATGAGAAACACTAGTGTGTGTTAAAGTTCTTGTGTCCCATTAAATATCGACACTTTTGCCTATTGATTTCTGAGCATGCAATTCTACCCAGCATGCAATTCCGTGACTCCATAATTGTTGTAACTATTGGACGCCATATTCACTTAGTCTATTGTCTGTACAGGCCATGATTTCTCAAAAGAACCCACCTGCACAAGTAAATGGCCTTTTGTGAGCCAGCTCTCGAAGCATACACATGCGATGGCCACTGATACATTTGGCCAATCACATTCTCTTGAACAAACTTGGTTTAGCTGTTGCCTCTGATGATGTTTGATGAGTTTTGATTCAATCCCCCAAGCGGTTTCAAAGATTTTTAGACATTTCTAAAAATCTGACAAAATACAAAATGGCCGCCGGCCAAATTGGCCGATCGGCTTCCTTTGAACAAACTTGGATCTCTATGCCCTAAGGATGCTTCTTGTCAAATTTAATTGAAATCGGCCCACTGATTCTCGAGAAAACATTTTAAATTTCCAATTATTAGCTCACCTGGCCAGAATGGCCAAGTAAGCTTATGCTATGGCAACCGCCCGTCGTCTATTCGTCAACTTTTACTTTAAAATGTATCTCCTCCTAAATCGCTTGTCAGATTTGATCAAATTTGGCTAGAAGGATCCTATTGAGGTAGGCTCTAGAACTTCTATTCAGATTTTTGATTGATCAATTTTTGGGGTAAAAAATCTTAATTTGAAAAATTTACCGGAAAGCATCAAAACGCATCTCCTCCTTAGCTTCTTGACGGATTTCAGCCAAATTTGGTTTGAAGGATCCTATGGAGGTAGGCTCTAGAACTTGTATTCAAATTTTTGATTGATAAATTTTTTGGATGAAAATCTTAGATCGGAGAGATTTCAGCCAAATTTGGCTTGAAGCATTCTATGGATGTAGGTTCTAGATCTTCTATTCAAATCGTTGAATGGTCAATTTTTTGGGTGAAAATTTTTAATTTTGTAAAAAAATTACTGGAAAGTGTCAAAATGCATCTCCTCCTTAGCTTCTTGACAGATTTCAACTACATTTTTCTGGAAGGATCATAGTGGTAGGCCCCAGAACATTTATACAAATTTTTGATTGATCAATTTTTTGGGTAAAAAAGTATTAAAACGCATCTCCTTAGCTTCTTGAGAGATTTCAACAAAATTTGGCTTGAAGCATTCTATGGACTTAGATTCTAGATCTTCTATTCAGAGGTTTGGCTTGAAGCATTCTATGGACTTAGATTCTAGATCTTCTATTCAGATTTTTGATTGGTCAATTTTTTTGGTGAAAATCAAATTTTATAGAAAAAGTTACTGGAGTGTAAAAAAGTAGCTTCTTGACAGATTTCACCAAAATTTGGCCATGATCCTTAGATTGAGGTAGGGTCTAGAACTTCTATTCAGATTTTTGATTGGTCAATTTTTTTGGTGAAAATTTTAGGCTTTACAAAAAAAAAATTACCCGAAAGTTTCAAAACATCTCATTAACTGCATGGCAGATTTCAACCTAATTTGGCTGAAAGGACACTCACTATGGGTGTGGGCTAAATTTTGTATACAGAATTATTTTATTTTGGATCTTAGATTTTATGAAAATTTACCAGAAATTGTCAAATCGCTACTCCTAATGATGACTGCTTGGTAGATTTCAATCATGTTTGGCTAGAAGGACCCTATGGGTGTAGGTTTCAGAACTTGTATACAGATTTTTGGGGGGTGAAAATCTTGAATTTTATGAAAAATTTACAGGAAATTGATTAAGACGCTACTCTTTATTAACTGCCTGGGCAATTTCAACCAGACTTGGATGGGAGAACCCTATGGTGGCAAGCTTCAGAAAGGGTGCACAGAATTTTGCTTGCTCAATCTTCTCTGTGGCCATCTTGGCTTTTCCAAAAGTTTTGTTTAATCAATTGGAAGGACCCTATGTGGGTAGGCTTCACAACGTATATACAGGATTTTGATTGGTCAATTTTTTCTGGCAGTCATTTTGGACTTTCCAAAAATATTTGATAATGCTAATCAATGGCCAGATTTCAATGAATCCTGGGTAGAATGATCCTATGGGGATCACCTTAAGACTTCTAATGAGTGTTTTGATTGGTAAATTTTTTTCAGCAGCCACCTTGGGCTTTCCACAAAATTTTCAGAAGCCTTTAAATTGCTACCACTACTACTACAGCTCGATATCAAACACATTTGGGTGGAATGAAATCGAATGAGTATTCTGATTGGACAATTTTCTTGGTGGCCATCTTGGATTTTTTGAAAATTATCCATGTATATTTAAATATAATGGGTTCAAATGCTAATGGTCCAGGTGAGAGCCACAGGCCCTTGGGCCTCTTGTTTTAATATGGGAGTTTTTGACAGGAAAAAGATCAAGATTGCTGCCAAACCGTTTATCCGACGGAGGCCAGTTTTTTACGCTTCAACTTCCTTTGTATAAACTTTAATGGCCCGTAGTCCCTAATCTTCTTCTTTTCGATTGCTGGTATCACACTTGGAGAGCTGTTCTCAAGATGAAATCTGTGGTTTTCTGCAGTTCTTCCACAGGCCCATACAGCTTTTCAAGAAAAGAGGTTGACAAAGGCCAGATCTCTTCTCTCAGCAGCTGATACGTACTGCAACATTGGAGTATGTGCTCTGTGGTCTGTTCTGCTTCTCCACAAGGACAAGCGAGTGATGTCGTAAGGTGGAACCTCCTGTACATGTGTTGGTTTAGTCTGTTGTGTCCAGTTCGGAGACGAAAAATGGTCACTTGCTCTGGCCTCGAGAGATGATGGTAGGCATCTTCTGATTGAGGTGTTCTATAGAGTGACTTGATGATAGTCTTCATCTCTGTATGGGTAACCATGTTTTCTGTCTGATTCTCTTCTGCACCCACCTTTGCCATCTTGTCTGCTTCCTCATTTCCTTGGACTCCACAGTGTGAGGGGATCCACTGCAGTGCTATCCGAAAGCATTTGATGGTTTGTAGTGCTTCTTCAAGTTGTGGCAGCTTACCTTTGGTGATAGCCTCAAGGACGGAGCGGGCATCAGATAAAAAGACAATCTGTGCAATAGGGTCTGCTGTTCTGCTGATGGTATTAGCTGCATGAACCAGTGGTTTAACTTCAGCTCTGTAGTTTGTGCAGTGTTTGCCTGTCAGTATTGCAGCTGACTCATGTTGTCCGTTTGGATACTGTATGTGCAGTCCGGCACCTCCGCTCCTAATTGCATCTTTGGCTGATCCATCTGTGTAGATCCTTATCCATGTCTCCTGAGGGTACATTTCTTCCAGCATGGCTAGGGTCAGGGCCTTCTTGCTCACATCACTGTGTTCATCTTTCGTTGTGAGATGAGGTACTGTGGTGCGAATAGCTATGCTCTCTAGTTTGTTTTCCCAGGGTGGAAGATCAAGGGTGTGGTTTGGGTCTTCTATTTGTGCTGGCAACATCTCTTGGTGTTTCCTTTGAAGTGCTTTTGTCTCTTTCACAAAACTTGATCTTTTAAGTCTTCCTGATGACAGCTGTGCTTGCCTGATCTTCATCGGGTGGTTGTTGAACGATTTGAACGTTGCAGCTTGGATCAGTGCTTTGCATTCCCTTCCTTTACTAAGTGGGGGATGCCTGCTGTCTGCTCCATTTTTTCTATTGGTGTTGATCTCATTCCACCAGTGATGATGCGCAGTGCCTGGTTTTGTACTCTGTTGAGGTTCTGTTGATGAGACTTAGCTGCTGTCATCCATGAGCTGGATCCATACTCAAGGTGTGGTCGTACGGCACCTAGGTAGATGGTCTTGAGAATCCTCTCATTGGCACCCCACTTTGTTCCTGCCAGCTCCCTCATGATGTTTAGCTTTCTTCTGGCCTTTGCCTCTGCGTTCTGGATGTGCTCCTTCCATGTTAATCTTCTGTCATAGGTGACTCCCAGGTATGTCTGATGGTCCTCGTACTCGAGTGGAGTACCGCCCAGTGTCAGATTGCCAACCTTGGTTTTGGTGGACAGTGAGAATAGCATGGCTGATGATTTTTCTTTGTTGATGGTAATACACCAGCGATTGGCCCAAGCTGTAATTCTGTCCAAGGCGAGCTGCATTCTGTACGTGGCAGTCGTTGTGTACTCCTCGGTGCACCAGAGTACGAGGTCATCTGCATAGAGGGCTGCTTGGATCCCATTGGGCAGCTCTGCTACAATGTCAGAGTATGAACAGAGTTGGTGATAATACTCCGCCTTGTGGCACCCCTTGTCTCAGCAATACATTCTGTTCAGATTGTCCATCCACCAGCACCCTAGCTCTGCGATTGTGTAGGTATGACTTGGTCCATCGGAACATGTTGCCACCTATGCCTGTGCACCGGAGCTTCACGAGGAGGCCATCCTTCCACACCTTGTCAAATGCCTTCTGCAGATCAATAAAGGCAGCTAGCATCACCTTCTTGGCTTGAAAAGTGTCCTCTATGACCTGTGCAAGATGTGTTGTTTGATCTTCTGTGCTCCTGTATCTTCTGAAGCCAGCCTGCTCTGAAACTATAGTGTTCTCCGACTCCAGGTACCACTGCAACCGCTGGTTGATGATGCGCTCCATGGTCTTGCATATGCAGCTTGTAAGACTGATAGGATGGTAGCTCAGCACTTTCGTCTAGTTCTTCCCTTTTTCAGAATAGGAGTCATTCTGGCTTCTTTCCACCAGTGAGAAACCTCTCCATTGGTCCAACTGAGATTAAAGATGTCTAGCAACTTGCGGAAAGATGCATTACCAAGGTGTTGGATCATTTCATTCGTAATGCCATCTGGCCCGGGAGATTTCTTCTTCTTCAATTGGCGGACAGCCTTCTTCAGTTCTGCTCAACTAATGTCAACTTTCATTGCATCGTGAGTGTTGGTGTCTATTCTTTCCTTTTGCTCTTTTCTAACCTCTCTTTGATGCATTCGTGGTATAGAAATGTTGCTTTCTTTTGCATATGCCTTCGCAAAGGCATCTGCAGCCATCTTTCCTGTCAGTGTTTGTCCATCTTCTTCAAGAGTAATCTTCTCTCCCCCGACACCCTCATCATTCAGTGCTTTAGTCAGTCTCCATAGCTTTGTTGTGTCTCTCTCTAAATTAAACCCTGCCGTCTTTTCCCTCCAGCTTCTTCTTTTGGCCTCCAGCTTGGTCTTTAGATATCTGGCTTTAGTTTGTTGTAGCGTGAAGTGGTTTTCATGACAGGGATTACCCTCTGCATCTTCTCTGGCCTTGTCTAGTTTATCATGTGCTGCTTGCAGTTCTGTTGTCCAGTAGGGGCGGTAGTTTTTCCTGAACCCTCGAGGAATCGCTTCGTTGGCAGCCTTGAGGATACTTGAATTAAATTCCTTGACCACATTGTTAATGTTTCTCCCTTCTACTGCTATATTTTGGGTAAGCTCATTGGAACGAATGCCGAACAGACTCCAATTTACCTTTTTGTAGTTCCACCTTGGATGTTGAGGTGAACTTGTCGAAATACTTCCAGAAAGAGAGAGAGGACTGGGCGGTGGTCGCTTCCTCCTAACTGCGATCCGACCACTCTACTGAGGTTTCTGTGAATGTCTTCTGTACAAAATGCGAAGTCCGGCGTTGTTGTCGAGTGCCACCGGCGCGAGTAGAAGGTAGGCTGATCTGTGGGATCGTTGACAAGTAAAAGGTGCTTTTCATCTTGCCATGCTTCAATGTCTTCTCGTTTATCAAGTGTTCTGTATCCCCAGCTCTGGGACTGGCTATTAAAGTCTCCCGCAATGAGTAAGTGGCAGTCCGGGACCTGGATTGTGTCAAGTGAGAGATTCTTGTCATTAGGGCAGTAATAATTGACAATGTCAATCACAGAGTTGCTGGTTGTTACCTTGATCTTGATATATTCTGCCTCTTCCATAAAGGTTTTGATCTGGCTGGCGTTCACTCTGTTTCGGACCAAGGTGAACCCCGCCTTTCTTTCTTCCTCTTCGATCACACCGGAAAATCTGGTAACCTCTGATCTTAAATGGTTTTCCTTGCAGGTGTGTCTCTTGGATGCAGCAGATATCAATGTTGTTTTCATACAGGAACTGTTCGAGCTCTGATTTCTTGTTGGTAACCCCTTCTGCGTTCCAGTGCATGATGTTGATACTGGGGTTCTCTTTGGGTTTGGTCTTCTCTTTCGGTTGGCCAGTAGCTCTCCATCCTCATCCCCTGGCTCCACAAGACGAGTTGATGGGACCTCCAGTAGCTGAGGGTGGGCTCCGAGGCGTGGAGCCCGGCGCTGCACCTGCCTGGCGGATCCTCACAGGGCGAGCACCATTTCGGTTGATTCGATCTCCAAGTGTTATTTCATTAGCGTTGTGCATAATGCTCTGGTTAGCCCCTACAAATGTCTGGATTGACACCCAGTGGGTTACACCCCTGCGCCACGTTGAGGCCGAACATATAGTCTTAAACGGGGGGTCCCTAATTATATCTGCCAAATTTCGGTCCGATCTATTCAGTGGTTCTGTAGGTCTTTTTCACGAAAACTAGGTCAGTAAAGATGGCCACCAAACTATTTGGCCAATCAATTTCCCTTGAACAAACATGGATCAGCTCTTGCCCTAGATGATATTTCATGAGTTTTGAATTGATCCTCAAAGGGTTTCGGAGAAGATTCTTAAATACATTTCTAAAAATCGGCCAAAATCCAAGATGGCCGCTGGCCAAATTGGCCAATCGTCTTCATTAACTTGGATCTCTGCCGTAATAATGTTTTCTGCCAAGTATACTTGAAATCGGCCCAGTGGTTCTCGAGAAGACATTAAAAATTTTCCATTGCTTTAGTATGGGAGCTTTTGGCAGGAAAAAGATCCAAGATGGTTGCCAAACCATTTATCCGACAGTTTCGGAAATGGTAAAATTGACAGAATACCCAAAAAACCAATATAGAAATCCAATTTCCATCAAATAAAAAACCCGAATTGTGGCCCGATCCATTCAACGGTTCTGTAGAAGTTGTTTTCACTAAAACTAGGACATTCAAGATGGCTGCAAACAATTTGGCCAATCAAGTTCCCTTGAACAAACTTGGATCAGCTCTTAACCTAGATGATATATTTTTAGTTTTGAATCGATCCCCCAAGCAGCTTCGGAGAACACTTTTAGACATTTCTAGTGCCCAAAATCTAAATTGGCCGATCAGCTCCGTTTGAATATATTTGAAATCGGCCCAATGGTTCTTGAAAAGTTGTTAGCCCACCTGGCCAGAATGGCCAAGTGAGCTTATGCCGTGGCTACTGTCCATCATCCGTGTCCGTCAACTTCTTTAAACAACTTCTCAAGAACCACTGGGCCGATTTCAATTATATTTGACATCCTTAGGGCACAGAGATTAAAGTTTGTTCAAACGAAGACAATCGGCTAATTTGGCCGATTTTTTGAAATCTCAAAATTTCTGAAACTGCTTGTGGAATCAAATCAAAAATCCCGAAATATCATCTCGAGGAAGAGCTAAGCCAAGTTTGTTCAAGAGAAATTGATTGACCAAATGGTTCGGCGGCCATCTTGGATGATCTAGTTTTCGCGAAAATGTCCTCTAGAATCGCTGAACGGATCAGGCCAGAATTTTGGAGATATGATTAGGGACTAAGCGCCATTAAAGTTTGTTCACGGAAAGTTGACCCGCCAAAGAATATGGCTGCCCTGGGCCAATCGAAATGTAGCGTGTTTGGTGGCCATATTGGATTTTTTTTATTTGAAGGATATTGAAGCCAAAATTAGTTTTATATATGTTTTTCGGTATTCTGATTTCAAATTTGCCATTTTCGAAACTGTCGGATAAACATTTTGGCAGCCATCTTGTATCATTTTCCTGCCATAAGCTCCCATACTAAAGCAATGGGAAATTAAAAATGTTTTCTCGAGAACCGCTGGGTTGATTTCAATTATATTTGGCAGGAACAATCCTTAGGGCACAGAGATTCAAGGTTGTTCAAACAAAGCTGATCGACCAATTTGGCTGGTGGCCACCTTGGATTTTGGCCGACTTTTAGAAACGTTTAAAGATCGTCTCCGAAACCATTTGGGGGATTGATGCAAACCCCATGATCGGCTTGCTCGATTATTGCTTTGAGTAATCACGATTGATTATTTAAGAATAATCGTGATTACTCGATTAATCAGCTTGGTTACAAATTACCAAGACATAGCACCAAAAGCATATTAGTGGCGAAAACTGCAATGGTTTTTAGAAAGGTCCATTTGCAGACCAAGAGACGACTATGTTTAAAAACATATCACAGGAATGCCTGGCTTGGCTCTCGGGCCAGTAATTCCAGAAATACATTTTCAAAGATCCTCTAGGCCCGCAAATGGCCATACCTTCACTAAGCAAATTGCCAAGTAATTAAAATGTAGGATTTTAAATATTTTATGCAGTAGAAATTATTCACGATTATTCGATTATATAAGTTTTTATCATATAAATTCACGATTTTAGAAAAGATTGCGATTTTCGATTTAATCACGTAATCACACAAGTCTACCTCATGAAATATGATCTATGGCAAGAGCTGAACTTAGTTTGTTCGAAGGAACTGATTTGCCAAATGGTTCGGTGTCCATCTTGGAAACGACTTCTCCCGAACCGCTGAACAGATCCGGCCCAATTTGGCAGATATGATTATAGCCGAAACGCCATGTCAAAAAAACATGTACACCATGAATTAATCAAAATATCGTGTTTTTAGTGTACATAAAGAATTACTTCTTAACCACTTGGCTACTTTCACAGAAATTTGATTGGCAAATTTTTCCAGTGGTCATCTCGTTTTGTTCGGTTGTGCCAGTAGCCAATAATTCCAGGTGAGAGATACAGGCCCTTTGGGCCTCTTGTTTAAATAAAAAGTTGATGGATGGACGACGGATGGTTGGCATGGCATAATCGCTCACGACCTTTTAGGCCAAGTAACCTAAAATTATTTTGACTTAATATTGCTGTCATTGATTGCAACAATTGAATGAAAGTTGTTGCTGAGTATATGGTTTTTTTTCTTTTGGAAATTGACACACTGTCTCTGAACAGTATTGAAATAGACTGGAATGTATTGCCGTGAATATGTCCTGTGTGCATGATTACACTTCTAGAGCTGGAGGGGTGGGTTTCTTTTAGAAATCCTGGCCTGTATAGACAAGTTACAATGATTATGGAGTCAGGGCATTGCATACTGGGTAACATTGCACGCATGCCATGGCAATTGTCCCTCAACTTTGTTTCACTTTCTTCTAACGAACCATTGGGTCGATTTCGACCAAATTTGGCAGGAGGTAGAGGGATCCAAGATTCTTCAAATGGGTCTGATTCGTCGATTTGTTCATTTCATTTTGTGCCATTATAGTCTTCATATTCCTGATTCAAATACTGACGATGTAAGTGAGTGATCCGGGCTGATTCTAATACCTAAGTGCTTAGGCCATCAGTCACTCAGTATAATACAGTTATTACAACACAAAAGCATTTAATAATTTACATGTGTGTTATTTATTAAACTCTGACAAACACAGGATAATCAATAATAATATCCAACACGTGGCACTAACAACTTTTTGTCTCGAGCTAATCCATAAATATAATCTTAACATGATGAAATAGGCAATTAAATATATTATTACGTTAAATCTCCTCAGAAGTATTGGCATATGTTAACCATGAGTTTATACGAGGATTTCCAAGTAAAAAGTTGGCATCGTGATGAACTTATAATTGCTTGCAAGCATTAGGATTTCTTGGAGCTGAACAGCTGTGTTAACACTTTTAATGATCAAAATCTGTCAAGGAAATAGCTATTGAGAAACTTTGCAAGTCAAGAGGAATATCTTAGAAAACCTACCACTGGAATGACTGGCTCAGTTACTGAGTCAGCCATTCCAGTGTTAAGATTTCTAAAATATTCATCTGTAGGCTTACAGATGGATATTTCTCCACACAACTACAGAAGACATTTTGGTCATCTTGACCATTTTAAGGTTAAGATATTCTCTACAGTCCTAAACTGTACCAGTAATCCAGCCATTGAAATATAACACCAAAAATATCGGCGAATAAGTGTTATCTCTAAAACAATGTCAATTTGAATGAGAATTCTTACTACGCAAACAATTCCTCCTAGGTAAAACTCATAACACATATTTCTAGATTAACAATCGATATTTATATTGATGCAATATTAATTTACAGATAGAGATGTATCATTAAGATGACATGCAGTTATTTATAGAGCTCGTCTAGGTATGGTGTTGACGCCAGGTTTCCAACGCACGCCATGCTTGCCTTTCTGTTGATAATTTTCCTGGCAATCTGAGGAAAATCAAACAAAAAGCCTGTTATCCATTGTTCAGCTGCCAGTATTAAGGTTACTAGAGTATGATAACTGATGTTTATTTTGAAAACATGATTGTTGCAAGATGTTGCTCTGTCAGACTTGCAACAAACTGTTTATAAAATTAGGCCAGCAACCAAAACCAGATTTTTACGAATTTAATTCCCCCACCGTACAGAAAGCTATAGCATGTTTTTTCATAATTATTAGGGTCCCTAGAATACATTTTGCCTTGTCGTAGACATCTGTCGATGTGCGGTTGCCATGGAGATGGAAATGTAAACAAATGGGTAGATGTCTTAAATGCAGTAGAAAAAACGTTATCTCAGCAATGGCAAAGCATGGAGCAATTATCGAAGTATATGTGTAGGTAATAATCATACGCAGATATTAAATAAAGCATAGCCTCGACATTCTGAGGTCAATAGTACTTTTGATGACAAAAATGGGTCTAAAAGATCTATAAATTGTCAAAAATTGGTCTAGAATATACCTATATTTCTGTCAAATATAGTTGCATGTATCTACATATAGCGACGCACAAAAATTGCTAATTCCAATTTTTGTAATTCACCAATTATTCTTATTTAATATTCAAGTTAAGTGTGGCAATGGGAAAGATGAAATTTAGCTACATGGAAAACTGTAATATTTGGGCCGGGGGTAATATTATAAAATGTTAATCAGCCTAAAAATTATTTCGCTAAATCTAATTTCGTTCTTGTTTTTATTTCCCGACGAAAAGCATGTGATTTTGATGTGATAACAACCACACACACACCTCTACCCTGCTAACAATTTTAAAATCCCGTTTATTGAATTTTAAACAGCCAATAAATACAATTGTTGTAATTGTCTCAATTGACCAGTCCAAGAAGCCAGTCTTTAAAAGTGCAGTAACCACTCAGTGTAAAGCGCATATTAGGCAATTGTGAGCAAACATGGCGGATGAGCTTGGTTCAAGCCCATTAAAGTTTCTTCAAACCAAAAAGTCTAGGATGTGAACAAACTGGACTAGATGTGTCATATGCCCGGAAATAAAAGCCGAAAAATTAATAACAGCCAAATCTGCTGGTATTGAATCAATAGTCGCCGACTGTTATCCGACAGGATAATGTGTTACAGCGACTTGAAGGCGAGCTTGTGGATATAAACAGTCTTCATTCCATGGCTGTTGTATATCACCATAGCTGTTATAAAACGTTCATTAGTAAAAGTAATCTTTCTCGTTTTGCTTCTAAAGATAAAACACACACTTTTACATCTCAAGCTGCTTCGGCAGATGAACAACGCCCGACCACACGGTCTCAAACACCCACACTGACAAACTGGATGATGTGTCTTGTTTGCAATTCTAGCGATAGTATTCATAAAGTACAGACTGTATCGTGCGAAGAACGTTTGTATGAAGCAGCACAAGCTCGAAAAGATCTCTCTTTGCTTGCCAAGATCGAAGGAGAGGATTTAATTGCCTTAGATGCAGTTTATCACAAATCATGTATGTCAAGTTATATCAGCAAGAGAAACATCAGTGTTTTAGAGACTTATAGGGAAGACATATATCAAACTGCTTTCATCACCCTTGTGGATGAGATTGATGAACCACTTAAGCAAGGAAAAGCCTATAAATTAAAAACTCTTCTCAGCAAGTATCATAACTCCTTGCCTGAAGACAGTGATGCAAAAGGTTATCGAGCTGAAAAGCTACAGCAAAGGTTAGTTAAGCATTATGGTGAGAAAACTCAAACATCCCCAGATTGGTCAGTCAAAGTCAAGCATTGTGATGAGTAGCAGTGTAACATTAGGAGACGCGGTCAAAGCATTTTCTGAACTGAAGGAAAAAATTAACTATGACCAAATAGCACTGGGTTCGTGTGATGAAACAACTAACTCAGACCAAGAGAGCTTACTTCAGTGCTATTGGGCTGCTTAGGCAGATCACAAAAATTGAAGCACCGACTGATTACTACACAACTACTGAACTCAGTCTGAAATCATCTGATCGAGTTGTGCCCAGTCTGTTACGCAAGGCGTTGCTCTGGCCTTTGAGTACTGAAGCTTCTGACTCAGTTGATCCAAACTATCAGCCTTCAGAAAACATACATCGTTACGTGTTAGCATTAGCGGAATGTGTTATTCATTGTAGCAACAGCAAGATCTTGACGCCTCTTCACTTGGGTCTTGCAGCACAGCTTCACCATGATCATGGTAAAAGAAAAATCATTGACACACTACATGCACACGGCTTCTGCATTAGCTATGATGATCTAAGGCATTTCCTAACTAGCCTTGGTAATGCGGAACTGCAAAAGATGCAAGACCATGTGTACATCCCCATGGTTTAATTTCACGCAATAATGGAGGAAACTTAATTCAAGAGGGGATGACAACATCAATATCAACTGTGCAACTATTGATGGAAAGGACACATTCCATTTGATGGCCCAGGTTATCTTTCGGGAACAAGCTGTTGACAATAATGATGATAATACACCAATTGAAAGAGTGAAGATCGGACAAGAAGTCACTCTCTCTGACTTGTGACGATGCGCTAAAACTAGTATGTTGCAATATGATAAACCCAAACAATGACCAGAACCTCCTCGACATGAAAATGCAACAACGAAGATAAAGTCAATTTTGCTAGATAAAACAGAAATTAACACACATGATCTTTCTTGGATCCTTCTTAGAATGGTTTCCTGTGATACCATAGTTTCCTTCTAGCTTAACTAACACTACCGTTCAAATGATACCATTCTGGACTGGTTATAATGCAGCACTAGTTGAGAAAAGTGATATCCGGCCAATAGCAACATATGCTCCAGTTATTGATGCAAAACCTGCTGATCCTGCAACTGTCTACACAACAATGATTAGAAGTCAACATATGTCTCATGGTTTAGGTCAGCAAAGTACAATCCAGACTATAGACCAGCAGTTATATGCAGTTGCACAACAAGTGAAATGGGGCAAAGCTGGTGAATTTCCCAATCACATACTTCGTCTCAGTGGATTCCACAGTGCGTGTTGCTTTATAGCTATAATTGGCAAATTTTGGGGAGATGGTAGGCTTAAAGATCTACTAGTGGAAAGTGGTGTGTACACTCCAAGTTCTGTTGATATGATGCTTGCTGGAAAACAATTTCACAGGGCAGCGCTTGATCTGACACTTTCTTATGAGGCAATGATGCAAATGTTTTTGAATGAATTTGTAAACTGGTGTAATGCAGATCAGCAATCGCGTAACCTTGATGATATTTTCCATCAAATTGAGGACACTTATGTAGCACGATTAAATGGCACTGAACAACAGGCTATAAATGCAACTGGTCAGTTAAATAGCATGCTGGCTTCACATGTACTTCCACTGCTCCAACAGTTCAAAGAGGAAGGTTGCAGATCATCTCCGTTTCAGTACTGGACAATGTTTCTGGATGCAATTGAAGTACCGCTTAACTTCATAAGTGAACGCAAAGGTAATTGGCCTCTACATTTGTCATCACAACTTTCCATGTTGCCATATTTCTTCTCGGCAGATCAAACTAATTATTCACGTTGGGTGCCAGTTTATCTTCTGGATATGATTGATCTTCCAGAGGATGTGACCCAATCATTTCTGGATGGACAGTTTGCTGTTCATTTGAGTTCAGCGGGTTTCAATGGCATATGGAGTGATATGGCCACGGAATCCACTGTTATCAAGGATTCCAAGTGATGGCGGCGTGGTTGGTCTAACACGGAAGTACTCTGCATTTCTGCGCTGGATGTTCACTCGCACTGTACTTGGAAAATTTATCCAATGCTTTAAAGAGCGTACTGATGGACACAGCTCAGAAACACCAGTGCATGAGCAAGGCAAACCATCTGCTCGCAAGCGAGATGACAACCACGCAAAAGATATGATTGCTCACATTGAAAATAATATGACACACCCATTTCAGCCAAATTCACATCCAGAAAAACTAGTAAATATAGCAAGTGGAGTGATTGCTGATAAGGAGGTAGAAAAAGGTCTACTCTCAATTGTGGAATCGGGTGAGAAGATGTCTGCATTTCTAGACAATAGTTTATCTAATGCTGGTGATCGCTCATTTTACAGCAGTATAACTCGCTGTAATACTAAGACCTTTGCTGAAATGACTATGCGAACATAAGTTCATATCAAAGGCATGAAAAAACAACTCAATGTGAGTGCTGAACTGGTATTCCGTAGATCACTGAAAATCTCACAAACACGATCTGACATAACAATGTTAAGTGTATTGAGCCACCCAGTTACAGCCATTCTCACATCGCCTTTCTACGAGGATGGAGGTATGCGAAAGACTAACAAGGCAGAACTCGCGAACATACTGGAAAGTAAGATAATGCCAGACTCAGAAGTGTCAGAGCATGCCCAAACTACATGTAATCACAATTGTGTATATATCAGAGATGCTATGGCCGAATTACAATCGATGACAGGCAATAGCAAAACATTTGGCGACCTTGCACATACATATATGACCCGACTTATAACATGTAGCCATCGCGCAAATATTGTAATAGATGTTTTCGATCAGTATGACTATAAAGACTCCATTAAAACCGAGGAACGTAACAAAAGGTTAGGTGCAGCAGGCGGTACAAGACCATATCAGGTTATTGCTGGTAGCCCTGTGCCACCGTGGCAAAGATTCATGGCTCTCATCCAATAAAGCAGCCTTCAGAGACTTCCTTTGTACTTCCTACAACATGTTAAGCGTGCATCATTTCAATCACGCATTTGGATGCTATCCCATTTAAATAAACCAGATAATCCTTCCTCTGAAGGAAATGGATGGCAGCGTGATGGCAATGACTTGAAATTGAAACTATTCGATGGACCTTCTGCTAGTGAAATGTTGGATGAGCTTTTGTGTGCATGTCGTGGTCGTCACTCATGTATCACCAGTTGCAGTTGCTCAAAGAATGGCATGGCATGCACAGAGCATTGTCTCTGCAATGCTGATGAGAGCGAATGAGTATAGCTAAGAGCAGTGCATTAAAGCGTTGTTTGATTTTGTAACTGACTTATTAGGTAGATAGACCAAATGCTTTTGTTATAGCCCTGATGCATATTTGATATTGATCATTTAAGTAATAATCTTATTATAAAGCTGTTCTGAGTAATTTTAGAATGTAAATACATGCATATCTTTAAAATAATTATAAAAATCAGAAATCAAATTAACGTTTTTCTCAAATTTACTTTAATTTGGTAGTTGACATACGATAGTACTCATATATAGCAAATCTATAATGGGAATGTGTGTTTTTCTCTCGAGTTGGAAGCTCTAGCATGAGCAAAATACCCGGCTGTTACCTATATGACCTATAAAGTAGTCCACATTTAAGTATGTATAATGATTGTCCATATTTATGCGAGACTATCGTTAAAATCATGAATAATCACGGAAATAGGTGCTTGTATATATTTATTATTTTCACCATCTTAGCACACCGAGAATTGTCTACGACAAGACAAAACATTATCTCCAGATATTAAAGATTAATTTAGGACATATCGTAGCTTTCTGTACGGTGGGGGAATTAAACTCGAAAAATACAGCACTTTATGGGGTTTCGCCGCTCGCCTAAATGTAGTCCAGTCTCTTACAATTGCTAACATAATGTTACATACATGTGTGGATGTAATAGACTCACCTGAAAACATGTCAGCAGGTCATTTTGACCTCTGATAAATTCAGTCTTTCTAGTTAACAAACAAAGGTAGCCACATATCTGAGAATGTTTCAATAAATTTAATTATCCTGAAGAGAATGGGCCAATGTTGCCCTTTAGTGGCAACTGAATAATTAGGTCACAAGTTTGTTAACAATCAACTCAGGTATGCATGTATGTATGATTATTGTATTCTGTGGCTGTAGTACTTAGTAGGAACATCCTACAGCTGCAATCAGCCTTTTCGCTTTTGTCCCCTGTGTCTTTTCCTCAGCAAAAATGTTTAGCTTCCTCAGGTACATAGCAACTCATAGAAGGAAAGAAATGCTTGATAAACTAAATTTAATTGGAAAGCTGCAAGCAGTAATTTATTGGTCTCGCTTCATGTTAGTTATATGAAGACAAACTACAAACTAGCATATCAGATGAAAAGATCATTTCAATGGTCTCAAGGGCCAGAGGAGTAAACACCGTAATTGACAAATTAATATTCTGTCAATTATAAAGATAGAAGATAGGATCATGTACAGTTTATAATGCAAAATGTTACTAGCGCACTAGGATGGGCAATTCACAAGTAGTACAATCAGGCCATATTTCTATTAACCCGTTAATGGTTAAATTTGGTAAAAAAATTCAAATTTTCTCATAAAATCTCCATTTGCTAACCAAGAGAAGACTGTGTTTGAAAATTTACCACTGAAATGGCGTGCCCAATAATCGAGTCATTCCAGTGATAAAATTTCAAACAGTCTTCTCTTAGGAAAAGGACATTTCTCAGGACCATGGCAGAGGCCGGCTTGACCATTAAAGGGTTAATCCCGGGATAGATTTAAACCCTGAAGATCTGATATCCTGTAATGCTTAACCCATTAAATCTCACAGACCAGAAATAACAAACTCAGTATAATGTAAGGAATTGTATGTTGAATATTTTGACACTAATTTGACTGGGAGCTGTATGGCATCAAAATGCTACATTAAAATTAGTTTCAAAATACTCAGCAGCTCTTTCCTGTATAGCCTCCTGTCTTGTAATTGATAGACTGGACTGTCACGGGTTAAAGGGTTCAAACAAACAGGAGATAATGGAGGAATTCAAACTGTCAGTCCAGTATGACTTCATAACACGTCACAGGTAGGCTCATGTCACAATCAATTACATCATCAATGTCATATACAAGTCTGTCAGGAACTCTTGATAGTCTGTCATGTGTACGAATTGTATGTCTACTAATTAAAATTATCCTGAAGCATTAAGATTAGAAAATATTTAGACAAATTCTGTGACGATTGTCTTTTTCTGAGCCTCCATTTTATTTTGATATTAGCAGGCGTCATTATTTGAAACCATTCCTGTAACGTTAATGCCAGTCATTGTACAGTTGGCCTCCGAGGTGAGCGGATGTACCTGGACAGGTTGTAGTAAGCGTATAGTAGTTCGATTCTAATTGTGTATTTTCTATTGAAAACGTGCTAAGCTAGATATTTTTATAGCTATTTGACTGATAATTATTGCTGCAATTTGACTGAAAATCATTGCTGCAGCAACTTTCAACCAAATCGTTCTCAAAATTATCAGCAAGATTTCTAGCAATTCGAGCAGTGACATTCTAACCTCCTGACTGAGCAGTTTTGAACATATTTCACATCTGATCTTGACAACGTATATGACACATGTCTACCGGATTGCATGTACATATGTTAGCTAACCACATTGAAAACCTGGCAATGATTAATCTGGTAATAATTTCATAAAGTTGTTGGTGATTTAGTCAGCAACGACTGTCAATCGAATTGCTCGAAATATCATCAGAATGTGTTATTACATTGATAGTCCTACTGATTATTTTGAAAACAATCTGGTTGGAAGTTGTTGCAATGATTTTCCAGTCAAATTGTTTTCAAAACATTAGATAGTAGAACTTGCATTTTCTGTGGGGTTTTTTTTGCAAATAATTTGAAGGAACGTTGTTGCTACTATTAGGGTGTAGGAACAGAGGGGGGTGAGTGGGCGGGGGAGAGTAGTGTCCCCCATAGTGTATCCCTATAGCGAACTACCATAATTGCTATAAAAATATCTAGCTTATCACGTTTTACGTTTACAATAGAAAATACACATTTAGAATTGAACTACTATATGCTTACTACACCGTTATACAGGTAGATCTAATCACCTCAGAGGCCTACAGTACAATGACTATCATTAGCGCTACGAGAATGGTTTTATGCTGGACTTGGCGCGATAGCGAGAACAATAGAATCCCAAATAATGGCATCTACAAAAATCAAAGTAAAATGGCGGCTCAGAAGACGATCATCACTGAAATGTTCAAATATTTTCCTACTGTTATTGCTTCAGGATAACTTCTGCATACTAGATCTGAAACCTTAGGGTCCTTCCATCCAAGTCTGGTTGAAATCGCGCAAGCAGTTAATGAGTAGCGTCTTAAGCGATATCCTGTAAATTTTCATAAAATTCTAGATTTTCCCAGAAAAATTTACCAATCAAAATTCTGTATACAGGTTCGGAAACCTACACCCATAGGGTCCTTCCAGCCAAATTAGGTTGAAATCCGCCAAGCGGTTAATGAGGAGTAGCGTTTTGACAATTCCCAGTAATTTTTTTTACAAGATCTTAGATTTTCACCCAAAAAAATTGATCAATCAAAATTCTGAATAGAGCTTCTAGAGCCTATCACCATAGAATCCATAAAGCCACATTTGGTTGAAATATGTCAAGCAGCTATGGAGGAGTAGCATTTGGACCAGTAAATTTTAAAATAAAATCTAGGATTTTCACTCAAAAATTTAATCAATAAAAATTGTGAATAGAGGTTCTGGAGCCTACCGCCATAGACTGCATCTAATCAAATTTGGTTGAAATATGTCAAGCAACTAATGAAGAGTAGAATTTTGACCATTTCCGGTTGATTTTTCATAAGATCTCACATTTTCACCCAAAAAATTGATAAATTAAAATTCTGAAAAGATCATCTAGAGCCTATCATCATAGAATCCATCTAGTCAACTTTGATTGAAATATGTCAAGCCACTAAGGAGTAGCATTTTGACCATTTCGGGTAGATTTCCCCCCAAAAAATTGATCAATCAAAATTCTGAAAAAAACTTCTGGGCGGTACCAGGTTAGGATCATTCCAGCCAAATTTGGTTGAAATCTGTAAAATCGTTAAGGAGAAGCGATTTCATGGATGGACAGACAGACGGACGACCACCATGGCATAAGGTCACTTGGCCTTTCAGGCAGCAAGCTAATAATTTAATGAAACTCAGCAGGTAGCTTCTTTATGATGGATAGAGGTGCCTTTTGGATGATTCATATTTACAGGTCCAAGATTTTGGGTGGGAATTAAGCGTTGAATAAAATTTCTCCCTACTACATAGAGAAAGGTATTTTCAGTGACTGCGTGGCCCTCTGAGTCGAACAACGTTTTCTAGTTTGACTGGACGTTGTTGCTGCCAACGGCAGGCAGTAACAGCACCCAGTCACATTAGTTTCGAAATATTCAACCGCATACCAGTATAATTTTCTGGAAACTGATATTCAGGGAGTTCAGGGTTCAATCGATCACATGGGCAGAGTGTGGGTGGAGCTTGGCTAGTGATTGGCGGGACACAGCTAAAAGTGGATTCATCCATTAAATTAGGATAACTCACATTAACCACATCATTAATGGTTACAGCATCAATCTGACTTTGTCTGTTTTCAAGTGATGTCAGCTCTCCCTCCACCATTGCCTGCTCACCAAGGTCACTTAATATATTCTGACAACTCTCCTCACTCATGTATAAAGATGCCTTTAGTTGCTTTCTGAAATGAAGAGTAATTTATGTTGTTCTAACCCTTTAACACTTATATCAACCAAAAATGGCTTCTGCAGTGCCCCTAGGAAATGTCCATTTGCAGTCCAAGAAGAATATTTTTGAAAATTTACCACTGGAATGACTGGTTATCGAGCCAGTCACTTGAGTGAAAAATTTTCAAAAATAGTCTCTTGGGCTGCAAATGGACATTTTCTTTTGAACAAATTCGAGAGTTAAAGGGTTAAGTAAATCAGTATTTGACATTGGTAATCATCCACGAGTTATTTAAGTAAGATTGCAGTTACTTCAAAACAATTAAGCACTGAATGGAACAAATAATGCTTAGAAACGTATCTAACAAGGAAATCTGTGCGTGCATGCATGCAATATCTCAAATTTTACTGTACAGATCTTGTTTGTGCTTGGGTTCCTAAGATCGTGCTTGATTTTGGGATCCAAAGGTCAATGTCTGATATAAATGGATGGGTGGGAATTCTCAATCGACTTGTTCCTAGGATAAGAGAGGGGTGACATTCAGTAAACATTGAGATATCATTCACAAACAAAGTACAATTACTTTAATTGGGTCAGCTTGACATTTGACCTAAAAATTAATAGCCTATTTAACCCTTTAATGGTTATGCCGGCCCAAACCGGCCTCTGATATGGTCTTCTGGAATGTCCATTTACAGGCCAAGAGAATACAATTTTTTTCAAAAATGGTATTCTCTTGGCCTGTAAATTGACATTCAATAGGCAGCTAATTAAATTTCCTTGACAAAATTTACCCATTAAAGGATTAAACACTCAAGGCTGAGCTCCCACTTAAAGTTCTTGTGTTCCATTAGATAGATACCTTTGCACGAGATATTAGATTTTTCTCGGCATACATTGCTACCCAGTGTTCAATGCTACTTTGCATGCAATGCCCTGACTCCATAATCGTTATAACTAGGGGTGTGCAATATTACCGGTATACCGGTATATCGTAGTTCTGTTCATGGCAATACACGTATCGCGATACAGTCTTACTGAACCGGTTTTTGCCAATGTTTTACATCACTTCTCTAATGCGTCAGACAGTTCCCGGAAGTGAAACCGGGAACTAATTTACTATAACTGATACACACGAATGCTGTGCAGTGAACTTAACCAGGAACTAGTTTACTGTTATTGATACACAACTCAAGATCCAGGAACAGTTACCTCACCGCTTCCGTGTGTTTAAAATTACTAAATAATGAATGATGTATATTCTAAACAAAGTTTAGTGGTCATATTATATCATTTCATAGCCTAAATCGTGCTATATATCATAATATTGCAGTGAGTAATTTGACAATTTATAGCGAGATTCCTAGGCAATAACAGGTATTCGAGGCAATTAGCCATATCCCCCTCTAAGTCGAAATGAGCCAGTGAATTGCGGTGCTATTAAACTAGTTCGCCCAAAATAAGAAGCGGCGTATTTTATATGTTCAATACGGCAGTCAGTTACATCTAAGTTTGCATTTATTTTGTGACCCAGTAAATGGTACTGAGTGTTTTTGCGGGAAAACGTTTAGCACGTGTCGCAATGTTATTGAATATATGCATCTATTTATGTGATGATTTAGCGAGCGATCTGGCTGCGTTTTTGAGCGAGTTTATGCACGTTGTACTGTAGCTACTCAGGTAGATACTCGAGGCTATCCTCATATTGGTGAATTCTAGCCATTTAGGCAATTTGAGTAGCTACTCTACTGAGTGTCTAAACTCAGCTTTTTGTACTGATGTGATAGGCTGCTAGCCGGAAACATGATTGTAATTGAATACAGCAACAAGCATAAAATTTGAACTGTTGATTTTTCACAATATTTTGTTGTAAAACGTGTGCTGTCTGAGCAAATGGCAGAGCCAGCCCCTCTGGCAGAGCCAGAAGAGTTTGAATTAATTGACAATAAGGGAAAGCGGATGCATAGAAAAATTTCTAGCTGAAACTAGTGACAAGGAAACGATTGACAATGTAGCAGTGTGTACAGGGATGGGAATTTTCCTCTTTTCAGCTGATTTCCTCTTTTTTGTTAAAGAATCTGAAAAATAAGAAGTTGCCAATTCGCTCTGAAATGTCTAAAACAGATGTAATTTTCACTGACATTTCCTCTTTTCTTACTTGAGACCATTCACATGCCTGTGTGTAGGATATGTAAAGTGGAAATAAAGTTTGCTGGGGGGACATCAAATTTAACTGCCCACATGAGGCGTCATCACCCCACTGTTAATTTTGTTAAAATTGCAAGGAGTAACAATGATAAGGATAAATCATGTGCTCTTCCTCCTACATCCTATGTAGGTTCATTATCAGCATCTTTTTCTCAACAACAAACAACACTCACTGGAATGTTTGCTGCTAGATAACACTGTTCATTCCCGAAAGAATATTGTATTACAAACCAAATTTCAAGGTTTATAATTAAGGATTTACGTCCATACAGTATTATAAATGGAGATGAGTTCCGGAAATTAATAAATATTTTGGATCCACGGTATAGTGTACCCTCCAGAAAACAATTTTCTGAAGTCGAAATTCCTAAACTGTACAATAAAATTGTGGACGAAGTCAAACAAGAACTCAGAAGTCCAGGTGTAATGCAGGTAGGTTAGTAAAATTTGAATCCTCAACCCTAGATGGGACAAATTCTGTACGATGTATATGAATTATTTTGGTGAATATTTAGAAAATAATATGTGTGGAAGCCAATCAACCCATCAGCTTCAATTTAATCATATTACTTTCTAAATATCCAACAGAAAATCAACACGCATACATGTGCACGCACACACTCTGACAAGTATGATGCTTAAAACTTGGACTTTCAGCTCTTTCACCACCAAGGGAAATTTCCACAATCTTAAATAATAGATGTAAATTCAAGACACGTATATTTGGGAGGCTATTGGTGACTTGGTGCTGAGAATTTGGTCAAACTTAAGAATATTTTGAATGGATCCCTTTGTCAGACGTATCATACAGGCGAATTGTTACACACATTCAATATACATGTGTATCAAAATATTTACCACACAAATATGCTAATAATATAATAAGGAAATATTAGTTACCTCTCTGTCCGGGATGTATAACAATTGTTATACATCCCGGACGGAGAGGTAAATCTTTATTTCCTTATTATGAAGCATCCTGGGAGGGTGGGATCGGGGCCAACATTTTCGGAAATATGCTAATGTTTAAATATTGTCATACATGTAGCTGCTAGCTGATGACTGTAACTCTATAAGCAATAAGAGTTGAAAATACTTGAGCAGCGGCCAAGGCAAGTAGCTGTACAAATCAACACCAAGACCGTTAGTAAATGAGTTTTACGTCTTCATATTTTAAAAGGTCGCTCTCACTACCGATGGATGGACATGCAGAGCAGTGGAATCATATGTCACAGTTACCTCAAGCCATATGAGAGAGGATTGGTCTCTGCGCTCCTATGTGTTGCAGACTAGGCAACTGCCAGTCACATACAGCTGTAAACCTGGCCGCTGTTATTTTAGATTCCATAACGGAGTGGAATATTCCAGTACATCTGCCTGTACCCATTGTATCGGACAATGTGAGCAACATGATTAAATGTGTTGAATTGATAAATGAAACGGTGCCAACCTTTCATGTTAAATGTTTTGCTCATATTCTGAATCTTGCTGCGCAGAATGTGCTAAATGTGAAACGTGTTTCTCATCTTCTTGCCCATGTGTGAAAAACTCATTTTTCCATCGCAGTACAATGGCCACAGCTCTGCTAAAACTCATTGCCATCCCATAAATTGATCATTGATATCGCAACACGGTGGAACAGTGCGTATGATATGGTAGCGAGATTTCTAGAAATACAATGTGCTGTAATATCAACACTGCGATCGATGTAAAGACTTAAAGTGCAAGGATAAAGCTGATTTGGCTACTTTATCAGATGATGATGTTTCCTTAACAGAAGTAGTGAACTGTTTAGAGCCATTGAAAATCATGACTACAGCCGTATGTACTGAATCAGCACCCACAGTGTCCATTATCCTGCCTTTACAGGACAGACTGTTGAACCATTTAGTACAATCAAAACATGGTGATTCGGCTGAAGTAGTTGAAATGAAAAAGGCTGTTCATGATGACCTTTGTGATAGGTACGTCAAAGAGAAAGATACATTGTTATTAGCAGCGTCAATGGATCCACGATTCAAATTTTTGCCTTTCATTGATGAGGAGCTAGTTTGATACATTTAATAGATTGGCGAGTGAAGCGGCCAAGTTATCGGAGTTTCAGCATGTTTCTACACCACAAATCCCTCAGTCAGCAACAGTGACATTACAATGCCACCATGCCACAGTTGGATGGAATATGTGAGGACAATGAAAATCAGGTTTCAGTAGTGCATGATCAGCCAACCATTCCAACCTGTAAAACCCATAGACTGTCATCCTTATGTGATGTATTATTAAACTAGAAATGTGTTTTCTTTCTATACCAGCTACGAGTGTACCATCAGAGTGAGTGTTTTCCACAGCTGGTGACATCGTAACTGCACAGAGATCACTTCTCAAGGGTAGGCATGTTGACAAACTCGTATTCTTGAAGACAAATATGAAGTAACTGTCTGGTTTCTAATGGCTTTAATTCAGTGGTTCAACAATATTAGTATTAATTCCTCATTTCTGTTTTCTAGTAATTTCACTAACTTGACATAAATAAAAAAATTAATCCCAGCACTTAAATCTCATGGCAACCATTCCAGAAAGTTAATTAGAAATATTCTGAAGACTGAATATGTTGAAAATAATTGGACTATTTGCATAGCAGCCACTTCTACTCTAGACAGAATTAGCTTCTGGCATTAAGCAGAAATGCTTCTAGTAAATAGTCACATTATTCTCAAAACTAACCAAGCATATTTCTAAAATTGTAGAGAATAGAGAATGTGTCATGTACAAAAATGTAGTCAGATATGGTAGACTTGTAGCTGCCAGGCGCTGTTCATTGTTTACCGTTTACTACTTAGTACTGTAACTTACTAGTTACTATTCATTAGTCAACCAATACTCAATAATCAGTATTATTCAGTCGTCTGACTGCTACATGTACACAGCTAAGATTTTTGCTCAAGGTTTGGCAGTGCATGCCATGGCCCATGGCGTAAATAAAAGACTATAAAACAAGAAATTCTGTCATGATTTAATCATTTAATTTGTTTTTATTAGCATTCAGCAGTGAAATCATAGTATTTCAATTTCAAGGCAGTCATTACATACAAAATTTAAGAACTAACAAAGTTAGTCAATTATATAAGATGAATTGAATGTTGAATATTTTGAAATAATTTGATTGGAAGACATTGCTGATTTGCTGTCTTAGACAGTAAAATCACTCAAATGTCAGTAATGTATTAATGGTCCATACCAAATGGCAAATAGCCAAATACCAGTAAGATTATTTCTCAAAATAATCACAGATTGAAAACAAGATTGACTTTAAAATATATTAATCACTAAGTAAATAATTTAAGAATTTGCAATAGTTTATCTGTATGTTTTTGAGGACAGAGATGGCATACTGAAAGTTAGCATAGATAATAATCCTAATATATATATACTATGGTCCATTTACAGTAACTATATAATGAAGAATGCTTGCCTGTAGAGAGCTTCATGAAGTCTTTGCTTACAGTTTCTCACGCATCCAATATATTGCAATACGTATCGCAATACCTCGAAAAATATTGTAATATATTGCAATACAAAATTTCCCACAATACCCACCCACCCCTAGTTATAACCTATGGACACCATTAGGGCTGTAACGAACATTCATTGGTTCGGAAAATCGCAAACCACGGGAAGAGGACCCATGGTTCGCTTCGCTTGCATGGGATTCGTGTGGTTTGTGACCCATACATAAGCTAACCCTTTCACCGATGAATTCCCATATTTAATTTTAGGAAAACAATACAGGAAAACTGTTGAATATTTAGAAATTAATTTGACTAGAAGCTGTTGCTTCCTAAGGCAGCAACAGCTTCCCGTCAAATTAATTCCAAATCTAAGTATATACTCATTCAACTTAGATAGCAATATTCATTCTACTTAGATAGCAATATTGAACACCAACTCATAGTATGGATAACAATTTGTCTAAGTTGTTGGTGCCTTAGCAATCAACATCCTACAGTCAAATTGCTCTTCAAATCTGCAATGATTTTCAACTGAAATCTTTACTGATTTTTTTAGAATATTTAGACTGAAAGGTGTTGCAAAAATAATTTTCATTCAAGCGTGTATGAAATCTGTAGCAAGCGGTAAGCGCATAACCTACTAATTATTTTGGCAGTAATACGACTGAACGCTGTTGCTGGCATTAATAGCAACAACGTTCATGCACATTATTTTCAAGTATAATATAGCTTTCTCGTATTTTCACCTGGAAATTACATTGTACATTATTGAAATACATGCTGTTGAATGGACGTCGTGAATACGGGTCCTACGTGCTTACACTTCCAGTGTTGACTGATAAATGACCATTGCACGTGCAAACCGGGTATTTTTGTTTGAGAAATACTAACATGTATACACATTAGACTCAACGAATATGGCGTCAAATAGTTACAACAATTATGGAGTCAGGGAAATTAAGTTCAAATGATCCCCTCCATAAAACTTGCGATATCATCTCGAAATGCAATGGAATTTCCTTAATTATGTCACCATACAATTGATCAATAGGATTATTTGGGTCGACACTGGTAACCTCCCACCAAAAATTTGGTGAAAAGCACTTCAGTAGAACTGAAATTATCGTCTGACAAGGCAACACAATGTTTTTAATGGGGCCTTATTGTGTCACCATGACAATGACCTTTCAACTCCAAAACCAATGGCCAACTTTGTAACCAAAGGGCACGCTCCAACCCAAGTTTGCTGAAGATCCCTCCAATAGAAAGGGGGGGGGGGGGGGGGGGCAGCTCAGACAGGCATACACACGGAATACGCACAGGTTATACACCATACAATTAGTGCTAAAGGATTGTAGTCTCTGAATTGCTTTGACCATTGTTGTGAACTAAACACTTGTGTATTCATTCAGTGAATTATACTGTGGTGTTGGGTCAAAATACAACTTTGCATTAAAATCACATCCTAGCAGTTATAAACAGATGATTGAAGCATTACTTAATGATCCACTTTTGCACTCACTAAGGCACTGACTGAAAAGTTAACCCTTTAACACTCAACCAGGCTCAAAATGTCATATCCAGGAGTCTTCATAAATGTCAATTTGCAGACCAAGAGACGACGATATTTGAAAATTTACCACGAGTGACTGTCTCGGTTATCAGTGATAATTTGTAAAATATGTTCAGATCTTGGTCTGGAAATGGACATTTTCTGTATTTCGTTTTTCTTGAACAAATTTGATGGTTAAAGGGTTAAGAAGTATTATGATATAACCCATGGAGGTTTAAACACTAAACTCACTTCCCTCTAGTGACATCCGCCTCTGTGATACCTCCTTCTTTAGTTATACTGGCAAACTGACTGAAGACAGATTTAAGAACCTGCAAATAAATGAAAGAACAGGATAAACCTGAGCAACAATCACATTTTTGTCAAGCTAATAATACCTCAAAACCAGTTTTCCTGTTATAAGGTCACAAGTTTGGTGTTTCTCCAGAACAAGAGGCCTAACGGCTTGTGAATCTCACCTGGAACATAAGCCTACAACACTAGGATTTTTATTCAAATGAATTCGACTCAGGTACCACTTAGTTTTCACAAAAATGACTTCATGAATCATAGAATTGATTGGGCTGAAATATAAGATATATGATTAGGGACATAAAAATATTCGTTGCAATGGGTCAAAGTTTAGTGTTTGGTAGCCATCTTGGGTTCTGCACTATTCTGAAAATATCAAGGAAATCGGTTCAAAAACTACCATGACTACTGCTCACTAACCTTTGTGTTTTTGCCATTTGGCTAGAACTGTAGAATTTCTGGCAAAGCATGTATAAGGTTCCCCATGACAATGTTCCAGGGAAGTGTGGGCCTCATTCTATTATTTGTGGCTTTATATATGTCTATGCATATGGACATGTCAAAGCTCATAAAACAATTGGGCTAACAATATATATATATATCCATTTCAGAAAAACAAATTATTAAATAATATCTAGTTTCTGAGTGACTATTTGATGTTTTCGCCTAATATCAGATTACTTACAGATGAAATGTAATAACAAATGAGTAGTTAATCCTTGAGCCATTGTCAGTGTCTCAATTTCAAGATAACTATACAGAAAATTTTGAAACTGATTTGACTGGACCATCTTGCTGCCTACCTCCCAGTCAAATTAGTTTCATAATCTTCAGAATGTTTCTTTCACCACAAATTGCTTCTGATCCGTGAGGGTTAAATGTTTATTAACTTTCTCCATAGGAAATTAATGCCATAACAGCTTCAGAGGAGCTTCATTTGAAGGATGATGATGTCGGTGATAATTTCACTAAGCATAACTGCTTGCCATGCCGGAGCAAGAATTTCACTCTGTAGTGGTCACATGATGCATCGGTGCTTAGAAGAGGTAACTATAGCATGTCCTGATAATATCTACAAAACACACGATGACCGGTTAACCGTCCCTTTAATACTCATATCTGCTAAAAAATGGCTTCTACAGCGATAACCAAGGCAGTCATTCCAGTGGTCAATTTTAAAAAATAGTTTTCTCTTGGTCTGCAAATGGACATTTGCTATGAGATAATTAAAATTTTCTTGAACAAATTCGAGGGTTAAAAGACTAATGTGGATTATAATTAGCTATCCTGGATACCTTTCCAATGTTTGCAGAATCAGCAGCAGCTTGAAACCCAAACAATCCTCCATCAGAGTAGCTGACATTAACGCATGACACCTAGATACACACAGAAAATATGTACATTGAGGCAGAAAATATAAGTAACTGTAAAACAAAGAATTCTATTGATCGAGCAATTATTTTACGCACAAAACATTTCAACTGGAAAGAACAAATATTAAAAATGTCAACAGGTAGACTGTGCAAAAGGATTGAGCCATCAACATTTTGTCTAAGAGGTTCAGTAACTGTCAAAAGCCTAACCATATTAAGGATGCACTCCACAAAAATGATAGACAACATCAGAGATCATTTGCCAACATACATGGCTAAAAAACATACAATAGCTAAGAAGCACACACAGACAGAGTAAATACTCTAGTCTATCTGCAAAACAGTAGTGATTTATGCTGTCAAATTTGCGTAACCCTATAATGCAGGCCAAGAGAATATTTTTGAGAATTTATCACTGGAATGATTGGCTTGGTTATCGTGTCAGGCATTCCACTGGTAAATTTTCCACAACAGGTTTCTCATGGTCTGCAAATGGACATTCCGCAAGACCAATAGAGGCCGTTTTAGCCGTGTTCATCATAAAGGGCTTATATATCGTTAATATATGAGTAATTCCTAATTCATGGTATTTTGCCCAATGAGGCCACAGTGAAATATACATTGCATATGCTTATATATGCCTATTGTTCCTGGTTATAACCACTGTATATAACCTCCCAAAAATAGCCCAAGTTTAAACTCTGAAAATAATATGTAAAAATTTAATAATCTATTTTAATTACGATGTAGAATTGATGCAAGCGTCATATATAAAACAAATTGGCAAAGCTTCATTTAAATGGTATAAGCGCTTGGTGAATGAATTATCTTTTGAACATTCTAATTCTTGGCTTAAAAGGAGACAAATTACCCAAAAAAAGGTCCAAATCCCGCAACGGTATGAAAGAAATTTGAAAATCATTGTCATTATGATGCAGACTGAATGCGATGATTCCATAGAACAAATCAGCAAAGTTTTATTACAATTGGTTACGTCCTTGATTAATATTTACTTAATTCATAGTGTACACCAGATGGTGCACGCTATCTGAATCGCTATCTCCAGCTCAAGATAAATATTAAATAGTACTTACTGAGAAAGGATCATTTGTAGCTGCAGCAGCTGCCTGTCCTAATCTTGATGTAGCTGCACCAGTACCATACCTGATGTACTGTCCAGCGCCCATTATCATCTGAAGCACTCTACAAGCTACAGCCTCTTTGGGAGAGGATAAAGCATCAGGCATTCTGAATAGAAATAACCAGTCTCAACATAGAAATGAATGTGATAGTTAAAATAATGACAAGATCACCATCTACACAGACAACTTTATTACAAGCTAAAACACACACAATACTTTGAACCTTTCACGGACAGTAGATTTTTTAGACAACTGGTCTGTCTTTAACCCTTACCATGCTGATGTCAAAATTTAAAACTCAGATTGAATTAAAAAATGAACTGGTGTTCATTTTTCTACAAATTTGGTGGAAGATGGTGCTGTCGTAGACAGCAACATCGTCCACCAAAATTGTTGAAAAATGTACACTAGTTTCTTTGATAACGACACAATAAAAGATAGAATATTGACATCAGAGTGGTAAGGGTTAATAGAAATGTTTGTCTTAGTTGCACTGTGAACAAGGACAATAAGAGATTGCAGACCCTTGCCCTCCTGTTTTTGGATTTTTCCGGATTTTCCTGGATCTGGCCCAAAGCTTAAACTCAAATTAATTTTAGCCCATGACAATTTGAATGGATATGCTTTGGTCATTCGACTGTACCTTCTTGCGCTCCTGGTAAAAACTGTGTATTACACTTTGCACTTAGTGACCTCTCAACTAGATATTTGACCATTTACACTGAAACTGTCTCTCTCTCTCTCTCTAGCCAGCCACAATATGATTGTACATGTATATGCCAAACGTGGTGATTCTACTGTCTCTGCTTCTTCAGTTATGGCCAAAAATGTGCATTCCATTATGCACTTAGTGATGCGGTGACCTAGATTATTGACCTTGTGTCGTGAAACACCAAGTTTTTCTAGAAAGCCACAATATGATTGTGTGTGACAAATTTGAGAGAGGGAATCGTTGACATCCCGTCTCATTATAAGGAGGCATGTTTTCAAGTTTGGGTGCAATACAATGAACCCTTTACTGGTCAAAGCGGCCTCTGTAGGTCTTGTGGAATGTCCACTTGCAGGCGAAGCAGACTATTTTTGAAAATATACCACTTCAATGCCTGGCTCGAAAAACCAGCCAATTATTCTAGTGGCAAAAAAGTCTTCTCTTGGCCTGCAAATGAGCATTTAATAAGCAATTACTTTGATTTTCTTGACCAAAACTGACCATTAAAGGGTTAACCCAACATGAGATATGAAACACTAACTTGAGCTCAAAGAAAAATGTTACTGTTGAAAAAAGGTATTGTTATCGTAATACTGACAGTGACCTTTTGATGCCAAGGCGAGTGTATTATGCCAGGTCATTATCAAGAAGCACTTGGCCAAATTTGGGCCACCTATCTTGAGATATGAACTGAGAAGTTGAGCTAAACACCAAATTTTAACGTCGAAGACTCAACCAAAAATGACCAAACAAAATTCTGACTAGAGGTTCTAAAGTCTACCACTATTGAATCCTTCCACCCAACTAGAGTTGAACTCCATCAAGAGGTTAATGCTGAGTAGTAGCGTTTTGACAATTTCCAGTAAATTTGTCATAAAAGGTTTTTTAATCAGCTACAATGACCGTGACCTTTTGGCCAAGTCATTGTCTAACGTCCCCTCATCATAAGAAAACATATATCAAAGTTTGGGGTATCGCAATTTTGCTTTACTTTGTAAAGTCGAGCTAAAGGCATTAAAATGCATTTATATGATGAACGGGTGCAGCCATTTTGCCTAAACCAGTTAGTGACATCAGTAGGCCTTTGCGCACAACAAATAACATTCTCTATTAAATCATATAATCCCGGTTATATTCGTATGACAGTGAACTTCTACTACTTGTTACAGCTAAAATGCTAATTATTTAGAAAACTGTTTGTAGCTGTAGCAACTATTCTCAGTCAACCCGATTTAAAAATAGTCAAAACACATAATGGCGGAAACCAGCATTGCATTCTAAAAACATTTTGACTGAAAATTACTGCTCCTAACACCAACACTGACATTCAATCAAATTGTTTTCAGGATAATCAGCAGTAATTTAACTGTAGCAAATTAGTCGCCGTTATCAATGCTTACACAGAATAGTATTTGTACCTCCACTGACCACACATTAAAGCGCAAAGGCCCAGTGATGCGATTAATTGTTTCTAATTCCAGCAAAATGGCTTTACCCATTTGTCATATAAAAGGTGTTAAGATGATATAATTACTCTGATTGATTTATGTTGAGTGCTAATAGTTTTATAACTAACTACAGATCATAGCTTTACTGTTTGACGAAGCAAAAACGAAACTAAAATGCGTCTTTTTGCTGTCCAAAGCTCGGAGCGTTTACAGGTGTGGCACAACACCAAACGCATTTAATTTAATTTATAGGTGCGCATAACGGAAAGGCAAACCCGTCCTACAATATGTTAAACGCATTATGGAATACTTAAAACCTGCCACGAAAAAAGTCAAACGCGCAATCAAATGTATTGAGTAACGCGACAAAGATTCTTACTACGCGTCATTGAACATAAAGTGGAATCTGTCTACGGTCTGTCGAGGACCCGTACATGTAGATCTAAATTGCAATTGGAGACGTATATGTGCTAAGTACATGTATCACATTTAGATATTTTTTTCGTGGCCGTAAATGATAATTGCCGAAATGTCATATGGAGTTGTCAATCATACTTTTGTATAAAATGTATGTGTGTGAACTCCACATCTGGGTATTCTTTACTGTGTATGAAGCTAGTGTGATAACAGTGCATATATTTTAATAAATTTGCAATCCACAATTTCTCTTGAAATCTGGATGAATATACCAAGATATTCTCTGAAATGAGTTTATTACAATATAGTCTAATTTGAGCCAACCTAATATATACACCTGTGCAAAAGTTAAGCACCAGCAAAAACAATAGAACGTAGAAACATGATGGTACAACTAGGCTGCCATACTTTTTGTCCCCGCGTTAGCTGACATAATTCCAAGTACGAAATGCACATGCATGCATGACTTCACGCCGCTTGATGTCCGTGCGTGGCGGGAAACAGCACACGTGTTCAGTTATGTAAAAGTCCAGTTTGAGGTGTAGAACATTACATACAGATTTAGGCGACAAGATTAGGAAATTTGTGTTCATGACCGTGGTTTATTTGTACAGAGAGAATTAGCTCTTGATTGTGAACCGCTATGGCAAGACGAAGGTTAAGTGATCGTGTGAAATGGCAAATCATAGGCATGCATACCACTTGTATGTCATGCAGAGAGATTGGCAGACAGCTGAACATTAACCATACTGTAATCAGTCGTTTGATTGCAAAACATGGGCAAACTAACGAGGTGAAGGACAGGCCTAGATCTGGAAGACCGAAGAAGACTACTGCCCGTGATGATCGAGCCCTAGTACGCCTTGTTAGGAGATCTCCATTCACCAACAGCAGAGTGCTCAGCCAGCAATGGGAAACGCGCAATAGAGTGTCAATGTCTACCGTCAAAAGGAGACTGTATGCTGCTGGCATGAAAGCTAGGAGACCTGTCAGACGTCCTCTCCTCACTGCACACCACAAAGAGGAGCGTCTGAGGTGGTGCAACGAAAGAAGACACTGGAACATGAGATCCTGGAGACGGGTACACTGGTCCGATGAAAGTCGGTTCCTGCTTCATGCCACAGATGGTCGAACTCGTGTATGGAGGTCCAGACGCACGGCGTACGACCAACGTAACATCATGGAAGAAGTTCCATTTGGTGGAGGTTCCGTTATGATATGGGGGTGCATCTCATTTGATTGTAAGCTGGATCTGTTGACTGTACCTGGAACACTAAATGGACAAAGATATCACGATTCCATACTGGATAGAGTTGTGGTCCCTCATTTTGTAAATCATGCACCTGGAACCCACCCTATATTCATGGATGACAACGCCCGACCACATCGTGCTAGAGCTGTGCATGAATACCTCCGCCAGAATGCCATCGAAACCCTACCATGGCCAGCAAGGAGCCCTGACATGAACCCTATTGAGCATATCTGGGACATTCTGGGAAACATGGTGAGAAGGAGGGATCCTCCTGTGCAGAACCTACAGGAATTAACAGACGCACTCCATCTTGAATGGCAACGAATACCACAATGGCGTATCAGTCGGTTGGTGACCAGCATGAGACGTCGTGTCCAGGCCGTCATCCAGGCACAAGGTGGATATACCCGGTATTAATAATGACAGTCTCAAACTCGTGCACAGATGTTAAACTTCGTTTTCAGACACCATTAATGACAATCTAGCCACGTGTGTCAACTGTAGGGCAATAGTTGTCAGTTGTGTCAACGTAACCATATTCAGGCCTCGTTTTCAAGTTCAAACAAAAACATACAGTGTTTCCCCACCATCATAATCAGCATTCCTCTAGTTGCATTATTACCTCTTGCACTAAGATGGATGGGTACATAAATGTTTATGCTATTGCTTTCTTCATAGCACATGAATATACCCTCGCATGTGCGTAAACATAGGGTGGTGCTTAACTTTTGCACAGGTGTATACATAACTTTTTAGAACAATATATGCACCAGTTGCGGCTATAGTTATAACGTCTTACTAAGGAAAGGGAAGCGATTTACAAAATCTGTAAATCCTGACAATCGGTTGTTTTCGATTTCGCTAATTACATACATAATGTAACCGAAAATCTCCGCTTTTACATAGACATGCGCATGCGTACAAAATTGTTTTACCCGTGCCTGGGGGTGCGTTCAGGAGCACGAAAAACGTTTTCCATTACTACCTGAACACTGTCACGCGTAGAACACGAACGTTCGCCGAAAATTCGCATTCCTGAACTCACTCCAGGAGTATCCGAGTACGTAACATCATTACCCGTTTTCCGCAACGGGTATCAGGTATCACGAGTCTGATTGGTCGAAAATACATGCATATTTAATGAGATTTAGCAGATGGTGTCAACTGTTTAGGAAATAACATTTTTGATTATGCAATACATCAATCGATGCCCATTTCGTGTACGCCACAGACTAAAAAGTAGACAGATAACACAGAATAAGGAAACTGCCAATCAGAAAGTGTGATGCCTATATAGTTGACCGCTTCGGCATCTTAACTCGGCCTTATTACTGAGTGCTTGAAGTTAGTTTTCTCAAAAATTGTAAACAAAGACACGCATCGATTGAGTTTATCGGACTGTTTATCTTCAATATTACTGTTTTTTTGTGACCAGAGGTAAACAAAATGGATATATATATTTGTGTCTACGGCTCTCTTGCGACAATCTATAACTCTCATTATCAGTTACATCACATTTAATTTTACTAAAGCAAGAATGATAATGCAGGTTACTGGGCCAATATTGGCCTAGTAACCTGCATTATCAGAGAAATGGGCCCCAAATCAAAACTAATGAATTATCACATTGAAACTGAAATCCCAGAATTCCACTTTTACAGTCATTATATAAGTATGATGTTGACAACAGAATTTTGACACATTCATAACAAATTTATTTTCTCTTGTCGGCTGAAATTGTTAATGCAATAGGAGGAGTACTCCCTTGTTGGAGGCGATATTCCCACCCTGTATTATATGTGTTTGATTTCTGCGCTAAAGTCTGAGGGCGGTGTATGACCATAACAGCTGCTGTCAGGTCATAGGGCCTAACAGTACATGTATATAGTATATTATTGACTATATATTGTGCCGTATATTTTTAACCAAATATCACTCATCGTGGCGTTGTAAATGTGGAATCAGACACTGATAGTAATGGTGAGACAGCTAATGTGTTGGACAGTGAATCTTCTGATGATGACATGTTTGACGATGAGGAAGCCACCACTACTGGAAAGACTCGACTATGAACTTGAAGCTGGTACACTACAGTGAGTGAACTTCTCCAGTCAGTGACAAAGACTTTGCCCTGAAGTTTGGGCTATTTTGGTGCATTCACCATGATCATTTGTGCTGTTTGCATTTAATTAACTGTTAAAGTTGGGTATATTGAATTAGCTCTAACATACATGATTAGATATACACCAATAACATACCCAGAGTTAGTAGTTAGTCACTGTTATAAGAATTGTACTTTTTAGCAATTGCAGCTTTAACACTCCAGCTGTTGAAAACATTTCTGTAGGTGGCCTTGAAAAATGTCCATATGCAGAACAAGAGAATAATTTCTTTGAAAATTGACCACTGGAATGAGTCTCCATAACTGAGCCATTGGTAAATTTTCAAAAATGTATTTCCTTTGCTCTGCAAATGGACATTTTCTATATGAAAATTTAAATTTTCTTAAACCAATTTTAGGATTAATGGTTCACGACATATGAAAACGTTACCGTGACTCAGTGAGTGGTCAAAACCGGCATCTGAAATCAAATTGTCTTGAGAAATGACAATTTGCAGGCCAAGAGAAGACTATTTTTTTTAAATCTTACCACCGGAATAACTAGTTTGATAACCAAGCTAGTCATTACAGCTCTAAATGTTAAAAAATTGTCTTGGCTTGCAAATGGGAATTTATTAACCCTTTAATGGTCAAATCGGCCATAACCAACCTCTTCAGTGCTCCTGAGAAATTCCCTTTTGCTGACTAAGAGAATACTATTTTTGAAAATTTATCACTGGAATGACTGGCTCCCAGAATACTCTTGGTTAGCAAATTGACATTTTATGAGACAATTGGAATTTTCTTGACCAAATTTACCCATTAAAGGGTTCAGCAGAAATTTACATTTTCTTTACAAATATTGGACAGTACAGGGTTGTAAAGCTGAAGCTTTACATATCTTTAACTACCTTCATTGTTCAGTGGGGGAAAAATTCTCAATCCTTGTTCCATTGAAGATCAAAGAAATGGTGAAAACACGATACAACCTTTACCTACATACACTAAATAAGTCAAACCAGGTCATTTTGGATTTGATTAAATTGTTTATTCATTCACTTAAAAAAGTTTCATGTCATTGTTATTGACTGCTGCTATATTGATATAATGCAGAGTTTGCTCAATCACCAACACAGACAGTAGCGCAAACCACCACTGATTACCAGCATGAGCAATATTATATAGGACCAAGATAGTTTACTTCACTGTTGATTTTGAGACTTGTATTGTTATCGATGATCAATAACAATACAAGTCCAGTCTCTAGAACATCAATAAACTATCTTGGTCCTATATAATATTGCTCATGCTAGTGATAAGTGGTTTATGGTTATGCTACTGTCTGTGTTGATGAATGATATTGCTGGTCACAGGTCATATATTACTGAGTGGTCTTTCAAATTTTTGTCCTACTGTTCCTGATTTTGTACGTTTATTTTTACATGTGTTTTTGGTCTGGCTATGTTTCAACAGTTGCTGAAATAGAAAGTGAAACAAATATGATTACACAGGGAGCTATAAGTATTACATAATGGACCTTTCCATTTTATCCATCAATCATGATGTCATAATCAACTACATGATGCATAAGGATGACAATATAATGAATGACGTAGATAATTCATCAATCGTCACAGACACTTAACTGATGACGGACTATATGTATTCTATTTAACACTTTAATGGTCAAATTTGGTGAAGCAAATTTTAATATCCGCTTATTGAATGTCCAATTAGAGGCCAAGAGAATACAATTTTTTTAAATTTATGACAAATTACTGGCTCAGTCATTGAGCCAGTCATTCGTGGTGAACTTTTAAAAATTCTATTCTCTTGGCCTGTAAATGGACATTCCACAAGGCCAGTTTTGGTTGGCATGACCATTAAAGGGTTAATAAAAATGATGTTGAATATTTTAAAACTAATTTGACTGGGAGTTGTTGCTGTTATATCAACAGCTTACACGTATAGTTTTCTGGAATTTGAGATTCAGAGAGTGCAGAGATCGATCCCAATGCAGGTAAAGCTTGGGTGGAGCTTAGCTAGCGATGGGCGAGGCACAGCTAAAACTGGATTCCTCCATTGGGAAAAACTATAAGTAAGACTGAGCGGTGGTAGTAAACACCTGACGTAGCACTGCAACAGTAGCATGACAAAATAGCAGTCTATCTGTGTTGGTACAAGTACATTATGTAAAAAAATTATTAAAGCGTACCAACACAACTACTGATAGAATGCTATTTTGACATAAGTTTGAAAGAAAAAATTCTATGGTGCACTATCAGGTCAGGTGTTTACTACCACCACTGAGTCTCACGCCACAATAATAAATTAGCTACTATAATCTCACTCTGTCTGAGTACAGCATATATTGCTCATAGTGATAGTCACTATACCACCACGTACCTCACCGATAATATGTGTTAGAATATCAGATAATCGTGCCGGTTTATTCATTTTGTTGGGTGGCATGCATGGTGGTACAGTGGTACCTGATAATAGTGCTTGATTATTCATTAATTTTTCTGGGTGACATGCATGGTGGTTACAACTCAGGTGATGTGAAGTTTGAAAGAAAAATTTCTATGGAAAATTTGTGAAAAATATCTAAATTTCATAGACAACAGAACACCCCTTAGGCCTATTTATACCTGGAACCGCCTCAGCTGCTCTCGGAGAGCATCTAGACTTCAAGGTTTTCTGGTGGAGGGTTGGTTGAGTCGACAACTCACCTTGGTGTTTCCAGGTGAGTGACCACTGAGGACAGTGAATCGCACATGTCAGGAGAGTGAAAGACTGACTCAAGTCAGACCGCCCATGACCAATAGGAAAATATCCATTTGCAGAACAAGACTATTTTTGAAAATTTATGACTGGAATGACTGGCTCGGTTGTCATTCTAGTAGTAATTTTCAAAAATAGCCTTCTCTTGGTCTGCAAATAGATATTTCTCAACACCACTGCAGAAGCCATTTTTGGATGATATGAGCAGGGTTCTGCCGATCTGGTTGCTTAGTGGGGTTAACTGGCCCACGTTCTCAAGAAATCATGGGTCATTTTGACAAATGTTGGATCACGTACATGCATGGAAGATATCTATGTCCTATAATCCATTGAGCCAATGACCCATGTGTGAAGGTAATGATTGGACGTTGTGAATTTTAGAGCGCTAAATGGTGTAAGGGCCCTGTCTCGGCAAAACCCTGCATGAGTGTTAAGGGGTTAAGTATATGATGTCATAATGAATTACATCATGTGTAGGCTGACATCGCTAAATCTGTCATAAACTTTTAAGTGTCAGTTGTACGGTTTTGTATGTCTTTACTATTTAGTAAACATTCTGTTGAATATTTAACAACAGACCCCAGTCAAATTAGTTTCGAAATATCCAACAGGTTAGCTGTATCTATAATTACCATGAAATTTGTAATTCATGATTCAAACTACATATTGATCCCAACACACGCAGTCGCAAAAACTTCGACGGAGCCTACCTAGAGATGGCCGGGGCATAGCTAAAAGTGGATCCATCCATTAGAAAATCTAAATTTCTGTTTTATCCTCTTGCCAATTCCAGTTTTTGCTATGTTTAACCCTTTCACCGACAAGTCCTGAAAACAATGTGGCATGGCAATTGATGGTGGTAGCCTAATTTCTCTAATACATTTTAGTATGATGATTTTGAATTAATTACCTACCTACCTTTAAAATCTTGATTTCTTTCTTTATCTCCATGTTTTGAAAAAATTAGGATACGTTTGTCTCCATCCATCCATCATGCTATCTCCTCCCAAACAGTTGGGTGGAATTCAACCAAATTTGGTATGTGGGTTATCCATATGATTGCGGATTGGCCGACAACATTTATTTTATGTAGTCAGAGATTGGGGTCTTCCAGATTTATCTAGATTTCCCATAGTCCTGACCACACTCTCGCACATCATTTGACACCCTCTCCAGTTTTAAATTAAGCCAGATGAGCCACTACAATTAGATAGGACTGGTGATTACTAGATTCTACTATAAGGGAAGACTATTTTTGAAATTTTACCACTGGAATGACTGGCTCAACTATCGAGCCAGTCATTCTACTGGTAAATTTTCAAAGAGTTGTCTTGCTCTACAAATCAACATTTCTGAAGATCACAGCAGAGGAATTGTTTGACCACCTTGACCATTAAAGGGTTGACATATCAAATTGTTACTATTGGATTGGTCAGTTACAAGTTGTACTAGCTTTCTGCCAACCTCGAGCTCATGTTAATTTTAACCCCTGCTCTCACAGATCATTTCCCCTTATGACATCCAGATTTTTCACAGCAATCCACGCGTCTCTGTGTAATACAACTCCTCCGGAACTGGTGGATGGAATTCAAACAAATGTTGTAGGTTACTATGGAGTGCAAGAGGCCATTTTTATCTCAACTACGAAGTAAAACGAGCTATTGTGATACCCTGCACATCGCCCGGCGGCGTCCTATTTGTGTTTAGCTCTTTTCAGTTTATATCTCATGTTTGGTTAATCATACTGGTCTCAAACTTGGACACATGTCTCCTTATAATGACATGGCATCACACAATGATGTTCTAGCCAAAAGGTCAAAGTCACTGATACGCATGGCAACCATCTGTTGTCCGCCGTCCATCCGTCAACTTATGTTTTAAAATGCTACTCCACATTAACAGCTTGGCGGATTTCAAGTTAATTTGGCTGGAAGGACCCTAATGCTTCCAAACGTTCATACAGAATTTTGATTGGTCAATTCTTGTGTGAAAATCTTTGGTTTTATGAAAAATTTAGCCTTCTCTGCTGGCAGCCCTTATTGCCATACACCATCCAGGGTAGCATTATAGGCCCGAGGGCCTCTTGTTGATAAGGCTTCTAAATTTATTTTATGTTTGAGGTCAATCTTCATAGTTCATTGCTGTCAAGTCGAGATTCATGGTTGCATTGCAGCCACATTTCTGGTATTACATTTGGCTCCTCCCCTGGGGGTGGGGTAGGCTAAAGAGGTCAAATTAGTGAACGTAGCCGATTTGCTATGACACGTCATCGAGCAAACAATCTAGTTATCACTTACTTTCCATCATCAGATAGATCCAAGTTATCAAAGATTGTAACCCACAGCCTAAAATTTTCTTTTGATCACATCCAAGGTTGTTAAATCTCAATGTATGATAACACAACCTCCTTTGTTAAAATTTGAGCAAAATCTGACCAGTTTGTTTCCGATATATCCATAGATTAAAATTTGTCCCGAATCTGGATCCTATTGGGTTTTTGTCCAGATCACAGCCAAAGTCTGGAAATCCTTGTTTAAGTTGTTGCTTTTTTGTTTTAAAATTTGAAATCAGATCAGTAGTTTTTTAGATGCAACGGCACACACGCACGCACGCACACATGCAACAGCGCATGCACTCACGCTCACACACACACCCACCAATCAGATTTGCCATTGATGGCTTTTCCAACAATGTTTCTGCCAATCAATGATAACGAGCTTAAATATATACATGATGACGTCTTTAGAATGGAATGGTGTTCCAGTTCAAGACGATCGTCCATTCAGCATTAGATATATCGAGATTTTCACTATAAAAACGCAGAAATTAGACGACTCCCGCGAAGAAACACTACATTAAATACATCTTCTGATAAATCCAGCCACAAATTTACGTAAATAAGCTAAAACTGCTGTACGAATCGCTCAAAGTTTGCAAAGCATGTGAGGAGAATGTGTACTGATAATCGGGTCTGCCTAGACTAGAAACCGAGTACCCGTTTGCCTCTACCCATAGGACTCGGCGAAAGAACTGGAGATCCGCGGTTGGAATTGAGGGCGCGTTTAATTCATCGAAAATTTTTCAAACGCTACCAAACGCGTAGGGCAAAAAATTAAACCGTCCTTCAAAATGTCAAACCCGTAGTGTCAAAATTTAAACCCGTTAAGATAAAATTCAAGATGCATCTTGAGATTTTACCAAACGCGCTATGACTATGTAGATTATCATGAGAAAATGACACCATTTAGACACATTTTAGACGAGCTTTAGGATGCGTTTAAGTAAAGCTAACTATGATCTGTACTGTACATGAAGTTACTAATCAAGAGTATTTGATGTCCTTTTCCTTGCATTTAATAACCACTCTGAGATCTTACCCGGGTGCTTCTGTCGCTACGGCAACATGTACTATTGGACTGGATGTGTTCACTCGGATTTCACCTGTAAATATAAAAGACTAAGTCAGCTATATATTAGGGGCCGTATTCACGATGAGTGCCTAAGTTACGCACCATCCTTGATGCTTGAACTTATTTAGAAGACCCGCCTATGACATATTCACGAAGAGGCGGCTAAATATTCATCTATGTATCGGTGAATAGACAAGACGTTTTTTGGACATACGCCATATTTACATATTTTTTCGTGCTTAAGTACCCTTTGTGAACATGGCCCCTGGAGGCTAAAGAAATCACAGTCAAATGAAACCTGTATTAAGCGACCATGCAAGTAAAAGGTCCAAAGTGGATGCTTGATACAAATCACTTAATCCGGAAAGTCATTGAGACTTAACAAATAGTCAGTGCCATACACTAAGCTGTTTTGTTAACAACTTGGCATAGTATGGTTAAAGGGATATTCCACTGGGAGATTTTATGCATCTGACGTAAAGTACTAAGTTTCCGCATTAATTTGAGACCAAGAGCACAATTTTATGCCAACAAATTAAAAAGATATCCTCAATTTAAATTGCTAAAGTAACCAGTAGATAGAGGCGCCATTTTGGACAAGCAGCTGACGTCACCGACACACCTACTCTGTTTGCCCGATCGAGGATAGCCGTAACCAGGGGAGGTAAATCTTGCATCTCGTGGATAATTAGCGTACTGGCTAAACAACTGACACTTTGCCACAGTGTTTGGAGGAAATTAAAGTGCAATTAGTGTCCCGATGATCGCGCCAGTCATAGTAGTTCTAAATTGTCAAAAATTGTTTTCTTATGGGCAATTTCTATTTTTAAAAAGCATTGAAGGGTTATGCCAGGAGCGTGTTTGCAATCAACTAGCTACAACAAATTCTTGAAAAATATGTTAGTTGAATAAATGTTGAATGTAATTTCTCTGAAAGCTGTTGCGATTGCAACTTCTGCTTCCAGTCAAATTCCAGTTTCAAAATATTCAACAGGCAGTAAATATGGGTCAACATTTAAAAATTTGGGATCAATTAGTTAACCCTTTCAAGGACAGAAAAGCAGAAAGCTTAAAATTTACCGTGCATATGCCTATTGTGTGAAACTAATTAGTTTGGAAGCTACTGCAACATAATTCCAGGAAAATTTAATTCAGAATATTCAACACTCAGCCTAGTTATTTTAAAATTGGGAGTAAACGTTGTAAATGATTAATAACGCTGGATTTCAATAGTGTGAAAGCACTAAACTACTAATTATGTCTAGCGTACACTTGCCATTATTTACTAGCTGTCACCTACTATCGTCTACGAAGTAAGCCGCTAAGTGGTTGCCTATAATTGACTGACCGGGCAATCCGCGACATCGTTTCATTTTGGTTTGCAAATCCCGTTTTACAATTGATGCAAGCAAATACGACGTTAATTGTCGAGTTTTATTCTGTTATATTAAAATTAAGTACCGCGCCTTTTGTTTTGAAATGCATGACACATTATTTTAAAATTATACAGCCTATATGTTCTAAACTTGTGTCATCCAAATTTAAATGTGGAATATATCCATTCAGTGCCGATGTTATGATGCCATCTTTCAGTTAGCCCCTTTTCACGCGGATGCGTCTGTGGATCCGGTATCTGAAAATGTGAATTTCCGTACCCTTTCCATGATCGTTTCTATTACTGCAAGCCCATGCTTGACATGCGGACATGATGCGATTTAACCATTTCACGCCAGCACTGGCCTCTGCAATCGTCAAGTTGAGGACGCAGGTCAAAAGAAGGCTATTTTGAGAATTTACAACTAAAACGTCTCAGTAACCGAACCAGCCATTCCAGTGGTCAATTTTCAAAAATAGTCTTCGCTTGGCCTGCAAATGGCCATTCAATAAGGAAATATTCTGATTTTCCTGACAGAATTTGGTCATTAAAGGGTTAATTAATATTCAGCCGTCATAACGTGAAGTAAACAGGTAAATCTAAAAGCGCTGGCGATATTTTGCTGGTGTGTCGTTGACGTCATAATCTCGCGGTTTCTCGATCTCGTTGCGAAAAAATGGATGCGCCCAGGAGTCACGTTTTCGAGCGTTTTGGGCATATTCATTTTATTATTTCTCGGCAATGGAACAGTGTAGTTTACATTTTTATGCGGCAACTATTTCGGATTATAGTATATTTTTAGTTGACTTATTCCCGATTTTCACTGGAATTTCCCTTTAAACTTGGGTCAGTCTAGCTAATTTGCTGCTGCTTTTGTTGTACATACAATTTTAAGCATGAATGATATGGACAGGCACTGGTACAATTAGGCTAACTTTAACAGCTGACAAGGTTTTAAAATGCCAAGAAGTTCATTTAAACAACCACAGAACCTAAGAAATCAATAAAGCTCTTGGGTGTCTGATTTTATTCTTTGTGTAAACATATTTTTCTAAACAAACAGTTTTCATAGCAGTTAAATCACTAATGTACATGCATCAATTATTTATTTAAAAACTTTTAACCCAAACTTTAACCACTAGTGTTACAACCCGTTTTCCAGAACCGTGAAAAATTTGTTAGTCTAATTGATGCAGATTGCATCTCTGCATTGCTTTGAGCACTTCTGTTAAGTTTCATTGACATTCGAAGAGACATTGTAGACTACTGAGGCCAATGAAAAACAACAAAAATTTCATTTTTAAGTTGAAAAGCATGATAAAAGGAGAAAATTTCTGAAATATATACTGCGAATGTGGTAGTTTGTACCTCTGCATTGCCTAGAACAAATTCATTAATGTTATTGACATCTGAAGAGGCATTGTTGAACAAGAGGCCCAAGGGGCCTGTATCGCTCACCTGGACCATAGACATCTCAACTAGAATGGTCATTAACAATAAGTAAAACTCTAATGAGTTGAGCAGACTTGCAACAAGAAAACAGAGGCCATGTTTCTTTATGTATCAACTTGTCTTGAACAAACTTTAATGGTCCTTAGTCATCAATATCATATCTCCAAAATTTCGGCCCAATTCGTTCAGTGGCTCTGGAGACGAAGTTGCTTTCATGAAAACCAGGCCATCCAAGATGGCCACCCAACCATTTGGCAAATCAAGTTCCCTTTAACAAACTTGATTCAGCTCGTGCCCTAAATGATATTTTATGACTTTCAATCAATCGCTCAGTTTCCGTGAAGATTTTGATATTTCAAAAAATCGGCCAAAATCCAAGATGGCCACCGGACAAATTGGCCGATCGGCTTCGTTTGAAGAAACTTGAATATCTACAACGTAAGGATGCTTCCTGCCAAATATAATTGAAATTGGCCCAGTAGTTCTCGAGAAGCGATTTTAAATTTCCTATTGCTTTAGTATGGGAGCGTTTGGCGGGAAAATGATCCAAGATGGCCGTCAAACGGTTTATCCGACAGTTTTGAAAATTGCAAATTTGTGATCAGCATACCCAAAATCATATATAAAACCAATTTCAGCCTCCAATATGGCTGCCTAACATGCTGTATTTTGATTGGCCATGTTTTTTGACGGATCAACTTCCCTTGAACAAACTTTAATGGCCCTTAGTCCCTAATCATATCTGCCAAATTTCATCCCGATCCCTCAGCGGTTCTGGAGAAGTCATTTTCGCTAAAACTAGGTTACCCAAAATGGCCGCCGAAACATTTGACCAATCAAGTTCCCTTGAACAAACTTGGTTCAGCTCTTGCCCTAGATCCTATTTCATGGGGTTTGCTTCAATCCACCAAGCAGTTTCAGAGATTTTTAAAGACATTTCCTAAAATCGGCTTAAATCCAAGATGGCCACCGGCGAAATTGGCTTCGTTTGAACAAACTTGGATCCCTATGCCCTAAGGATGCTTTCTGCCAAATATAATGGAAATCATCCCAGCGGTTCTTGAGAAGTCGTTTTAAGGAAAAGTTGACGGAGGGACGATGGACACACGATGGGCGGTCGCCACGACATAAGCTCACTTGGCCTTTCAGGACAAGTGAGCTAGAAACCAATTTCGGCTTCAAAATCCATCAAATAAATAAATCTAATATGGCCAGCAAACACGCTGCATTTTGATTAGTCAATGCTGGCCATCTTTCTTGACATATCAGAACAAACTCTAATGGCGCTTAATCCCTAATCATATCTCCAAAATTTCTGTCTGATCCACTAAGAGGTTCTGGGGTAGGTATCCAAGATGGCCGCCAAACCATTTGGCCAATCAAGTTCCCTTGAACAAACTTAGTTCAGCTCTTGCCTACATGACACGATAATTCAGGTTTTGAATCATTCACCCAAGTGGTTTCCGAGATTTTTACGTTTTAAAAAATCGGTAAAATTCCCAAATTTGAACTGTGAATGATGTAGAGGACAGGGCTAGACATGGATCTCTCTATTCAGTACATATATAACTATTTTTGATGCATCCTTATGCCCCATGCCTGTCCGTATACAAGTTTATCTGCAGTTCTGCAAACAAGCTGGGATGCAGATATATATTGTGACCACTACTCTCTAATCTGAACTATTATCTAGTCAAAATCATCTATGAGAAACAGAATGGAATTATTGAATGCAGTTGCATTAAATAGATATATTTACCGCCATGGCAGACTGCTTTCTCAGTGGCTCCTCTAGTGTTTGTAAAAGGTACAAACTTGCTGGCTTCTGCACATAACTGGTCATGATCTACACCAACACCAACCACTCCAATATGACCTTCAATGTAGTTCTTACGCACAAAATCTAGCAACTGCAAAACACAACATTGTAAGATATTATAGGACAGCTTGGATTATTAGCCGTAAATATACACTTTCCGGTTAGTTGAGATCAGGCAGTACAATTATGAAACAATCCTAAAAAGTTGTTGCAGTTCCTCAATCTTACCATATTTGTGTTGTATTTTCCGATCATATGATTTTCGGCAAATAGAGATCTGCCTAGCGTGTTCCTAAATGCAGCTTGATGAAGTAGGTCCAGCACATCTGAAAAATAACAGATGGATGCATAATTGTAATGTAGATCAAACCAGTCACACCGCTTACAAAGACATGCATGTCTGTGCATAATTAAGACCATATACATGCACGTAGACAATTCACCTTTCCAGAGTACCCACCCATCAAATGATGCCATAATGAACTGCGTGATGTGTACAATGACATCATAATGAACGATGTCGATAAGTACGTCACGAACACATATTTGAAGACGGTCTATGCGTTGTTGTACAAATTGTTTGCTTTTACTATTTAATAAATATTCTGTTGAATATTTTGAAACTAATTTGACTGGACGCTGTTGCTGCCATAGGCAGCAACAGCGCCCAGTCAAATTAGTTACAAAATATTCAACAGCTTCCCCGTATTATTTTCAGGAAATCGATAGCTAGGGTATTTGCGGATCGATCAATCCCAACACGGCGAGGTGTGGGTGGAGCGTAGCTAATGATGGGCGGGGCATAGCTAAAAATGGAAAGGGCCATTAGCAGAGCACAATCACAGTCCATATATGTACAATTGTAAACACAATTGGAGACCCTAATGATTGAAAATCTTAGGTAAAGCTTAAATCTAGGTTACTAGGGATTCATCCTTGGTTATTATCAAGAGATTACCATAGTAGGGGAATATTTAACACAAAATATAAATGTGTTATAGAGCATAATTTAACTTTAGGCTCATTGCCCATAAATAACCAACCCGCCTCATATCTCCAACATGTTTATATTTTTTAGGCTAAGTCAACCATTTTGTCCAAATACACCTGACTAAATGTAAGAACGATTCTGAATGGTGGAGATTTAAGAGGGATTTTGAAAGGCAGAGATGTGACAAGTGAAAATGCGTATTACATTGTCAAATTCTGGTTCAGATTTCTTTCCCGGTAATCTGTGAAAGGTGGCAAGAATCAGCCAGATTTTCTGCGTTCACAACTATTTCCCTTCACACATTCAGAATTCCAAGGTGGACAAATCCTGACACGTTTTGTTGCAGAAACCTGGTAAAGGATTAATGATCCCTACTGTAGCAGCTTACAATACGTGTACAATTGTACTCATTAACAATTTCAAAACTGAGATACAAGAATCACAATTTTAAGACAATCATATAGGTAAAACAGTAACCTGTTGAATGTTTTAAAATATATTTGTATGGTAGTAATATTGACCGACGCCAACTTGGAGGTGCTACATCAAATTAGAAAATTCTAAATATTCAACAGAATACTTATTAAATTATAAATTCACACCATTAAAAAACACACATTCACAAATTTTACCTTTTGATGTCGCCACTGTTCCCTAACCTCCACCCTCCAGGGCCAAAGCCAAATATAAAATTAATGTTATCTCACAATCCACAATCATACAATGGTAACTTATAGCCTTGCGCGATTTTTGCTTTGCACCATCGTGATCGATTCTAAAAAAAACCCGCGATTTTCGATTAAATTGTATGTTGAAATTCCCAAAAGTATCCCAAAAGTATTAAACCGTGATAACGTGACAAGTCTCGAAAACTCAGACTTGGAATTCCTAGAAAAAGTTGAAATAAATGATACAAAAATAGCACAAAATTAGAACAAATCCATGCGACAAATTCTTACCATCCTAGGCCTATGCTTAATGTATACCTCATATCCATCATCGCGGGATTGGAATAATTAATTCGGGACCGCCTAAATATTACGTATAGTTTAATAAACATCCTTTATTTCATCAAAATTTGACATAAAATGTTGAGTCCCATTGTAGGACGAGTTTAGGTCATTACCCGAGTAGCGCGAAGACGCTAATATTAGTACCCAGGGAGATACTGCGCAATCCACATAAATGGGATGGTAGCTTTGAGTAGGTACGAGAATAACGGCATAAACTCATCCTATAGTGCAGTTTATAGTTGCTTGCAGAATGTACGATTTACATTTAAGAGTAATCAACAGAACGCACAGTTCAAATACAACAATCTGGAATGCTACTGCTTTATTTTCTTTAATTAGACATGACAACCAAATCAAAAAGGACAAATTATTACACCCCTGAAATTGTTAACTCGAGAATTAAAAAAAAAATTATGTTCACTGATTATTGCCTAACACTCTGCAACTAAGTATATACTTGGTATTTCACGACAGACTCAGGGTCTGCAGCGAAGGAAAATTATATGGCGATTCGACGGAGTAACTAGCTGGAGTGATAAACACAATGAACACAGAGGCGTGAATCAATTATAATTGTACTCATGTACTGATAAAATGCAACGGAAAAGTACACACTTCAGATTTTAAACAAACATGAAATTTTGGACGATTTTCCGATTTTTTCTCAATTACATCATAAAAATCGCGATTATAAAAATAAATCGAACTTCACGATTAAATCGCAAAACCGCGCAAGCCTAGTAACTTAGATAACAAATGTTGTTGAATTCCACCAAACATTTTCAGAGGCGATAGTGTGACAGACAGACACATGGTGTTGATCCATGGTTTTCAAAATGTGTAGGGCTAATGATCATTATACATATCTGGCCTTTCACTTTCAAAAGATGAATCTTCTAACTGCTGACATGGCTTACATCATCTAAATGTATCTCTTGTGTGCAAATTTGTACACAAATCATAAATGGTGTTACTAAAGATTGTCTTAGTAGTAAGTGTATTTTTCTTAATGGGCAAGGATCCAACTTTCATTAACTCTTACAAAATCTAGCTGTTACCTGTAACAGAAGTCTCTACGATGTCAGGTATATTTAAGTGTAACAGTATTTTGTGCAAAACAACTTACGGACTTGTGGCTGTTGATGCAATACAGCTAGATCATGTTTCATTCTTATTGCTGGCTTCAGATGGCTATCTTCAACCTACAATGTACATGGCAAAAAAGAGTAAATTGGACAGTAATGTTAATAGGTCTAATTAATTAATACACGAGGTGGCCTCACCTGCAATTATTGGCCACTGGCACAACCAAACAAAATGAGATGAGTAGCATGGCCACTGGAAGAATTTATCAATCACATTTCTGTGAAGAAGGTTTACTAAAATTGGCCGGTTGGTTAATAACTTGTCTTTTTCTGATTTTCTCAGAAATTTGCAGAAAATACAAGATGCCCATCAAAAAAGTTAAACTTTTGTTTGATTCATGTTGTTTTGACATATTTCCATGGAACAAACTCTAATGGCCTTTAGTCCCTAATCATATCTCCCAAATTTTATCCCGACCCGTCCAGCGGTTGTGGAGAAGTTGTTTTCGCAAAAATTAGGTCATCCAAGATGGTCGCCGACACATTTGGCCAATCAAGTTCCCTTGAACAAACTTGGTTCAGGTCTTACCCAAACTGATATTTCATGAATTTGAAATCAATCCCCAAAGGGTTTCGGTGAAGATTTTTAGACATTTATAAAAATCGCCCAAAATCCAAGATGGCCACTGGCTTCCTGCTAAATATATTTGAAATCAGTCCAGTGGTTCTCGAGAAGACATTTTAATTTCCCCATTCCCATTAGTATTGGAGATTTGGCAGGAAAACTATCCAAGATGGCCAACAAACCGTTTATCCGACAGTTTCGAAAGTGGCAAATTTGAAATTAGAAAACCCCAAAACATATATATATATAAAATGAATTTCGGCCTCAAAATTCATCAAATAAAAAATCCAATATGGCCGTCAAACACGCTACATTTTCACTGGCCAACAGCCGCAATGGTTTTTTTTATGTATCAACGTCTCTTGAACAAGCTTTAATGGCCCTTAGTCCCTAATCATATCTGCCAAATTTCGGCCCGATCCCTTCAGCGGTTCTGGAGCCCCTCAGTGGTTCTTGAGTTGTTTGGGAAAACTAGGCCATCCAAGACGGCCGCCAAACTATACTGAACCAAAAAAGTTTAGCAATTCTGTACAAAGAATGAAATAAATACAATCCCATTTTATTTAGTCACATTATTTCATTGACAGAGCATTTCTTAATATTATCTATTAATTTTTGTCATAATATCAACGTTTCTCCTTTAACGTCACTTTATTTAACGCAGGAGTCGAAGCACAAAAATTTCAATGTTGTGTGTGACCACCTCCAGCATTCATAACGGCAGTACAACGTTTACTCATGCTTCTGATGAGACGATTGATCTCAGGAACTGTAATAGCGTTCCATTCCTGAATCAGAGCAAGTTCAAGGTCACGGACATTATGAATATTGGCGTGGTTTTCTCGTACCCTACGACCAAGAACGTTCAATAAGCGATAAGTCAGGTGACCTTGCTGGCCAGTTCAACACCTGAACATTGTTCCTCTGAAGAAGTTCAGTGGTAAGCCTAGCCGTATGTGGTCGCGCATTGTCCTGTTAAAACAAGATGCCCGGATGCTGCTGCATAAATGGAATAACCGGTGTGATAACTTCGTTACAATAACGGAGAGCATTCAGGTTTCCGTGAACGACAACAAGATCTGTTTTTCCTGTACCATGAATCCCTGCCCACACCATGACGCTGCCACCGCCGTATCTGTCATGCTGGATGATGTTGTCAGCCTGATACCATTCTCCTACTCTCCTCCATACGCGGCGCCTATCATCTGCAAATTGCACACAGAATCTGGATTCATCCATAAATAAAGTGCTATTCCATTGTGCAAGGCGCCAGTGCTGGTGAGTTCGGGCCCATCTTAAACGTTCCTGAATATGATGCGCTGTTAGTGGAACTGCAATGACCGGACGATGTGCGCATAATCCAACGGCATGGAGACGGTTTCGAAGTTTGTGCGTAAACTCTAGTGCCACTGCCATTATGCAAATTCATGGCTAAACGTGGCGCGCTTTCGAGCCTGTGACGTCAAGATGACGCTGATTTTCAGTTAAACCTGGACGGCGACCCATGTTGACATGCGAAGGTTTTGCGATTGTTTTCAGTTCAAGCTGGTTACCTGATTGGAAATGTGATGTCATTTCACACGTGCTGCATGGGAATTTCGACCAGGAAACACAAAGTGCACTAACACGTGCAGTGCAAATACACGCAGGACAAGCGAGTAAAGAAGTTGATTTCATGACAAACAATGAGTGACCATTTTCCGCCAAAAACAAAGCAATATTGATCAAGCTAGCTTGCATATTTTTTATATGACAGGCAAAAATCCAAGATGGCTCAACTTTTTTGGTTCAGTATATTTGGCCAATCAAGTTGTCTTGAACAAACTTGGATCCCTATGCCCTAAGGATGCTTCCTGCCCAATATAATTGAAATCGGCGCAGTGTTCTCGAGAAGTCATTAAATGAAAAAATTGACGGACGACAGATGACGCATGGTCGCCACGGCATATGGTCACTTGGCCATTCCGGCCAGGCGACCTAAAAATAGATAGGTAAAAGCTTGTAAATTTAAAACAAGAACAAATTTAATAATCATAGATTGTTGAAATCTATGTACCGGTCACACGCATTCTCAGCAACACAATTTCTTTCATTGGGTTACCATGACCTTTTGATCCCAAAATCAACAGGTTTCTTCTGACACCCAAAGGGAACAAGCAGTCCAAGTTTGGTGTTCAAAGTTACCTTTAGAACTTGAGCTGTCAAACAGAAATTTAAGAGAATTCCCATAATTGGATCACCATGCCCTGTGACTTTTTGATCCCAAAATCAAGAGAATTCTTCAAATCCCTGAGGGCAAAACACATCCACCTTTATAATTTGTCTCATCAGGTCACAATGACCATAATGTTTTATCTTTTTATCACCACCCATCCTTAGGGTTCTAACTCAAACCATTCCTAGTATAACTTTGGTTACCATGACCTCAACCTGCCGAGGCACACACATGCACCCCCAAAGAGCAAATACTATATAAACCTCATATACCTATATTTATGAGGTGGGTAGGGGAATAAATAGATCACGATATTTGTCTTTATTGCACTACATACATGTATCCAGGTGTTAGAAAGTGATGTTATACGGTTAATGTGTGACATTAAGTATATCTGTCAAGTAGGATATGTAATTAAAGTATGACATATGTAGACACAGCTAAGTTTTGTATAAAAGTCCCAACTCACCTCTGGACCATGTAGATGAGTAGTCAATTACTTAATATATATATATATATATATATATATATATTTATATATACATATATATATATATATATATATATATATATATATATATATATATACACCTGTGCAAAAGTTAAGCACCAGCAAAAACAATAGAACGTAGAAACATGATGGTACAACTAGGCTGCCATACTTTTTGTCCCCGCGTTAGCTGACATAATTCCAAGTACGAAATGCACATGCATGCATGACTTCACGCCGCTTGATGTCCGTGCGTGGCGGGAAACAGCACACGTGTTCAGTTATGTAAAAGTCCAGTTTGAGGTGTAGAACATTACATACAGATTTAGGCGACAAGATTAGGAATTTTGTGTTAATGACCGTGGTTTATTTGTACAGAGAGAATTAGCTCTTGATTGTGAACCGCTATGGCATGACGAAGGTTAAGTGATCGTGTGAAATGGCAAATCATAGGCATGCATACCACTGGTATGTCATGCAGAGAGATTCTAATTCCAGCAAAATGGCTTTACCCATTTGTCATATAAAAGGTGTTAAGATGATATAATTACTCTGATTGATTTATGTTGAGTGCTAATAGTTTTATAACTAACTACAGATCATAGCTTTACTTTTGACGAAGCAAAAACGAAACTAAAATGCGTCTTTTTGCTGTCCAAAGCTCGGAGCGTTTACAGGTGTGGCACAACACCAAACGCATTTAATTTAATTTATAGGTGCGCATAACGGAAAGGCAAACCCGTCCTACAATATGTTAAACGCATTATGGAATACTTAAAACCTGCCACGAAAAAAGTCAAACGCGCAATCAAATGTATTGAGTAACGCGACAAAGATTCTTACTACGCGTCATTGAACATAAAGTGGAATCTGTCTACGGTCTGTCGAGGACCCGTACATGTAGATCTAAATTGCAATTGGAGACGTATATGTGCTAAGTACATGTATCACATTTAGATATTTTTTTCGTGGCCGTAAATGATAATTGCCGAAATGTCATATGGAGTTGTCAATCATACTTTTGTATAAAATGTATGTGTGTGAACTCCACATCTGGGTATTCTTTACTGTGTATGAAGCTAGTGTGATAACAGTGCATATATTTTAATAAATTTGCAATCCACAATTTCTCTTGAAATCTGGATGAATATACCAAGATATTCTCTGAAATGAGTTTATTACAATATAGTCTAATTTGAGCCAACCTAATATATACACCTGTGCAAAAGTTAAGCACCAGCAAAAACAATAGAACGTAGAAACATGATGGTACAACTAGGCTGCCATACTTTTTGTCCCCGCGTTAGCTGACATAATTCCAAGTACGAAATGCACATGCATGCATGACTTCACGCCGCTTGATGTCCGTGCGTGGCGGGAAACAGCACACGTGTTCAGTTATGTAAAAGTCCAGTTTGAGGTGTAGAACATTACATACAGATTTAGGCGACAAGATTAGGAAATTTGTGTTCATGACCGTGGTTTATTTGTACAGAGAGAATTAGCTCTTGATTGTGAACCGCTATGGCAAGACGAAGGTTAAGTGATCGTGTGAAATGGCAAATCATAGGCATGCATACCACTTGTATGTCATGCAGAGAGATTGGCAGACAGCTGAACATTAACCATACTGTAATCAGTCGTTTGATTGCAAAACATGGGCAAACTAACGAGGTGAAGGACAGGCCTAGATCTGGAAGACCGAAGAAGACTACTGCCCGTGATGATCGAGCCCTAGTACGCCTTGTTAGGAGATCTCCATTCACCAACAGCAGAGTGCTCAGCCAGCAATGGGAAACGCGCAATAGAGTGTCAATGTCTACCGTCAAAAGGAGACTGTATGCTGCTGGCATGAAAGCTAGGAGACCTGTCAGACGTCCTCTCCTCACTGCACACCACAAAGAGGAGCGTCTGAGGTGGTGCAACGAAAGAAGACACTGGAACATGAGATCCTGGAGACGGGTACACTGGTCCGATGAAAGTCGGTTCCTGCTTCATGCCACAGATGGTCGAACTCGTGTATGGAGGTCCAGACGCACGGCGTACGACCAACGTAACATCATGGAAGAAGTTCCATTTGGTGGAGGTTCCGTTATGATATGGGGGTGCATCTCATTTGATTGTAAGCTGGATCTGTTGACTGTACCTGGAACACTAAATGGACAAAGATATCACGATTCCATACTGGATAGAGTTGTGGTCCCTCATTTTGTAAATCATGCACCTGGAACCCACCCTATATTCATGGATGACAACGCCCGACCACATCGTGCTAGAGCTGTGCATGAATACCTCCGCCAGAATGCCATCGAAACCCTACCATGGCCAGCAAGGAGCCCTGACATGAACCCTATTGAGCATATCTGGGACATTCTGGGAAACATGGTGAGAAGGAGGGATCCTCCTGTGCAGAACCTACAGGAATTAACAGACGCACTCCATCTTGAATGGCAACGAATACCACAATGGCGTATCAGTCGGTTGGTGACCAGCATGAGACGTCGTGTCCAGGCCGTCATCCAGGCACAAGGTGGATATACCCGGTATTAATAATGACAGTCTCAAACTCGTGCACAGATGTTAAACTTCGTTTTCAGACACCATTAATGACAATCTAGCCACGTGTGTCAACTGTAGGGCAATAGTTGTCAGTTGTGTCAACGTAACCATATTCAGGCCTCGTTTTCAAGTTCAAACAAAAACACAGTGTTTCCCCACCATCATAATCAGCATTCCTCTAGTTGCATTATTACCTCTTGCACTAAGATGGATGGGTACATAAATGTTTATGCTATTGCTTTCTTCATAGCACATGAATATACCCTCGCATGTGCGTAAAAATAGGGTGGTGCTTAACTTTTGCACAGGTGTATATATATATATATATATATATATATATATATATATATATATATATATATATATATATATATATATATATATAATGTACCAAGTTTGAAAACAATCAAAACAAATGACATAATGGATGAAAGAACAATATTATTTGATAAGCATCAAAGGCGCTCCGGGAATGCTGGCTTGAATTATAAAATGGCAAGGGTACAGGTGCAGTATATTGCTCATGACAATACTGTGACATGAAGTCCAGAAAACTATCGCAGTATAATTATATATATAAAATCGATAATAAATTCAGAATCAGTGATGCAGGGTCGGGTGGTCAGGACATATATAAACACATATAGAAAACAACACAACATTCCTGACTAATATTCATTAACCCTTTAATGGCTAGATTTGAAAATCAAATTATTTGCCTATGTATCTATTTACATGTCAAGAGATGACTATTTTTGTAAATTTACCACTCGAATGACTTAGTTATCGAGCAATGCATTCCAGTGGTAAATATTTAAAAATTGTCCTCTTTTCATGCAAATAGACTTTCTGTAAGACCACTAAAGACGCCAGTTTTGGCCGCCTTCATCATGAAAGGGTTAAAAGGATAACCCTTGTAATGATCAAGGTAAGTATTGGAAATAGCGGCATATAAGTATCTGAACTGATTTTCTAAACTACAAGGCAGATTATGGTTGGCATAAACAAGATGATCAACTGAAATGAACAATCCCAATTAAAACATCAAGTTCTACTTAAGCCACAAAAGCAGACAATTGATCATCACTCACCATTGAATTGCCTAGATCAGCCAGTTCCCATGGTTTGAAAGCTGGCTCAGTGCACACCTGACGCATCAAGTTTACGGTCAACGGGCTTTAATAAACAAATATCATGTTAAATAGACAATATAAACTAAGGCACATAACTATATGAGGTTACAAATAATACTCATAATCTGATCTTTAAGACTGTGATAACCAATATATTTGATCAAAAATCCCTACTTTCTAAGAGAGAATGATTTCACACATTGAGAGAGAAAGAGAGAGAGCGAGAGAGAGAGAGAGAGAGAGAGAGAGAGAGAGAGACAGTGAGGGGGGAAGGGAGGGGGGGGGGGAATGGAGGGAGAGAGAAGCAGAAAGGAGGGAGGGACACAGATATAGGTATCAGACAACAGACTATTATTAAATAAGCAGTGAATATATTTAATATAACAATTTGATTGTATGGTGTTGCAGCATTCTGTCAGATAATTTTCTAGATATTTCAGGAACAACACGGTTATGCTAGGCCTGCACAATTTTTTGATTTAATTGTAAATTTGGATTTTTTTAAATCAAGATTTTTACGATCCAATTATGGAAAAAGCGAAATCATTAAGAATTTCATGTTTATTCAAAAACGTTAGAATACTAATCCATTGTAATGGGCAGGACATAGCTATAAATGGATGCCTCTATTACTGGTGATATATCAGATTGACAAATACTGCCAGTCTGATATCTTACATGTACACAAACAGTTTGACTATTTTCTGGAATTTGCTAGGTGTTCAGCTGATTTCCTCAAACCAATGCACCAATCAGGTTCTCTCAAACTAACGTGGTTGAGCTATTCCCATAAACATTTTATATGATGTTTCTTGAGGTTTCAATCAATTGGTCAAGCCGTTTCGGACATTTTTAAACGTGCTTCTAAAAATATTGCAAGATCCGAGATGACCACTTGTGAAATCGACCAATTGGTTTCTTATGAAAATCTACATGTAGGATCTCTATGACCTACGGATGCTGCCTGACAAATTTGATTGAAATCAGCCCAGAGGTTCTTGATAAGAGGCATAAAAGTAAAAGTTGAAGTCAGATAATAGATGAAAGGTCGCTATTTATAAAGGTGAGAATGTGGACGAAATAAATCTTCCGTAACCCTTTAATGGTCAAATTTGGTCAAGAAAATTTAAATATCTGCCTATTGAATGTCCATTTACAGACCAAGAGAATATAACTTTTGAAAATTTATCACTGGAATAACTGGATTGGTTATCGAGTCAGTCATTCTAGTGGCAAATTTTCAAAGATTGTATTCTCTTGGCCTGTGAATGGACATTCCATAAGACCATAACAATGGCCATTAAAGGGTTAATTATGCAGGTGAAAAATATGGCTTCTGTTTATACGTACACACTGTCTCGCAAGCATTCAGAACTGTACAGGATATACTCTCGTGAAGCGGTACATCTAAAATATACATATATTATAATTGATGCGATATTTAACTGTCAGTAAGGTACAACATGTACATGTATTAAAATTGTATAAGCCAAATGTCTGCATACATAATTGCATCTTATTGTTAGTACATGCGTGTGAGACACGCTGACTTGCGATTTTTATTCTCCAAACAAGGTCACTTATGATAGGCTTAAATGTGACATAGTTACTGTAGGATAGCAGACCTGCCCAAATTGAAAATTTGCGGCGCAAATTTCTTTAGTGCAACCAATTTGAGCTCGTGTAACCCATTTTGAACATGATACTATTTGAAGGTAAAATTCATCTCGGTTACATAATGGAAATGGCATATCAGTATTAACCCTTTAATGGTCAAGATCAATGTATTCTCGTATTAAATATCCATTTACAATGTACTGGCCATAAGAGGACTATATTTGAAAATTTACCACCAAAATGACTGGCTCAGTCATCGAGCCAGACATTCCAGTGGGAAATTATCAAAAATAGTCTCTCTGCCTGCAATGGATATTAATAGATGTTTTGGTTGGCTTGACCATCAAAGGGTTAAATCCGTTTATATAAAACTTTAATTTTCAACAACTCTTACCTAGCTTGCATATATATAGTGGTATTCAACAGCTTTATTTTCTAATTTTATAATCAGTAATACTAAAATGAGTTTTTCAGAGACACACTGTGTTATATAATAAACTTGTTCACATGAATGTGACACAATCAGTAGTATATATAAAACCAATTTCAGCCTCAAAATCCATCAAATAAAAAAATCCAAAATGGCCGCCAAACACGCTATATCTTGATTGGCCCACCGCGACCATGTTTTTTGATGGAACTTCTCTTGAACAAACATTAATGGCCCTTAGTCCCTAATCATATATCCAAAATTTCAGCCTGATCGCTTCGGTGTTTCTGGGGAAGTTGTTTTTGTGAAAACTAGGTCATCCAAGATGGCCACTGAACCATTTGGTCAATCAAGTTCCCTTGAACAAACTTGGTTCAGCTCTTACCCCAGATCATATTTCGTGAGTTCTGAATCGATCCCTCTAACAGTTTTGGAGAAGATTTTTAAAGATATTTCTAAAAATTGCCCAAAATCCAAGATGTCCGTCAACCAAATTAGCTGATTGGGTTCGTTTGAACAAACTTGAATCTCTATGCCTTAAGGATGCTTCCTGCCAAATATAATTGAAATCGGCCCAGCAGTTCTCGAAAAGAAGACATTTTAAATTTCTAATTGCTTTAGATGATAGCTTTTGGCGGGAAAATGATCCAAGATGGCCGCCAAACCATTTATCCAATGTTTTCAAAAATTGCAAATTCCAAATCAGAATACCCAAAAACCTATATATAAAACAATTTCAGCCTCAAAGTCCATCAAATAAAAAAATCCAACATGGCCACCGAACATGCTATATTTTGATTGGCCCATGGTGGCCATGTTTTTTGATGGATCATTTCTCTTGAACAAACTTTATTGGCCCTTAGTCCCTAATCATATCTGCCAAATTTTGGACTGATCCCTTCAGCGGTTCTGGAGAAGTAATTTTCAACAAAACTAGGTCAACCAAGATGGCCAACTAACCATTTGACCAATCAAGTTCCCCTGAACACACTTGGTTGAGCTCTTGCCATGGATCATATTTCATGAGGTTTCCTTCAATCCCTCAAGCGGCTTCAGAGATTTTTAAAGACGTTTCTAAAAATCGGCCAAAATCCAAGATGGATGATCGGCTTCGTTTGAACAAACTTGGATCCCTATGCCCTAAGGATGCTTCCTGCCAAATATAATTGAAATCGTCCCAGCAGTTCTTGAGAAGTCGTTTTAAAGGAAAGGTTGACGGACGGACAGGCGATGGACGGTCGCTACGACATAAGTTCCCTTGGCGTTTCAAGCCAGGTGAGCTAAAAAGTATTATCGCCTCCTTTATTATACAAGATGTTAGTGATCAAATTAAATAATTTTGCAAGACTTACCGACATAAATAACGGGAAATGTCCCTGGGAAAATGACAACCGAAGTTCTTTTGTGCATCCATTTTGGACATTATATTTCGTGGTAATAAATATTTATTAGTTCTCTACAAAGTGGAGGCGAGCCGTTCACTGATTGGCTCTTTCAAGACACACCTTCCTATACTGAACCAAAAATGTTTAGCAACACTGAGCATATTACTGTATAAATGTTATTTAACAAAAACAATAAATTGATTCAAATATATTATTTAATTGATAGGTCATTTTCCAATTTGAACAACAGTCTCTTGTTACTGTAATGCTAGCATCGCGCCTTTAACACGGCATCATTCAACGGAAGGGTCCAATTTAAATAATGACACTGAGCTGTCAATACCGGTTGTGACCTCCGCGCGCATTAACCACCGCCGTACATCGCTTTCTCATGCTTCGAATTAAGCACCTGATGTCATGAAGAGGAATCGCATCCCATTCCTGGAGCAGTGCAGCTTCCAGCTCCCGCACGTTGTGAAGATGTGGATGGTTCTCACACACCATACGGACAAGAATGTCCCACACGTGTTCGATAGGAGACAGGTCCGGTGATCGCGCTGGCCAGTCCAACACCGGAACGCTGTTAGCCTCAAGGAAATCACTGGTGACCCTAACTGAATTAGGGTTGCACGATTTTTCGATTATTCGATTAATCGTGATTATATAATTCAAAATGATTGTGGACGATTACAAAATTAAATAATCGTATAATCGCCATGTTGAAATTTTGTCAAGACACTTTTACGCTTGTGAAACTCTGATCGCGTTACCAATCATGGAAACAAACATCCGGCGATCGGCCGAATGTGTAAATGATTAAATAAACTAAAAAATAACTGATTTGTTTGTATATTAACTAAGTCAATACTTAGGGAGAAAATGCATTGAATTTCCGTGATATTTCGCTTAATTGAACCCGCTTAATTCGGCTTCTATTAGGACAAGAGGTGTTCAATTTCCAACCCAAGATCTCTGTAAAAGGGGGGTGGGCTTATATTAGAGTTTTACCAAAAAAGTTTTCTAAAACTGATACCACAGAAATTCAACGCATTTTCTCCTGTAAAAATTCCCACCGCCTACGCCTATGTTTAATGTATACCTTTAAACATCGCCGGGGAACTGAAATTATTTGATTTGAGCGCCTAAATATTGCGTATCCCTTAATAAAGGTAGTTTATTAAATCAAAATTGATCCACAATTTGATATAAAATGGTGTCGCGAAAAAAATACAAATCACGTGATTCGCCTCCAGTTGAAGAGTTTATTTTAGAGCGAGTACTCGGATATAAATATTCTGGAATCGGGGGACTCGGAACTCGGGAATTTCTATATATTATCATTGCGTCACCCAGTGTGACACGATTGTTATTATTATACACGCTATTCTTTCTTGCTCTTAAAAAAAAATTTCCTATACATTCTGCTGAGTTAGGGGGTGGGCTTCTAATACAGAGTTTTGCCGTTTTGAAACTGCTAAGAAATCATTGGAGCTCATATGTCAAAGTTAGGGGGTGGGCTTCTTTTAGAGCATAGGCTACAATTAAGCGAAATACGGTAGTTCATGATTAATCGTATGATCGCGATTATTTGTATTAAATGATTGCGATTATGAAAATTGAATAATCGTGCAACCCTAAGCTGAATGAGGACGGGCATTGTGTTGCTGGAACATAGTCTGCATGATGCTGCATAAAAGGGATGACCAGGGGCGACAACTTCTTCACAGTAACGTTGAACCGTTAAATTTCCACGAATCACTGCCGCCACCAAATCTGTCGTGCTGAATGATGTTGGCTGCATCATACCGTTCTCCTAAACGTCGCCAAACCCGTTGCCTACCATCCGCCACATCCCCACAAAACCTTGACTCATCACTGAACAAAACGTGGCTCCATTGTTGAGCACGCCATCGCTGATGAGTTCTTGCCCATGCAAACCGATTCTCGATGTGACGCTCGGTAAGCGGAACAGCAACAAGTGGACGACAGGCATACAGTCCAGCATCATGGAGTCTGTATCACACAGTTTGTGCATGCACTGTAGTGCTGGTAGCGGTGTGCAAATTACGGGACAGCTGCGGCGCAGTCTCAAACCTGTGACGTTGTGATGACGTCACTAAATAGCGGTCTTCTCGTGGTGTTGTTGCTCTCGGTCTGCCAGATCGTGGTCGGTCATTAACATGTCCAGTTTCCAGCTCACGTTGGCGGAGATGGGAAATGGTTGAGGCGCGAACATTAAAATGTCGAGCAACAGCGCGAACGCTCTTCCCAGCAGCGAGTCTTCCCATTGCTTCATGGCGCTAATTTTCGGGTAGCCCTGAGCGGCGGCCCATGTTCGGTAGGGGAAACTTTTAAACATTTTCTTTTAACGTTCGTTATCTGCTTTTGCAATATGGTGAATTTTTGCCTTCGCTACCCGCCAATGTGGGCCTGTGCATGAAAAATGCATTTTCACATGCAGTAAGCGTGCGGCCGAGAAATGCAAGAAATGATTTGCATTTCTTCATGATCAGCGAGACACTACATTGACGAAACATGCCTGCAAATTTGGTTATAAATGGACACACACTACAATACAACAAACTAAACTTCAGTTGCCAAACTTTTTTGGTTCAGTATATATATATATATATATATAGCATTCGTAGAATTCATAGTAAAACTAGTAACACGTGGGCCGATTGATACACGCTGATCACAGTAAAACTTTTTATCATTCACTATTTAAGCCAGAGAAAACAACCATTAGTAATATTTAAATAAAAATTGTTAACTCTTTCAACTGAAGTCATAGTATCGCAAAAACTCAATTTCATCTTAATAAGCTGTTGAATATGTTGCAAGTTTTTAAGGGGGACCTGTTGCTCACAGCTGCCATAGCCAGCAACAGCTTCCAGTTAAGCACTAACACTATTCAGCCTTCTTACATTGTATTGAATGATGTGTACTTTGTTTAGCCTACCAGTTGAAAGGGATATGTGATGTATGTTGGTAAGTTACAAAATATATGTTAACCCTAGTCAATGAAATCACAGTATTCATGGGAGGTACATTATTGATTTTTTTTGAAAATAATTTGACTGAGATGTGTTGCTGCCTTAAGAAGCAAGAGCTTCCAATCAATGTAATTGCCAAATCTGCCAATACGTATTATTTTAGGTTTCCTATAATCCCTGACATTGGCCAGAGCCAGTACATGCATATTCTGAATCTGACATATGTTATACTGACAAATGACAATACTGGCTACTGTAGACCTGAAGACTGATACACTATCCTCAATAACATAAGTCCAATATTAATTATTCAACCATCTGATCATGTCACATTTGTGCAAACTATGTGTCGCATATTACATACATGCCTTACAGACTACTAATTTTTTAGACGGACTACTGATTTGCCAAGTCTGGTAGCTAATTTCGAACCCTGGTTATATTACACATCTTAACACTGATCTCCAACTAGATTATTTCGAAACCATATTAGAAAAGACATTCCATATTTCTGTTCGTGGCTTGAACAACACGATCGAAGTGCCAATACATGATAAAAACCATGAATTCTCTCGGCTTGAAAATATTGACCAGCTCCCGGTACGGTATATGTATCAATGACAGCTACATTGGAACCAGTCCTGCATTCCATAGGGAAAACCTTTTGCGAAATCGGAAAATTATACTTTTCGTTTGTTTTCGGATTCACTTGCTCATAGCGTGTGTAGACGAAAAAAGCTGTTTTTGATCATGCAAACATGTTTTGAAACGTCTCCACATTGGAACACCAACCAGTTTCAACACAGTTTGTTTGCTATGCAAGTGCTATGAACTGCTATGCATTATTCGATTTGTTTAGCAGTTACTGCTACGCAATTTTTTTCCAACAAAATATTCCCTGTATATACATATATATATATAAATGCTTTATTATTATCATTATCATTATTATTATTATTATTATTATTATTATTATTATTTCCATGTTACATTTAGCCTTTGTTTAGTAGCATAAATATATATATATATATATATATATATATATATATATATATATATATATATATATATATATATATATAAATGCTTTATTATTATTATCATTATTATTATTATTAGTATTTCCATGTTACATTTAGCATTTGTTTAGTAGCATAAATTGATCGGAGATAAATATAGTACCAGTAGTCGAAGACAGGGACTTACACAAAATTAGATCCATTTTGCTGTATGTTCCGTGTCAAGCCAAATGACGATGTGTTTTGTGTACTCTGCAATAAGAGTTACATATAACAATGTGAGACAAATATTAAGTTAATAGATTATTAATATCATTTAACATAAACTGTCCGATAAAACTTAATGAACCTATATGGATGGTATATTTAACAGGGACCTATAAATGACAACATTGACACAATGTGCAATCTTCTTGAGGACTAAGGGCACGTGGTGCTAATCTGAAGCACTAGTATTGTAACCCATATGTATAAATCACAATAACATTGACAATGCACATACTCTACTCTGGGAGGGCCTCAGGAAGATAAATTTTTACCGATGATATACCCTCGTTAAACAAAGATTATTAGTATTATCCTAGCATTTGAACAGCTGCTCTCTTAGAAATATCAGTAAATATGATTAACTCAGTGCATAAGCTACATTAAGCGATCTGACAGTTGGTCACTTAGTATATCCAAGTATATTGACCGACCACATTGTATATAAACATACACCAAGCCACGATGGAGTGAGGGCTGGGGGGGGGGGGGGATATGAGAATACAGCAACAACGTATAGCAAATTTCCAAAGGATGAGCTTACCTTCTGGTCCGGCCCTAGAAATCAAAATAGTTATAAAATGAAAACCCTGGAAAGTGATGAAATTCTGCCACATGAGCTCACGAAAGCTTTCGAGAAATGTCATGTCAGAAAATATGATTAGCCCACACCACACTCAGCAAGCTTAATCCTTTAACCCTCATATCAGCTAAAAATGGCTTCTACAATGGTTTTGAGAAATGCCCATTTGCAGACCAATTAGACTATTTTTGAAAATATACCACTGGAATGACTGGCTCGGTTATATTCCAGTGATAAGTTAAAAAAACACTCGTCTCTTTGTCTGAATTTTCTTGAACAAATTTTAGTGTTAAAGGGTTGGGCAAGGATTGCTCTGTTAAGTATGACTCACTAGACCTGCAGCTGTCCGCAAGCAGTGTACAATTCCTATATTACTCCCATCTTCAAAGCGACTACCAGCATTCACGATGACACCCACACGCGCAGCAAGAGAATAATTCTCAATGGAGGCTACAATTACACCATTGGGAAGCTTGGTCAACTGAAATATAAGATTAAACAAGACATGAAAGAATGCGTGTATGTAACAAGAGCAGTCAGAGATTGTAGATCCTCGTCATTCCATTTTTATCACATTGTAACAATTGTCCGGAGTTTCTGGATCACAACCAAAATTGTGGAATCTTACATGTATGCCTAGCCTTTCTACCATGTCTGATGTTAAAATTTTAGCCAAATCGGATCAGTAGTTTTTGAGACACCACACACGCACGCACACACACACACACACAGAAAAAGCTGAATGCACTATCCCTCTTCCCATTACAGGGTCGTCGTCCACCCCCTTTCTACTAATATGAAATACAGGTTCACCAAAGATCAGTTTTCCGAATTTTTGTGTTGTTTCCTTCAAGATATTCAAGTGAGAATTGGTATGGTTCTTTGTTATAGCGAGTTACAGAGCAAGTTCGAGTTTCAGACATTTGCGTCCATTTTTCAGGGAGTTATGCCCCTTTCGTCGTAGGAAATATGAAAAATATCAGTTTAAAATCCGCACTTTTTTCGCACTCCTTCAAGACATTCGACTGAGAATTGGTACATTGCTTTGATATGAGAAGTTACAGCAGAAGTTTGAGTTTCACTTTCAATTTTTGATGAACATATCAGCTTTCCAGGCTTTTTTTTCGTTCTCCTTCAGCATATTTAACTGAAACTTGTTTTATTGCCTGGTTTCTTAAATTATTAAAAATCTGTCATACAATGTACCTGCCGGGTAATTATCCTTGAACATGCTATAATTACTGCATTCGAAATGGATAAAAAATGAGAAAATGTTATGATCGATCATTAATTGATCATCGGTTAGTATGTAAAACCAATCATCGATCACAAAAATAGTACCAATTCCCAACACTACCAATAACTAGAACATAGTCCATGTCACACCATCGCAAAGCACCAAACCTTTGCCAGCTTTGATCTTTCGCACCAACACGCCCTCCCCACCCAGGGGTGGGGTGGCAACTACTGTAAATTGTGTTTAAATATGTAATGATATGGGTAAGTGAAATAAAAGATTTAGTTGGATTATACCAACTTTAACCCCCCACCCCCCTACTGGGGGTGGCACCTAATGTAAACTGTCTCGCAATACACAGCTCACATTAAAAATTTGATTAATTCCGACAACTGCATTTAGAAGAGATTGCTGGACAGACAGATGAGATGGCAATATATTTTTATAATTTCAAACGTGTAAGGATAATTAAATACACAGAGAAAGCATCATCATACAATGTACATTTATATACATGTAGAACAGAGGGCCAAGGGGCCTGTCATATCGCTCACCTGGAATTATTGGTCACTGGCACAACCAAACAAAACGAGATGACCACTGGAAAGATTTACCAATCTAATTTCTGTGACGGTTTAGCAAGTTTCAATAGGTTAATAAGTAGTCTTTTTATGTTTTTCTCATAAATATGCGGAAAATACAAGATGTTTGCCAAAAAAGCTAAATTTTAATTGATTCATGGCCGACATGTTTTTGTGATGTTATCAACTTTCTATGGACAAACTTTAATGGTGTTTAGGCCCTAATGATATCTTCCAAATTTCGGCCTGATCCATTCAGCGGTTCTGAAGAAGGTATTTTCGCGGAAACTAGGACATCCAAGATGGTCACTTAAGCATTTGGCCAATCAAGTTCCCTCTTTTTCTTCTTTTCGATCGCTGGTATCACACTTGGAGAGCCGTTCTCAAGATGAAATCTGTGGTTTTCTGCTGTTCTTCCATACAGCTTTTCAAGAAGAGAGGTTGACAAAGGCCAGATCTCTTCTCTCAGCAGCTGATACGTACTGCAACATTGAAGTATGTGCTCTGTGGTCTGTTCTGCTTCTCCACAAGGACAAGCAGGCGATGTCGTAAGGTGGAACCGCCTGTACATGTGTTGGTTTAGTCTGTTGTGTTCCGTTCTGAGACGGAAAATGGTCACTTGCTCTGGCCTCGAGAGATGATGGTAGGCATCTTCTGATTGAGGTTGGGTAACCATGTTTTCTGTCTGATTCTCTTCTGCACCCACCTTTGCCATCTTGTCTGCTTCCTCATTTCCTTGGACTCCACAGTGTGAGGGGATCCACTGCAGTGCTATCCGAAAGCATTTGATGGTTTGTAGTGCTTCAAGTTGTGGCAGCTTACCTTTGGTGATAGCCTCAAGGACGGAGCGGGCATCAGATAAAAAGACAATCTGTGCAATAGGGTCTGCTGTTCTGCTGATGGTATTAGCTGCATGAACCAGTGCTTCGACTTCAGCTCTGAAGTTTGTGCAGTGTTTACCTGTCGGTATTGCAGCTGACTCATGTTGTCCTTTGGATACTGTATGTGCAGTCCGGCACCTCCGCTCCTAATTGCATCTTTGGCTGATCCATCTGTGTAGATCCTTATCCATGTCTCCTGAGGGTACATTTCTTCCAGCATGGCTAGGGTCAGGGCCTTCTTGCTCACATCACTGTGTTCATCTTTGGTTGTGAGATGAGGTATTGTGGTGCGAATAGCTATGCTCTCTAGTTTGTTTTCCCAGGGTGGAGGATCAAGGGTGTGGTTTGGGTCTTCTATTTGTGCTGGCAACATCTCTTGGTGTTTCCTTTGAAGTGCTTTTGTCTCTCACAAAACTTGATCTTTTAAGTCTTCCTGATGACAGCTGTGCTTGCCTGATCTTCATCGGGTGGTTGTTGACCGATTTGAACTTTGCAGCTTGGATCAGTGCTTTGCATTCCCTTCCTTTGCTAAGTGGGGGGTAGGGTTGGGCGATTTTTCGATATTATCGTCAATATCACGATATACCGAATACCGATACCGAAATCGTCATAATTTCGAAAAATCGTAAATATCGTCAATACCGACAGGATGATATGGCACTTTTAACTGTGAGCATAATATAAATAACTAAGTTAGAAATGTCATACTCTTACCTCTATTCGGTCCAGTAATAGTCTTTAAGTAATAATCCAGTCTTTGTCTAAGGTAATAAAAACTTAATAAACTCCAAAATAATCTGTGTTCATTTAATTCATGGTATGTTTGCGCTAATAAAATGATTTAAAGTACAAAATAATCCTTTGTTGTTCACTTTTCATAATTACATAAATAGACGCCGCCATGTTTTTTCTTGCCTCATTCTGAGTGTTAGTCAGTGGGGAATACCATTTGCACTACCCACATTCCAATCTGATGACGCCATTACTACAGGTCAAGCTATTTATCTATTAGTCATTGATCTGCATGGTTAAACATTCTTCTGACCATGAAAGATTTAAACTTTAAAACCTTTTAGGTCGATAGGAAACCACACACACTTAATCCCTTATCAATACCACAGCTTGGAACGGTGGGTGAGGGGAAAGTTAATCTCTTGCTTTACCGTTATACGTTTTTATGTAACTTTATACAATATATTTAGCATTTTTAAACGAATCAGATCAAAATTCATTCCACATATAACATTACAGATTTATTCTAAGTGAGAAACAGCCTTAAAATAAATAATTTAGGCCTAATTATTTCCAGTCTTCGATCTGTTGTGGCAGTTTTGGTTGCAGTGTTAACTGGGTTAATTTCACACATCACGCCTACGCCTTGAGATCAATGGATAGGACCGCTAAGTAGTGAGAAAATTTGAATAGGTCTACAATGGGGCAAATTAGTATTTAATATTACAGACCAAATAAAATATGATATAATTGTTTCCAGTCTTCATGCTGGTTCTCGTTCAAAATCATGCAGTGTTATTTTATTAATTTGCATCGTCTATGCTAGCGGTGGGCGTGATAACAGCTGTCGGAATTCTGCAGTGTGAATTCTGATTGGCTCATGTATGATACGGTGGCCAATCAGATTTTGCTCTGCGGAATTCCTTTCTGCGCAATGAAGTTAATGCGTATTCCTTGCTCAATCTTTTGACAGTTGTTGTGAGGTAAAGATAACACAAAATACAACACAAGAACAGAAGAAGAATTTTTCTTATTTGTGATGAATACGGTTAGTTGCATTATATTTGTTGCTTTAAACTGTATATTGAAGGGTGTCAAAGTGTGGAATTTCGTGTACTAAATATGCAGAAATGGCAATCATGGCCATCTCAATTTACGGTTTCAATGCAACAAATTTAATGAAAATAACTTGTAGACACAAACAATTTGAAATACATGATATTCTATGTTTACACCCTAACTCCACACCCCACCCAAATGACGATATATCGTGATACCGCAGTATTTTAATGAGATACCGATATCGTCATGCCTTGAGCAATATCGCCCAACCCTAGTGGGGGGGATGCCTGCTGTCTGCTCCATTTTTTCTATTGGTGTTGATCTCATTCCACCAGTGATGATGCACAGTGCCTGGTTTTGTACTCTGTCAAGGTTCTGTTGATGAGATTTAGCTGCTGTCATCCATGAGCTGGATCCATACTCAAGGTGTGGTCGTATGGCACCTAGGTAGATGGTCTTGAGGATCCTTTCATTGGCACCCCACTTTGTTCCTGCCAGCTTCCTCATGATGTTTAGCTTTCTTCTGGCCTTTGCCTCTGCGTTCTGGATGTGCTCCTTCCATGTTAATCTTCTGTCATAGGTGACTCCCAGGTATGTCTGCTGGTCCTCGTACTCGAATGGAGTACCACCCAGTGTCAGATTGCCAACCTTGGTTTTGGTGGACAGTGAGAATAGCAAGGCTGATGATTTTTCTTTGTTGATGGTAATGCACCAGCGATTGGCCCAAGCTGTAATTCTGTCCAAGGCGAGCTGCATTCTGTACGTGGCAGTCGTTGTGTACTCCTCGGTGCACCAGAGTACGAGGTCATCTGCATAGAGGGCTGCTTGGATCCCATTGGGCAGCTCTGCTACAATGTCATTAATGAAGAGCATGAACAGAGTCGGTGATAATACTCCGCCTTGTGGCACCCCTTGTCTCAGCAATATATTCTGTCCAGATTGTCCATCCACCAGCACCCTAGCTCTGCGATTGTGTAGGTATGACTTGGTCCATCCGAACATGTTGCCACCGATGCCTGTGCGCCAGAGCTTCACGAGGAGGCCATCCTTCCACACCTTGTCAAATGCCTTCTGCAGATCGATAAAGGGAGCTAGCATCACTTTCTTGGCTTGAAAAGTGTCCTCTATGACCTGTGCAAGATGTGTTGTTTGATCTTCTGTGCTCCTGTATCTTCTGAAGCCGGCCTGCTCTGAAACTATAATGTTCTCCAACTCCAGGTACCACTGCAACCGCTGGTTGATGATGCGCTCCATGGTCTTGCATATGCAGCTTGTAAGACTGATAGGACGGTAGCTCAGCACGTTCGTCTTGCTCTTCCCTTTTTACAGAATAAGAGTCATTCTGGCTTCTTCCAGCACTGAGGAACCTCTCCATTGGTCCAACTGAGATTAAAGATGTCTAGCAACTTGCGAAGAGATGCATTACCAAGGTGTTGGATCATTTCATTCGTAATGCCATCTAGCCCGGGAGATTTCTTCTTCTTCAATTGGCGGATAGCCTTCTTCAGTTCTGCTAAACTAATGTAAACTTCCATTGCATCGCGAGTGTTGGTGTCTGTTCTTTCCTTTTGCTCTTTCCTAACCTCTTTTTGATGCATTCGTGGTATAGAAATGTCGCAAAGGCATCTGCAGCCATCTTTCCTGTCAGTGTTTGTCCATCTTCTTCAAGAGTAATCTTCTCGCCCCCTGACACCATCATCATTCAGTGCTTTAGTCAGTCTTCATAGCTTTGTGGTGTCTCTCTAAATTAAACCCTGCCGTCTTTTCCATCCAACTTCTTCTTTTGGCCTCCAGCTTGGTCTTTAGATACCTGGCTTTAGTTTGTTGTAGCGTGAAGTGGTTTTCATGACAGGGATTACCCTCTGCATCTTCACTGGCCTTGTCTAGTTTATCATGTGCTGCTTGCAGTTCTGTTGTCCAGTAGGGGCGGTGGTTTTTCCTGAACCCTCGAGGAATCGCTTCGTTGGTAGCCTTGAGGATACTTGAATTAAATTCTGTGACCACATTGTTGATGTTTCTGTCTTCTACTGCTATATTTTGGGTAAGCTCATTGGAACGAATGCCGAACAGACTCCAATTTGCCTTTTTGTAGTTCCACCTTGGATGTTGAGGTGAACTTGTCGAAATACTTCCAGAAAGAGAGAGGAGGACTGGGCGGTGGTCGCTTCCTCCTAGCTGCGATCCGACCACTCTACTGAGGTTTCTGTGAATGTGTTCTGTACAAAATGCCAAGTCTGGCGTTGTTGTTGAGTGCCACCGGCGCAAGTAGAAGGTAGGCTGATCTGTGGGATCGTTGACAAGTAAAAGGTGCTTTTCATCTTGCCATGCTTCAATGTCTTCTCGTTTATCAAGTGTTCTGTATCCCCAGCTCTGGGACTGGCTATTAAAGTCTTCCGCAATGAGGAAGTGGCAGTCCGGGACCTGGATTGTGTCAAGTGAAAGATTCTTGTCATTAGGGCAGTAATAATTGACAATGTCAATCACAGAGTTGCTGGTTGTTACCGTGATCTTGATATATTCTGCCTCTTCCATGAAGGTTTTGATCTGGCTGGTGTTCACGCTGTTTCGGACCAAGGTGATCACCCCGCCTTTCTCTCTTCCTCTTCGATCACACCGAAAAATCTCGTAACCGCTGATCTTAAATGGTTTTCCTTCTTGCAGGTGTGTCTCTTGGATGCAGCAGATATCAATGTTGTTTTCGTACAGGAACTGTTCGAGCTCTGATTTCCTGTTGGTAACCCCTTCTGCATTCCAGTGCATGATGTTGATACTGGGGTTCTCTTTGCGTTTGGTCTTCTCTTTCGGTTGGCCAGTAGCTCTCCATCCTCATCCCCTGGCTCCACAAGACGAGTTGATGGGACCTCCAGTAGCTGCGGGTGGGCTCCTTCAAGGCGTGGAGTCCGGCGCTGCACCTGCCTGGTGGATCCTCACAGGGCGAGCACCATTTCGGTTGATTCGATCTCCAAGTGTCATTTCATTAGCGTTGTGCATAATGCTCTGGTTAGCCCCTCCAAATGTCTGGATTGACACCCAGTGGGTTACACCCCTGCACCACGTTGAGGCCGAGCATATAGTCTTAAACAGGGGCAAGTTCCCTCTTCATTCAAACTTCATTCAGCTGTTGTTCCAAATGGTGTTTCATAAGTTTTGAATCGATCCCTCAATGCGGCTTCGGAGATTTTGACGCTTAAAAAAAAAATAATCGGGACAAAATCCAAGATGGCCACCGACCAAATTGCTCGACCGGCTCCCTTTGAACAAATGTGGATCGCTATGGCCTAAGGATGCTTCCTGCCAAATATACTTGGAATCGGCCCAGTGATTCTCGGACATAAAAAAATTTGCATTGGTTTAGTATGGGAGTTTTTGCTGGGAAAAAGATCCAAGATGGCTGCCCGACAATTTATCTGACAGCTTCGAACATGGCAAATTTGAAAACAGAATACCCAAATACCTATATAAAACCAATTTCAGCATCAAAATCTATCAAATAAAAATAACAAATATAGCCGCCAAACATGCTACATTTTGATTGGTCAACTACGGCCATGTTTTTTGACGGATCAACTTCACTTGAACAAACTTTAATAGCCCTTAGTCCCTAATCATATCTGCAAAATCTCGGCCTGATCTGTTGTTTTCGCAAAAACTAGGTTATCTAAGATGGTCACCAAGCCAGGGATTGAACTAGAAAAATATTGAGTTGCCCCTAGGGGCAAGTACTCCATTTAAATTAGTTTGATCGACTTTATTTCCAGGTTGCACCATATCTGGAAGTTTAATTATGTTCAAGATATGTATTGTTGTAAGCTATACAGATTCCTTGTAAAGACCAACTCAACCATTATATTAACCGACTAAACTAGATTGCTCGCGCAAATCTTCATGGTCACTCACCACTTTGAACTTTTTACCACAACCAACAAGCCACCCCCTGGGGTGAAGCCAAACGTAAATTGTCCTTTTGCGCTCCGCAATCATATGGGTAACTATCATACCCAATTTGGTTTAATTTCACCCAACATTGTCAGAGGAGTTGTATTATAATCAATTCCATGACTTTTGACACAAAGGGGGAAGGGCCAAATGTAAATGTGGTAATCCACTCCAATTTGATATGGGTAACTCACATTCCAAATTGGTTGAATTACATCCTATGGTTTTGGAGTAATTGCATTACAATAAATTTTTCGACCTTTTGACCCCATCTCTCACCCCACCCCTGGAGCGGGGTCAAATGTAAATGTGCTCATGCACTCCACATTGATATGGGTAACGAACATACCAAATTTGGTTGAATTCTGCCTAAATGTTTCAGGAGATAAATTACAATCGATTTCTGCATGTTAAAATTTTACCTTTTGATCTCTCCCCCTGGGGCGGAGCCAAATGTAACTGACATCTGGGACTCGTCAATCAAATGGTATCAAATTTGGTTGAATTCCGTCTAACCTGTTTCGGAGGAGTTGCCTTCCAACTGATTTGATCTTTTGACACCTGCCCCATCCTCCCGGGGGCCGAGCCAAATGTAAATGTCCTTTTGCACTCCGCAATCATACGCGTAACTCACACACTCAATTTGGTTGAATTTCATCCAAGTGTCAGAAATTGAGTTGCATTATAACCAATTTTAGGACCTTTTGACCCCTACCGCAACTCAAAAGTGGACGGGGCCAAATGTAAATGTGGTCATCCACTCCAGATTGATAACAAATTGGTAACTGACATTTTAAATTTGGTTGAATTCCATCCTATGGTTTCTGAGGAATCGCATTAGTCAATTTTTTTTACCATTTGATCGGGTGGGTGGGGGAAAATGTAAATGTGCTCATGCACTCCACATTGACATGGGTAATTCACATACTAAATTTCGTTGAATACTGCCTAACTGTTTCAGAGGAGATACATTACAATCAATTTCTGCATGTTAAAATTTGACCCTTTGACCTCTCCCCTGCCCCAGCCAAATGTAACTTACCTCGGGGACTCACAAATTTGGTTGAATTCTGTCTCTAATAGTTCCGGAGGAGATGCGTTACAATCAATTTATGAATGTTAAAATTTGACCATTTGACCTCGTCCACGCCCCTTGGGCAGAGCCAAATGTAACTTACCTCGGGACGCCGCAATCATATGGTTAAGTTACATTTCAAATCTGGTTGAATTCTGTCTAACGGTTTCGGAGGGGATGCATTCCAAGTGATTTGAACTTTTGACCCCTGCCCAGCCCGCTGGGGGTGGAGCCAAATGTAAATGCCCTCCTGCAAAGCACAATCATCTGGTTAAACCACATGGCAAACATGGTTAAATTCTGGCCAACAGTTTCGGAGATAGGGTGATGGACGGACAGGCAGAGGCGATTTCAATTTTGAAAACGTGGGGATAATAAATACTCACCATGAGTACTTATCCAGGCCCTGAAAATAACAAATTATCTAGCATTCTAGGTTGTCCCCTAGGGCAATAATTGTGTTACCCGCTAGTTGCCCTGCACTGAAGTGGTTGCCATGGACTGCAGGAATGTAATTTTCGTGGCCTGCAAACCATATGGCCAATCAATTTCTCTTGAACAAACTTGGTTCAGCTATGCCCCTAGATGTTGTTTCATGTTTAGAATCAATCAGCCAAGCGGTTTCTGAGATTTTTCAAGACATTTCCTAAAATTGGTCAAAATCCAAGATAGCTGACGGCCAAATTGGCCGATTGGCTTCGTTTGAACAAACTTGGATGAGATCCCTATGCCCTAAGGACGCTTCCTACCAAATAGAATTGAAATCGAACCAGTGGTTCTTGAGGTTGTTTAAAGAAAAGGTTAATGAATGGACGGACGGTCGCCATGGCATAAGTTCACATGGCCAGTTTGGCCAGATGAGCTAATAATAACAGCATGAAATATATACAAAATTCCACGGTACTTCCACACATTTACAATACAATGTGTATGAATGAATATTACTGCCAGTGACGCAGTGACAGTTAGCTATGCTCACAAAATTCAATAGCAAAAATGCGCAAACTAACAATCAAGTACCTTTGGATCCTGTTTGGGTAGACATTCTGATAACTCGGGTCTAGCTGCAGCCTGGGCAGCATACATACGCCGCTGTGTGAAGTAAAAGAAAAATGTTAGCATACAATTGTCATACATACAATTGTCATTTGTCATACAGATAGTCAAGAACTTTTAGCAACTCAATCATACATAAATTTTTTTGTTGGGTCTAGCAACTAATATACATCTTCAGTCTGTCAAATGTTTGACATCAAGTCGCAACAATAGCGTGTTCACACTGGTTTCATTTTTAGAGGCTTTTGAAAAAGACGTGGTTATTAAAATTAACAAATTTTCCGTAAAAGGTGAAAGTCGCAACATTCACTGTCATTCATCAAGGCAGATTATCGCTTTTTTACAGGATCATTCAATTATTCATCAATTGCAACTTATTCTCGATTTGTTTTAGGGCCCATACAGTTAAGTAAGGCAATACTTCTATGATGCTTTTTTCGCCATACGAAGAAAGCAGTAAAATTAAATAACACAAATAAAGGCGAGTTACCACTTTTCGTGAGGGGTAAGAATAAGGATATAGCCCATGTGTCTGTGTTAGCATGTCTCATCTGTTAGTTTTTGTTAGTCTAACAACAGGCATTTGAAGTTTACCCTCCTATGTCATATATATATATATATATATATATATCTTTAAATAAAAAGTAGTAAAAGTACTCGGATTTCCATCCTGTAACTTGCATAACTTCGTCTACAGAAGAGCCGGAAAAAACGGCAGCCATCCCTCTAATGACATGAACTTTAATGTGAATGGTCTCAAATCCATCTGGGAATAGATGCCCTAGAGACTGGACTGGCTACCCCCTCCTCATATGGAACCCAGAAAAGGGACAGATCGGATCTCTAAAAATCAGAACGACGCTTATAAACTTTTGGAGCTCTGACAGGACACCAAAATCTGTCAGCCGGAGAAAAGGAGGTTAAAGATTGTAAAATAATCGGCTTAGCTAGATAACGGATTGATTGAGTCTTTGATAAAAAATCCCTTCAAGGATATACGACCAGACCGTCCCCAGATTCAATAAACCTATCCTTTTCAGCGGAGAAAACATGGATTTCGGATCGTCTTCTAGCAGAAGCAGATGCAATTAGAAAAACGGTCTTAAAAGTTAAAAGATTCAAGCTAATTGTAGAAATAGGTTGGAAATGATGACCTGCCCAAAAACCTGAAGAACCAGAGCCAAGTTCCAGGAAGGCAAAGGTTTAACACCTGGAGGACGAATATTACCTAAACCTCTGATCAAAAGATTAAGAACCATAGTATCTTCAACTTCAGCGTTCAACAAACAAGGAAGAGAAGATGCAAAAGAAAATCTATATCCTCTTACAGTGTTAGCTGACAGATGTAAAGAGTCGAACAGATAAGATAAAGAGTCTAACACCTGGGAAATAGAAACAGAATCAGGCACGAGACCTTGATCTGAACACCATTCTCCAAAAATCTTAAGTCGACCCTTGTAAACTCTTCGAGTCGACTCCCTCCTGGCAGAATCGAAGATTTCCTGAGATCTTGTAGAAACTTTATTCTCAAGGATCGAGCACTCGATATACTACAAACGCACAGACTTAAGATTCCTGGGTTTGGATGATGGTAAGTACTAGAAGATCGAGAAGGTCTACAAACCAGATCCTTATTGGCCAAAAGGGAACTATTAACAAGATCTCGCAGATCTGGTCCCCGACTATCTTCAGAACCAAACGAAATCAGGATTATTGGAGGGAACGCATAAGCGAAGATTCCTGACCAGGACTGAGACAGGGCGTCCACAGCCCACGCCCGAGACAATTGGTCCGCAAGAAAACTCAGACAGCCTGGGACATGAGTGGACACTAGGAAAATTTGATTCATGCGACACCACATGAGGAGGTTCCACACTTCCAAGTACAGGAGAGACGACTTTGTGCCCCCCTGCCTGTTGATATGAGACTACTGTCGAATTGTCCGATCGAATCGAGAACTAGAGACCCTTAACCTGACTGTCCGAAAAGGGAGACATGAAAAACAAAATCTTGGCAATCAGACATGTCGCAAAAAGATTGGATCTAGTGACATCCCAAGAAAAACTCGATCCTCCTTCTAAAAATGAAAGAAAACCCAATGGCAATGACTGAACGAATCGAGATTTAGATGCTTATCAGACAATCCAACCAATGAACAGAAGCCTGGATTTACTTTCCAAAGAGCCTCTTCTTAGACTCCTTGACAAGCATAGAAGACAACAACGCCTCTAAAGCTAATAGCTTCTGATTAGAACGAACAGAAGACCATTTGGGAGGAGACTGCAGAGAAGTGTTCTAGATCCAAGAATATCTGGCCCTTTTGATAAGGGCCACCCTTAAAGATGTGGCAAACTTACTATATGCTAAAGAGGACTGCTCATAGAAAACACATAGATTACATATGCCATGATGCTCCAACCAAAATCCTGGGCTATATCCTTATTGCTTACCCTCACTAAAGAGGTAACTCATGTTTATTATGGATATTTTAATAATACCACTTACTCTGAATGGAGAAACGTCTCATATCAGAATAGCCTAACTTATCAAAATGCTAAAGACTCTGCAAAAATTATAGATAATTTTATTTATAGAGATATAACCAGATATCGTGGCAAATCAAAAAACCCATAGTAAGCCTATGGGAGTGCTTAGAGTCAAGATATAGCCAAATCCTGTACCTGAGATCTGCAATAATCCTGACTGGAATTCGAAAACCTCAAATCGTGACAGAATCTAGCAAGATAGAATGAAGAAAAGAAATTACGGTTTCCCAAACCACCACTCAAAAAGATGAATTAAGGGAAACTTACTTGTGATGACATCATCACAATTCTACGAATAGAACGCATGACAAGGTCCTGCTAAGAGAACTATGGCAAAGATTTGACTATCTAATTTAAAAATCGTATAATGGAGCAGATTTAATAAAAAATTGTTATTGAATACATCAACGGTTGCCTAGCCGCTCGGGCTTGACAGATCAGCTTGTCAGCTTGTCAAATAATACTTGATCTACGCAAGTATTTCTTACAAATAGTGTTAATGTATGGAATCCTTTACCAACAGAAGCAATTAACGCTCCAACATAAAACACATTAAAAAACAACCTAGACTCATTCTTCAAGTCACAGGGTTTTATATATATAGACCTAAGGTCGACTAACTCCCAAGATTGCACCCACTTCTTCTACACTGAAGTATTAGACTGGAAACACGGAAAATCATCAGCCTGAACGTGACACAGGATCCTATAATGATTACAAAACTGTGTCCCATATTTAAATCCACGACATAGGAAAACAAGCTAGCTTCAAGACTTGGCTTAGGTATACTGAACAATTTGATATCCTAAACCATTCGATATTTATGCCAAGAGGCAGAAAACTTAAGATTTTTTATATATTTATTGATTCTTATATTTATAGACTTAGAATCAATAATTTCATCTTTGTAATAACAAATGACATTGTGTTAGAAATCCCAATAAAAGGAAAGATTGAACACTGATACTTGATATTAACGGTCTGGATACTGAATTTTGCAGACGACATATTACAACTGTAATATCTCTGGACCTGCAAAATATTTTGAAAACATTTTGACCGAAAATTGTTGATGGTTGCTTAAATCCAAAGATTCTCAGCCGTTCTTCCACCCCTCCGCTGCCAGCCCCCAGACAACAACTTCAACGAGCAAAAACCCAAGACCCACCGAACAGTCCGGGAACAATCCGACCGAAAGTTGCCAGTGGCTTCACTGGTATCCAGTCACCTCGGCCCAAATACACCCCGGCCCACCCTCAACTCGGCCTAGTTCCAACTCAGCCCAGGTCAACTTGACCTATGTTTATGCCTATCATGTGCGACTATACCCGTGGGTCGAGCTGACCCTACAGTACCACCCATAGCCACATACGAATGCACATATGTATATGCCCATAGGTGCACTAATAGGCCGAACCGACACTGCGCATTTAAATGTACATATGAACATAGCTATAGCAATATTATTGGGCTAACCAGCACGCTTAAATAGGATAAAGATTATCGAGTGTAGCAGGCCTACCTAGACTTCTATGGTAGCTACTACACACGATAATCTGTATACCATGACACACACGGAAATCTCGGTAATATCTTAAGATAGCCATCGTCTTAAAAAGATAGTGCTTTTAGGATAAAGATTGTCTATGTCTATGTATAATAGTTGCGCGTTAGTGAAAATAATACACTAATAATTCCGACTGTCTTTTAATAAAGAGACGTAAACGCCAGTAAATATTATTAGTTACACCAACAGACGACTAATGCTAGTATAATACGACTGGTATAAGAGGGATCTCATATATCCATATCATCAATTTTTGAAGAAAAGTTCCGAAATCAAGGATATAGAAATATGAGATTCCCAATTATTCCATGCTTCCAGCCAGGTGAAAAGATTTCATCTTGAGAACGGCTCTCCAAGTGTGATACCAGCCATCAAAAAGAAGAAGAAAGAGGCCAGGTGAATGCATTCCTAGGCCTATTTGACTTTTATTAAATCGGGCCGACATAACTTTTTATCCTAGGCCGAGCTGACTAATTTAAGTAGGCCGGGTTGGCAATTGGGCCGACTCGACTGGAATTCGCTTCACCAACAACCTTCAGCCAAAACGCCCCCAAAAGACCCAGCAAATCCCGAGTCCCCGCCTACCGAAAACCACCGTACTGAGGCCTGCAGCAACCCAGTCAAAATAGAGCAAAAATTTACGCTAGAAAAGGGAAAACAACCAAAATTCTGGGGAAAAAATAAATGAAAAAGCGAATCCACCGAAACTATGTCAGCGCAGAAGAAGAATGCATGCTTATATTCCTTCTTCCTGCCCCCCCTTATCCGCTTGATTATCTTTTCTAAGCGACTATTGTTCTTGTAGACATTAATCTTGTAGTCATACTGATATCTATGAAACCTTTACTGAATCTAATTCTTTTCAGCGACTGACAAAATTAGACTACGATTTACGCAAGAATCAGGGTTTTTCCCTCTACAAAGTCACTCCCTTTGGTTAAAATAAATATGTCAACCTGCCGACATAAAAAGGTAAAGGGAGTGCGAAGAAAGGCTGAATGGCCCGAAGACAACTGGCCATCTAAAGTTGGATTTAAGTAAAAATCGTATCTCGAGATAATGCGTAGAATACAGACTGACTTATCGGCTGATGATATGCGCATATAAAATAATCTGCAACAGAAAAACCCATACGGCAACCAGTCAGAAAAGTCTTTAATTACGTTGAAAATTGTCACTGATAAACGAATAAATGTCTGAATAGACTACAATTCCAAGAGAGACTACAACACTGGCAACGACTCGGTATGAATATTTTCAGCCATTAAACATTTCCAATATTAAACAAATACGGAAATAAGACTAAATCTTAGGCAAGAAGATGACAAGATACTAGGAAAGCGAACATGTAAACCAGACTTGAAGAACAAAACTGGAACCCCAGGAAGTTCTCTATCACCTGAAATCCAAAACAGGAAGACAGACCCGGAAGATAATCCTAGAACACCAGAAAGATGTACGAAATACGGATGCGGAAAAATAGGAAACGGAAATGTGTAAACCGGAAGTAGACTACCGGAAACTGATCAAGATCCTATAACCCAGATGTACAGAATTACTGGAAGAGGAAGCGGATATAGATGAATGATGCAATGCCAGGTCCAACAGACCCAGATAAGCATTCTTACTACCGGAAGTAGCAACACTACTACCAGAAGAGGAAGCTGAAAAACCGGAAACGGAAATAGATGAATGATGCATTGCCAGGTCCAACAGACCCGGATATGCATTCTTCCTACCGGAAACAGCAACACTACTGCCGGAAATGGAAAAACCGGAAGTGGATGGAAAAGTCAGAAAATCATGAGACACCGGATGTTCAGCCAAGCCAGACAATCACAGTGCTCATATCCGGATGCCCGGTAAAACCAGAAGACAAACCGGAATGCAAACCCGCTTGCCCGGACAAGCCATGAGCAGAGACGGGAGCAGAGGAGATGGAAGATCTCTTTTCTGGCAATAAGAATTACGGGAAAGATGAACTTATGCATGAGATGAAGGATCGGAAGCTTCCGCCACCGATGCCATCGCATGAGGGTTATGCAGACCCTCAAGACTTATATGGTCTATTGTCTGGCTCCTACCTGAGGATGAATAACCAGACTTATTCTTTACATCACCAGACTTTTACTTCAGAGATTTCATCTCTTGCCTGGAAGTGCGTGAAATCTGACTGAAGACTGGAATCACAGTGATTCCTGAATAAAATGTTTGAAAGCACTATAAAGGATCTACGTAATAAGAGTGGTACTTGGCTATTTTATAACATGGTAATTTAAAATATGGTAATATGAAATATGAGGGTAAACTTCAAATGCCTGTGATGTAACCATACATGAGTGACTTCACCAAGCAGGTTAGGAAATTAAGTCATAACCCCACCCCTTATTAAATTAAAATTAATGTAGATTTGAATGTTTCAGAGAGAACAGAGATCATTTCATTTTACAAAGATTTAATGACAGGCCTACCCTAGGCTGAACTCTCTCATGTATTATGGGGCAACCAAACTCCATGGTATTTAGCTAAAACTTATATTTTCCTTAGGCCAATCACAAACATAATTTTGGGAGGATAGACTTCATAATAGGCATATCTTAGCGTGAGGAAGTCCTTCAAGTGTAAGCTGACACAGCGTAAAGCTATAAAAACTTTCTGATAATATTTGTGCAGTTGTTCTGCTTGCAGAATAATTGAAAAGTGAATCCGTTTCCTATTTGGGCTCCAGTGCGCATGCGCAAGCGCACTTAGTGACAGGCGTCACTATGGAGTGAGTACAGACTGGTTCCAGTCTATATCAGTTAATATACTGGAGATGGACCTAACCAGTAGCCTGGTTGAGGGACCATATTTATAGGAATAGGCATGGGGAGGAGTGTATGCAAGCATAAAAATCTTATTCTGGTAGCTAAATGCAGATAATTGATTTAGCAAGTAGTGATTGAACGGTAATGGATGTTTTTGTGGTGTAATAACAACTCCATGGTATTTAGCTAAAACTTTACACGCTGTCTGGCAAGTCAGGGCTGCCAAACTCTATGGCAATGCACAAAATAGTATACTAAATGCCTAAAACGCCAATAAATGAAACAAGAAGATCAGTACTGATCACCTGTCCCCTGACGGGTGTAGTTGGCAAGACAAATTTTTGAGATTTCTGCCTTTACAAAATTGCGTGTGTGTATATGCATGTGAATCTATGGTGGCTACAACACTACAACATATGTAAAGGTTAAGTGTTTGATAAATCACACACGCAGGCACATGTAGTTAAAGTTATCAAGTGGAAACCAAGTTTTTCTGACAAATTTGGTCATTATTTAAGGGGGACAACTCTATTGCGCCTAGACGCATGTCTCTGAAATGCAATCCCCACCGAGGACTAGCGACAAGGAATGAGTATGCCAAATCTGAAATAAATCCATGCAGACTATGTAAAGTTATTGAGCGGAAACCAAATTTTCCTTGAATTCTATGTCATTCAAGGGGGATAACTCCATCACATCTGGATGCGCGTCGCTGAAACGTAATTCCCACCGAAGCCTCGTCATAAGGAATCACTATACCAAATTTGAAACAAGAGGCCCAAGGGGCCTGTATCGCTCACCTGCATCATAGGCATTTCAACCAGAAAGGCCATCAACAATAAGTATAACTCTACAGAGTAGAGCAAAATTATAACAAGAAAACAGAAGCATGTTTCTTTATGTACCAACTACTTTTGAACAAAACTTAACGGCCCTTAGTCCCTTATCATATCTCCCAAATTTCGGCCCAATCCTTTCAGCGATTCTGGATCCGAAGTTGTTTTCATGGTCATCCAAGATGACCGCTAAAGCATTAGGCAATCAAGTTCCATTGAACAAACTGGATTCAGCTGTTTCCGCAAATAACCTGTCATGAGTTTTGAATGCAGATTTGGAAAAGATTTTTAAAGACATTTAAAAAATCCAGGATGGCCGCCAGGCAAATTACAGCCCAGCTTCATTTGAACAAACATGTATCTCTTTGCCATAAGTATGTTTTCTGCCAAATACACTTGAAATTTTCCATTGCTTTAGTACATGGGCGTTTCTAGTTGGAAAATAATCCATGATGGCCGCTAAAACATTTATCCAACAGTTTCGAAAATGGCAAATCTGAAATCAGGATGCCCAAACACATATATAAAACCAATTTCGGCTTCAAGATTCGTCAAAATAAGCAAATTCAATATGGCCACCAAACATGCTACATCTTGATTGGCCCACGGCAGCCATATTTTTTTATGGATCAACTTCCCGTGAACAAATTTTAATGGCTCTTAGGCCCTAATCAAATCTCCCAAATTTCAGCCTGATCCTTCCAGCGGTTCTGGAGAAGTCGTTTTCGAAAGAAATAGGCCATCCAAGATGGCCACCGAACTATTTGGCCAATCAAGTTCTCTTGAACAAACTTGTTTCAGCTGTTGCCCTAGATCATATTTAATGAGTTTTCTAAAAATCGGCAAACATCCAAGATGGCCGCCGCCCAAATTGTCCGACCGACTTCATTTGAACAAACTTGAATATCTATGCCCTAAGGATTGTTCCTGCCAAATATAATTGAAATCGGCCCAGTGGTTCTTGTGAAGAAGTTGTTTAAAGAATTCTCTATTGCTTTACTATGGGAGCCTATAGCGAGAAAACAAACCAAGATGGTAGCCAAACCGTTTATCCGACAGTCTCGAAAGTTGCATATTTGAACTCGCCACGCTGATAAGCATATATAGAGCAATTTTCGCCATTAAAATACATCAAATACAACAAAAAACAATATGACCAACAAATGCTAAATTTTGATTGGTTGATGCCGACCATGTTTTTTAACGTACAACATTTCTTTGAACAAATTTGAATGGCCCTTGGTCCCTAAGCATATTTAATACATTTCAGCTCTATCCCTTCCGCGGCTCGGGAGAAGTCGTTTTCGGGAAAACCACGTCATCCAAGATGGCCGCCAAGCAAATAGGCCAATAAGGTTGGCTTGAACAAACTTGGGTCTAACGTTGCCATAGATGATGTGTTATGAGTATTGAATCTATTCCTCTTGCAGCTTCGGAGATTTTTTAGTCTTTCTAAAAATCAGCCATTTTGGCCAGCGGCCATCTTGGATTTTGACCGATCCGCCTCGTTTGAACAAACTTACATCTCTATGCCCTATGAATGCGTCCTCCATAATATAATTGAAATTGGCCCAGTGGTTCTTGAGAATATATAAGTCATTTAAAGAATTCCCCATTGCTTTACTATGGGAGCCTATGGCGGGAAAACAAACCAAGATGGCAGCCAAACCGTTTGTCTCGAAAGTGGAATATTTGAACTCGCCACACTGATAAGCATATATAAAGCAATTTTCGCCATCAAAATACATTAAATACAAAAAAGGCAATATGACCAACAAACGCCAAATTTTGATTGGTTGATGGCGGCCATGTTTTTAACGTACGAACTTCCCTTGAACAAACTTGAATGGACCTTGGTCCCTAAGCATATTTACCAAATTTCAGGTCTATCCCTTCAGCGGTTCGGGAGAAGTTGTTTTAGTGAAAACCAGGTCATCCAAGATGGCCGCCAGGCAAATCGGCCAATCAGGTTGCCTTGAACAAAGTTGGGCCTACCGTTGCCATAGATGATGTGTTATGAGTTTTGAATCAATTCCTCCAGCGGTTTCGGAGATTTTTTAGTGTTTCTAAAAATCAGCCATTTTGGCCGGCGGCCATCTTGGATTTTGGCCAATCAGTTTCGTTTGAACAAACTTGAATCTCTATCGAAAAATAGGCCAATCAGGTTGCCGTGAACAGACTTGGGTCTACCGTTGCAATAGATGATGTGTTATGAGTTTTGAATCAATTCCTCCAGCGGTTTTGGCCGGCGGCCAACTTGGATTTTGGCTGATCGGCTTCATTTGAACAAACTTGAATCTCTATGCCCTAGGGATGCATCTTGCCAAATATAATTGAAATCGGCCCAGTGGTTCTTGAGAAGAAGTCGTTTAAAGAATTGAAGGAAATGTCAATTTCCCTTTCTCCGAGATCTAACAATACTCACCATTCTGTTACTTCTGATCTACAGCTGGCCCTGACAGCTGGCTCTAGGACTATAGACTTAGAAAGCTTTACCGACTCCTTGGAACCGGGTACTCGTCTCCCAACTGCCGAGTACCCGTCTACCATAGAGCTCATATTGTTTGCATAGCCACCAAACAAGAGAAATCCATGGCTTGCCTCCGTGGGGCTGGGAGGCTGGGTCCGTAACAGAATGGTGAGTATTGTTAGATCTCGGAGAAAGGGAAAGTGACATTTCCTTCATTCTCCTTCGATCAATACTCACCATTCTGTTACTTCTGATATACACCAGATTTGGTCAGTAACCTGGTGGGAAGGGGCAAGTCATAAATGCTACTTTTGCCCCTTGGAGAAAGAATTAGACTTAAACTTGACTAACGGAGACCTAAAAAGGACCATCAAGTTAACGGAACCGAATCACATTCGCATCACTGCCCCCACCCCTTTTTCTCCTAAGAAAAGGGAGATAACTCACGAACATGCATCTCGCCTGAAAACACAAATACGCCAAGAGGGTTAACTGCTCTTTGCATATATTAGCCTGGGAATGAGCATGAATATATAAGATGAATGATCATGATATATAGACATAATACAAAACTATCCTTTCGCTCGACCATGTCTGCTTCTTAATTCTCTCTTACAAATGCCAAAAAAGGAAGAAGAGCAGCATGGTCATATAGCTATCGTCTCAAAACAGCTAAAACGAGTGGAATGGCGAAGTCTGACACATCCCTCATATAGTAATCCGTGAAAGAGGACTCACAGTGCCCTTGTGCGACAGCCATGATGTCCTTAAACGGAACACCATTGTAAAGGGCGGAAGAGGCGGCTATTCCTCTAACATCGTGCCCTTGCGCCTTGCACTTGGTGCCCAGCCGTAATCTCACGGGTAGTCTGAATGCATTCGACTACCCAACGAGAGATAGAATCCATGGATGCGGCGCCATATGGCAGATCCTCAGATGTCTATCATTCGACCGTAACGAGTCTGTCTGTTTTGTACTTAGTCAACGCACGGACTGGGCACCAGACACTGGCATCACGATCCAACCTACTTAGTTTCGGTATAACGATCGAATCTTTGACATAAACTCTGCTCTTGGCAGTAGACGCAGACCCTCTCTGGAGACAATAAATCGGTCCCTCTCTGCTGAAAGTGCATGGATCAAACTGCGCCTTCTAGCTGAGGAAGCTGCCAATAGAAAGACGGCCTTTAGAGTCAAATGCTTTAGACTAGCCAAACGCAACGGTTCGAAAGGGTGCTTGGCCAGTACATTAAGCACTAAAGATAGACTCCAGGCTGGAATGACTACCGCTTGTCTCGGTCGGAGATTGCTCATTCCCTTCACCATCACACTCAACTGGGCCACCTCTGGACTATCCCTGTTGGCTAGACAAGGGATAACTGATGCCAAAGCTGACTTGTATCCAGCAATTGTGACGGGAGCTAGTCCTGAAAAGAACAGCTCAAAGAGAAAGTCTGCTATTTGCCGAATAGTGGATTGAAAGGTATCAATACCCTTTTCTTCACACCAGTCTGCAAATCCGTTAACCTTGTTGTTATATGACTTGAAGGTTGACCTCCTTCTCGCAGCCGCGATGAAATCAGCAGCTTGTCGAGAAAAGCCTTCCGACGTGGAATGTTGTTTGATAACATCCACGCAGTCAATTTGAACATTTCGGGACGCTCGTGTAGGAAGCGTCCCTTGGCCTGCGAGATTATGTTCGAAATCTCGGGCAACTGCACTGGGTTTTCCACCAGCAGATCTAGCAGATCCGTGAACCACGCCCTGCTGGCCCAATACGGCGCTATTAGCAGGACCAGACACGGTTCCTCCCTGATCTTCACCAATACCTGCGGCAGAATGGTGGGTGGGTACGCGTAAGCATGCATCCCTCTCCAGCTTATCGCCAGAGCATCTGTATCGACGGCATTTGGATCTGGAATCGGCGAGACATAAGTCATGATTTGAGCATTTTCCCTTGTGGCGAACAAGTCCACGTTGGGTTTGCCCCAATGATCGAAGATCCTTTGTAGAACTGGAGTATTGAGGGACCATTCTGTTGGCAGAATTCTCTGTCTGCGAAACAAAGCATCCGCCAGAATGTTCAATCGCCCAGGAATGTGAGCTGCTTTCAAAATAACTGAGTAATTCCTGCACCATTGAATCAAGTGCCACACTTTGATACAGTGTGGGTGACCTGGTCCCGCCTTGGCGATTTATGTATGATACTACCGTCGAATTGTCCGACCGTATCAATATCACCTTGCCCCTGATCATCGGAAGAAAGTCTTCCAACGCCAGTTCCACTGCCATCATTTCCAACAGATTGATATGCAGCTGGCTCTCCTGGAGAGTCCATGTGCCCGAGACCTGGTGTTCTCCCAGGCAGGCCCCCCACCCCTCCAGCGATGCATCCGTGTACACGGACAGCTGGGGGGTGGGGTAGGTGCAGCAAAACCCCATCTAGGAGATTCTGCCGCTTTTTCCACCATACAAGATGCGACATTATCAACTCCAAACTGGCACCCGTTTTGACAGGGGTTCTGTTCTCTGTTTCCACAGAGACATCAGATACAGCTGGATAGGTCTTCGTATTAGAGCAGCGTACGGGATCACCTGCTCCATGGAGACCATCATGCCCAGCATCTGAAGAAACCGCCTCGCCTGAATGTGGTTTCCCACTCGAAAACGCTTGAGGATGGCTAACAGAGACACCACTCTGGGCTCTGACGGGTAAACCCTGCCCTCCTCGAGATCGAATCGCATCCTTAAATAAACGAAATGTTGAGTGGTGTGTCAACTCAGATTTCTCCTTGTTGACTATCTAGCCTAGATCTGAAAGCAACTTCAGATTCCGAGCAGTATCCACCTCTAACCTGGCTGATGATCAGCCAATCGTCTATGTAGGTGTGAAGCGCAAATCTCAGAAACCTGTGACAACTCCTGTTCATTGGAATGTGGAAATATGCATCTTTCAGATCGATCGACACACACCACATTCCTTTCCTCAATCCCGCCATTACCGACCTCAGCGTTTCCATCTGGAACCGAGGCGTATGGATAAACCAATTTAATGGCCTGAGATTGAGTACGGGTCTCCATCCCCCTGTGCTCTTGGGGACAAGGAACATATTGGAATAGAAGCCTGGAGTGTTCTGGTTCGTTGGATTTATTGCTCCCTTCAGAAGCAAACCTGACACTTCGTTTTGAACGGCTTCTAACTTGTCTGGTTCCCATGGTACGGGTGTCCAGACAGGTGCCAACGACAGATTCTGCGGCGGAAAGTCCCACCACTCCGGCATGTACCCCTGGGATAACCATCCCAGGACCAGACTGTCTGACGTCACACCTCGCCAGACCTCGACGAAACGCATGAGCCTTCCACCCACCATAGATGCCTCGACGTCTAACGGGGTTGTCCGGCTCGCGGTCCGCTCACCCCCTTTCTCAACGAGAGAGAGAGAGAGAGAACCATTTCCGTCTTGGCTTGGCAGGTCTAACTGGCACCGCTGTTCCTGTCGCACAGGTGCGGTCCCGGCGGATATCAAGGGAGCTCTCGTACCCTCAGGTACAATCCGCTCCCTTCTTCCCGCCCTTTGAGGACTTACCCGTACCGCCTCCACAACCTTCCTGGCTTTCTTAGCCGGCGGCGGCTGAGAAAATCCAGACGAAGCAGAAGTCGCAGTAGGCTTAGCTTTCGCCTTGCCTTTCTGCTTCTTCGAAGGTTGGACAGCTAACGGTTTCCCTACAGCCCCTAGTGCGTGCGCTTGCCTCACTAGCTCCAGCTGTAGGTTTACCGCCAACCGATTCTGCGCAATGCTGGCAGTGTCCTCTAGGATGGCCCGCGCCTGGCCACCGAAGATGCTAGGCCCTGTCAGGCGTGTCCCAAGAAGACGCTCCCTGACTGCCGTAGCCGGACGCATATGGTCAAGAACCATTTGCCTCCTGGACTTTGTCACACATGCTTGCACCCTTGCCAGTGCATCCATAGACAGCACCAAGCCGTCATTGACGCACGAAAGCGCCACAGGTGGCACAGGGTGGCCTGCCCCCGCTTCAGCCCACACCGACTGAAGAAGGCGATACGAATGGTTGACAGCACTCATAGCTGCCCTTACACCCTCATCGCATAGGGACAGGACTTCATCCTGGTGTGCCTGGGACTTGTCCACAAGTGCCGGACCGGGGCCACCCGCTCCAGCACTCTGAACACCCAGTACCCAGCGGTCATTCTCGGTGACCGACGGGACAACACCATACCTGTCGTATTCCCCCTGTGGAATACGACCCCTCGCCCGCACCTCCATGGAGGCCGCAAGAAGCTGGCCCTTGTTCATGCGTTGTTTGCTATAACTAGTATCAAGCAACACCATAAACCATGGATCCAGTCCAACAGCCTGGATCAGGGCTGCGGGCAAGATCCCTGTCCTAATCGATGCACCGATGGACATCCTCCTCGGCCGTGGTCGAAACCACAGACGGGTCCACCCTGGCTAGCCAAGCCAGAGCCTCAGACCAATCCGTCCCCGAGGAGGACACTCCCGTGAACACGTCACCCGTTGATATCCTGGCGGACGGCTCCCATGCCTGACGGACTGGCCACCGCTACTGGACCACCCGGAGGTGGCCGCAGAGAGACAGAACCTATCAGGCCGGAGCCCGACGGGACTGCCAGGGGGCTGTACGAAACGGCTCCCTCGGTGTCCAGTCCAGAACCATGTCCAAGGACAGGGTCCGAATCAAACATGGGGAGAGACTGCCCTACAACTTTTGGCAGCAGGGACGACACCAGCATGGGCAGAACGCTATGCAAGACACCTTGCCTAGCCGGACCAAACCACGCCGGCGTTGCCATCTCCGCCACCTCCGGTTGCAGACGTGGAACGCCCCCACGGGCCGAAACGGACGCTCCACAATTTACTTTCGGACCGCCTGACCCCGCGTCAGAACCTGCCAAGTCCTTCTGGCAAGGAACTTAAGCATCATATTGACCGACCACACAGCGCAAACGTTACACCTACTGTCAAGACTACACTTAGTACAGTGGAAACAGACATGGTCCTTGCATAGAACCCGTACGATATGTGGCACTCGACACATGATGGCGGGGCTGGCTTGGCCTATAAACCAAAGCTACAATAAGCCAGCGGAACGAAACAAAAATGGAAGGCAGACAATTAATTTTCAAATATATTGACCATAAATTAACTTGTCACCCTCCCGCACCCCACAACGTTACAGCAAAGATCATGATTGTGACGACAAGAATGAAGCGGGCAATAATACACCCATACACTGATCGTCAAGGATGTATAACGGAACCAGGAATCATATCGCATAGCATTCGGGGTATATTTACTAATAAATATAAATTATACTCCTAATGAAGGCCAAAATGATATGTGAAGAAACCACAAAATGTAAACAAACTGCTGTAGCACACGGTAAAACTGCAGACCACACATCTAAATCAAGAATTTTGAAACTACTGATCATTGCAAACAGATCGTGATAACACGCAAAACTTGAAAATTCCAAAGTTTTTCTGGTACCAATTAAAGTACGCAGCACCCAGAATCAGATGCGTGAATTAATGAAACATTTTCTTCACATAAACATCCGAGAAACACGGGTGTGATGACACCCGCTCGGATCTTACAGAGAACGACGTCAGCCGATCATTGTGTTAAAACACCGATAAGCCAACACCTAATTTCATATCTGCCGATCGCCTGTTGGGGATTTAAAGGAAGGCGATCATCTGGCATATTTCGTTGTTAACACACGTCCCAGATTCTTTGGGGTTAGAAATTGGAACATGCGACACATACAAAATTTTAGAGACCTAAGTCTTTTAACTATGGAATAACATGGAAATATACGACCTGATATCCTCGGAAGCATCCATATTAATCCAAAATATCCTTTTGAAAACGCACAAGCTATCACAATTAATCACAGTAAAAAGACTTAGGCTTAACCAATCTTAAGACTTTCCAACTGCAAAAAGCATGTATTCTCTTGTCGCTATGCAAACAAGAATGAGCTCTATGGTAGACGGGTACTTGGCAGTTGGGAGCCGAGTACCCGGTTCCAAGGAGTCGGTAAAGCTTTCTAAGTCTATAGTCCTAGAGCCAGCTGTCAGAGCCAGCTGTATATCAGTAGTAACAGAATGGTGAGTATTGATCGAAGGAGAAAGAACCCATCAGGCCGGAGCCCGATGGGACTGCCAGGGAGCCGTACGAGATGTCTCCCTCGGTGCCCAGTCCAGAACCCAGTCCAGAACCCTGTCCAGGACAGGGTCCGTACCAAGTACAGGAAGAGACTGCCCTACAACTTTTGGAAGCAGGGACGACACCAGCGTAGGCAGGACGCTATGCAGGAAGCCTTGCATAGCAGGTCCAAACCATGCCGGCGGTGCCATTTCCGCAACCTCTGGTTGCAGACGTGGAGCGGACCCAGGGGCCGAAACGGACGCGCCACGATTTACTTTCGGACTGCCTAACCCCGCGTCAGACCATGTCAAGTCCTTCTGGCCAAGGAACTTGACCATCATATCGGACAACCGCACTGCACAAATGTTACACCTATATCAAGATTACAATTTGTACATCTAAAGCAGACATGGTCCTTAAACAGAACCCTCACGTAATTATGGCACTCGTCACATGATGGCGGGGCTGGCTTGGCCTATAAATAAGCACAAACCTACAATAAGCAAGCGGAACGAAACAGGAATGGAAGGCAGACAAATAATTATCAAATAATTTGATCATAAATTAAATGTTAACCCTCCAGCACCCCACCCCGCAACATTACAGCAAAGATCGCATTGATTATGATGACAAGAATGAAGCGGGCAATATACACCCATATACTGATCCTGAAGGATGTATAAACGGAACCAGGAAGCATATCGCATAGCATTCAGGGTATATTTACTAATCAATATAAATTATACTCCTAATGAAGGCCAAAACGATATGTGAAGAAACAACAAAATGAAACAAACTGCTGTAGAACACGGTAAAACTGCAGACCACACATCTAAATCAAGAATTTTGAAACCACTGATCATTGCAAACAGATCGTGATAACACGCACAACTTGAAAATTCCAAAGTTTTTCTGGTACCAATACAGTACACAGCACCCAGAATCAGATGCGTGAATTAATGAAACATTTTCTTCACAGAAAAATCTGAGTCAACTCGGGTGTGACGTCACCCGCTCGGACAATACGGAAAACGATGTCAGCCGATTTTCGTGTTATAACACTGTATAGCCAACACCTTATTTCATATCTGCCGATCGCCTGTTGGGGTTAAAGGAAGGTGACCAATCTGGCATATTTCGTTGTTAACACACGTCCCAGATTCGGGGTCAGAAATTGGAACATGCGACACAGACGAAATTTTGAAGACCTAATTCTTTTAACTATGGAATAACATGGAAATATATGACCTGGTTATCATCGGCTCCTTCCATGGCAATCCAAATAATCCTTAGAAAGCGCACAAAGTTATCACAATCACAGAAAAAGACTTAGGAAAACTTACTAAGTCTATAGTCCTAGGGCCCAGCTATCCAGGATAGCTTGTACCAGAAGTAATAGAATGCAGGAAATGTCAATTTCCCTTTCTCCGAGATCTAACAATACTCACCATTCTGTTACTTCTGATATACAGCTGGCCTTGACAGCGGCTCTAGGATTATAGACTTAGAAAGCTTTACCGACTCCTGGGAACCGGGTACTCGGCTCCCCACTGCCGAGTACCCGTTTACCATAGAGCTCATATTGTTTGCATAGCCACCAAACAAGAGAAAACTATGGCTTGCCTCCGTGGGGCTGGGAGGCTGGGTCCGTAACAGAATGGTGAGTATTGTTAGATCTCGGAGAAAGGGAAATTGACATTTCCTGCATTCTCCTTCGATCAATACTCACCATTCTGTTACTTCTGATATACACCAGATTTGATCAGTAACCTGGTGGGAAGGGGCAAGCCATACATGCTAATTTTGCCCCTTGGAGAAAGATTTTAGACTTCAAACTTGACTAACGGAGACCTAAAAGGACCGTCAAGTTCACGGAACCGAATCACATTCGCGTCACAGCCTCCCCCCCTTTTTCCTCCTAAGAAAAGGGAGAGAACTAACGAACATGTATCTCGCCTGAAACACCAATATGCCAAGAGGGTTAACTACTCCCTGCATATCGCTTGTATTAGCCTGGGAATGAGCATGAATATATAAGATGAATGAACATGATACATATACATAATACAAAAAACTCTCACTTGTTGAATTACCTTATGATAACAGGACTTCAGACGTACCGCCTCCAACCATTCACCGGTTCGGCCATCAGTGACACAATCTGGTTGACATCCTCTCGCTTGACCATGCCTGCTTTAGGTTCTTTTCTTACCAAAGTGAAAAAAGGGGAAAAGCAGTGTGGTCACTAACTATCGTTTCAAAACAGCTAAAGCGAGTGGATTGGCTGAGTCTGACACATCCCTCATATAGTAATCCGTAAATGAGGACTCAGTGCCATTGTGCAACGGCCATGATGTCCTCTAACGGAACACCATTGTAAAGGGCGGTCGAGGCGGCTATTCTTCTAACATCGTGTGCCCTTACGCCCTGCACCTGGTGCCCAGTCGCCATCTCATGAGTAGTCTGAATGCATTCGACCACCCAACGAGAGATAGTATCCATGGATGCAGCGCCATAAGGCTTTTTATGGCAGATCCACAGATGTCTATCGTTCGACCGTAACGAGTCAGTCCGTTTCTTGTACTTAGTCAAAGCACGGACCGGGCACCAGACACTGGCATCACGATCAAACCTGGTTAACTTCGGTATAATGATCGGTTTGCCGGGATATCTCAAAGATTGGTTCTTTGACATAAATTCTGCTCTTGGCAGAAGACGCAGACCTTCTCCAGAAACAATAAATCGGTTCCTCTCTGCCGAAAGCGCATGGATCTCACTGCGCCTTCTAGCTGAGGAAGCTGCCAATAGAAAGACCGCCTTTAGAGTCAAATGCTTTAGACTAGCCGAACGCAACGGTTCGAATGGGTGCTTGGCCAGTACATTAAGCACTAAAGATAGACTCCAGGCTGGAATGACTACCGGTTGTCTCGGGCGGAGATTGCTCATTCTCTTCAACATCACGTTTAACTGGGCCACCTCTGGACTATCCCTGTTGGCTAGACAAGGGATAACTGATGCCAAAGCTGACTTGTATCCAGCAATTGTGACGGGAGCTAGTCCTGAAAAGAACAGCTCACAGAGAAAGTCTGCTATTTGCTGAATAGTGGATTGAAAGGTATCAATACCCTTTTCTTCACACCAGTCTGCAAATCTGTTAACCTTGTTGTTATATGACTTGAAGGTTGACCTCCTTCTCGCAGCCGCGATGAAATCAGCAGCCTGTCGAGAAAAGCCTTCCGATGTGGAACGTTGTTTGACAACATCCACGCAGTCAATTTGAACATTTCGGGACGCTCGTGTAGGAAGCGTCCCTTGGCCTGGGAGATTATGTTCGGAATCTCGGGCAACTGCACAGGATTTTCCACCAGCAGATCCAGAAGATCCGTGAACCACGCCCTGATCGGCCAATACGGCGCTATTAGCAGGACCAGACACGGCTCCTCCCTGACCTTCACCAATACCTTCGGAAGAAGAATGGTGGGTGGATACGCGTAAGCGTGCATCCCTCTCCATCTTATCGCCAGAGCGTCTGTATCGACGGCATTTGGATCTGGAATCGGCGAGACATATGTCATGATTTGAGCATTTTCCTTTGTGGCGAACAAGTCCACGTTGGGTTTGCCCCAATGCTCGAAGATCCGTCGCAGAACTGGAGGGTTGAGGGACCATTCTGTTGGCAGGATTCTCTGTCTGCGAGACAAAGCATCCGCCAGAATGTTCAATAGGCCAGGAATATGAGCTGCTTTCAAAACAACCGACTAATTCCTGCACCATTGAATCAAGTGCCACACCCTGATGCACAGGGTGGGCGACCTGGTCCCTCCTTGGCGATTTATATATGATACTACTGTCGAATTGTCCGACCGTATCAATATCACCTTGCCCCTGATCATGGGAAGGAACTCTTCCAACGCCAGTTCCACTGCCATCATTTCCAACAGATTGATATGCAGCTGACTCTCCGGGAGAGTCCATGTGCCCGAGACCTGGTGTTCTCCCAGGCAGGCACCCCACCCTTCCAGCGATGCATCCGTGTAAACGGACAGCTGGGGGTGGAGTAGGTGCAGCGAAACCCCTATTAGGAGATTCTGACGCTGTTTCCACCATAGAAGATGCGATATTATCGGCTCCAAAACTGGCATCAGTTTTGACAGGGGTTCTGTTCTCTGTTTCCACAGAGACATCAGATACAACTGGATAGGTCTTCGCATTAGAGCAGCGTACGGGATAACCTGCTCCATGGAGACCATCATGCCCAGCATCTGAAGGAACCGCCTCGCCTGAATGTGGTTTCCCACTCGAAAACTCCCAAGGATGGCTAACAGAGACACCACTCTGGGCTCTGACGGGTAAACCCTGCCCTCCTCGAGGTCGAATCGCATCCCCAAATAAACGAAATGTTGAGTGGGCGTCAACTCGGATTTCTCCTCGTTGACTATCCAGCCTAGATCTGAAAGTAACCTCAGAGTCAGAGCAGTATCCACGTTCAACCTGGCTGCCGAGTCTGCCTTGAGCAGCCAGTCGTCTATGTAGGTGTGTAGCGCCACGTTCTCTTTTCTGAGAAACGCTGTCACCGCAAGGACCACTCTTGTGAAAACCCTCGGAGCTGTCGACAGGCCAAACGGGAGAACTGTAAACTCCCATACTTGATTCTGAAACGCCAATCTCAGAAACCTGTGCCTACTCCGATTCATCGGAATGTGGAAATATGCATCTTTCAGATCGATCGATACACACCATATTCCTTTCCTCAATCCCGCCATTACCGACCTCAGTGTTTCCATCTGGAACCGAGGCGTATGGATAAACCAATTTAATGGCCTGAGATTGAGTATGGGTCTCCATCCCCCCGTGCTCTTGGGGACAAGGAACATGTTTGAATAGAAGCCTGGAGTGTTCCGGTTTGCTGGTTTTATTGCTCCCTTCAGAAGCAAACCCGACACTTCCTTTTGAACGGCTTCTAACTTGTCTGGCTCCCTTGGTACGGGTGTCCAGACAGGTGCCAAAGACAGATTTTGTGGCGGAAAGTCCCACCACTCCGGCATGTAACCCTGGGATAACCATCCCAGGACCAGACTGTCTGATGTCACACCTCGCCAAGCCTCGACGAAACGCATGAGCCTTCCACCCACCATAGACGCCTCGACGTCTAACGGGGTTGTCCGGCTCGCAGTCCGCACACCCCCCCCCCTTTCTTAACGAGAGAGAGTGAGAACCATTTCGTTCTAGGCACGACGGGTATAACTGGCACCGCTGTTCCTGTCGCACATGCGCAGTCCAGGCGGATATGAAGGGAGCTTGCGTACCCTCAGGTACGCTTCGGCCCCTTCTGTCCGCCCTTTGAGGCCTTACCCGTACCCTTCCCCTTGCCACCTCTAGGGCGGTCCGGAGCAACATTGGGGAGGGTAGGCGCCTCTACAGCCTTCCTGGGTTTCTCCGAGAACCCAGCCGAAACAGACGTCGCAATAGGCCTGGCTTTCGCCTTGCCCTTATGCTTTTTCTGTTTCTTTGAAGGCTGTCCTGTTAGCGGCTTGCCCACAGCCCCTAGTGCGTGCGCTTGCCGCACTAGCTCTAGCTGTAGATTTACCGCTAACCGATTCTGCGCAATACTGGCGGTGTCCTCTAAGATGGCCCGCGCTTGGCCACCAAAGATGCTAGGCCCTGTCAGGGGCGTCCCAAGAAGACGTTCCTTGACTGCCGTAGCCGGACGCATATGGTCAATGAGCATTTGCCTCCTGGACTTCGTCACACGCGCTTGCACCCTTGCCAATGCGTCCATTGACAGCACCAAGCCGTCATTAACGCACGATAGCGCCACAGGTGGCACAGGGTGGCCTGCCCCCGCTTCAGCCCACACCGACTGAAGTAGACGATAGGAGTGATTGACAGCGCTCATCGCTGCCCTCACACCCTCATCGCATAGGGCCAGGACTTCTTCCTGGTGTACCTGGGCCGTATCCACTAGTGCCGGACCGGGACCACCCGACCCGGCACTCTGGACGCCCAGTACCCATCGGTCATCCTCCGTGACCGACAGGACTACACCATACCTGTCGTATTCACCCCGCGGAATACGACATCTTGCCCGCACCTCCCTGGAGGCCGCAGGGAGCTGACCCTTGGTCATTAGTTGTTTACTATAAATAGCATCCAACAAATCAATGAACCGTGGATCCAGTCCCACTGACTGGATCCGGGCCGCGGGCAAAATCCCCGTCCTAATCGACGCAACCGACGGACGGGGCGCATCTTCATCGGCCGTGGCCGAAACCACAGACGGGTCTACTCTGGCTAGCTACGCCAGAGCATCAGACCAATCTATCTCCGAAGAAGATACCCCCGCAAACACGTCACCCGTTGACGTGCTTACGGGTCTGCCAGCCATGGCCTCCCGGCAAGGAGCCACGGCTGACACGCCAGGCACTCCGCTACCACATGGTTCCGCCGCCACCCCATGAAACACTCCGGTCCATGGGGTAGGTCCGCACGGAAAACCGTACGGACCCGTAACCGTCGCGGAACCATAGCCGGCCACGGGCGCCAACGGCACCCCATGTCCGGCTGCCGGACCAGGCGAGATAGGTGAGTACCACGCCTGGCCCGGCACACCCGTTCCCTTGACGGCTGGTGACAAACCAAGCCGCGCGGAACCGGTGCACGGTAACGGATTGGCCTCAGCCGCAGGTGGAGCCGCTGACCTGGCTTGCGCCAAACCAGACAAATGGAGGCCGGTTCCGTCCAGGACGGAATCAACCTCCATATTCTCCACCTGCGGCTTCACGGGCCGCAGCAACCTCTCCTCCTCGGCCTCATCGTCTTCAGACTCCGAAGAGCCGTCACTAGACGAATAAACCGTGGAGCCATCCTGGCGGACGGCTCCCACACCTGACGGACCGGCCACCGCTACTGGACCACCCGGAGGTGGCCGCAGAGAGACAGAACCTGTCTGGCCGAAGCCAGACGGGACCGCCAGGGGGCCGTACAAGACGGCCCCCTCGGTAACCAGTCCAGAATCCTGTCCGAGGACAGGATCCGTACCAGGCATGGGGAGAAACTGCCCCCCAACCTTTGGTAGCAGGGACGACACCAGCGTGGGCAGAACGCTATGCAGAAAACCCTGCATAGCCGGACCAAACCACGCCGGCGGTGCCATCTCCGCCACCTCCAGCTGGGGACGTGGAGCACCCCCACCGGCCGAACCGGGCGCTCCACGATTTCCTCTCGGACCGCCTGACCCCGCGTCAGACCCAGCCAAGTCCTTCTGGGCAAGGAACTTAACCATCGTTTCGACGGACCACACTGCACAAACATTACACCTATGATCTATATTACACAGGGCACACCTAAAACAGACATGGTCCTTGAACATTACACGGACAAACTTATGGCAGTCGTCACATGATGGCGGGGCTGGCTTGGCCTATAAAATAAGCACAAACCTACAATAAACAAGCGGAACGAGACACGGATGGAAGGCAGACAATTAATTTTCAAATATTTTGACTCATAAATTAACCGTAACCTCCCGCACCCCACCCCGCCACGTTACAACAACGATCGCATTGATTATGATGACAAGTACGCGGCGGGAACAACACACCCATAATAGATCCTACAGGATGTGTAACGGCTCCAGGAATCATATCGCATAGCATTCAGGGTATATTTACTAATCAATATAAATTATACTCCTAACGAACGCAGCACGATATGTGAAGAAAACAACAAAATGTATAACAACTGCTGTCTCACACGGTAAAACCGCAGACCACACATCTACTCAAGAATTTTGAAACCACCGATCATTGCAAACCGATCGTGATCGCACGTAAACTTGATCATTCTAAAGTTTCCGGTACCATTTTTTAGTACGCAGCACCCAGAACAAGATGCGCGAATTAATGAAAAAATTTTTCTTCACATAAACATCCGAGCGACCGGGTGTGACGTCACCCGCTCGGATTCTACGGAGAACGACGTCAGCCGATATTCGTGTTAGAAATACCGTAGCAAACACCTATTTTCATATCTGCCGATCGCCCGTTGGGGTTTAAAGAAGGCGATCGTCTGGCATATATCGTTGTTAGCACACGTCCCAGATTCTATGGGGTCAGAAATCGGAACATGCGACACAACGAAATTTAGAGACCTAAGTCTTTTAACTATGGATAATAAAGAACAATACAACCTGGTTGTCTTGGGCGGTATTCTCCATAGTCCTTAGTTATCCTTTCAGAACACACAAACTATCACTGATTAAAGACTTAGATTCTTTTAAAAACACTAAAATCCTTAATGCGAAAAGCATGTATTGCACTTGTTGCTATGCAAACAAGAATGAGCTCTATGGTAAACGGGTACTCGGCAGTGGGGAGCCGAGTACCCGGTTCCCAGGAGTCGGTAAAGCTTTCTAAGTCTATAATCCTAGAGCCGCTGTCAAGGCCAGCTGTATATCAGAAGTAACAGAATGGTGAGTATTGATCGAAGGAGAATGGCGAGTATTGATCGAAGGAGAAATATATTATCACAAAATTCATGTTACAATATTTCGGTAAAGACTTATTAGTTATTATATTAGAATATAAAGATTATTTTGAATTTCTCACGCTTTGAACGGATGATTTCCGATTTACATCAGTATCTTTATTAGTTTAATTGCATATCTGTAGCCATCATAAACAAACAAACGTCCGGGATTCTCGCATAGTGTTAACTTTCGCATTCTATTAATCCAATGCTATAATAAGGCGAAAAATGCTGATTAACAAGATTAGAGAATCTTGGCAGGCTGTTTCATAGATATAGAATTTCATAGAGCGTGTGTGCTAATTCTATTACGTAGTTAAATAAAGTATCAGATTAATATAGCCAATACAATTTCATTTCTCATAAAAAATATATAAATTTGCCTCTATTCAAATTCCCCATCCAATTATCAAAAGAGAATTGAGTCCCTTTTAGAGACTACAAGTATATAATATGCCAAAATAAAGGCATGAGCATAAGCACTCTACTGCCATTTTAACTTTATGGGCTGTTCTCAAATGTCGGCTAGATTGAGCAATTATCACATCTTGACATAATGGAAGCCGACGTGTTTTGATAAGCGGTCACCTTTTTATAGACCCACAAACGGAAATTCGTAATTTTACCACCTTGTCCGTATTACAGCAACTGCACAATTTTTTATTTCCGTATTTTCACTCGCCACCCGTACATGCGTAGTTTGGATGCTATTTCCGTACAAACTACGGACAATCCGTAGGGGTTGGTAGGTCTGCTTGCTACCCATTTAAATATGCTTCAAATAATGGAAATAATTCACGGAATTCGCCAAAATGCATAAATCATTGAGATTCTAACATTCACTTCTACAAAAGCAAGATTATGAGAACAAATAAATCTGGTACTTAATTTTATAATAGGTAATCCGCAATACCACAGACTTAGGTCACATTTTAATAGAATTTTTGGGAGTAAGGTGGTTGTGATTGAAACAATGCTGAGAATCCATCCAAGCAGCCAGCACTACAACAAGCTCTATCTGTTAACTAGATAATCTGATCTAGATGCTAGTATAACAGTAGGACGCCGCCTATAAAAGCGGAAATTTCCTTTGAAAACTCAGTCAACATTTACGAGCATTTTTTAACAGTAGCCATTTTTTACTACTGATTCACACCTGGTTTTGCAATCTTGTGTAATTAAAATTAAAAAACTTTGCAGTTCAGCTGGTTTTGGTATAATTAGATTTGTCAGATAAGAAGCTTCAAAATATAAACAAATCATTATTATATGTGTGATATGTCACTATAGCTTGAAAACGAAGCCTTGCCATGGAATTTGGTATACCAGAGTTTGGATCACCAACCCTATGTGTAACGCACTTTTTGTTTGGTTTCGCAACTAGTCTAAGTTTGAAAACATAAATTTAATTTATAGCGAATGCAGTGAGCGATGGTTTCGCGCGAAGCTATCGCGAACGAAGTGAGCATATATAGATAACATGTACGTACGTGTAATGAGGAAAAATCAAAAGAAAATGAGACAGGGAACCAGGCTAAAATACATATACCATGCGACTGAGAAAGCTTCGTTTCCGGTCGCAAGCTTTTTTTTGCTTCGGGTTTCGGCTTATGATATAGCTTTTGTGGTTTCTTCATCGGCCCCCCATTGCATTATGGGATATGTTTCTTCATTATGCGTATGTTCCCCTAGTTATTTTAGAGCAACCTACTGCACATTTTCAATGTCCAAAATTGTGTGTGATATTGTTATCACAAAATAGCGTACATTTACTTCAGAATGTAAAACGGTTAAATCGTCTGATGCAGACCACATACAAGCTTTATTTATTCCTATTTATGCGTCTGTAAATGCAATATGTTTGGTTGACTGTCTCGTATTATTTTTAATAATCTTGGCCGTGGGAAGTCGTTGTTGTCAATGTCGTATGTATTTAGCGCTGACAGCAGGAAATTTAAGGCCGGGTACCACGAGATTCACACCCGGATAGTATGTACATTCATGTATTTACTTGCAGACATGCATTAATTCCCGTTTTTTGTAGCTTTTGTCTGGATAAACACGATCTAAAAATTCTAGCGGACGACATTTCATTATGACGTCATAGTTACTATGGACTTGTTTGTATTTACCTAAATAGTGAGGAGCACCGCGATACGTCGGTACAAATCTTAAAATGTTATTCATACTTATTGGACTGGTGCAACTATTTAATGGTGCAGGCCCCGGTAAAAGATGCAATAGTGCTGTCGGATATCACTAACAATGGGCATTGTTGTGAATATCGTGGACTGGATTTACCAGAATAGCTTCGAATGTACTATACATGGGTATACGTATTTAGGACATTTCGACCATATACAAATTCGTCCTATTTGAGTATTTCTTAAAGCAATAAATGGTGTCTGCGTTCGCTTATAGGCAGCGCCTATTTTCATATTAATGCTTTAACCAGGTTTCATGGTAAACTGAATCAAGATATAGCTAAATACATTACTTCACTAGATTGTACCATCATTAGATATCAGTTTGCTTTTAAAACTGGGACCGAAAATTTAGAGGGCAACAGTTATATTTTCGTGGTATAAGTTAAAGTTTGCTCATTAAATCAATATCATCTAAAAGAATTAATTTAATTCATTAGAGAAAACAAAAGGTAATGAAATGTACTTATGCTATTACCTTCAATGTATTGACAAGACCTCTACTTGAGGATCTCGACGCCATTTTGATGCTAAATGTTCTTTTCGTAGCTAACAAGACAAAATGGCCGAGGCGGGTTGCAGCTAAAACGCGGTTTGAAATATCTGACAAACCTCGTATCACGTCTACAGAAAGGCCATTCTGTATCTGTATCTGGAATTCCAACGGCGATGGACTACAGAAGTAGCGTAAGGATCAATGCCAATCTATTACCATGAAGTTCAAAGACGTCAATGTTCAATGTTATTTATTTCATCAAAAGGCTTTTGACACAGTACCCCATAAGCCCCTACTCACTAAGTTGAACAGCTATGGCATATGTGGCAATGTAGCATCATGGATTCAAACCTTCCTTAGAAAGCGTAGACAGATAGTTAATGTCAATGGAGCTTACTCGCCGTGGGCCGAAGTCACAAGAGGAGTCCCCCAAGGTAGTGTCCTTGGACCAATTTTATTTCTCGTCTACATCGACGACTTATCAGACGTAGTATCTAGTTACATCGAATTATTCGCTGATGACACTAAGCTTTATCGAGCTATATCATCGATCACTGATTGTACCAAGATCCAGACTGACATTAATGAGATGGACCAGTGGTCCAGAGGCTGGTTACTGAAATTTCACCCACAAAAGTGAAAGTGTTAAGACTTAGCAAAGGACATCCAGAGTACACATATACAATGGCACCTTTTTCAAAAAAATCGATAACCCCACTAGAGTTAGAGGCACTGACACCCCACATGCACTGGATCTAATTCTCTGCAACGATGAAAATCTTGTGTCAGATATTGCATACGATAGCCCTCTGGGAAGCAGTGACCACGTTGTGGTCACATGTAATCTCCAATGTGCAAATGAGACAGTGACAACTGAAATAGAAAAACTAAATTACGACAAAGGGAACTATGGGGCAATGAAACATGAACTAAATCTCGACTGGGATAAAATATTAGAAGGTAAAGATGTTGAAGACATGTATTCCACTTTTTCTAACAAACTAAAGTTAGCAGAAATAGCGCATATCCCCAGATACAAGCCACACAACAAGGGAAAGAAAGCAGCTATCACATCAGAAATTCTTAAACTAATAAAAGCTAAAAATAGAGTTTTGTTGAACTATATGAAAACCAGAACAGACGAAGATAGGCTTAAATATACACACCAGCGAAACAAACTTAAGACACTCACAAGAAATGCTAAACAAGAAAAAGAAAAAGAAATAGCCAGAAGTGTAAAAAGGAATCCTAAAAAGTTTTGGTATCATGTCAACCGTACAAGAAAACTCACCTCCAGAATACCTGAACTTGAGGTTGAAGCAAATGGTACAGTCCTGAAAGTACAAAATGATATTGACAAGGCGGATGTATTAGCAAATTTCTATACTACTGTTTTCATTGATGAAGATACTAATACGCTTCCACACCTTACTAGGCGAAACTACACAACTCTCTCTAGTGACACTACCTTCAGCCTCAGCGAAACACTTAAAAATTATGGAATCAATAAACATTTCTAAATCACCTGGACCTGATGAGGTACATCCTCGCCTCATATATGAATTAAGAGAAGTACTACATAAACCACTTAACATCATATTCAACAAATTATTTGTCTCAGGATGTGTACCTACCCATTGGAAACTTGCAAACGTTACACCAATTTTTAAAAAGGGGGATAAAAAGGACCCAGGCAACTACAGACCAAGAAGCCTTACAAGTGTAGTTTGGAAACTCATGGAAAAGCTCATTCGGGATAAGATATTAAAGCACATAACGTCAATTGATCTACTCACTAATAAACAATTTGGTTTTATTTCCGGGAGGTCAACAACACTGCAATTATTAAATGTTTTAGACCACTGAACAAAAATATTGGACAACAATAGTGAAATAAACGTAGTATTTATGGACCTAATGAAGGCATTCGATAGGGTCCCACATGAACGACTCGTGATCAAATTGAAGGCATATGGATTTAGTGATACAATGTGCCAATGGATAAGGGAATTCTTAAAAAATCGTAAACAGAGAGTCCGGATTAATAACAAATTTTCTGCATGGCAAGATATATCCAGTGGGGTACCACAGGGTAGTGTGAAAGGCCCTATCCCGTTTGTTATATATATATATATATATATATATATATATATATATATATATATATATATATAAATGACCTACCGGATAATGTCAGTTCCGAAATCTACTTATTCGCAGATGACACAAAGATTTATAAAGAAATCCATGACAAAACAGACAGTAAAATAATACAGGATGATCTTGACTCCATGACCGACTGGGCTTCTACATGGCTACTAAAATTCCATCCAAACAAATGTAGAGTTCTGGAAATAAAAAGCAAACAAAATGTTGAAAACAGATCCTATCACCTACACAGATGTGGAAGGAGAGAGTATGGAAAGCTCTGTGCGAATACTGGTCAGACAAGTGGCGTGTGGAGATTGAGGAGAAAGTGTCCCTGCAGTTTCTTACCCCATCCATAATCCGTATGGGAAGGACTCATCATGTGTGGTCTTCTGTAGGTTCGGATCCAAGGGAAGTATAAAAAACAGCGATCAAGGCAAAAATCTTGACTGTTGCCTATGCACTACAAGACAACGGAGTGCAATTTAATCAGTACAAGCTAGGTGGAACCAACTTGCCCAATGTGTCAGGAAGAAGCCGAAGATAGGCAACATCTGATCATGAGCTGCAAAGCATACGACGACTTGTGTTCCTACTATATATCCAGAATTAATAGTATCGTACAACTCGCACTCAACAAGGAGCAAGATATAGGCCAGATGCTCGAAGAGGGATCAAACCAGATAGTGCGGCTGACGCTTAACTGTTCCTCAATCCTTGAAGAGACCAATCTGGCAGGGCATAAGCTGAAACAGGTGATTTGAAAAGTGAAGAAGTGCAGCAGAGACTATCTGTTCACAATCCATGTAAGAAGGTGCCAACAGATAGGTGTGAGGCTATAAGACCACCTGGGCCATTGCCTATTCTTAACAAAACCCAACAAGAGTTAGCAATTTCAATATATCAAAACATGTGAACCACAACGGAATTACCACCATCTTAATGATCTCAAGATTCAAGATTCTTTATTTCCATATTGGTAAATAATTCAACAATTCAATACAGGCATCCACCAAAGGCAAGGCCTATGATGTGGTGCACCCTTGAACATGCATATATTCCTTTACCACTACAATGATACCTATTATCTATGAAGAGGATTCAACCAAAACTCACTAGGATTGGTGCGCCATATGAAAAGGCGGAATGTCCTTAACTGAACTGAACTGAACTGAACTGATAGTAGTATAATATTAACGTTTAGAAAACATTTGGACAACATAGATCTATATATATATATATATATATATATATATATATATATATATATATATATATATATATATATATATATATATATATATATATATATAAATGATGACAATTGTTGGGTCAATGACCCACTAATTCAAACAAAGACCCGTCAGCTAAAAAAAGCCAGACAGCTGCTGTACGACCCACCAGTAATAGTAAGAAACTTATGAAAGTCCCGACCATTGACCAAGTCTAAAACTACATATAGTTTTAGACTTTGTCAATTGTCGGAACTTTCATAAGTTTCTTACTATTACCGGTGGGCCGTACAGCAGCTATCTGGCTTTTTTTTTGGCTATCGGGTCTAAATAAATATATAAATGTATACACATACATATACATATATCCATACATATATCCATACATATACACATATACATACACATACACATACATGTACATACACATGCATGTATTTACATATACATATATCCATACATATACACATATACATACACACCCACATGTACATACATATACATATACATATACATATACATATACATACACACATATACCAGAGCTTCCACTAACCTCTAAACACAGGGACTTCCTGGGTAATGCTATTGGGAGTCCAAGCTAGAAACATGGACGTCTAAAATGGTTCAAATACATATAATTTGGTTAAAATCATTGATTTTAGGGATATCAGGGCCAAAAATAGAAAGTCAATGACTTTCTTGGTATGTTTTGTGGAGTCCAGGCATGAGATTTGGAAGCATAGGACTGCCGGACTTCCACTAAGCGGTGGGTGAGTAGGGCTCTCACTGCTTTGATGTTTACATAGATATATGCCACTATGTGCACAAACATAAACACACACGACATACAAACACATATTTATGGCATCCATATTTACATATACACATACATAGTTACTGACATAAATAAACAAATATTATACATGTACTCCCTAATTCTATCATTATCTTATTTTATTTAAATTTAGTTTGGAGTGGTTTATTATTATATAGGACTTTTGTATGCTACTGAGGGTGGGGTGGGGTGGGTGGGGTGGGGGTGGGGGTGTGGGGGAGGCAATAAATCACTGCTGAATTCATTGCTAATTTTAGTACATTTCCGGTATAGGTTAGTGTCTAAATTTGTAATTTTTCGATATGACGATCGTTTGATAATAGGAAGCTTACACAGTCCACACTCAATTGTTTATGATCTTAACAAAATGAAATAATTTTAACAATTTCACCACCACATACCAGATATACAACAACTCATTTATGATGTATAAACTCAATTATCCAGTAGAAGTAAAACTCAAGCATAATTTTGTTGAGTGATTTGACCTAATTTGACTGGAATGTGACATGTTACCTGGAATAGTCTCTCAGAGGATGTAGTCAATGCTCCTAATCTGGCTTACTTTGAAAGATGACTCAACAAGCTATGAAAAAACCGAGATGTGAAGTATGTATATGTAGCAGAATACAATGCAGAGCTAAATCTTTTAGACAAGAAGCAACCAGTTAAACAATATCACAACTGCGAGGACTGTGGCTCAAGATCAAAAGAAACACGAAATACAGTAGCAGATTATATGTTATGCGCTGATTGTGAAGAGAAACGTTGGCTTGTCAAAACCACTATTGTGGTGAAGTATGTACATACAGCAGAATACAATGCAGAGCTAAATCTTTTAGCCAAGAAGCAACCAGTTAAACAATATCACCACTGCGAGGACTGTGGCTCAAGATAAAAAGAAACACGAAATACAGTAGCAGATTATATGTTATTCGCTGGTTGTGAAGAGAAATACTGACCTACTAAAACCACTACTGCCCATACTGTAAAAAAGGGTGTTGTAACACATCATCAGTAATCATTAACATGATTAAGGTTTAAATTTAGAATGTGGGAGATGTAACCTAATGTTAAGTATACTGTAAGTCAGACACTGTAATGCAGTTGTGTGCACCGATATAGGGACGTTATAGGTGTGGCACCATAAAACGCCAATCACACATATAATGATAGTGTAATGTATTGCAATGTGAAATGGCTGTGGTAACATGCCAATCACAATTTTGATGCTAATGTAATGCATTGTAATGTGAAATGGGTGTGGTAATACAGCAACCATAAATTTGATGTTAATGTAATGTATTGCAATGTGAAATGGGTGTGGTAACATGACAATTCACACAAATTTGATGTCAATGTAATGTATGGTAATGTGAAATGGGTGTGGTAACACGCCAAACACAAATTTGATGATAGTGAAATATATTGTAATGTGGAATGGGTGTGGTACCACGCAAACTCACACAAATTTGATGCTAATGTAATGTATTGTAATTCCTGGTCCGATTTTAATTTGGTAAACGGGTTCGTTTACGCACGATGCGCATTCTTCTGGACGTAATCATTTTCGTGACTCTACTGCTATAGGGCCACGTACACCAGTCCATAGGATCGTGATGGATGAGTGGAGCATCTCAGCCTGGGCTGTTTCGCACCCGGTGCTAAGCGATCTGCGCTACACCACGCCCTCCTAATCATAATTCCCATGCATAATCATAAGAGATAAGCACCTAGGCGTGCAAAGCGGTGGGGCTGGGGAGGCATACTTTTGAATTTTTGGCCGGGGTTTCTTAGGCATGGACGCTTTTTGTTTTGTGGTTTGTGAGTAGTTATTTTATTAGAAAAATATAAATACACTTCAAACTTAGCAATTACTCGCGAGGGCTCCTCTTTTCAGCGCCATGAAAAAATAGACGGTGCCAACATGATTGTTCTTAAGAATAGTCACAGTCACAGTGACAGTGCCATGTTTGAGTGACATGGTCCGTCTATTGTCAATGCATGAAGATTTGGTGGTTGGCCATGGTCGCTGAGAGGTGTAGCATGGGTCGCTTGGCACCAGGGACGAAATGGCCATGGGCTGAGATGCTCCAAGCATACACACCAGTCCTCTGGGCCAGCACGCATATCCATAAAAAAAAAGAGGTTAAAAATAACAGAGTCAGTAAGAGTGCGCATTGCGCATGTGTGCCATTAAGAGATAGCCTACCTATGCTGCATAGACAGTGTGAAGGGAATGGCATACTTTGTGTACATAGTTGCCTAAGATTCCCAAAACGGTAATGTTAGGCACTTTTTACTCATCTTGGGGGCAAACCGTGCCCAGGATCTGTTAAGAAACACGAATAAACTTACAGAATTAAAATCGGACAAGTAATGGCTGAGATATCACTAAATTGAAATCTAGGTTATAATTCTGTAAATGTTAGTGTAGACTTGCATCACGCATGTGCTAACGAGGTGAAGTTAGCGTGGCGTCACAGTCATATGCTCTATGTATGCTACTCCACACACCCCCCCCCCCCCCTTCCACACACATGCGTTGGTTCGTTCTGAGATGGTGATGTTTGATTGGTCACCATATAGTATATAAGGAACTGCATCGGCTGCTATTCCTCAGTCAGGATGAGGGGGTAGTAAGATGCGGTAAGCATTATCTGAGTCTACTACGCAGATCTCGCCATTCTGGCAATCTACACCAGCGTAAATACTCAAGTTCCTGTAACTGTGATTGGATGCCAGCATAATCCTCCATGGCGATTCAGTTTTTGGAACCCTTGATAAAGGGTTAATAAACTAACTCAAAATAAGGTCGCCCTATCCAAACTGTGGTGAACGTTGGTGTACCCGAATTAACGCTCCCAGTAAAAGACCACATGGACCATCTTGAGCGGCGGCAACCTGTGGCCTTCAACATCTAGAACCATCATGTGAAACGATTGGTCCATTCTGATATCTTGCCAAACTTGTCCGCACCATGCCCAAAAAGTGGTGATTAAAAACTTGCACGTATCTAGTGTCTTCTTCAAGTGTTTCGACTGTGAAAGACGCGACTGTGTGCTAATCACTTGTAAGCTATGCTTACTACAAACATTGCTTTCATCGCAACTTCTGATCTGGCAACGCTGATTGTCTTGTACACCAGGTATTCCGCATGCGTCAACAACCGCAGGAAATTAACTATATTAGAAATTGTTGTGATATTAATTTGCGCCGATGACTAGGAAGTGCCAACAGCACCTGCACCATTCCTGAATCTTCTCTGCACTGATGACTAGAAGCCACCAACTGCTACTGCAAACGTCCTGAACATTCTTCTCGCTGATAACTAACAGGCGCCAACAATTGTGTTTTTTGTAGCTACGCTGATGACTAATAGGCGCCTTTCATTGTAACATAATTATCTTATTTTCTTAGTGCTAATTATAAGTAGGAGCATAACAGGTCTGCTAGACCGTATTATTACCATATAAAGCTGTACCATGGCCGTTTGTTAAACTTAGTTCGTTATTTGTCAGTTAAATTACTTATTAAATGTCAAACAATCCATCTGCTGCAAAGAAGAACTCAGCAGAACTCAGCTGATGCTGCTCGTTTTCAACCGCCGAGCAAGTCTGACTTCCACCATCTATGATCTCCGTTTTACAGAACATTCTGCTGTTATTTGTTTTTCACTCTTGAAGAATAGTGTGACTTTCTGCCGCCTCCTAGAACAACCGCTTCAGTGTGTTCAATTCTAGCTGTGCCATTCGCTAGATTCTGCTGCACCAAGAGATGAATTTATTCTTTCTGTGTCATCTCTTTGCGACTGCTTATCATGTCAAGAAACCATTTAACTTTCAGCCATTCCAACAAGTTCCATCTGCCCCGGTTTATTGTGATCTTTTGGCCATTGAGGATGAAACTACTGCATGACGTTGTCCCTTGGGAATATACCTGCTAATGCTGGTTAAAAGCCAACAACGCAATAGCAAAACGGACTGCAACTGTGACTGTTTCCACGGCGCTTAGGAATTGAACTGTGCATAATTAAGGTCTTAAACATACACACTAATCCAGTTCTTATTCTTCCTCTCCTACAGAATCTTCAGAGATACCGCCTTAAGTGCCCTTTTGATTAATTCTTTCCTCTGCTTTCAAGTGGCAGTTCCGTTTCACTTCAAGGCACGTCTAAACAGGAGATCGCCCATCTTCGCCATAAATTGTGAATGACTATTTAGTGCACCACCTAATGTGAATACAAATTACTAGCATTGAAACGGCGTCGCCTTCACTGTGTATTTTTTCCAGTAAGGACATCTAACCATTTTCACAGCTCTTTTGAGAGGGTGACAACCTGCATGCTTAATGCAGAATTTTTCCCCCACCCTCCTCTACTTGCTTCGATGGGCCCTGCTCACTTGAACCACTCCTAACTAATAATAATTGTTGCCAGTGGCTTAGCCACCACTCTCTCATGGTTAGCTCCCCCTTTCGTTGAAACTACTGCAATCGATGCACACCTTCGATCTGCACTGTAGCAACCCCCTAAGTGTAGGATATACTGCTAGCATCAGGAAAGCTGAGTTCCTCGGTTCGCCACACTGCCCAGCTCGCCTTAGTGCCACTCAACGTATGTCGCCCATCAGTGAGTTCCGTAGTGAACGGTTGGTACATTGTGATACTGATATAAGACCACTCCCCATGGATGCTCTCGTCTCTCTGACAGAGAACCCCCACCCCATCTCTTCATCCGACTGCCTCAGGAGCACCAGTAGCTCTTGGAAAACCTAAACACGCCCCTTTCGTGCCTCCTCTGTCGCTCCCACCGCTCCCTCGACACACTAGTGCCTGAACAAGAGCTTGGCTCAAATGCAGGACAGCAAAGACAGGAAGCCATCTGCGATCGCTTTTTCTTCCCACACCTGCACTAACCTACATCTGCATGCACCATCCGTTCCCCACTGGATTAACATGAACAGATCCCTCTACCATGTAGGATCAGCCATCAACCTAGGGACGCCTTTCCGGCCGACCATACCCAGCAAATTAACATCCCTTATCGTGAGCAGAGCCCTCACCAACGCCACCGCCACCGAAATGCCCGCTGACACAACCACTTCCACCACTGCTGTCACCTCAGGGACTCCCACAGTTGCCTATTCCGCCGCAGGAACCCTCTCACCAGCGACTGGATCAACTGCTGCTCCTAATTCAGCCACCTGCATTGTTCAGACCACCTCTACAAGAACGGACGTGCTCGTCAACAATGCCATCCTCTGCTTGGACTAAGGTGGGGAAGAGTAAAGAATGTGAAAGCTGGAGCACGTGCACCCTACCCCACAGCTCAGGAGGATGACCAAGGTCGGCAGAGCCTCACTACGCCTTTAGCTCCCTCCAGCGAGTGATGAGAATGAGACTGGGGCACCTGCCACTGGGGATGAAGCAATCACTTCGCCACTCACTAGCCATGCACAGGCACCTACACGTGCTTAACATGTCTGGCCAGACCTACGTGTCTCCATGGAGATGGCTGACTGCTCCAGTCAGCAATTATTTGTGGAGTAGCCCCACCCTCACTTGACTGGCGGGTCTGCCTGGAACCCGAATGGACCACGGAGAGTGATGAGGAATGCTTACATGATGCCCAACCTCCCAGTCCCCCACCCCTGGACGCTGTGGTGGGGTGGAGGTGTGGTAGGGGTGGGTGGGTGGGGTGGGGGGGGGGGACTAGCGTGGAAAGGCGGATGCCTGGTTACAACTGGAATGAGAATTCCCATCTCTACTAACCTCATTGCACATTCTTGAAGAATAGCCAGAGGCGTACCTGCACCCTTGGTCTACTACTCCTATGCCGTGTCTTCCACCTCACTCCACGATGTACCCTGACGAATGCTTACAAACACATGAAGCAAATCTGTATGGAGAACGCCATCGGACCATGATGAGGACCGAAGTTTCCGTCCATGGGATGTGTCACCCATTCCACCAACGTATTATCGTATATGTATGGACCCACCATTTAGACCGCAAGGCAAAAGACAGTAACACCACAAGAATACGATGGAGAAACACCATGGAAGAACTACCCCTGCCAGTTCTGCTTAATAGCAGAAATAAATAGATGGGATGATACCGTGAGCAGGCTAGACCTAGCCACTCAATTGAAAGGAAATGCCCTTCAAGTCTTAACCGACCTGTGGATAATCGGCCCACCCTCCTTTGAAAGACTCAGCGCCACCTTACAGGAACGTTTTGGCGATAGCACTGAAGCTGAAACTAGCCACATCCTTCTCCGTAACATGTGATGGGAAGCGAAAGAAATGATCCCTGAGCTTGCTGGATGCCATAGGCGTCTAGTGACACATGCTTACAGCTCCCTGCGTGGAGAATCACACAACTCAATACTCATCATTAGCTTTATTGAAGCTTTGAGCAGTCATCCAGCCCTAAAGGACCACTTATATCAAGCGAATATCTGCAATATTACAGAACTAACAAATTCTGCCACCCGCATTAACAACTTCCTAAACCGAGAAGCCATTCAATGAAAAATCATCTGCCCCATAGAAGCTTTTGAAGAAGCCCCAGAAACTTCCACTGCTGTTTGAAAAGCTGCCAGACCCTGTGGCAAGAAGAATAATTTATCGCATCCTGCCGCCACACCTGCACCCCAGCTGCTGACCCCAGCCTCACTACTGCACACCCCCAACTACTGCTCCATCATCTGGCACTGCCCATGCTCAAATACACGCTGTGTTAAATGCTGTGCAGAGCATCTAAGCCCAATGGAGGATAACTTCCGCCAGATAATCACACATCTGTCCCACATACTCTGACACCCGCCTGCCTTTCCAACCCCCTTCCGGAGTGGTGCCTAATTTCATTGTGGTATAACTGCACATTGAGCCATGATTGTCTGTGAACTGCCCAAACATCCATCCACCACCAGCCAGAAGCTCCATGTGTGGCTCGTGTCGTAAGAACTCCTGGTCATGTATGAAGGCCAGGAACCTGACCCAGATGACCCTCCGAGTGATTTAAACATGCTCGGCTCTCTAGTTCAGATATCTCTAGAGGCCCAGCCCCTCCAGTAAGCTCCATACCCGAAAGCGCCACTGACAAATGGAAACCATTAAGCATCACCCACACTGCCCATGCCCCGAGTGTTCACAACTCGGACACGAATGATGGAATTGCATCAAATCTCTCAATCAATTCCTGACCCCGCTGACCAACCAAGAGGAAACCCCCATGGTTGAACCACCCCTATACTGTCTCCACTAATGAACACTACTCCATGTAGTTGCGACACCTTGCCCCTCCAAAGTTTGACCAGACACCTTTATTTTAATCGTACTTCTGCCACTGAAGCATTGGAACTTGCTAGTATAGAAAAGCTTATATTGGACACATGAACCTCCTCCTTGCCACCACCTCCACTCGTAAAAACTGCCCATCTCCCCCGCACTAGCTCTCTTCATTGTTATTGTACCATTCAAGGCCCCCAGGTTCTCGCCACTGTCAACACTGGAGCCACTGTTACCATCTTCAACTCCCAGATTTATGACACCTTCTCTGAACACTTATGACTGCCCTTAGCAAAGCCATGCAGCTACCTTTGTGGCACCTAGTAGTAGCGGGTACCGCCAACTTCACCATTCAAATCGAAGACTTGTGATTCATCCAATAGATCATATTAACTAACATCGCTAATGATACATTACACAGGATCGATTGCCTCAAGGATTGTGATGCCATAGTACACTGTGCTTGCCAAGAATTAGAGATCTATGCGCGCTGAATAGCATTGGGAGAATGCTCCACCTTGCACCATACTTGTGCACTTGGTGTCGCTAGCAGCCTTCACACTCCCAATGCCATTTTAGACCCTGGTAAAGAATTCACGCAGACAGCTGAGGTCGCCGCTCCGCAAGCCTTACTTAATTCCCATAATTTCGAGAATGTGCCATATCGTGTTTACAGTTCTTCTGCCCAAGCTCTCATGTTAGAAGCTGGACAAGTCTACGGTCGACTTTTTGAATCCAGCGTTGTTTGCGATGAGTATCATCCACCAAACGATTTGTGTCACTCCAAAAATACGACTCCATCCCCACCTCTGCCTCCCCACTTACAGGATCTATATTCCTGCACAACTGAAGGACTGAATGATGAGCAAGCACGCCAAGTCTATGATATACTCTTCAATTATGCTCGAACCTTCTCTAGCAGTGATTTAGATCTTGACAAGACTCATTTAGTATGCCAACAACATTGATATGGTAGACCACCATCCCGTAAAAGAAACTGTCCACAAGGAATAGGAGGCACATCAGAAAGTGACAGAAATGTTGTAGTCCGGCGTGATCGAAATATCCACCTCGCCATGGGCCAGCGCTATTGTCCTGGCCAGTAAGGTTTTGTATTGATTACAGATGCTTAAACGACTGTGGCATCAAAGATGCCTACCCCATCCTGCGCATAGACAACGCCCTAGACCCCCTTGCTTGTGCTGCCTGCATCAGCACACTTGACCTGGCCAGCGGATATTGTAGAAATGGATGAACGTGATAAAGAAAAGTCTGCTTTCATCTGTCGAAATGGCCTTTTCTAGTTCAAAAAATGTCCTACGCCATTTGCAACACTCCTGGTACATTCGAATGTCTGATGGACCATGTGCTCTGTAAATTACAATTGCAAAGACCTGTCTGTGTTACTTGGATGATTTAATAGTTTTCGGAACCACCTTTACTGATATAGTACACAACCTTTGCGAGATACTCAATTGATTTGCTGCCACCAATTTAAAGCTAAAACCTTAGAAAGCCATCTCTTCCTCAAGGAAGTAGAGTTCCTTGGCTTTGTTGTATCCACCCAATGTGTTTTCACTCAACCTGTGACGATCACTGCCATCACTGCCTGAAAAAAACACCACTTCTCTTACAGAGGCCCGTAGCTTCCTCGGACTTTGCCAGTACTATTGTGCTTATGTCCTGAATTCAGAAAGATTGCCGCTCCACTTTTCCAACTTATGGAGTAAGACCACCTCTTCTTGTGGACGCCTGAATGTGAAGCTGCCCTCAAACTCCTAAAGGAGAAGTTGATCACTGCCACGGTCCTAGCCCAACAAACCACTCTTTCCCTGTTATTTTCGATACCGACGCTACTGACACTGGTATCAGTACCATTTCATCTCAAATCTACCGCGATGAACCAGTTCTTTGTTATGGATCTCGGCACCTCTCATGCACAGAACATCACTAAACCACCACTAAGCATGAGCTCCTAGTAGTGGCCCATTTCATCAAACATTTCAAGCACCTTCTTTATGGTAAACCCTTTACGCTGCGGACCGACCATGCTTCCCTCTGCTGGCTGCATAACCCTGAAGGACAGATTGCCCATTGGCAAGAAACCCTCCAGAGGTTCCAATTTGATATAGTTCACCGCCAAGGAAAGTTGAATTGAAATGCTGACACTCTGTTCCGCAAATACCCTGACCCCAATTCTACCCCTAAGGATTTTAAAGACCCACCCATGGCTATAGCCCCCACTAGTGGCCTCTTGATTGAGACAGTCGAAAGTGATGAGTTGATATTTCCACTCCTCTCTGCTGCCAAATGGGACCCTGCTTGTTTGTGCCTCCCCCTATGAAAAAAGCCCTGCACAACCCACCACCTTTCCCACCCGATAACCAACCCCTGGAACACGCTACGACCACTCTATGGATGGCTATACCCTAAGCATGTATGAAAAATGTCTAAGACAAGGTTTGCCCTCTGCACAGTTTCTTCCTCATAACGGCCATGATCCGTTTGGTACCTTTGCATAATAGGGTCGAAGCCAAATGTAAATGTCCTAAATGTAAAATGCCAAATGTAAATGTCCCCGCAATCATATCAGAAACTCACATACTAAATTTAGTTGAATTCCGTCCAGGCTGTTGCTGGGAATGGTGACAGTGTCACCTGTGTCAATGATCGCAGAGACCTCTATTCCTGCTATAAGACATCGCCTTGTATGTACACATAATCCTTCTCCATAGAGAGGCATTCGGTGGGGGATGGCTTCGTGATGCATGGCCCATTACTTTAGTAGGTGGAAACAGTCGTGGGCTGAGAATCTTATGTTACATTAAAACCGGGGGAGGTGACTGGTCTCGTCTAATGGTAGGAACTGATTCCTTGATAGAATCCTGCATAGAATAGCTTATATGACAGCTTCGATTGGCATAGTGATGGATGGGATTCCCGCACTGCTCACGGACGGAGATACGTTCTATTTTAACAGGGGCGGTTTCTCACTCTGTGGCTGTCAACCTTTACAGGCTGGCTCATATAGAGGAGCTAGTAGAAGGGAGCTTTTATAATTTTCCGATATTTGTATATATGACATCAAGAGGGAGTTTTCCCAATAATTTGTATTTTATTTTTATTTTTTTGGTGCCCCAATATGGGACATACGGAGAAATATGGGCACATTCATATTGTCTTTATTTTGCTATTTATATGTTGCTGCTGCTGGCCCTGCCCCGCTTAGGTAGGGATTTCCAAATGACCTGATTTTTGTGCTTGAAAAAAGGAAGGTATTCCAATATGCAATATGGATCTCCAAATTGTGTGGAGTTCGGTATCACCTCCCGCCTATAAGGGAAGGGGGGGGGGGCAGGTTTAGGACAATGCAAATGGCTAATTATGAAACTGGATTGTTAAACACTCCCCGAAAATTTAGTAGATAGTTTACCCCAAATTACAGCTTGAAAATCCAACAGCTGGTCGTATGGAATGGCTTAAAGGGTGAAGGGGGGGGGGGCGGGGGCGGGGGGGGGGGGAAAGAGTAATAAAATTACGGCACCCAGAACAGTTCTAACAAATGTTCCCACTTTTATAGAACTCAAGCTGCTCCCAGGTGGAAGTCTTCAATTCTGATTGGTAGAGAAATCTGAGTGTTATGTCTGGTACCATGGTAATATCAAGCATACAGCACAGTTAGAAAGGCAACATAGCAAGGGAAAATCAATAATTCAATTAATTTAAAGACGTTCATACATTCCTTGATGCGAGACGGAACCGCCGCTTGAAAGCGGTGGAAAGAATCAATCAAATGGGGGCTTAAGGCGGTATCTCTGAAGATTCTGTAAGAGAAGAAAAACAAGAACTGGATTATTGCCTATATTTAAGATCGTAGTCATACACAGTTCAATTCACTATGGAAACAGGCACAGTCGCAGTAGAAAACAGTCCCGCAGACGCAGGGTCTAGGTTTTGCTAATGCAAGCGTTGTTGGCTTTTAACTAGCCTCGGTAGGTATATTCCCAAAACACAATGCTATGCGGTGGTGAGCTGGGGGTAAATGGAACTTGATGGAACGTGATAAGCGGTCATGACAAAATCATCTGAGTGGAGTCTGCTGAGTTCTTCTTCACAGCAGGAAGAGTGCGGCTGAAATGTTTCAGACAGGGCCTCTGCGAGGAGTCAGTGGTGCGGCTGGTATGTAGGCAGGCCTACTGTCTTCCATAATTAGAAGGAGGAACAGTGGTCTCAGATCATCGAGGTTTTCAAAACAATGTGGAGGTGGTGGTTTGCTGGAGCTGGAGAAATTTCTAATTTTGGGCCGCTCTTACGGAGTGGTCCTTCCAAAATTTAAGATTGACTGCAGCATGTGTAGATGATGGCCCGCTGCAAACAATTGAACCCCTGGCAGTCCCCCAGTGCAATTTTCCCATCATTTTACTGAACTGGGAATCGGGACGTATACCGTCGACAGGGGTCATTGGCGAGTTAGCAACTGAGCAACTTTTCAGCGGCTCAGTCCTGAGATAACAGAGTGTTCAGTATTTATACTCTCTGTTCTGCAGTGCATTATCTTTCAGCGAATGGCTGGCTTTCCTTAAGAATCTTACAGCCAATCGGTATTCATCTTGTCAATTGTAGATGTCTCAGTACAAGCAGAAGGTTAAAGGCATACGTCTGTATTTCTGGCTGTTTTCTTCCAAGGCATGTGAGGAAGTTGAATCTTCAAGATTTCCAAAGGTACCAACGAATAAACTTACATTGGCCCATCATAGTATTGTTTGCACAGGTATCTCAACAACTAGCCCTACTGATCCGATTTGGCCCAATTTATAACATTCTGAGTTGTTCCCTCCAGTCCTTCTGTTATTCTATCACAACCTACACACCCACGTCCTCGCCCTCACTGGTGTAGCGTGGATCAACCAGGCGGGTACTGGCCGTCCCAGCCAAGCTGTGTACAAGCCGCCCATCCGGGATTCGTTCCCAAAAGTGCACCCCCTGGGTAAAGCCTATACGGGAGGCATTTCGTCGTGAAAACGACTAAGTTCGTTAGAATTCGTGGTGCGCATGCGCGCACTCAGACGCTTCTTTGATGACACGTGTGTCAAGATCGGGAGCGAGTGAGTACCTATAGTGTACCGAGATGGTACGCGTAAATGATTATACTTCATTCATTCTCATCGTTCTTGGTGTCGATCAAGACCAGGATTGGACGAGCTTTTCAAAACTGAAAACCATTTTAAAACCGATGAAGAAATAGCCGAGCTATCATCGAAACTCCCGATTAAAATATACGTTAAAATATTGCTATAACGTCGTAATCGCGTATATATAGCTAAATACACGGTGATTAGTGTACACGTGACTTTCTACGTCACTTCACATAGCTATACATATCTAAATATATAGTTATTTGTGTATAAGTCACAGTATTCTAGTACGCTGATTGGGTGGTACATCGGCTGATGGTTGGTTCAGGCAGCCAGCGAGTATAAAAGGGGTGAAATTCGAAGATCAGGAGAATCGTCGGCGTGGAGGCCGAGAGTCGAGAGCTGACCGGAGGTGTGGACTAGACGAGTTGACCGGAATACCTGCGGATAAGAACGATACAGAACATTCCCCGTGGTTCCTTGCAGCTTTGAGCTCACCCACACGTAAAAGTAGTTCTCGGCTAACCCGCATATATTCGGTTTTCGATGCTCCCGAACAGCCATTCGGGAGCAATAATAAACTAAAGTATGGTTCCTATTTCGGGACACCTATAAGCAGAACTTTTTGCGCGAGGGTTCTTGTGACCTGTTATGTAAATTCTACATAAAGTAGAGCAGCGAAGTTTCTTGGTGGATGACTCGTCAGATCTGCCCACCACGCAAAAGTGGACTTCAACCACCGCACTGCATGTCGTGTGGCCACCTTTATAACTTTTTGACTGCAGTCGAGTAGACTTAGTTATGTATATGGCATTTGCCATCCAGTTATTTATGTTTTGTTTATTTATAAAAACTCTGGACCGCAGTACGCTAGGAAATACTAAGCAGCAACAATATACACATCACTTGTCGCCGCCACTGACAATTTTACACTGAGGTCGCTGACCATGCTCTAAATGTTTGAGCCCGGCATGCTACCGACTAACCTTACTATTCAGCTCGATAGGATAGGTTAATAGTGGTTAGGGACAATTTGTTCATTAGGAGACATATAGTGTACGCCTCTTTTCCGGCTGTTGCGGTAATCTAGCCCCGCACTCCGGCAAGGTTGTGTAAAATTGGCCAAATACCTATAGAGCCTCACATTTATCAAGTTATTGTCTCTTTCCACGATCTACCAAGCCGTCAGGCTTTCTAACTGTTTGGATAACCCCACCCGCACTTTGGACTGATCCGACTCTGGGAAACTATCTGACGTTTTCGAGCGATGACGGCCAAAGTGTGGGTTAACATACATCTCCCCTCTATCCTCGGATACTTGATAGATAGATACTTTGCCAAAGAAGGAAAGCACTGCGAAAACATATAGTTATTACGGTGGGATGGTATTTTATTCCCGGCCTGCAGTGCATATTGGGCATATTGGAAATAAACCTAACGACAGGTCAAAGTTTGCATCCATAGGACTGGTGACAGACGAGACACGCATCTCCACCCAACTCATTGTAGTGTCTGGGCAGGATCTTGGTATCCACCACGACCTCTCAGGGAGGACTCTCGTGGTGGATATTCGTCTCTCTGCCCCCCCCCCCACCATAACGACATGTCGTTCATTAAATTTGCTTGTGTAAAATGTAGCCAACGTCCAATGATGTTTTATGTGGTTACGGAGCAGGATATCCGGATACTCACCCAGTTCGGATATGTTGCGAAGTAACATGTATGCTTGCTATCCATGGAGGTAGATGCTTGCTAAAGCAACCTACTGGAAGCGGGGAATCTGCGCCCGTGGATGGCCATATCTAATGATAGGTATCTGCCACTTGCGGCCCAAACTAGTTTTCGTTTCTAACACCTAAATGGTAGGTTAGGAATAGCAGAAGGCCCGCATAAATAAAAGCGGTACCTACCAATACAGTATCTTAGAATAACATAAGACGGGGACTTGTGAATCCTCCGGGAGTCGCTGGCCCCGTCTTCACATAAAATAGTATGCATCACATTAATTATATTTTCACTAGGATGGTCTTTTTCCCTAGCATTTTTGTTGAACAAAAGAGTGGCCCTTTCTGCCAGCTCTTTTCCCCCGCTTCGGCGTCGAAGGCATTTTTCTGTGACAGAGGCCCGCGCGAGGCACTTGCCTCTCACATAGGTGAGATATTCTGGACGGAGGCCTGCGCGAGACCTCTTGCACCATTAAGAAGTCACCTAGGTGACGGAGGCCCGCACGAGGCACTACCCTCTCGCAACATCAGGAATCTCTCTAATTGTATAATGAAGGTATAATAGACTATATTAAGTTAAACAGTGACCTCTTTGAGTGGACGCTTCCATTGCGGAGATACCTCTGCGGATTTATGAATCTGTGTGGCACCTCCGGCGACCCCACGTGCAAAGTGGACCAGCTAGCTCTACTTTATGTATTATTATTATATGCTCAGAAACTGTCAGACGATCCACCTTGTTTGACAAATAGTTACCTCTTTTTCTAGATAATTTATTCTCCATAGTCTTAAATTAACATGGAAAGACAAACCAGTGACACCAATAGCTGGGATGATACCGTGCAGTTCAATCTCAGCGGCAATAGTCGCATGGCCACACCGGAATGATTGAGTTCCACAGGCCTTAGGAGCAGGGCCGTATTTAGATATGTGGGGGCCCTGGGGCAAAGAATGAACCGGGGGGGGGGGGGTCTGGGGGTCTTCCCCCCGAAACTTTTTTACATCTAGGTGCTTTGAGATGGCCAGAGAGTCTACTTTTAGTGTGAATTATGGCGCTTTCTTTCGTTGTAAAATTATTTTATTTTGCAGATTTTCGTAATTAACATTGTTGCCGAACACCAAACAAGAACTGAAAACCCACAAATATTAGAATAGAATTATAATGCATGATTAAGAGTTCTAAACTAATAAAGTTTGCTTTAAATGTCCTATAACTTCCAAAAAAGTGCATCATTTTTTTTTTCATTTTTAAATTGTTGGGGCCCCTTGCTTGTGGGGGCCGGGGGGCTTTTGCAGGGCATGATCACAACATATACTTTATTATAATTAAAGGATACATAGGGCCTGTAGAAGGTACGAACATAAGCCTACAATCAAGCGAATATACAGTACAGCTCATAAATATGTTATCATGTTTCCAAAAAAGCAAAACCAGAAACATGCTAGTTAGTTTGCGAAATTGTTGTTGAAATCTGGAGTATTTTGAACATAATAGGATTGGAAGCAATTTCCGGCTGATATAGTTATTTCTAAGCTGTACTGTAGGCCTGCTGTTATACGTCACCCTGTTCAGCAAAGCTCTTCTACAATAATTAAATTCATATATAGAACGAGAGAAACGACCAACTTTCTTAGAATTCTTAGGCAATTGTCCTGTAAATGCTCTCTAAGTTATTGGTGATAATAATCAACATCTTTATTCTGCGCACTCACTTTTACTAGCAAGAGGATGTCTAATTGTTTCTGGCAGTATATTAAGCACGTCGTGTGTACTAATTCTTGATGGGCCCATGCGCATGAGGGTGGGGTGGGTGTGGCGTGATGTGTGCGCATGCTTGCGTGCGTACGCGCGCGCGCGTGCAATTTATTGCGGGTGGCAACGCATTCTCGTTGATGACAGTTGCCCATCTTTAGCATAACCTGCTGCTGCTATCTGTACTATACAAGCGTACATGAAGCCGTCATTTATTTAATTTATTTATTAGTCCCCTACAGGTAAAACTGGGGGAGGGGGTCTATAGGTTTGCACTCCGTCTGTCCGTCCGTCTGTCCGTCTTGCCGTGTGTCCGTCCGTCAGTTTGTCCATCTGTCTCAGTTGGTTTCCGCACTTTTTTCGCAGTCCTTCAAGGTATTCAACTGAGAATTGGTACATTGCTTTGGTATGAGACTGTTGTAGCTACGGGGGTATTAGCTCAGTAGATATAAATCGTATAACACAATTATTCAATAATATTATTTATTTTTTCTAGCTAGCAAAACTATTATATCGTTTATACATGTTCATCTCTCCTTCACAAATCTCTCTCTTCTCGTCTATCACTCCCTGCCTCTATCTCTAGCCTCTCTCATCTGCCCAGATGCCATGTGGCTAGCTGTTCCACACCTGATTGGCTGACAGCGGCCAGCCGGACGGAGAGCGTGGCTGGGAAGAAGCTCTGCGCTGAGTAGGTAGCTACGGTAACAAGAGCTATCTCCACTGAATGTCTGAAATGATCAACAGTTTATCAAATCTAATGCCAAATGAGAGTAATGGGGATAACAATGTATTTCTCTTTAAAGAGCTAGTAGGCAATTAGCAATTAAGATATTTTGATAGTGACTCAGCATGAAACCCATTGCTGCCACAGCAACAACAACTTTCAGTCAAATCAGCACCAAAGTTCTTAACTGCGTATTCCTTGCATCATAGTTCATCTGTTTGAAAAAGTGTCTCCATGACCAGCTAAGATTTCCACGTGACTCATATTCCAATAACCACAACAAGACGTTACTTTGCTATCCCTCACCTAGTCCTTGGTCAAACTTTGCAACACCTTACCTAGGCCGTAACCAGGCTTTTTCAGACCTTACCTAGGCACTAGACAAGCTTTACTAGGCCTTACCTGCGCCTTAGCCAAGCTTTGCAAGACATTACCTAGGCCTTAGCCAGGCGTTGCTAAGCCTTACATAGACCTTGTCTAGGCCTTAGCCAGCCTTTGCTAGGCTTTGCTATGCCTTACATAGCCTTAGCCAGGCCGTATCCAGGCCTTATTCAGGCCTTAGTCAGGCTTTGATAGACTTTACCAAGGCCTTAGCCATGGTTTGCTAGACATTGCCTAGGCCGTAGCCAGGCTTTGTTAGGCCTTAACTGGTCTTTAGCCATGCTTTACTAAGCCTTACCTAGGCCTTAACCAAGCTTTTCTAGGCCTTACATGTGCCTTAGCCAAGCTTTGCAAGACATTACCTAGGCCTTAGCCAGGCTTTGGTAAGCCTTGACTATGCCTTACGCAGGCATTGGCCAGACCTTCCCAGAACCTACGTAGGCATAAGCCAGGCCTTGATAGACTTTACCTAGGCCTTAGCAAGGCTTTGCTAGACTTAAGCTACGCCTTAGCTAGGCTTTGTTACGCCTTATCTAGGCCTTAGACAAGCTTTTACAAGCCTTAACTAGGCCTTAGCCATGCTTTGCTAGGCCTTACCTGGGCTTTAGCCAACAAGCTTTGAAAGAAATTGCATAGACCTTAGCCAGCCGTTGATAAGCCTTTTTAGACCTTACCTAGGTCGTAACATGCTTTTGATAGGCCGTTGCCATACCTTAGCTAAGCTGTGTTAGGCTTTACATAGGCCTTAGTCAGGCCGTAGCCAGGCATTATTCAGGTCCTACTCAGGCTTTGGTATACTTTACCTAAGCCTTAGCCATGCTTTGCTAAGATTTACCTAGGCCTTATGCAGACATTGGCCAGACTTTCTTAGACCATGTCTAGGCATAAGCCAGGCTTTGAAAGACTTTACCTAGGCCTTAGCTAGGCTTTGATAGACTTAAGTCACGCCTTAGATAGGCTTTTCTAGGCCGTAGTCAGGCCGTACCTAGGCCGTAGCCAGGCTTTGTTAGGCATTACCTATGTCTTAGCCAGGATTTTCCTAGCCTTAACTAGGCCTTAGCCACGCTTTGCTAGGCCTTGCCTGGGCTTTAGCCAAACTTTGCGAGACATTACCTAGGCTGTAGCCAGGCGTTCCTAAGCCTTACAAAGGCCTTTCCTACGCCTTAGCAGCCTTTGCTAAGCCTTACCTAGAAAACTTACCTAGGTCGTAACATGGCCATGCTAGGCCGTTTCCATGCCTTAGCTATGCTTTGCTAGGCCTTACATAGGCATTAGCCAGGCATTATTCAGACCATACTCGGGCTTTGATAGACTTTAGCTAGGCCTTAGCCATGCTTTGATAAGAGTTACCTAGGCCTTACAGGGACATTGGCCAGACTTTCGAAGACCTTATCTAGGCATAAGCCAGGCTTTGATAGACTTTACCTAGCTCTTAGCTAGGCGTTGCTGGACTTAAGCCACGCCTTAGCTAGACTTTAATAGGCCTTAGTCAGGCTGTACCTAGGCCTTAGCCAGGCTTTGCTAAGCCTTACCTAGAACTTACCTAGGTCGTAACATGGCTTTGCTAGGTCGTTGCCATGGCTAAGCTAGGCTTTTCTAGGCCTTACATACACCTTAGCCAGGCCTTATTTAGGCCTTAGTCAGGCTTTGATAGACTGTACCAAGGCCTTAGCCATGGTTTGCTAGACATTGCCTAGGCCGTAGCCAGGCTTTGTTAGGCCTTAACTGGTCTTTAGCCATGCTTTACTAAGCCTTACCTAGGCCGTAACCAAGCTTTTCTAGGCCTTACATGTGCCTTAGCCAAGCTTTGCAAAATAATACCTAGGTCTTAGTAGGCCTTAACTATGCCTTACGCAGGTCTTACCTAGGCATTGACCAGACTTTGTAATACATTACCTAGACCTATGTCAGGCCTTGAAGGGCTTAGCTAGGCTTTTCTCAGCCTTGGCCAGGCCTTAACTAGGCCTTAGCCAGGCTGTGTTAGACATTAGCCAGACATTACTATGCCTTATATAGGCCTTAGCCGCGCTTTGCTAGGCCTTACCCAGACTTTGTTAAGCCTTAGCCAGGCCTTAGACATGTTTTGCCAAGCCCTACCTAAGCCTTAGTGAAGCTTTGCAAGACATTACCTAGGCCTTAGCTAAGCCTCACTTACACATTACCTATGCCTTAGCAGGCTTTACTAGGCCTTACCTAGACCTTAGCCATGCTTTGCTAGACTTTACCTAGGCCTTAGCCAGGCCTTGTTAGACATTGCTTGACGCGTGTGTCGATGCGTGAGTGTGAGCGTGTGTGAATTACACAACACAACATGATTTATTCATAATTGTCAATCAATAAACTCTAATAGCATGTGCTTCACCAATATACTCATCATCATCATCATCATCATCATCATCATCATCATCATCATCATCACAGCCAAGATTATCACCATAGTCATCAGTATCATCATCACTATCGCTACAAATAAGATTATCATCATCGCCATCGTCATTATTATCATCATCGTTATTATTATAACCAAGATCTTCATCAATGTCATCAATATCATCATCAGTATAACCAAAATTGTATCATCCCCTCCTTCGTCACCAAGATAATTATCGTTACAAAAAAAATTATCATCAGTATAATATAATGTATTATTTATTTCCGTAGCATTTCGCGATGTTCCGGAATCTCAATTTCATGACAATTATGAATATTTTGAAAATATTTTGACTCTTTTATTTGGAAACAGCGCCCAGTCAAATTAGTTTCGAAATATTCATATTTTTTTCGTTGTTTCGAGTTCAAATTGTAGCTGAACAGGAAATGACCAGGAATTGTGGCATTGATGTGGGTGGACTAGCGGTGCTTAATAATACACGTGTTTAAGTGGCCACGTGCATTAGATAGAAGTGATTAGAAGCAGGTAGTCGCTTAATATGTACCATGCCATCATAATAACCATTTGGCCACAACAGATTATGCCCCTCCAGCAACATATATTGTAAGCAACTTCCGATACGCAGAAAGACTTTATGATAATGTGCAATTACGCAGCACCAAAGTTGGATGGACTTTTAAAAATAACAAAGCTATATCATGGGGCGGGGTGGGGGCGTCCTATATGATGTTTGGTCAAATGAATTAAATTGTTTGGAACGAATGGGCCGACGGGTAGGCGAATATCAATTGGTAAGCATTTAAGGATATATGTAAAGATGTGCGGTAAACCATAAAATAAGGTCGACAGATGAATGATATAACCAAATGAGTGTGGGGTGGGTGGGTGTGACCTATATGGAGGGTAACGTTTCTGATACTTATAACAAGGAAATAGAAACCACGCGATCTATCGATTATCAAAAGTAAGAGAAAACACGCGATACAATACGGTAGAAAGAAACAATGCGCTGTCAGTCCAATGCGCTGTCGGACCAACACGCTGTCGGACCAGTGTGCTGTCGGCCCAATGGACTGCCAGACCAATGCGCTGTCAGTCCAATGCCATAGCACAATTATTATGTGTTTATAACTCTGATGAAATTATGGCCATATTCAGGGTAACTTATGAACACGTCCATCATCCCATAATGGATATGTTTCACAGAAAATGGGATGAAAGGCCACAATAGTAACGCAATGGTGGAGGTCATAGTACTGAGCAATATGATGCAGTTTTATAATTATTTATGACAGAAAGAAATTATTAACCATGCGTGTCAAATAGATGTGACAGTTGTGGGAGGTAGCAATAATAAACGGCATAGGGTGATCTTTGCTAATAAAATAGTTTGTCAAGATGACTTAAGTGAAAGTGGTGGTGGCCGGATTGGTTATGTGGTTGAAAGAGCCACTTTAGAAATGATCTGATTTGACAGGTGACAGTCAATTGAATCCAGTTTGAATGGCATCAGACTCGGTGTTAATCGAGTGTGGTTTAGATGTGGTATATTGACCATTCTGCGCGCTCGTGTGTTTGCGCAGATGGATCATGGATGTCTATACACATGAGTGTTTAATAAGAGGGAGATGTATGGAGGTCGTACATGTATTCGTGAAGTGTTATATATGAGCAAATATTCCTTTAATTTGATTACCACATGCATCTGTTCAACAATATGCGATCTCATCAAACAAATTCCTAGAACAAATTTATCTCGAGCGCTTGACATAATTATCTCGAGCGCTTGACATAATTATCTCGAGTGCTCTAGTTATTAAGTCGAGCGCTCGAAATATTAAGTCGAGCGTTCTAGATAAAACAATTTCGCGGACATAGCCCTTCAGGGCTTCCGTAGCAAGCAAGCCTTAATTCTTAAAATGTTATATTTTTGAAATTACATAATTGTTGGACACCATTAATGCAACCGTCGCATTATTGTCCAATCTGTGTAATGACGCAAATCGACCCCAAAATAGCCATATTATACTATATATGTAAATGGAGACATTAGTCAGATATTTTCGCCTTGATTCGCATGTCAAATAAACTAAATGCGCAGTCAAGCGTAGTCAAGCTACACGCTCTGACGGAAGATCAAGCTCATTTATATACACTTCCTTTTTTTTAAAGAAAAATACTGAAATTATGTCTTCGAAAGGAAACACATAAATAGGCATACAGTATACACAATAATATGCACAAGCTTACAATTACGCTATAATATATACTAGCCGCGTACACGTCTAGGTGGCTTGCACAAAAGACAGCGCAGCCAGCAACTTTTCAACACCGGCGTTAATATACAGCATTTAAATCATGCATCTAAACGAACTTGATAGCGTACGTTTGTTATTCAGCCGTATACAGGTATAAGGCATTAAATTAATATACAAATTTCAGCCGAGTGGCTCACAGCGTTGAAAAACTGGTTTTATTATTAACCATTGTATTGCTGGAATCCTTAACTCGCATTCCCTTTTGATGCTAGCCTCTGTTTATTTTGAGGCTGATGATGTTGAAAGATGACGTTGTCTACAATTTACCAGAGCTGATAGCACCGCCATAACGACATCTTTAGAACTCAGATGCTCACTATGTCCTAGACGGGCTATGCCGGCAGAACGCTTGGCTCCAGCAGGAAGGTGGTTGTTCATGGCATAGCCTCTGAGGACACTCAAGCTTTCCGTTCAGGTGTATAGCAAGTGATGAATATCATCTAGAAATGTAGTGCATGAGGCCTAACAGCTACCTTTCTTAAACATAGAATGGGATGATAAAATCTACGATCTAATGTTTGCATAGGGCTACGTTTTCTATTTGCCGTGCCGCGTTTACCCGTTTTTACCTAGGAAATAAGGTATGCCTGGATTATTGTCTTGCGCAGAAAAATGTAAACTTCATTATTATTAATACACGATTCTCGCTACAGAGAAAGTGCATAGCACATTTTCCTAGCATAGCCTATAGAACTATATGTGTGCACATATTACGTAACTGTTTTGCGCAAAGTAATTTATCTTCGGTGACGATGTGAGAATCGGTAGCTGATGTTGATATGTGTCGTGACGGCTCCGGCTCGGATTACACACATACACACACACACATATCGAATAGGCTATTCAAAGAGCTTCGCTACTAGTGACCTACTTTGAAGGATTTTAATTTTCATTATGGATATATTTTAGCTGAGAATTTTTAATATACAGGTAAGTCCATATTTTCTGACAATTTAATGGTTAGAAAAACTTCCCAAGTTACCAATTTATATTGTAATTTGGTTTACTAAAATTGAACCAGTACGTGTTGGAATGTTGAAGCGATGGGTCTATGTGACATGGATTTAAACATATAGATGCCTTAATTTGTCCGTGATAGTTAATGGAGGGGTCCGGTCTCCTAAATCAAATATATGACGTCATAATCAATTACGTCACACGTAATCTGACGTCACAGTCATGTTGACGTGTTTTAACTCCCGCGTGAAGCTCGAAAAGTCTGCCAGGTGACTTGTACACCAATTTACAATTTACTAAACATTCTGTTGAAGATTTCGAAACTAAACTGACCGGGAGCTGTTGTTGCCATAGCTTAGGCCCTACCAAATACACAGTTACCTTGAAATTGGGATTCCTGCGCTTTTGGGTTCAAGCTTAGCGTGAGATGGGCGGGGCATAGCTAGAAATGGCTCCTCTATTGAGACCGTGATGTGTCACTGTAAATGCGATTCTAGTTGAGTATCTTGGGGCGATGGCGTTAGGACCAGTTAGCGGCCCACGCTATAGAGAACGAAGGAACCCTGACAATGCAGGTTACTGGGTCGGTACAGGGTCAGTACCGGACCATATTGGCTCAATACAGGCCCAGTAACCTGCGTTATCAGGGAATGTGTTCGAGAGACTACCTAAGTCTTGTGGCGAACAGACGAGTCTCTAAGTGAGTGGCAGAAGAGTGGTTGAAAAACACGTGCTTAATAGATCAGTGGCCGCCTGGCACGTGGCTGATAGAATTGCGGTGGTCAGATATAAGTGATCAGTTGTATTCAGCAACAAAAAAGGTGGACATTCAATGTAAGTTTGGACGCATTTAGATATTGATTGCAACCAATGTAATTTTACCATTGTGTTCGTGTTGACGATCATGTGTATGCACGTGGTGGGTGTGCTTTGCATTGTAACGTTCTAGCTGAATAATAATAATAATAATAATAATAATAATAATAATAATAATAGTAATAATAATAATAATAATAATAATAATAATGATACAACACTTGAAGTAATCCACTATTGTGAGTTATTTTATAATAAATTCTGACCACAGGCATTTTTCATATGTTGACAATTAAAATTCCTTTGCTGAAAGCTGATTTACTGGTTGTAGGCCCCCCCCCCCCCCCCACCCCCACCCTCTATCACACAGGCCTAGTTAGTATAGTGGGATAAAAATAAAATGACCATCGCATGTCCGCGAAAATAAAAAAGGGTATATTTTTAAAATCAGTCAGCGAAATTTAAAAAGGGTGTCAAAATGTTATAGCCTGACAATAAGTTTCGCATCCGTTACCCGCCTTTTACCAATCACCAAACTAGACTTGTCCGATTACGTGTAAACCGAAAATCACGATTATTTTTTAAATCATGATTTTATATGATTACAAATTATATAATTGCGTAATCGGGAATAAATTCTCCTGCATAAAATATTTCAAATCCTACCTTTTAATTACCTTTTAATGCGATTGGTCACGAAAGTTGACATTTTGCTCAGTGAGTGTATGTTCATTTGCAGGCCAAGAGACTTAGAGAATCGAGTCAGACATTCCAGCGATACATTTTCAAAAACAGTCTTCTATTGGCCTGCAAATGGACTTTTCTCAACACCATTGCAGCTTTCGTCATTGATATGCTTTTTGGTGTTATGATTGGATAATTTGTACCCAAGCTGATTAATTGAGTAATCGCGATTATTCTTATATAATCGATCGTGATCACCCAAAGCAATAATCGCACACGCCTACACCAAACCGATTTCACCCGCTTGTATCGATGGCAGTGCATAAACTGTAGCGCATAAGGAAATCTGCATACATTGCTTTTGTAATATATGTATTCTGTTTGTTTAAAGGCTTCATCAAATATGCTTAAAATCAAATTGTTGAAATCCACGTGACGTTGAAGGACCAATGAAAACGCACATCCATCTCCCCGTTACTACTGTCATATACCTCTGAGCAATCATCGTCGTCGTCATCGCCGCCGCCGTCGTCGTCGTCGTCGTCGTCGCCGCCGCCGCCGTCGTCGTCGTCGTGGTCGTCGTCGTCGTCGTCAGCATCATCACAAAAGGGACACACACGCGTGAAAGAGAAGTTGCGAAAAAGGAAAATTTTATATGCTACATTCAACTATGCTGCAAGATTTACATTATTTGAAAGGTTTCTGACGCAGGCATGCTCATAGTGTCCGGGTCGTTAGCCACGGTCTGCAGCATACAGTCAAGACACCTAGTCAAATCTTGTATGAGCCGTGGTGTGTCACCGACCAGTGTGAACGACTAACTATGGACATAACTTGAATTTGCTATATCATAATACATTTTAAATGACTACAGTATTTGAAGATAGACTGGCGCGGATAACATGATTGATTTAAAGTTAGTCGTAGGTGAATTCACTGTCTTTAGGTGTATGTCCACTTTGTACTTAAGCTCATCTATGTTTTATACTTCCACTATATGTGATGGTAAAGCATTCCGTGACGGTGATACTCGCTGGGTGAAGAAGCGTGCACTTAGGTTACAGTGGTCTATTCTTATTTTGTTTTTGTGGCTCCATGTTATACTGGTGGTAGGCTATCCATGCAATGTATGAGTTTCTAAGCTTCAATTAAACCACCTCGAGTCCAACGATACTTTAGAGAAAACAAGTTGAGCTTCCGGAGTCTATTTTTGTAACTGACGCTCTTTATTACTGCAGGTGGTCTGGTAGCTCGTCTTTGGACATTTTCTAATGCCTTTGACTGTCTTACAAGATGTGGCGACCAGATTGAATTGCAATACTCCAGGATATTTCTGACTAATATCTTGTGCAGTAAAACAAAAGTGTGACTGAATGGTCTCTTGAAGATGTCCAGTATGGTGTTGGCTTTAACATCGGTGTTGATATGCTTGTCAAATTTTAATTTCTCGGACACCAAGATCCTTCTCGCATATTGTCCTTGATATAGGCGGGTACCGGGTGGCTGTCAGTGTCTATCATGCCATATTGAAGTTCACGGTTGTTCTTTCCGAGATGGAGTATGTGTATCTTGGTTGACTTGAACAGGAGCTGCCAATCTACTGACCATTTGCAAGTTAAGTTAATGATTTGCTGTATGCTAATTGTTTCTGGGTTCAGAATCATTTTAGTGTCATCAGTGAATATTTTACAGATACATTCAATACAGACAGGCAAGTCATTAATGAATACTACTGCCTTGTGTCATTCCACTGGCTACATATTTGTAGTCTGACATTGGATTGTTACCCTTCACTCTCTGTTTTCGCCTTCCGGTCGCTTAGGAAGCTACGGATCGAGTTGCTCGTTTTCTTACCGATACGGTATGAGTGTAGTTTAATCAGAAGTCTTTCATGTGTAACATAATCCAATGCCATTTTAAAATCGAGATAAATCACATCTACTGGTTCATTGCTATCCAATAATTGGGTCATTACTTCCAGGTATTCTAACAGCTGGGTCGTATGTGATCTTTTAGTTCTGATCCGTGTTGACACTTAGATAATAGATCACTCATTTTTAAGTGATCCATAATGTCGTCACGTAAGACAATTCTAGTGAATGAAACGGTAGATGTTTTAACTTTTACTCATTTACTTCGTATAAATTAAAGCAACCATGGTTTTATACGATAAATTAAAATCATTTTAATGTAGTTAGAATGAAATAATTCAATGTTAAAACAAATTTTGATTCATTGCATATAAGTACATGAGTTAACATTCTAAAAGTGAACTATTTCAATAATTTAATTTCAAGTATAGGCCCCTATTTGGTGTACAATATATTAATTGTGCCTTTAATATTACTGTCACTTCTCCTGTAACTTAGATTTTTATGAGAAAAAGGGTACGTTTTGACAAAATGTCAGAGTTTTGTGAAAAACATGGCTGGATTTTAATGTCAAAATGTCAGCGCTTTGCTCGAAAAAATGGTCTGTCTTCATACCAAAGTCACGGAAAACGGGGTCAATTTATTTTACAAAGAATGTGCATTGGCACAGAGGGATGGGGGGTTTGGGGAGGTGGTTATAAGTGGATCACAATCGTACACGGTCCACACACACGTAGTAGCAGCAGCAGCAGCAGTAGTAGTAGTAGTAGTAGTAGTAGTAGTAGTAGTAGTAGTAGTAGTAGTAGTAGTAGTAGTAGTAGTAGTAGTAGCAATAGCAACAGTTGTTGTAGCAACAGCAGGGGCAGCGGCGGTAGTGGTAGTTTTTATTATTGTCAAGCATTAGTTCTAGGAACGCTGTCATTGACGACGCACTGGAACTAGAATAGAGCACAGTCATCATTGGAATGTAATTTGTACTCTTTTCAATTTTCGACCTGAGCGAGGTTCGAACCCAGCCGATTCTATGGCACCTATTCGCCTAGCGTTTGGGAGCCGAGTAGTCTACCATCCAGAGGACAAAAATCCTCTTTTACCTGATCAGCTTTCAACTACCCGATTCACAACCACACGAATTGACTGTAAGTGATAGTGTGCGTTCCAGACTTGCCATATGTCTAGGCTCTCGCAAGTATGTAGTTTTTATTATTGTCAAGCATTAGTTCTAGGAACCATATCATTGACGACTAGGATATTGCACAGTCATCATTGAAATGTAATTTTTACAATTTTCAATTTTCTACCTGAGCGACGTTCGAACCCAGGCAATTCTGCGGTACCTATCGCCTAGCGTTTGGGAGCCGAGTAGTCTACTCACTGGACCACCATCCAGAGGACAAAATTCCTCTTTCACCGGATCCGCTTTCAACTACCCGACTCACAACCACACGAATTGACTGTATAGTCTGTCAGCTTGTGTACCTTATATGCATTTTTGGGTATAGTAGCTGAAACTTTCAGGAAGTATTTTCATGATATCAAGATACATGAAACCACTTGATACCAATTTTTACTATCTATCGATAAGCCGCCATCTTGGATTTCAAAATGGCCGCCATATTCAAGTTAGTTTTCTACTTATATCGCCGGCTGTTTATTGGCATACATGATATCAACGTACATGCCATACTCTATAGCATGTGTTTGCATTAGGGATTCATGTAAAATGATAGAAAATAAGATAACAAACAACAGTGTCCCCTAGAACGGCCATATTGGATTTCAAAATGGCCGCCGATATGGAAAAAAAACCCTATTAAATTACACAAAAATTACCCAACTGGTCCTTGCCTTAAAATGAGTAAGACTTTACATTAATTGGTATATGTTTAGAGAAAAAAAAGAACATATATACATATATACATTGTATACACCAGTGGTGTAGCAATAGCAGGTTCAAGGAACATTGGCCCCTGACCATTAGGGGCCCCACCAGCCTGCAATATTATTTTATGTAGAAGTTTTGAACCTTCTTTCTTTAATAATAATGCGACCAGAAATATCCCCTCCATCTCCTGCATTCTAATAAAACCTTTTTATCAGAATGCAGCCTTGCAGTAGATGACTTCTCAGATCATCTACTTTCCCAACTTTAATGGTGAGTAGCACTCAGAACCACTCCATACTGCAATGGCGTAGACAAATGTGGCTTGTGTAGGGGGCTTAAGCCCTAAAGATTTTGGCAAATATTTTTCAATTCTGCACAATCAACCAAATGAGAGTCTATATATATATATATATATATATATATATATATATATATATATATATATATATATATATATATATATATATATATATATATATATATATATATATATATATATATATACCTCTGAGAGCATCTAAATTTAAAAAACCCTCTGGGGAGGACATCCAGAATTGGGGCCCACACACGTTCTGACCAGGGGCCCCCAAACGACATCGCTACGCCGCTGGAATACACATTACTCACTTGTAATATATCCAAAATAGATACCTTTTTTTAAACCATTTTTACCATTTAAAAAATAATCTTTTGATCTTTTGGTTACGACGGCCGTTTGCCACCTCGTCCCAAACTGCAAATTTGCTACTATTTCTTTGACCAAAACTGATGATTAAACAACAATTCAAATTCGCTTATTGTAAATATAATACACTGAAGTCCTAATTTTGAGATCAGTTTGCATCATCTGGGTCAACATAACTACTTAAGTTCTGGCAATGGTCTTCCTCTCCTTCACACCGGCACAGTTCTGTACACACTAGACCTTTTAATCGACATGAACATCTACCTGAAGCGCACTTATTTGTTGAGCTTGGGTTAGTGGTACCACACGTACACCTCACTAACTCAACCACCGCTGCAGGGGCTGGTGCAACCTTGGATAACAGAGGTACAAGCCTGTGCTCTTCCTTCACCCAGCCATGCTGTAAGGGATCTGGTGATAGTGGACTGACAACAAGGTCTTGTTCCCACACCGAAGCTTGGCAGTGAGCATGCTGGATATGCTCAACCCATGTTCCACGTGTCGGTGGTAGCATGTCGACACCTTTGTTCATGCCTTTTTGTTTGAATAGGTGCGTTCTGAGGTGATGCGGCTCAGTAATGTGAACATTCTTCTTACAGAATAAACTACATAAAAAGGAAATGCACCCATTTAATGTATCATTAGAAGGCTGGGTGTCACAGCCGAGGCCGGATATTAAAGTTACAATCTTGGTATCTGCTTTTAGGAAGGCTTCTAAGCACGCTTTCTTAGACTTTCCTCTTATGTAGCCTGTGGTATCACAACCAGTGAGAGCATGCCATTTGCAGAGAGCATTTGCTCTCTCCGGTCCAAGAGCATCATAAATAGGTTGAAGTAGAACTAGTCGTCGTCGATCACCCGTGCCCATCACCAGGGCAGATTTCTTGCCAAGAAGAGCTGTACGTCTCAGCGCAAGAATCAAAACATCTGCATCCTGACTGTAAATGTGAACAGTATATCCAGCTTTATTTGCTTCCACTGCATGCAAGATCATTAAGGTATCGGCTTCTTCTTGTGTACTGACACCAGGAGTGGCATTATTGGTGTAGTTGGACATCACTTCTTTGCGTGTGGCTGTTATCATACACATTTTAGAATGGTCTATTAATCTCTGTGCAAGATAAAGTGTCAACGAATCTTTTGTAGCTACACTTCCAAGGAATACTTTTAATTCAGGAATTTTGGTATTGTCTTCTACATTATAATCTTTTGGCTGTGCCTTTCCACCCCTGCGTCGTTCACGTGTTGATTCCTTTAATGAGCCAACGACAGCGTAATTGTCAAAAATTACCCTTACAAAATTGTAATTACGTGATTTGATATCAATGAGCTCAACATAAGCTTTGCCAAGGGCTTTACCATTTTCAAATGACTTCACAGCCATGAGTTCTTGTACTACGGCCATACCGTCTACAATTAGACAGAGCTGTGCTTCTGTGGAACCGTATGCACCATCTGAAATGAGATTGTCTTGGCAATCCTCTATCGGTGACACTGGAAGATTCTCTAAGACAGTTATCAATGAGCCTTTATTTAATGTTGGGTGCACAGAACCATCTGGTCTCATTAATGTCTGATTAACAGTTGTAAATTCATAATTACCAATCACCTCTTCCATATCTATTTCACGAGATGAGCGCGCTACAACAAGTAGTCGAGACATTAGACCAGACGTTGACTGGAGGGTTAAAACACCAGACTTTGCCTGTATTTTAACCTCCTTGGTTGTAGAAGTCCATGTAAACGACTTACATTTTGTCATCTTGTCCCAAAGATTTGTATTTCCACATATTCTTTCATCAACAAATTTCTGCATTGCAGATTTTCCCACGAGCTCACAGGACAGGATGCTTTCCTCAACAGCTTTAGGAACTATCTCATTAGTGACAAGCTTAACCATTGCTGTATTGCCACTCTTGAATATTCTACAAGGTGCTAGGACATCAAATAGCTTTTTAATAACTTGTTCTTGCCTGAGTGTTGTTGACTTATTGAGTTCATGGTGATCCATTTTACTCTGTTTCTTTAAGTCAGCCATGGCCTCTGTTTCATTGGCAATTCGTGCTAATTCTGGTGCGCACATACACAACTTCAGAAGAGTAGCAGGAGACTGAGTGATGCCACCAATAGCACCCTGACCTTTGAGATTTTTGTTTACATGTTCTTGAGCATGATCAATACCGATGCGGGTGAATGGTATCTGGTTGGAAGTGTTCACAGTGAATTCATGTGCCATAAAGTCCTGCCAGATTTCTGGATCAGTAGTTTGAAGCCGACACATTCGTGCAATATATTCTGGAATATTCTGTGCATAATCATGCCTCCCATAAGCAAAGAAATGCACACATAGTTTTTCAAGTGACGACAGGTGAAGGAACCAGTCACATAGCCGGGTAGCCTGCTGGAATTGCAGTACGGTCAAGACCTGTTTCATGTACATTCGTGCCCATTTGAAAATGGGCTCTGTGTTGTGCTCGGCATCAAAGTCGGCAAGCTGTTTCTCTATATTAAGTGACTCAAGTGTGATTAATAATCCCGTATTTGACTCACGAATGCTCTGTTTCGATGTGCATGCATCAGACAGTATTTTAATACTCTCTTCAAGAGCTACGCGGACAGCAGGCCTTTCAGCAAAAAAACTCTCCTATCCAAAGATCGAACAATACCTGCAGGGTGACTTCGTGAGCTTCCATAGCTCTGTTGTAATGATTCCCATTTATAATTTGATTAACAGTCACAGAACTGTACAAACCTGCTTCGACCCAAGCCTCGTCAATCCCGCTTCCTTATATGGCCTTTCCCAAACATCTGAGAGCACATAATGAAGTGTGGAATGCACCTGGACACACAACAAACTGATCCTTGAACCGTGAATCCAAATATTCCAACTTCAACACTCGTTTGTATAGATCCATGTCAAATGTGACAACAAGCTTCCGCCCATTACCAGACACCAGTCTGTTCAATCTATAAAGTTGGTCTAAACTGGTAACCAGGGTTGACCATTCGTGTGCTGGGGCATTTATAATAGGTGGCGTAAATGCCTTATCAACAATCAAAGAGGAATACTTCGTGGATTCAGGTGTGTTTGAAAGACTGTTGTATGCAGCCCACACTGGTATCATTTGCGTTGTTCTCTCGTCATCTACTACTTGTGGAGACATTTGTACGGATATTTCACCTGAACTCAATAAACACTCGTGCTCCTCTCGCACTGCTGACATATTTGATATGTCAGTTACTGAAAGCATACCTTGTACATTATCTGACAAAATATTGGTGACATCAAAAGCAGGAATCGTAACTTCATCAGAGGAAACTGTTTTAGGTTCTACATCAGACGAATTTAAATCAACTGTTTGAGATCTGTTGAAATATCTTGCTATCATCCAACACATATCATGCTTTATCGCTCTATCAAAATGTTCATCGTAGGAACCCACTTTATACGATGCATAATGGGGACTGAATTGAGGTTTGGGACTGCCTTCTAAGTCACATTTAAGAATCTTGATGCATGTGCTCAGAACACCTAAAAGGCCACCAGCAGAAACTTCATATAGATCAAGTGGTTCTACCAAGGTCTCTCCAGCACATATTGGCTGATATACACAAGCTGCCATTGCATGGAAACTTGACTTTCCATCCAAAGTATCAACTTTTTTGTCAACATTATCAGCGGAAGCCCGAATAGCTCTACCTTTCACAATACCAACTGGGACAAAAATACCATTTTTATTGATGTTTTCTTGCACAGCATTGGCTATCTGACTACAAACCCTGGTCACCCGACTATATGATATTCCACAACATAAATGGCTGAGCAGATTTATAGCGGTCTGGCTGCGTAAATTGTGGTATATCCACAAAGATAATCTGACTGCATATGGACTTTCACATTGGCGACGAAAAGTAGACAATTCAGACTGTGATTTTGTTGTGTATGCTACCTGCTTTGAAGTTTTAAATTCCTGCATCATAATTTGAGAAATTGTGACACATGATTTTCTTAGAGACTGATCTCGCGACTTAGAAGTCGCAGCCTTAGAACCTTGCAAGATCCATCTGTTTAACATTAATACCTCTACTGGCAATCCAGATTCGCCAACACCATCTAGAGACCCTGTAAATTTCCAAGGTTTCTCTTTTCTGGCTTTAGTTATCTCTTTTCTGATGATTTTGGCACATTTAAATATTATATTAAGGTCGCCTTTTATGTCTTGTTCAGAAATAGCAATATCGACTGCTTCACGTCCAGATTTTTTTGAATGGAAGTCGCCAGGTAATTTACCTCTATGTTGGGATAGTTCAATGTCTGGTAAATTGTGTGTGATGTTTGTTATTAGTGTTCGTCTGGATATTGCATGACCAGTGACTCCGTGGTCACGTATCATATTATAATACAATTCTTCAGCCTGAACAGACGTTATATAGTCTCCAGATTCTATTCTTTCATGCAACTCATCGTACAATTCCATCTCTGCTGCTATAAAGAAAATCGCCTCCTCACTATTCTGATTAGTTTCAGTGCGTCTTTCAGGGCCTTGAACATAAATTCTCCAGTATGTGGTTTTGCAGGATTTGTGATAGACAATGTCCCTAGCCAGAAAGTCCCCTTCTGATATTATGTCGGCCAATTGTACTTTCCAGGATGCATTGTCACTTTTATCTACTATCTCTTTGACAGATATCCCGCTATTCTCACTACGACAGGCATATACAATTTCATTATCTTTTCCCGTATTTTGACCTTGACAGAAAAAGCACTTTTCACGATCAAAACGCTCTGTGGCAGATCTCAGTAGTACGCTACTAGATTCTACAGATAAGGTTGGGAGCCCCTTCCCCTTACGTTTTTCAGGATTATTGAGATACTTAATCTCGTCTCTTTTAGCTTTGTTATTGTCTGTGGTTTCACTATAACAGCTGCGATGCCACTTAGCACCCTTTTGCAAAAGGTCCGATGCTGTTATTAATCTGTTCCCTACATTAATAAAATCATGACTGCCCCATTCAGATCTTTTATTGACATTCGCTAAAAATGTATCATATGATTCTACATCTCGGGTGGGGGGCCATTATATTCTTGGCATTTAATGCATAAACTGTAATCAGTTGGTTTATTTTTTGGCGGCAATTCTAATTCACTCTCCATCGTTGACTACATGTGTTACCAAATGGCAAAGATATGCAGTTTGTCTGTTTGTTAGCAGACGACAGCGCTTTTTATAAATAAAATTTGAGGATAAGCGCAAGATCATCTTTTCAATTTATTTTGATCCAAAGATTCAAAATTTATCCCGGGCCATGTATTATTATAAAAATACGTTTTTAACCTTTTAAACAAGAAAGTTTGGAATATAACACTCATTTACGATTTAATAATTATTATGATCAATATTTTGAGGTTAATTTGACTAGGCTATGTTGCTGTCTATAGCAGCAACATGTTCCAGTTAAATTAATTATGAAATATTCAATAACATACCATTTATAGTAGCCTTGAAATTAAGATTCTTGGTATTCAGGGTTCAAAGGGTTAAACCTATTACTATGATATTGCCATTGCCTATCAACCATCATACATGATCTGACATGCATTAAAACATATACCTAGACACTAAAATCAAGACACTAGGCGACTAATGAGTCAAAAAGTTGAAAAACTGTTTTTCAGATAGCGGCCATTTTGAAATCCAATATGGCCACCATAACGACAAATGAAAATTTGGTATCAAGTGATTTTGGATTCCCAGATAATTGAAGAATATTCCCTGAAAGTTACATGCATTAAAACATATACCTAGACACTAAAATCAAGACACTAGGCGATTAATGAGTCAAAATGTTGAAAAACTGTTTTTCAAATAGCGGCCATTTTGAAATCCAATATGGCCACCATAACGACAAATGAAAATTTGGTATCAAGTGATTTTGGATTCCCAGATGATTGAAGAATATTCCCTGAAAGTTACAGCTACTATACCCGAAAATGCATATAAGTCTCAATTTTCCTACTCAAGGCGACAGACTAGTAACTGATAGTGTACATTCCAGACTTGTCATATCTCTAGACACTCGCAAGTATGTAGTTTGTGTGCGTGGTGTGCGTGTGTGTGTGGGTAGAGGGGTGAAGCCAACACAACTGGGGGCGGGGTCCGGTATCCTCACTTGAAAGATTTCGAAATCTAGATGTTCTGATATGGCATCTCCTGCATTTGTGCGTGCGTGCGTGCAGTGCGTGTGGTTCTTCCCTACGCCTATGATATCATACGCAATCTATAAGCTAAAACAGTTCTTTTCTAGTTACTAACTAACATGTAAATTGAGTGTTTGCATTGGGGCCCTATAGTTTATCATACATTATCATAATCTACCCATTAACGAAATTATAGGCATTTTGCAGACCAAGAGTGGACTATTTTTGAAAATGTACCACTAGAATGACTGGCTCAGTTATTGAGCCAGTCATTCCAGTGGTAAAATTAAAAAAATCGGTTTCTCTTGGTCTGCAAATGAACATTTCTCAGGACCACTGCAAAAGCGGATTTTGTCTGATAATGAGTGCTACGCCAACCATTGGCGCATAAGTAGGCACGCTGGTTTAATTTATTTTAATAAGGTTAGCCGTATATCAATTGAATATTATGACTAGTTATTTATTTATAGTATTAAAAGATTGATTACTCATTTGCCTAATTATTACATGGTCTGCACGATCTGTAGAACAACCGTAACAATTATAAGAATACAGTTTTAACATTAATGCTTTATTGAGCTTGATTAGTATGTATTTGTATAAACCAATCAGCATTCATAATTAAGAACAGTCAGAGACTGTAGACCCTCTCCATCCAGCGTTTGTCCCAATCTAAAGGTTTTACCGATTTTCCGTATTTCCTGATTGTTTGAACGTCTGATACAAACAAGTGAAGTATTAAACATGTAGTTGTTAGAGCTGTAAGGCTCAGAGTTCCCATTCTGTAAGACAACTATATATACCGACTCAACATTTTCGTGGTTTTCATGTCCAGAATGCAATCTGAAATCAGTCGCATTGCGCGAAATGTCTAATACAGTCTAAATAATATGGCTTCTGGTGTACGCTAGATTAAAAGTTGTGGCAGCCATGTCGATAATGATAACATGATTCAAAATGCGATGCATTTTAAGACTAAATTTGTAGTATTTTTGGACAAGCTTTCGCACGCACGCTAGTGATCGCAACTCATAAGAAATGAAGTCATTAGAGCACCAGCTTTGAATGAACCTTTCCAGTTTATCCAGCCATCATATGACGTCATAATCAATTACGTGACTTGTAGGACGACGTCATAATCATTACGTTATGAAGAACTTGATTTAGCCCGTCTTTAGCCCTTAATAGTCGATCCGTCTTTACGCATTGTAGGCCAAATAGCTTTACTATTTAACAAACATGCTGTTGGATAGTTTGAAACTAATTTGACTTGGTGCTGTTGCAGCCATTTTCAACAACAGCACTCGGTCAAATTAGTTTCAAAATATTCAACAGTTTACCTGTATAGTTTTCTGGAAATTGATAGTCATGGAGTTCAGGGATCAGTCGATCGATCCCATCTCCGGTGAAGCGTGGGTGGAGCTTAACTAGGGATGAGCGGGGCATTAGGCCATAACTAAGACTGGAAAGGTTCATTACTATACGATTTTGTCTCATATATATATATATATATATATATATATATATATATATATATATATATATATATATATATATATATATATATATATCATCAAAACTCAAAAAGCCGACACGTTGTACGTTGTATGTCTTTGCTATTTAATAAACATGCTGTTGAATATTTTGAAACTAATTTGACTGCGCGCGGTTGCTTAGGCAGCAACAGCACCCAGTTAAATTAGTTTCAAAATATTTAACAGCTTACCTGTGTAATTTTTTGGAAATTGATAGTCAGGGTGTTCAGAGATCCATCGATCCCAACACGAGCGAGGTGTGGGTGGAGCTTACATAGAGATGGGGGGGGGGGGGCACTGCTAAAATCGAAAGGTCCATTCTAATGTAACTATACAGATAAACTGTTGAGTATCTCGAAACATATTGGACAGAAGTCTTACCGCTGTCACGGGCAGAAACATCTCCCAGTCGAGGTAGTTTCAAAATATTCAAAAACATTTATTACATTGGAAATAAGTTTTCGAAATCGGACTTTCTAGTTCAATGGAGTAAGAATCGACGGTATTTAAGTGTGTCAGCATATATGCATATCCAAGCATCGCAGAGGGTACTGAGGTGGTGGTTGTTGCTGGGAACATCTCCATTCACGCGTCCATAAGTCGCGTGGCCTCATCAGCTATCTGTAACCTATTTCAGATTATGAAGTGAGTTTAAACGCAAAAAAAAAGAAGTTTTGGTCTATAGCCTAGCTGATATTTTGGATATAGATTCATACAATTTAAATGTATTACTTAAAATATAGAACATTCGTGGCAATGTCTTTCAAATGAGTCATCTTTTAAGAACGCATTTACTGACGGTGACAAGTTTTCGCGCATAAATGTATTTCACTAAGACCCTTGACGCATAACAGAGTACCAAAATAAATACGGGTTGTATTATGTACCACCTCTGTATTGTATAATCATTGAACAGACTCACGCGGATATAGCAACTTTTTATTTGAAAACTACATACGCTATGTAATATTTTTGTTTCTATACATCTAACAGGTCTGCTACATGTGAAGTTTTTGGGTTGGTTGGAGGTGGTGAAATAAAACCAACAGCACTTTTACTTACAACAATGGCGGAATATGGATGGTCCTTTCTACTGGTCGTGCTTATTCAAAGTAAGTATGTTTGCATAGTATAACTAAAAGGTTGGTAATGCCATTCATTGTGCCTACCCAGCAGGCACATGCCGTTGTTTCAACGTTGAATCCATGTTGAAATCACGTCATGACGTGATTTCAACGTGGTTTCAACGTTGAAACAACGTCATGTGCCTGCTGGGTAGGGTTTATGCGTACTATTATCCAGTTATGCCGTATTGAAAATGTATCGGTGTTCATCTGAAAAACGATATTGTCAAGTATTACGATCAACAACGCTGGTTTCAGAATAGAATCTGATCTTTCAACTGCATAGATAACGTTAAATGCAATAGATTACCAGTGAAGAGGTTAAATCAGCTCTAAATAAACGGTATATGTAGGGCGGCTATATGTCTAATACATGTATATATGCCTACCACAAATACATACACGTCTTTATGATAATCATAGGCAGAGGCGTCGGCGGGGGGGGGGGGGGGGGGCGTGGCGGCAGGTGCGAAAATGTAAAAATTCAAAATAAATTGTATCCGGATACAAATTTTTATTTTTCATTTGGTATGCCGTCCATAATAGAAAAAGCACTTATAGAAATGTCACAAATGATTTATTGAGCTTTCAGGGCCAATTGGGGGGGGGGGGGGTCCAAAGTTGCCACTTAAGTTACCAACAATCTGTTAAATGTTAACACAACAGTTTTACAGAATGGAACAGCGTTGCAAAATAAGAAATCAAAATGTGTCATAAGAATTTAATTTGGTTAATTGAGATGAATTTTTAGTTAAGAGAAATAAAATGAAACAAATATTCATCATCTAATACTATGCCTCTCCATAGCCATAGGCAATAGGGACAACGGCGTTCTCCTATAGTGAAGAGACAAGTTAATCATTGTATACACCAAATGTACGAGATACGTGGATAGATGAAAATGTATAAACTTACAAAAACATCTTTAGTAAGCTAAGTGCCATTTGGTAACATAAGTGACTGATGGTAACATAAATGACCAATATTTGTGAAAGAAATCTATTTTGACCCATCTCTCTATAATAGAGCTTGGTTCAACAACAAAGACAGGTGGTTAAGCGTTAACTCTAAACCTACAAAATGTATCGCGAGATAATGATTAATGGTGAAACTCATTGTGCATGGAAAACAATGGTTAACTATAACTCTGACATTGATTACCTGTTTAAATATATAACTTATATATATATATATATATATATATATATATATATATATATATATATATATATATATATATATATATATATATATATATATATATATATATATATATATATATATATATATATATATATATATATATATATATATATATATATATATATATATATATATATATATATATATATATATATATATATATATATATATATATATATATATATGATAAAGGCAACCTTAATTGTGCAATCAACTCGTTCCGACCAGGATTGCTTAAGCACACAATTAAAGTTAACAGGTGTTAAAAGTGTTAATTGTAGCCTAACCGTTACGTTTATAGTAATGTTCAATCAAACAGTATGGTTGCTTAGTAATATAGGCTAATATGGTACAGTAAAATAGCTAAGAAGATGGATGGACGAATACAGGAAAAATGTGATATTGCTGAAACGCACGCACAGATACACATACGACCATGTGCATGCGAGTTAGATTTTCACATAACGAGAAGGCATGTGATACAATATGTCTGCCCGTGCACGTATTTGTTACTGCGTCTATCCAGCCATATTGGCGTATTCACCCATCCGTTCTTTGGCTATTTCGCTGTACTATACTAATCCATATGGACAAGTTCCTCTAAATAATAACCTAAAAGTACAGGCGTCTAACACCTGCATAAAAGTGAAACTGCAACAAATCAAATTGTAAAATGTAACAGTCAAATTTGCTTAAAGGATAACTAATCCCATCTCTTGATAGCTGTTCAGGTGATCTGACACGCCGACCATAAACTATCCAGGTAATTTTAAGCTTTGTACCACGCCGCTAAGGAAAGATATTCAGGATTTAGTAGTTAAATGTTGGTACATTTCTACACCCTATGATGGCTGTCATTGACTTACTTTTCAACCAGTCAGAAAAACCCTAGTGTGTCTGCCTCGGTATATACGCTCAGTCATAGAGGCTCCAGTTATAGTTTGGCAATGTGGTATAAAAGCAATCCTACAGGTAAGCTGTTGAATATTTTGAAACCAATTTGATCGGAAGTTGTTGCTACCATAGGCAGCAACAACTTCTAGTCAAATTAATTTCAAAATATTCAATGGGATGAGCATTACATAATAAAGAATGTGATGCATTGGAGCTTACTTGACATCACACACAATAGCTTGAGGAGACAAAATGGTATCGATCACTGTTCAACATTTATTCGATATTACAAAAGAGATAATTGCGATACAGATCAGGGAATCTGACAGGATATGAATGATTTGGAATCTATAAACCATATTCTGTCGGTGCAATGTCACATTTGAGATGAGATTAGCATCGCTTTAAAGCAAAAAATTAACAAGGCATTAAAATGTTTCATTAGTCACATTTGTCACGTGTGTACAGATCATCTCCACTATATGAGGTACACAGATCGTGCGCTCATAGTGAAAAAATATGACACTCAATTCAGTCCTCTGTTGGTGGATCAAATTAACGCTCGTCACATACCAAACAGTTAGAGATTTGATCTTGGTTTACCTTCTTCATTCTAGTAGTGCTACGTAGGTTTTGTTTAGAACAACCTTTGCTGGTTGTAACATCTTCTGGTGTCATTCGTTTCGTCATCAACGTTGCCACGTTAGACAGGTAATTACTTGGTGCTGTTGAAGATACAATTTCTACAGCGGCAATGCTATTCGCACGAGCTAGTCATGGTATACCTGTCGGCATTGCTACGGAAGGCTGCTCTGTGGTAAATATGTACGATTTTAGGCTGACACACTGACAACCAGTTCTGAGCAAAATCAGATAAGTCTCTGTACCTAACGACATTTCTCTGTCTAGAGTTAACCTGCGCCACATCAACGAACGATTCAAAGATATTGCTATTCAACAAGCAGACTCCCTAGCAGATGAAATCAGTGCCACGGATGAATGTTACAAAATGTTTCGGGCAACCCGACGCCTGAGAGTTACTGACTTCACACCACCACAACTCTGAATGACATTTTATCGGATCTGACCAGGGCAAAGCCGAGGCAATTCGAGGAGAGTTCATGAAACAGTTAATTGATTACGATGATGAGCCCTTGCACCCGTTTTCAGGAGACCTAAGGCGATTACTAACACCAATTAAAGGCACGCAAATCCCTGAATATGGACGTGCATACGGACCTGATGGAATGACCAATGAACTATTCAAATACACAAGTAATATTATCTCGAAAACCGATCACGCAACTAATCGATTCATCTTTTATGCACCACCTTCCCATCAATGCTGTAGGCCAAGGCACCCTTATCGCATTACCCATGCAAGGCCAAGAAGCCACCTGCTCCATCCCCAAATGGCCAATCTGCGGCTCATTGTGCTCCTCAACAGCACAAATAAAATCCAATCGGATGTTACTCTGTGCCGCATCCGCGAGTAGATCGATGAGTTCACCAGATCCAGTCAAAGTACCATTAAACGTGGACGCAGCTGCGCAGACATTGTATGGGCTCAACGCATATTTGTCAGTTGTCATGTCCAAACACTGGGATGGATTTCAACAAAATGGGCATTGGCATTTCACGAGCCTTCGACGCGATTAAACCCTCAAAGATCCTAGATGTACTACATCAGGCTAGTTGCAATGAAGATGAGCTGCGACTAGTGAGACTCCTACTTGCAAACACCAAGCTGAGAGTATGAGTCAAGTCAGTGAAGTCTGTAGAGTTTGAGACATCAATCGTCTTTCCAACGGGAGATGGTCTATTCCCTGTGCTTTTCACCTGTTGTATTGCTGATACATTAAAATCTGCGCTGGAGAATTCCACATGACCAAACCACCACCACCACACCCCCCCCCCCCCCCACTCCCTCCCCCACCCCGGTGTCCATACTGGGTATGCCGCTAGAGATGGAATATGTCGACGACGTGGACTTCACAGACGAGGAAAAGAATTCCCTTGACGAATTCTCCCAATAGCTGCAAGCAAACTAAAAATTGAGAATCTCTTTATGAATGAATCCAAAACAGAGTTCACCCACATATAGCTATCTACAAAGCATGCAACCTAAAGAAAATGATGATCGACTTCGTGGCGGCGAACCATGGAGCAAACGTAAAATCCTGGACTCACTTCTTTGTAGTACTGCTGACTTTGCTGCACGCTGCGACATGGGGAACATAGCGTTCTAGTCCTTTTGGCTGCTATGGATTCGTAGCTCAAATAGGCCATTGATAAAACACACAACGCATCCTGCATATCCTTGATGCCGTATAGCTGTAATAGCTGGGCAGTTTCAAAGGCAGCTCTAGGCAATGTTGACGCCTGCCACAGCAAACACCATCACTGGCCACTGATGGTAAGACAGCATACTTTTCAATGATGCATTATACAAGATGTGTAATACATCGCCGCTGTCCGTAAAAGTCGCCCAGCAAAGATAGGCTATGTTTGGGCACAGAGAGCCGTAGAATTCGCCATAATGGGAGCCAGCAAATATAAAGCCAGGATATGACGTCATTGCATAAATCAGCGCACTACGGGGTGACCTCAAGAAAGCAGGACTCAGTACAATCAAATCAAAAATGGGCCTGAGGAAGCTAAAAACTTTAGCCCAACACAAGACACAGTGGTCAAAGGGGAAGAAGGACTGATTGCAGCTGTAGGATGTTTCTACTACTACAGCCGCAGTATACAGTACTCATACATAGAGATAACCTGGTGAATTTGCATCATTCCACGAATAGGTAGTAGTTTTGCAGACACATACTTAGCAATAACGTTAATTTCTTATTATTAACAAAGAAAAGTTTAATTGATGTGTTTTTTTAAAGTTCGCGAAACATTGTTGTCGTTCTATACTGTTCCAGGACCTACGGTAGTAACACCACGACGTCCCATTTCATCTGGCCTGACCAAGCGCTGTCTTTTTATGTTGTGTGTGTGTATTATAAAGGTGTAAAATAGTATCTGTACTAGCGGCATGGTGGTAATGTCACATAAGTTACCGGTTTCTCTCGTAACTTTGGTGACAGTAACTTATGTCACGAAATCGTCTTCATTGCGCATTTTGAAACAAACTATAGCAAATATACAGTTAATTCCGTGAATAATATGGCCACACATATGAACTATTTTACAGGCAATAATAATTTTATCGTAAAAAATAAAACTATCACGAAAAGTATCAGTAACTTAAGTGATATACAATACATATACGGTAAGCGACGCATAGGATTGGGCCTCAACAGATATAGATATCACATCCTTTTAAACTAATTTTCTTGCACACAATTACAAGTAGATCGTCTGCTAGCACATAATAATGTCTCCAAAGAGGCATCACTCATAGTATCACATATTGATGTATATTGCAAAAGACAAATATATACATATTAAAGAAACACGCCATATTAAAATACCAACATATTGTTTTATAGAGGTTTGACTAAATTGTGAAATATTGTAAATATGAGTTTAGCTGTCCTACTGGGACAATAACTTAAGTGATATTTTGTTTACATGAACATCAATATAGAATTAATAAAGTTATGTAATTTAGTAAAAACTAGCTTAGCATGTTTAAATTTATGTATTTTATTAAATTAGGAGCGGGTATTACGTCTTAAATAAAATGTAGAGATACATTATGAAATGGACATAAAAATGACCGTTCCCATATTTTCACCCACCTACGTACGTACGTACAGCACACACACGCACGTACGCGTGTGTGTACGCACGCATAGAAGCACCACTCCAGGCACGCACTCACCACCACCCTACACCCTCCCATACGCGCATGCATCACATCAACCCACAGAAACACACCAGAAACACAAACCATTTTCAAACAAACGTATAAATTCAGATCATAATGATCCATAATACACCATAAGTTTCTACTAGAGCCAATTGCACTTCACGTATGTAGTTGTAAAATAGTGCTCTCTTTTGATAAGCGGTGTACTGGGCCGGTACTGGGTCAATGCCGGTCCAATGCAGTTTGGTATTGGCCCAGTACCTGCCCGCTAACCTGCGTTGTCAAAGTATTGATCTTCAAATGAGCAATTCTCAAAACCATTGCAGAAATTTTTTCTGTCGGCTTGACCAGTAAAAGTTAAACTAGATTGTTTTCTTTCTCTTCAGCGTTGGGGAGTGTGACATCTGAAGATTCACTGTTACCTGAAATAAACTATTCCAACGTCAGTTATTATCAGCTAAGGTCAGTTGGTCAATTACAATACACAGGACGGATAATACTAATACGAAGTCCGGTATAAAATCGATAAAATTTCGAAAAATAACAAGATCAACCAGAGTTTTGTCACATTGTAAATGTGTTTAGATTTTCCACATATTTCCGATTTTCCGTTTTTTTCGGATCACGATCAAAGTTGTGGAATCGTTGTGTGTGCTCCCACACTTTCTTGTTGTGGAATCGTTGTCTAGGCTCCCATCCTTTCTTGTTGTGGAATCGTTGTGTAGGTTCCCATCCTTTCTTGTTGTGGAATCGTTGTGTAGGCTCTCATCCTTTCTTGTTGTGGAATCGTTGTGTAGGCTCTCATCCTTTCTTGTTGTGGAATCGGTGTCTAGGCTCCCATCCTTTCTTGTTGTGGAATCGTTGTGTAGGTTCCCATCCTTTCTTGTTGTGGAGTCGTTGTGTAGGCTCTCATCCTTTCTTGTTGTGGAATCGTTGTATAGGCTCTCATCCTTTCTTGTTGTGGAATCGTTGTGTAGGCTCCCATCCTTTCTTGTTGTGGAATCGTTGTGTAGGCTCTCATCCTTTCTTGTTGTGGAATCGTTGTATAGGCTCTCATCCTTTCTTGTTGTGGAATCGTTGTGTAGGCTCCCATCCTTTCTTGTTGTGGAATCGTTGTGTAGGCTCTCATCCTTTCTTGTTGTGGAATCGTTGTATAGGCTATCATCCTTTCTTGTTGTGGAATCGTTGTATAGGCTATCATCCTTTCTTGTTGTGGAATCGTTGTATAGGCTCTCATCCTTTCTTGTTGGTGAATCGTTGTGTAGGCTCCCATCCTTTCTTGTTGTGGAATCGTTGTATAGGCTATCATCCTTTCTTGTTGTGGAATCGTTGTATAGGCTCTCATCCTTTCTTGTTGTGGAATCGTTGTATAGGCTCTCATCCTTTCTTGTTGGGGAATCGTTGTGTAGGCTCTCATCCTTTCTTGTTGTGGAATCGTTGTGTAGGCTATCATCCTTTCTTGTTGTGGAATCGTTGTCTAGGCTCCCATCCTTTCTTGTTGTGGAATCGTTGTGTAGGCTCTCATCCTTTCTTGTTACGGAGTCGTTATGTAGGCTCTCATCCTTTCTTGTTGTGGAATCGTTGTATAGGCTATCATCCTTTCTTGTTGTCGAATCGTTGTATAGGCTATCATCCTTTCTTGTTGGGAATCGTTGTATAGGCTCTCATCCTTTCTTGTTGTGGAATCGTTGTATAGGCTCTCATCCTTTCTTGTTGGGGAATCGTTGTGTAGGCTCCCATCCTTTCTTGTTGTGGAATCGTTGTGTAGGCTATCATCCTTTCTTGTTGTGGAATCGTTGTCTAGGCTCCCATCCTTTCTTGTTGTGGAATCGTTGTGTAGGCTCTCATCCTTTCTTGTTACGGAGTCGTTATGTAGGCTCTCATCCTTTCTTGTTGTGGAATCGTTGTCTAGGCTCCCATCCTTTCTTGTTGTGGAATCGTTGTGTAGGCTCCCACCCTTTCTTGTTGTGGAATCGTTGTGTAGGCTCTCATCCTTTCTTGTTGTGGAATCGTTGTATAGGCTATCATCCTTTCTTGTTGTGGAATCGTTGTATAGGCTCTCATCCGTTCTTGTTGTGGAATCGTTGTCTAGGCTCCCATCCTTTCTTGTTGTGGAATCGTTGTGTAGGCTCCCACCCTTTCTTGTTGTGGAATCGTTGTGTAGGCTCTCATCCTTTCTTGTTGTGGAATCGTTGTATAGGCTATCATCCTTTCTTGTTGTGGAATCGTTGTATAGGCTCTCATCCTTTCTTGTTGTGGAATCGTTGTATAGGCTCTCATCCTTTCTTGTTGTGGAATCGTTGTATAGGCTATCATCCTTTCTTGTTGTGGAATCGTTGTATAGGCTCTCATCCTTTCTTGTTGTGGAATCGTTGTATAGGCTCTCATCCTTTCTTGTTGGGGAATCGTTGTGTAGGCTCCCATCCTTTCTTGTTGTGGAATCGTTGTGTAGGCTATCATCCTTTCTTGTTGTGGAATCGGTGTCTAGGCTCCCATCCTTTCTTCTTATGGAATCGTTGTGTAGGCTCTCATCCTTTCTTGTTACGGAGTCGTTATGTAGGCTCTCATCCTTTCTTGTTGTGGAATCGTTGTATAGACTATCATCCTTTCTTGTTGTGGAATCGTTGTCTAGGCTCCCATCCTTTCTTGTTGTGGAATCGTTGTATAGGCTCTCATCCTTTCTTGTTGTGGAATCGTTCTATAGGCTATCATCCTTTCTTGTTTTGGAATCGTTGTATAGGCTCTCATCCTTTCTTGTTGTGGAATCGTTGTATAGGCTCTCATCCTTTCTTGTTGGGGAATCGTTATGTAGGCTCTCATCCTTTCTTGTTGTGGAATCGTTGTGTAGGCTCTCATCCTTTCTTGTTGGGGAATCGTTGTGTAGGCTCTCATCCTTTCTTGTTGGGGAATCGTTGTGTAGGCTCTCATCCTTTCTTGTTGTGGAATCGTTGTGTAGGCTATCATCCTTTCTTGTTGTGGAATCGTTGTCTAGGCTCCCATCCTTTCTTGTTGTGGAATCGTTGTGTAGGCTCTCATCCTTTCTTGTTGTGGAATCGTTGTATAGGCTATCATCCTTTCTTGTTGTGGAATCGTTGTGTAGGCTCTCATCCTTTCTTGTTGTGGAATCGTTATGTAGGCTCCCATCCTTTCTTGTTGTGGAATCGTTGTGTAGGCTCTCATCCTTTCTTGTTGTGGAATCGTTGTGTAGGCTCTCATCCTTTCTTGTTGTGGAATCGTTATGTAGGCTCTCATCCTTTCTTGTTGTGGAATCGTTGTGTAGGCTCTCATCCTTTCTTGTTGTGGGTTGTCTAGGCTTCCATCCTTTCTTGTTGTGGGTTGTCTAGGCTCCCATCCTTTCTTGTTGTGGAATCGTTGTGTAGGCTCTCATCCTTTCTTGTTGTGGGTTGTCTAGGCTCCCATCCTTTCTAGTTGTGGAATCGTTGAGTAGGCTCCCATCCTTTCTTGTTGTGGAATCGTTGTGTAGGCTCCTTTCTTGTTGTGGAATCGTTGTGTAGGCTCTCATACTTTCTTGTTGTGGAATCGTTGTATAGGTGCTCATCCTTTCTTGTTACGGAGTCGTTATGTAGGCTCCCATCCTTTCTTGTCGTGGAATCGTTGTATAGGCTATCATCCTTTCTTGTTGTGGGTTGTCTAGGCTCCCATCATTTCTTGTTGTGGAATCGTTGTGTAGGCTCTCATCCTTTCTTGTTGTGGGTTGTCTAGGCTCCCATCCTTTCTTGTTGTGGGTTGTCTAGGCTCCCATCATTTCTTGTTGTGGAATCGTTGTGTAGGCTCTCATCCTTTCTAGTTGCGGAATCATTGTATAGGCTATCATCCTTTCTTGTTGTGGAATCGTTATGTAGGCTCTCATCCTTTCTTGTTGTGGAATCGTTGTATAGGCTCTCATCCTTTCTTGTTGTGGAATCGTTATGTATGCTCTCATCCTTTCTTGTCGTGGAATCGTTATGTAGGCTCTCATCCTTTCTTGTCGTGGAATCGTTGTATAGGCTATCATCCTTTCTTGTCGTGGAATCGTTGTATAGGCTATCATCCTTTCTTGTCGTGGAATCGTTGTATATGCTATCATCCTTTATTGTTGTGGAATCGTTATGTAGGCTCTCATCCTTTCTTGTTGCGGAGTCGTTGTATAGGCTCTCACCCTTTCTTGTTGTGGAATCGTTGTGTAGGCTCGCATCCTGTCTTGTTGTGGAATCGTTATGTAGGCTCCCATTCTTTCTTGTCGTGGAATCGTTGTATAGGCTCGCATCCTGTCTTGTTGTGGAATCATTGTATAGGCTCTGATCCTTTCCTGTGTTAATATTTGGGCCAAATCGGACTAGTGGTTTCCGAGATACACAGGCGTAGGCTATTAAGCCCATAGAGGCCCAGGCACAAGTTAAGGGGTGGAAGTTCCTGGTGTGCTCCCCGGACATAAAAAAAAAATTAATGCTCTCAGAGAGTATCGTTTGCATTTCTTGAGGTAAATATTATGCACCATCAGTTGTTTGAGAAATTATTCTAATTTCCATCCGTCCGTCCCTCCGTTCATTCTTTCATTTGTTTGTTCATTCGGTCATTTGTTTGTTCGTTCGTAGGTTCGTTCACGTGTTCGTTCGTAAGTTGATTCGTTTATTCCGCTATCCATTTCTTTCTTTCATTGCTTTCTTCCCTCCTTCCTTTCTTTCCTTCCTTTCTTCATTCCTTTCTTCCTTGCTTTCTTCCATTTTATCTTTCTTCTTCCTTCCCCCCTCCCTCCCTCCCTCCCTCCCTCCCTCACTCCCTCCCTCCATCCCTCCCTCCCTCCCTCCCTCCCTTCCTTCCTTCCTTCCTTGCTTTCTTCCTTGCTTTCTTCCTTGCTTTCTTCCTTTATTTCTTTCTTTCTTTCTTTCTTTCCTTCCTTCCTTCTTTCCTTCCTTCCTTCCTTCCTTTCGGTTGTTGGTTCATTCCCTCGTTTCCATTCCTTTCACTCTCTCACCCAAGGCTGCCAACGAAGCGATTCCGCGAGGGTTCAGGAAAAACTACCGCCCCTACTGGACAACAGAACTGCAAGACATGATAAACTAGACAAGGCCAGAGAAGATGCAGAGGGTAATCCCTGTCATGAAAACGACTTCACGCTACAACAAACTAAAGCCAGGTATCTAAAGACCAAGCTGGAGGCCAAAAGAAGAAGCTGGAGGGAAAATACGGCAGGGTTTACTTTAGAGAGAGAGACACCACAAAGCTATGGAGACTGACTAAAGCACTGAATGATGAGGGTGTCGGGGGAGAGAATATTACTCTTGAAGAAGATGGACAAACACTGACAGGAAAGATGGCAGCAGATGCCTTTGCGAAGGCATATGCAAAAGAAAGCTATATTTCTATACCACGAATGCGTCAAAAAGAGGTTAGAAAAGAGCAAAAGGAAAGAACAGACACCAACACTCACGATGCAATGAAAGTTGACATTAGTTTAGCAGAACTGAAGAAGAATATCCGCCAATTGAAGAAGAAGAAATCTCCCGGGCCATATGGCATTACGAATGAAATGATCCAACACCTTGGTAATGCATCTCTCCGCAAGTTGCTAGACATATTTAATCTCAGTTGGACCAATGGAGAGGTTCCTCAGTGCGGGAAGGAAGCCAGAATGACTCCTATTCTGAAAAAAGGGAAGAACAAGACGAAAGTGCTGAGCTACCGTCCTATCAGTCTTACAAGCTGCATATGCAAGACCATGGAGCGCATCATCAACCAGCGGTTGCAGTGGTACCTGGAGTCGGAGAACATTATAGTTTCAGAGCAGGCCGGCTTCAGAAGATACAGGAGCACAGAAGATCAAACAACACATCTTGCACAGGTCATGGAGGACACTTTTCAAGCCAAGAAGGTGATGCTAGCTGCCTTTATCGATCTGCAGAAGGCATTTGACAAGGTGTGGAAGAATGGCCTCCTCGTGAAGCTCTGACGCACAGGCATTGGTGGCAACATGTTCCGATGGACCAGGTCATACCCACACAATCGCAGAGCTAGGGTGCTGGTGGATGGACAATCTGGACAGAATGTATTGCTGAGACAAGGGGTGCCACAAGGCGGAGTATTATCACCGACTCTGTTCATCCTGTTCATTAATGACATTGTAGCAGAGCTGCGCAATGGGATCCAAGCAGCCCTCTATGCAGATGACCTCGTACTCTGGTGCACCGAAGAGTACACAACGACTGCCACGTACAGAATGCAGCTCGCCTTGGACAGAATTACAGCTTGGGCCAATCGCTGGTGTATTACCATCAACAAAGAAAAATCATCAGCCATGCTTTTCTCACTGTCCACCAAAACCAAGGTTGGCAATCTGACACTGGGCGGTACTCCACTCGAGTACGAGGACCAGCAGACATACCTGGGAGTCACCTATGACAGAAGATTAACATGGAAGGAGCACATCCAGAACGCAGAGGCAAAGGCCAGAAGAAAGATAAACATCATGAGGAAGCTGGCAGGAACAAAGTGGGGTGCCAATGAAAGGATCCTCAAGACCATCTACCTAGGTGCCGTACGACCACACCTTGAGTATGGATCCATCTCATGGATGACAGCAGCTAAATCTCATCAAGTTAACCTCGACAGAGTACAAAACCAGGCACTGCGCATCATCACTGGTGGAATGAGATCAACACCAATGGAAAAAATGGAGCGGACAGCAGGCGTCCCCCCACTTAGCAAAGGAAGGGAATGCAAAGCACTGATCCAAGCTGCAAAGTTCAAATCGTTCAACAACCACCCGATGAAGATCAGGCAAGCACGGCTGTCATCAGGAAGACTTAAAAGATCAAGTTTTGTGAAAGAGACAAAAGCACTCCAAAGAAAACACCAATAAATGTTGCCAGCACAAATAGAAGACCCAAACCACACCCTTGATGCACCCTTGATCCTCCACCCTGGGAAAACAAACTAGAGAGCATAGCTATTCGCACCACAGTACCTCATCTCACAACCAAAGAGCAAGAAGGCCCTGACCCTAGCCATGCTGGAAGAAATGTACCCTCAGGAGACATGGATAAGGATCTACACAGATGGATCAGCCAAAGATGCAATTAGGAGCGGAGGTGCCGGACTGTACATACAGTATCCAAACGGACAACATGAGTCAGCTGCAATACCGACAGGCAAACACTGCACAAACTACAGAGGGTCGAAGCACTGGTTCATGCAGCTAATACCATCAGCAGAACAGCAGACCCTATTGCACAGATTGTCTTTTTATCTGATGCCCGCTCCGTCCTTGAGGCTATCACCAAGGGTAAGCTGCCACAACTTGAAGAAGCACTACAAACCATCAAATGTTTTCGGATAGCATTGCAGTGGATCCCCTCACACTGTGGAGTCCAAGGAAATGAGGAAGCAGACAAGATGGCAAAGGTGGGTGCAGAAGAGAATCAGACAGAAAACATGGTTACCCATACAGAGATGAAGACTATCATCAAGTCACTCTATAGAACACCTCAATCAGAAGATGCCTACCATCAGCTCTCGAGGCCAGAGCATTTTTCGTCTCAGAACTGGACACAACAGACTAAACCAACACATGTACAGGCGGTTCCACCTTACGACATCGCCCGATTGTCCTTGTGGAGAAGCAGAACAGACCACAGAGCACATACTTCAATGTTGCAGTACGTATCAGCTGCTGAGAGAAGAGATCTGGCCTTTGTCAACCTCTTTTCATGAAAAGCTGTATGGGCCTGTGGAAGAACTGCAGAAAACCACAGATTTCATCTTGAGAACGGCTCTCCAAGTGTGATATCAGCGATCGAAAAGAAGAAGAAGAAGTCTCTCTCACCCTCTCTCCCTGCCTCCCTACATGCTCGTCTGCCTGCCTGCCTACCTGCCTGCTCAACCGCCCGTCCGCCTGTCCGTCCCTCTTGCCGTCCATCATGCAGCCCGTCTTGCCGTTTGTCCATCCATTCATCCACCTGCCAGTCCATCTGTTCGTCCATCCATCCGCCAACACGTCCATCGATCTGCCCGTTCATTAATTAATTAATTAATTAATTAATTAATTAATTAATTCATTCATTCATTCATTCATCCATTCATCCATTCATCCATTCATCCATCCATCCATCCATTCATCCATTTATTTATTCTCTCTCTCTCTCCGGCTCCTCCTCCCCTACTTCTTTCTTTCTTTCTTTCTTTCTTTCTTTCTTTCTTTCTTTCTTTCTTTCGTTCTTTCTTTATTAATGTATTCATTTATGTATTTATTTACTTATTTGTAGTGCATTGACTATTGTAACAATTGGATTGGTCTGCGCTGCAATTACTCTCGCAGCTGGAACCATTTGTATAACATGTCTCAAAGGTAAGACATTAGACAGTTGAATCCCAAAACTGAATTATCTATATACTTGAAACAGTATTTAATGCCAAAGACACGCGCTGATCCTGATCATTTGTTCAAAGACAATTTTTCTGTTAGAAGACGGCAGAACGATCGCATCTGACAATGATTTCTGCATATAAACATTTTATTGATACTAGCAATGCAATGATCTTACACCAGCAACCAATGGCAGGTGTCCACACTCGCCTCCGCGTGAAATCATGAGGTGTACTGTGGGTGCCTAATCCACTCAGCTGATACTAACGGGAAAATCGATCGTGGAGTTGATGAGGTGTATGCTCAATACATTAGTTGCGTAAGCGTAATACCACATAAGTATGCCATGTATTAATAGCCTACATTTTGATGGAGACCATTTTGAAATTACAAGTGTTAAGCAATAATCGTTTATATTATTGTTTAAAGGTGCACAATTTTCGTCCAATATTCGCCATTTCGTTTTGTTTTATATTATTATGCAGCCATGAAAATATAGATGTCCTGATTTTATCTAAAAATTCTGCCTCAAATGCGATTTCTCTGCCGAATTTGGTGTTCATCTTATTTGTATGGACAACCGAATGCAATTTTAATTGTTTGGTGCCTTTCCGGTATTATCGGGTTGCCGGTGGTGACCATTTAGAAAGTTGGTGGAAAAAATTGAGTACATTAGTCAATATTAATGAGTAAGTCAAACACTATCAGCATGTCGAAATTGGTGTTTTTGGTCAATGCTTAATCTATGTCTACTAATGGCACTCAATATAGGCATATACACATGAACAATCAATCCCACATTAGGCATATTAATGTTTTTCTTTTAATTTTAGTTGATAGACGCCCGATCAAATACCAATACCATGTGAGGACTAGACGACATGCTGACCGGCGTCCAGTTCATACGTCTGCAACCAACTTGGTATACGTAGCCAGTCCACCCCAGCAACCGCATCCGCAATATGTGCTAACAACTGGCCGACACTCGCCACAAGTATACAATCACTATTTTCCACGTGACACCAGGGCAGTTAAACATTATACTAATTCGTCAGTCCATTCGCACAACACGTCCTTAGTCAGCAGTCATAGTAGACATTCTGCCACAAACGGGCGGCAGTATCATAACATAGAAAATGCACATCCTCCGAAAACTCGCGTTTCATTGAAGGAATATGAAACGCATTCTCTAACCATGTCTGTTCCAGAAGAGGAAGAGGATGTAATAGTGTTGCGGCCAAACGGAAACAAGATTTAACACAAGATAATAGCCGGACAGCGACCACTAGAATAAACATGGATAGGTTATTTTGTTTCTCTCCCAACTGAGGCAATCTGTGAACATATCAATGAAATTGGATACACCTATGCTTAGAAGACATGATCAGAAGAATGAATTCCTTGTACATTAATCACGTGTACATATATTAACGATGTTGCATAATTAATCTACAGCGTACATTCATTCATTGTTTATATTCATCACATTCACACATTAGTACATCACCTCAATTATTCGCTTGCAGCCAGCTATTAATGGACATTTCCAGTTTTAGCTATGCCCCGCCCATCTCTATCTAAGCTCCACCCACACCTTGTCCGTATTGGGATCGATCGATCTCTGAACTCCCTGACTATCAATTTCCAGAAAACTATACAGGTAAGTTGTTAAATATTTTGAGTACATAGAATTCGTACTACGTGTCGGACTATTAAGCGTTAAAGACAGAGTACTTATTCATGACGTCATGATTATAACGCCATCGTACAGGTCACGTAGTTGATTGTGACGTCATATGATGGATGGATAAACTTGGAGAGGTCCATTAGTTGCACGTAGTCATCATTACTACTGCAAACTATTAATTCGTTATTTACATTAATCCATTGCACTGAGTAAGCAATTGCAAACATCAATTCCATGTATACACAATAGATGAATCCCATTCTATTTATACATGACCATATTCCTAGCTAAGCTCCACCGATGCTTTGATCATGTTGGATTCGACTAAACCCTGAACTTCCTGAACCTCAATTTCCAGAAGGCTGTTCAGATAAGCTGTTGAATATTTTGAAACTAATTTGACTGGGTGCCGTTGCTGGCCTATGGCAACAACAGCGTCCTGTCAAATTAGTTTTAAAATATTCAACAAAATGGGAAAGACAATTCATACAACTTGACGGACTATTAAGAGTCTATGACGGACTTAGATACGTCATTCATGACGTTATTGATTTTGACGTCAACCGATATGTGACGTAATTCATTATGACGGGATGTATTTGACTGATGGATTGGATCCTTCTATCTCTTCTAACTGGAATCCACTTAGCATGGTGCCATTAACTGCAGTTCTCCACCCACCATGATATTCGCATGGTGACACTAACTGCAGTTCACCCACCGTGACATGTGGCACCGATGAGGACCAGTCACCTTAGCTTGGCGTCATTAACTGAGGTTTATTCATCTGAATGACGTCACTATTAGAGGCACATTCGTTTTAGAATTCAGTCACTAACCGAGGTTCATTCCACTTAGAATAACGTCACTAATTGAGGTTTCATTCCGATTAGCATGACGTCAATAACTGAGGTTTATTCCACTTATTATAATTTCACTAGCTAAGATCCTCGCCACTTAGCCTCTCACCACTAACACGACATTGTAAGTGAGAGTTATTCCACTCGGCATTATGTCACTACCTGAGATAAGTTGTCACTATCTCACTAGCATGAGGTCAGTGCATGATGCAGGCTAGAATACAGCAGACAAGTGGTGGTTTAATCAATGACTGATCGCTTTAGTTGCATGTATATGTGTCGCATTTCGTAAAAGATATGTTTGTGCATAATTTCTACAGTGCTGTTCAAGGTATAGAGTTTTAAGCATTACATTGGCGAGAATGTCATGGGATGGGCGATAGTGAGGTTAGGTTTTGTCTAACTTAACAAAATCAATTTAAGACTGTAACAAATTTAAAAAAAAAAGATATCAGAGAGGTCAATCGCCAATGTATATCTGTATGGAATTTGTAATATGTTATGTGTACAATAATGCACGTGACTTTGGTAGATTGATATGTATTCATGGTGTCTACGATTCACAAAAAGCGCCAATTACGTCACACGAGGCAGGCCACATCAAGACTGTTTGTTGGCTCGGGTACATGCACATTGTGGTGTGCCAAAAAGACATGGACTGGAAATTTATATATATATATATATATATATATATATATATATATATATATATATATATATATATATATATATATATATATATATATATATATATATATATATATATATATATATATATATATATATACACACCCTACATATCGATTTAGACTTGGTTCTACGTCAATTCACTATTACATGATCTTGTGTCCACTTTGAAAAAGGGCTGTTTGAAACGACCTTTTGACTGCTAAATAATGAGCAACGGCATTCAGCAACGCAATTTTTATTGTAGCGCTACAATATACGATCCAATTTGTCACTCAAGTAGCTGATGTCATAATTAGATACACCACATCTTAGCTGACGTTTCAATCAAAATAAGTCCGTTAGCTGGGGTGGTGAACATTGCACTGGAGTACCCACAACAAATTTTTCCAGATTATGTATCTATGAACCCTCCCTAAAAAGAATCTTTCTTTCCAGAAAGGATACTGATTTCTGACATGTCAAACAACTTCGGCAAAACTTCTTGTTCTCAGAGCAACACGTGTGCAATTATTCTAGCGTTTTGTACTATAGCTCAAGCAGTCCTAGAGCTGGTAGCTAGTGATGATGAGGGTGATATTAAACTTTCAATCGATAGGCCTGCAGGACATGTACAGCAAGGACTTAAACCACTTCCCTTAAACAAGGATAGCTATCAGTGCAGGATCAATGTGAAGTATGCAAGTGGCAGTTATGATACACTGCTCGACATTTTCAGCACACTCGACTTCTGTTCCCATGCATAAAGGACAAAACACATTCCGCTTCTAATGCTGTATATCATGATTGCATGCCTGTAGAGGACATTCCAAACAACACGCAGCTAGCGCTTGACACTCTTGTCAATGAGAATGAATTAATCCGGGAATTAAGCCATTGTGTGCTTACGATGGGATTCTAATACTTTGCTGGCCAGCAGCTCATGGATCGAAACGACTAACCAACAGACGATTAACTAACCGGTTACACTGCAAATTTGACGCAGAATTGGTTCAAGTGATTGCAGATAATTTTGACGCGAACATACAAACATACCCAGTCAGAATAGTTTGCGGTCTATACATACCCTTGCTATGCTGCTCACGCAATCACGAGACAAAAGGGAATGTCTGCAACATATCGACACATAAAGAAGGAAGAAATGTTACTACAAGTAGAGGACAATGTGAAGCTCCATAGATTTGAAGGTCCAAGGAAATTAGACATACATCGGAAGAGAGCTAAGAAGTCTGTTTTATCGCTCACGATCTTTGGAGATAAAAATTCTGGCGGAAAGAAGGGCAAAGAAGAGAAAAGGACTTTGTCTCCTTTGCAGAAGTTAGTGGGGTGAGGTGGGAGGCCCTGGCCCAGCATGGAATGGTTTCAGCAGTCGAATGGCCTGGAAAAGAAGGTCGTACAATAAATCTTCCACCCAGAAGTGTTTATACACCGCTTATTGACATGACGCCACCGGGTCCTGATATCATACTGATTGCCAGGATTGAAGCGGACATACTAACAAAGGAGGTGGGTAGGATATCATAGTGTTTACGCGTGACCAGCAGCTTTGTAGTTTTGCTGTCAACGTATATAGGGCACCTCAACATATTCATCAACACGGTATTACGTCTTGGACGAGGGCAGTCCCTCGTGAGCTTTACGTCAGATCGTTGATGGCAGAAGGCTGCCTGTCAGATGCCATGTTAGTCTCATGCGAAAAACAAGGGAACCGCAAAACTTGGGCGAAATGAGCTCATCAAGCCAGTCATCCTTATGACGTTATTTTGCAGATTTCAAAAGGAAGCAAACTGACAATTAGACATATTGCAATGAGTCTCAGGATCCCAAATTTATTCGCAACATGGCATCATATCTACGCTCACGAGGGTTTTTTTTACTAACTTTCGATCATCTGAAGCAATGGCTGAAGAAATCTGTGGCAATTTCCTTAAGGCAAACATGTGATTCGTCATCTCACCTAGAATGGAATGAGGGTAGATATGATGATTGAAACCACCTTTATGAAGCATGACAACTGTCGCTGTGGTCTTATATTGGCATCACACCCAACCGCAATGCAAGACAAATTGAGACAGACGGTAAATTGTCCACAATATCGACTTACTTTGACCATGCCTCTTCCATCACAATAATAGCTATTTAACTTTCAATATAGTACAAAATAAATACAATTTTTAGATCGATCTTGTAATTTCGCAATGGCCTTGACATTGAAACCCCAATACCAAGACCGCATAATCAATCGATAGGCATATGTTTAGATACCAAGATACCGAAAATTACTCATCTACACCCTGAGATATTTCGTTTTTTTGTATTTTTTCGAGTTTAGTGATGGTTGGCATGGAAACGGGCAATTTCTTTTTATCAATTTGCTCAGTGATGTTAGCTTGGCATCACTCAGATTCTTGATATTGTCCATAGATATATAATCTGCAAAAAGCTATTGCGGATACTCCAGTGAAAGTTTGGACCAAAATCCCAGTTTGGCCCCTGGACTAGTAGCTTGCTCACGAACATGGATAAGTTCGTCACTAATGTGTACGCCATTTGTTCGGTGACGTCACAATCAAAATGAAGTAGGTGGAAGTGGCAATGGTCGGTCACCAAATTGTCTGAAATGCATGTCGTTGATGTATTTACATAAAAATTGTGTTGAATATTTTGAAACTAATTTGACTGGGAGCTGTTGCTGCAATAGCCATAGGAAGCAATGGCCTACAGTCGAATTCGTTTCAACATACTCAACGGCTTACCTAGTATAATTACCTTGAAATTTAGATTCTGGGAACTCAGGTTTAAAAGCTTCAAATTGATTCGAACACTCGCGTAAAAGGTGGGCGGAGCTTAGCTAGGAATGGGTGGGGTATAGCTATGAATGGGCGGGGTATAGCTATGAATGGGCGGGGTATAGCTAGGAATGGGAGGGGTATAGCTAGGAATGGGCTGAGCTTAGCTAGAAATGGGCTGAGCTTAGCTAGGAATGGGCTGAGCGTAGCTAGGAATGGGCGGTTATAGCTATGAATGGACGGGGTATAGCTATGAATGGGCGGGGTATAGCTATGAATGGGCGGGGTATACCTTGAAAAGGATTCCTCTATTCACTAGGCAACATTCCAATAACTTCATCACGTGCGTGGTTAACATGGTATAGAACAATATTTGTCAAGACAATGGGGGGAATCCAGTTTTAGCAATTCCCCGCCCATCTATACCTAATCTCAACCCAGACTTCGCCCGTGTTGGGATCGATCGATCCCGGAATTTCCTGACTATTTCCAGAAAACTATACAGGTAAGCTGTTGAACATTTTGAAACGGGTTTGGCTGGGCGCTGTTGCTGCCTATGGCAGAACAAGCGCCCAGTCAAATTGGTTTAAAAATATTCAACATCATGTTTATTTAATAGTAAAGACCACACACCGTCTGTCGACCACGATCTGCAAGTAATGACCCATTGGGCAAACACATGGCTAGTCGAATTTAATGCTTCCAAAACAACGTCCCTATTTATTTCTCTACGCAGAGATCCTACCGTTTTTCCAATAAATTAAAAAAATTCTGAGATAGTTCCATCCACCCATCATAAACACATTGGGATCACTTTCTACAATAACGGTGATTGGCACAACCATGTGGAAAATATAATAGCAAATGCCCAGCTCAAACTTTCATTACTCAAAGGACTAAAATATATCTTAGACCGCAAATGCCTCGAAATCATGTATACGAGCTTTATTAGACCATCGTTGGAATATGCAGATGCTGTCTGGGATAATTTACCACAATATCTTATTAACAGACTAGAAGACGTACAAAAAGATGCTCTTAGGACAATTAGCGGAGTGACACGTAGTGTCCACATCGAAGATTTGTATATAGAAACTGGCATAGAAACCCTTTCCCACCGACGAGAAATTCACAAACTAGTCATGTTTTACAAAATTGTTAATGGGATGACGAGCGAGGCCTTGACTGATTATCTCCCTCCACTGATATTAGCACGATGTACAAGTTGAATACTACAATATCCAACGCTCAAATTCTTTCACCCCAGTTAGATGTCGAACGGAACTCTATCGCGAGTCGTTTTTCCCAGCAACAGTACGTGCTTGGAACACCCTTCCAGCCCCTGTCACTATGTCTACCGGAATTCAAGACCAAACTAAGAGCAATGTCCCGTATTCCCAGTCCACCTCCGTGGCTTAAGAGTGGCTAATATATGTTTAAGTGGGCTTCGTAATGGCTGTAGTGGATTAAATAGACATCTATTCGACAACTTCCTCTCTGACTCTGCTAGTTGCGCCTGCGGCCATCCTGATGAATCTGTTAAACATTACCTTTTTTACTGTCCACTAAATAATGAGAAAAGACCCACCTTTGAAAATGAGCTTGCCTCCAACCAAATCTCAACAAACCTAACCACTCAGCAACTTCTATATGGCCGCGCTGGCGTTGATGTAGAGTTAAACATCACGGTTTCCACCATTCTATGTCAATATATTACTGACACCTGTCGGTTTAAATGACCTATAGTAATTTCAAACACCACTCATGGATTGTGTCGACAAATCCATAGCCGCGGAAGTTTCTGGATGGCCATGCGGTGTGGACCAGCGCCGGTGACTACAGCACATCGAGCTCCTCCTTTCTCCTTATACCGCCTTGTGATACGTCAAACCATGCTTTTCTCCTTCTCCCGAAGATTTTATTCTGTCATCATTAGGCTACCTACAACAGCTCTCCTCCTCCGCCTCCTCTTCCTCCTCCTCCTCCTCCTCCTCCTCCTCCTCCTCCTCCTCCTCCTCCTCCTCTTCCTCATTATTATTATTATTATTATTATTATTATTATTATTATTATTATTATTATTATTATTATTATTATTATTATTATTATTATTAATGCTATTGTTGTTATTACTGTTGTGGCAGTTGGCAATATTATTATTCGCCTCTTGATTTATTTAATGTAATATATTTGTATGTAAGTGGGAGACACGCTTATAAGACATGTCTTATTGTGCTCCCACATAGACTAAAAATAAACATTGTTTAAATCAAAGACATACAATTCGTACAACAACGCTTAATCCGTCATCAATTAAGCGTTCGTGATGAATTTAGCTACGCCATCCATGACGCAGTTGATTATGACGTCATCCTACATGTCACGTAGTTTATTATTACGTTATTTGATTGACTGAGAACTGGAATCCTCCATTTCTCATAAGGAATGGCCATTTGCAAACCAGAAGGATACTATTTCTGAAGACCTAAACAGGAATGACTGACCTCGTGACAGAACCATATATTCCATTGGCAAATTATAATATTCTTCTCTTCGTCTACAAATTTATATTTTTCAAAAGCTATATTGGCACGCTTAGCTATTGAATGGCTCTTGATAACTGTAATTTATTGTTTATCCTGTGTGAATAAATACATATTTATAAATTAGACCTATGCATGGTATTGATTGTTTCTTGACAATGAGGGCTGGATTGATTCACGTTTCAGAAAAATCGGAATTAACCATCACCGATCCTGTTAATAATATTCCATTTTAAAGTATTGGAGCAAATTACACGAAGACAAATAACACTCAATGGAAGAAATTAGTTTTAGCCATGCCCCGACCAGCTTTAGCTAAGCTCAACTCACTCATCGGTCGGGTTTGGGTCGATCGCTGAACTCCGTGACTATCAATTTTCAGAAAACTATACAGGTAAGCTGGCATTAACAGCGCCCAGTCAAATTGGTTTCAAAATATTTAACATCATGTTTATTAAATGGTAAAGACATACAATTCGTACAACAATGCTTAGTCTGTCATCAATTAAGCGTTCGTGGCGTACTAAGCTATGCCATTCATGGCGTAATTGATTATGACGTCATATGATTGACTGAGTAAGTGAAATGCTCCAATTGCAGCAAACCATCGACCTTTAAGTTTGTGGTCCATCTGGATGTCTGTTCATCTCTCTGTATATCTGCGTGATGATGCTTTCAGCAAATATTTTGCCAATTGTTGAGAGATTCACGCCTAGGCATTTACCATATTGTACTATCTGCACAGTATATGATACGCGTGGTCTAGTGTCTGCTTATAATAAGTGACGGTTTGAATGTGTCACACTGATACCTATAGTAACCAAATCTAGATAGATATAGGCTGCGTCTAAAACCAGAGAAGATGAAATCTGTAGGTAGGTGTCATGTCCAGCACAACACCGCTTGTGCCATCTTCTGGCGTTATGATGAATGATTCTGCCAACCACTTCTGGTGACATGATGCTATGAGTAATAAATTCATATTTTTCGCCGGTCATATCAGAATTTCCATAGGACAGATTCAAAGAACAGGGGCTCCTCAATAGCTTGATAAGCTACGATGCCAGCTTTATATCAAATTATGTAACAGTTGATTGAGCGATCGCACGGCTCCTGGCACGGCGGAGACAGAACTATTCAAAGCAAACCTCACCCCTGTGAGTGTCACTCGAAATATTGTGGGATGATATACTCTATTTCCACTATACTATTTACGATACTATTTATGATTAAAATCTAATCAGATAATATATTGATGGTCGACTTACCACATTCAGATTATAATTGCTGTGACTTAGACATGGTATTGTGCATCAATGAAGTATTCACACACCACAATGGATAAATCCAATCGGTGACTCAAGTATAAGACGTCATAATGAATTATGTCACGTGGGGGCTGACGTCACAATCAAAATGCGTAATGAATGACGAGAGAGAGAGAGAGAGAGAGAGAGAGAGAGAGAGAGAGAGAGAGAGAGAGAGAGGGTGGCGTGGAGTGGTGAGGAGGAGTGTGTGTGTGTGTGGAGAGTGAGAGGGAGAATGAGGTAGGGATGGAGGGGAGGGAGGGGGAGAGGTGTAGAGTGGGTGGGAGGGAGGGAGGGAGAGAAGGAGGGAGGGAGAAAGGGAAAGAGATGAACCTTGATAGGTACCCGTAACGAAACAACTGTCAAACCAGTATTGATTATGCGTGTGCATAGGATTTGCCATCGAACATTTGCCTGAAGGATATCACACAGAGCCAGGGAGTTTATCCAGAGCCATACATAACCATAATACCACATACTTGCATATATTATTTTTGTTCATGTGATCTTGACTTCGCGTACTCGTAATTCTTTGAGCAGCAGAATGTCGGTTTGCAGCCACATTGGATTATTTCCTATCAAGAAATCGGAACTCCAAAATGATGCGTCTTAAATCTCCTTTAAATCTATTCCGATATCATCTTTTTAGATCGCGTTTCTATGTTAGATATAAGCTGCATATCCCGCAAACATATGACACAACTCATAACTTGACAATGACCTTTAACGACGGGCAGCCCAATGGCAACCCTTCACAAACTTGCGTATGGTCATGTACGCTTGCCTCGAATTTGGTCGTTACATCCAACATGTCAAGATATCATTTTAATCTGCATTCAAACCAATTATTATGCATTTTACAAACTTGCGCTTTTGTCCAGTCTACGCAATGTTTGAGTAGGTTATACATAAAATTTTTGTGAAAGTTTTGAAATGTGGGATAGACAACAGTGGACGGTAATTAGTAGGCTAGAGGGTGGATGGGTCTGTAGCCTTGTAAATATGTTTCCCTTGTTGATTGCTATCTTTGGGTGAAAAGAAATACCATTTATGCTATGGTGATAAATTAATAAATTGATAGTGTGTGCGCACGAATATGTTTGTGGGGTGGGGTGGGTGGGTATGAGGGTGCACGTGTGTTGGGAGTGGGGGTGGGGTGGTGGTGGTGTTGATGCGTACACGTCCCTGCGATTTGCAAGTATACACACATTGGCTTGAATTGTGTTGTTTTATAATGTCAGCAAAAGCACAGATGCTGCAGCTGTAGACAGGGACGACACTACTATAAGGAAATTGCTACCAGTCAACAAGTAGCGAGGAAGCAAATAATGACCAACTTTTAAACCTATTTGATAAAGTAAGAGGGGACAAGGCGTCACACATATTAATAATGGGAGACTTCAATATGCCAGAAATCGATTTTAAAAACTGCGTTACAACAGGCAGCCCCAACAGTTCCCCAAATAAATTCCTTGAAATAACCCAAAAATGATTATTAAACAACACATTGATCAACCCACACGTATTAGAGATAGTCACACTCCATACATGCTCGACCTTATCTTTACCAATGAAGAATATATGATTGACAATGTTGAATACCTAGTAGGCCCAGGTAAAAGTGCTCATCTTTCGCTCTTATTTACATACGTCTTCTCATCCAAACCTCAACCAGAAAAAGGTTTAAGTAATCTGTATGATATATTGAAGGCGGATTTTCTAGCCCTAAAACATAAGCTATCCACAATTGATTGGTGTAAACAAATAGACTGTAGCGATAAAGAAAAGCATAGGGTTCCTTTCTCAAAACAAACACTCTTTTAACCGATAAATATGCCCCTCCCAAACATCCAAAAAAAGAACAGAAACAACAAGCCCAAATTGTTAAAGCAAAGGGGTTTTGCAATCCATCAAGGAAAACCACAGATTACGGAAAAATACAAGACCAGCAAGGCGAGGGAAGACCAGCAGCGGATTATAATAGGGGCAGCGGGGGCATTTGCCCCCGACCCCAGATCTTGACCAGCCCCCAATTTTTTTCTATCAAAAATTGTTTTGGAGTGAATAATGTGTTTTATGCAGTTTCTCTTTTTACAAACGGGAATAGCTGATGTCCAGAGAACTATTTTCGTTTGTAAAGAGAGAAACTGCATAACATGGTATGGTACAAACTTGGAGATTTGCTATGTTCTGCAGCATAAAACTATATGCGTTCAATCATTGGACAGGCACGAATGTCAAGCCTATCACTTCTCAGCATCGAGCAAGAAATCCTTGACTCGCTGCCAATGGGCACAATTATAGCTGATTTTGCGTCATTTAAATCTCGCAGAAAGCTATTTTAACTTACTAAGTCATAATTTCATTGTTCTGTGCATCACTCCTACGTAGTGATGTAGTGTGCGGATACATGCCCATTCTGTGCTATTTTGTATAATACACAATAGCACAAAGTGGGGCATACGTCCCCACACAATTGTATATTCCATAATTCGTAATGGACAATAAGACTCAGTGGCGGATCCACGTCCACCCAGGCCACTCTTAACTAAAACGTTTTCTCATACGTCATGAAGATGTCGTGGAAAATTATGGTCTTTTGAACACTGAAGCCATCAAATCTCGATTTCATTCTATTCATTTCATTCTATATTTTAAAAATAATTTGACTGGAAGCAGTTGCATCTGTTACGCCTTTATGCCTTAGACAGCAACAGCTCTCAGTCATATTTGTGTCAAACTATTCAAGAGATTATTTAATTATAAAGGATTCTTCCTGAAATTTGGTCTTTCGTGTTCAAAGGCATAAAGGTTTTGTCAGGAATCCCAGTATGTGTCCATCGCTAGGTAATGGAATCACCCGTCCTACATATCTATTGTCCTTTTCATATTTATAAGTAAAGCATTAGTTTAAGTAATGCGAAATACCAATCAAGATATGAAGTGTGCATTGCAGAATCACACTTATTCTCTAAAGTAGTGAAGACAACACCTTAGCTGATGTAATTTTAAAACTCTAAAAATTGCATCGGATTATGCTTCCGCAATGGACACATCACATCTGTAGTGGCATGTAGCATTACTAAGTTATGAATATGAATACGTGAATAGAATGATAGGTTAATGCATGTTCACAATCTTATTAACTGTCTCACCATGGATACTCCTTTTTCATTTATTTGACTGTTTGATTATCTCCAACTACAGGTAAAATAAAACTCAATATTTCCAATCAGAACAATGGAAATCGCATCTCACCATTTTTAAATTCACAAAATTTCTCTGGGTGTAACAACACCCCCCCTCCCCGAAACCCACCACTCCTCTTTTTGGGAGGGGGGACATTCCCCCCCCCCCTCCTAGAGTTCCTCCCTTCTTACTGTCCATCAAAACAGATTCGTCCAAGGAGGAAGTCGTTTAAAAAAACTTGTATGAGACCTTTGAAAGCTGGACAGCCAGCCTAGGCAGAAATCAGTGTGTCGATGCTATTTACCCAGACTACCAAAAGGCATTCGACACCATCCCACACAAAAGACTGCTACACCAACTTAGGGTATATGGCATCAGTGTTAAAATTCTGAAGTGGATCACAGATTTTATAAACAACCGGCAAATGAGTGTCCATATTCGAGGAGTAAATTCTGACTGGTTAAACGTTGAAAGTGGGGTAGTCTTTGGCCAACTTCTATGCTTAGTTTACGTCAGTTATATTCCAGACATTATAAATACCAACATCAAAACGATTGCGACGATTCCAAAATCTGGACGAGCTCTACTGACCACTCACACACCATTCCACAGCAGAAAGATCTAGCTACCCTTGACAAATGGGCAGAGCAGTGACTGTTAAAATTCAATGCAGGAAAATACAAGACAATGCACCTTGGTTACAAAAATCAGAGACGATGAAAGAGGGAAGCCATAATCAGATTTTACAAACAACAAATCAAGAAAAGGATCTAGGGGTAGGATTAACTGTGACGTAAAACTATAAGTGTATAAAATCCGCAAACAAAGCCATGTTTATTATGAGGCGAATGGCATTCAACCATTTGGACAAAGAATCATTCAAAATTCTATACAAAACGTATGTTCGGCCACATTTGGAATACTGTGTGATACCTTATTTAATTAAAAACATAAATTATCTAGAGCAAGTGCAAAAACTATATACTAAATTAGTAACTGACATGCGAAACAAAATTTATGAGGACGGCCAAAAATCATATCTACTGTCCCTAGCACAATGTCGATTAAGAGACCTCATCGAAACATACACAATTTTAACTGGAAAGGAGATTATCAAAGCAGACCATTTTCTTACGCTAGCAAACGCAACGAGGTCACAAGTTTAAACTATTCAAGAGTCAATACAGAACACTAGCAAGACAAAACCTTTTCAGCTGCATGGTTGTGAATACGTGCAACAGCTTACCCGAAAGTGTTATCAATGCGAAAACTGTAAACATATTTAAGAATGCACTCGACAGACTAACTAAATACTCTATCCCCGCATAATATACCTATGGACACATACATAGGTTAGAGCCTAACTTCGTCCATTAATGTAACTCTAACTCAGCTCTAGCCCTAACTCTAACTCAGATGTTAACCTCAGCCCAAATACCAGCATTCCAGATCAAATCATTTCATCAGAAGATATCAACGACAGCTCAACCATCAGTATTCCAGATCAGTTCATAGCAGTAGCAAAAGTCAACGAAAGCCCAATCACCAGTATTCCAAATCAGGTCATTGCCAGAAGCTGATGTCAACTTCAGTCCAAGCAGAAACACTCTAGATCAAATCGATTTGCAAGCAGATATCAAGAGAAACCTGAGCGCGAGCGTTCCCTCAACCAGCAGCAACACTGACGACACCATAAACAAAAGATTTAGTGAGCTTCTCAGTCGCGTTCCAATATCCTCCAACACAACTAAGGCAGTAGGAATTGATAAGCATGTACAGAAAGGGCAAGACAACCCACAAGGCATATCAGCGGCATCGTTAATCTCATGCAAAACATCCACAACTTCCACCATGTCCATTGGCCTAGTTGACGATATGTATTCACATAGGTCTATAGTAAGGACAGCGAGACCAATGGTAATACCGCAACATAATTATAGCACAGGGTCAACAGAGCCAAAAAACAAATCAACAAAGAACTGTATAGATCACACTGTGTACCCAGCGACACCAATCCCAGCATATCAGCACTCAATAAGCAAGAGACCCAGTTGAAACTTACCCAATGCCTCGGGCTACCGGTGTATCTGATAAATTAGACACAATGATGCGGAAGAATCTAGTACTTAACCAGACAGCTAATGTGAAAAATTCTCAGCATCAATTTTCAAATCACATAAATAATTCTACCGATGTGCTAATTGTTTGTGATTCGAATGTTGGTTCAATCAATCCTCGTTGTCTTATCCCAGATCGGTCAGTCTCAAAGGTGGAGCTGAGGCAGAAGACTTTTAAAGGAGCTGCAAATTTCATCAACAATATGACACATCACCCTAAGACGTTAATCCTACAAGTTGGCGGTAACGATGTTGAGAACCAAAATACGCAAACAGAAATCAGTGACCTTCGGTTACTGCTATCCATGTTATCCCACAAGCTAGCGAATATTAATGTAATCCTCAGCATAGTGTTCCGCCAAGATATTTCTCACAACAAAAAACAGATATCAGATTCTAGAAACTCTGGTCTAAGTACAATGCAGCTCGGAGGTGACTTATAATGTTTCCAGGGGAAACTAAAGCGTACTGTTGAATACAATGTTTTGAACATAATTGTACTGAAAAGCCAGCGCATTTCTGTTCAAAATATTCGACAGAATGTTTCTTAAATCGTGTTTAAAATTGTACTAAATAACATGTTTTTGTTTTTGTCTTGGGGGCGTGTTGGGTTATTTATAAGCTGTACTGTGAACTGTATATATTATAATCTTCAATGATTCAAGGCACGTGATCACGACGGAATGCTTGATGATGAAATTGTTGGAATGATGTACTGTTGGGGCCTTGGATTTTGTGTCTCAGTGTAATGGGCCAGAGTGGGTCTTGACATGTGTTGTTTTCATTCAGTATTGATCGATAATAATAATAATAATAATAATAATAATAATAATAATAATAATAATAATAATAATAATAATAATAATAATAATAATAATCGTTATTTATTGAGGGTAGCACTTCAAGTACACGGCCTGATCTAGCATAGGCTCTCATTAACATATATACAAATTTATTTATTTATTTTTTATATAATATGTAAAAATTTATACATCTATGTACAGACAAGGAACTTAGGGAATGTATTTCTTATAATCATATAATATTCTGAATGTATTAAGAGTAATTTGAACAAAAGCTACTGATGCTTTCAAATTAGCATTGATATATTCAGCATTGTAAAGTAAATTCCTTCCTTTTCTGCTGAAATGCTTTGGAAACAATGCAAGAAATAGAAATAACGATATTTTTATGTGCTAAAATATAGAAACTAATTCTCAATTTCGTAGACAAATACAGCTAAGCACATTACAACATACGATTATACATACATACAGAAACAATAGACTTAGTAGAATTATTATCATTACCCACGCCGTCGAATGTCTTAACATTTTAGTAACTAAATTTGGCAGGAAACCCTCGATTAGGTCTACCTATTGTGAAATGTCGGATTCCAGAACAAGACAATGCATTATCGCGCCTGTCATTCCTGTCATAAATTTTCAAAACTAGTCCTCTGGACTGCAAATGGTCATTTCTCTAGCCGATTTTATGGACCTGTTTCTAGGCTTGTGCATTTATGAGTCAAAGAGCGAAAGAATCACCAAATTTGACATAGCACTTCATAATGTAGGATAAAATCAGAAGGTTCAATCGAAGGTTTGTATCTTAATGGTTAATTAGGCATATATAGGCTGCTGAAATTAAGATCTCACCAAAGCACATGCACTCCCAATCACACAATCACAACCCATGTGCATACACTCCCGTGGGTTTACATCCAATATAGTAGGTCTACGCCATATATTGTCTCCAACATCTAACCATTTCAACACTAGTATTAGAACTCAAGTCATGCTGTTAAGCTGTTGCATATCTTAAGCATAATTTGAACGAAAGGTCTTGATACCCTCAGCAGCAACACTATCCAGTCAAATTAGTATCAAAATTATACAGCAAGGGAACATATTTTGTGTCTACATTTCGTGCTCTAATGATAAAGGATCGGGAAAGTTGAAAAATATACAATAGATATATTCATCACAAAGTAAGCATTTGGCCCGTAAGTGTGCACAATCACATAATAATGTGACGGACAATAGTATAATACAATTTCACAATGCATACACAAAACTATTTACATTAGGAGAAGTATTTTCCATGCATGTACTATATGACTATCTTGAAACTCTAACCTTTGGATTGGCGATATGTCAAATGGGCATTTGCTGGTCCGAGGAGTGTTTACGACAATTGGACACAGGAATGATTGACTCGGTTACCGAGCCAGTCATTCCAGTGCTCCATTGTCAGAAACACTCCTCTCCTAGGCCGCGAATGCGCTTTCATTGTATGTTTAAGGTTCTCTTTTTTTTTCTTTCTTTTTTAAAACATATCGATATGAAGTTTTGTGTGGGGTTTTTTCCGGTTCTCGCAACTAGAAAAGGGGATGAAGAAATTATGCAGGGTGAGGTCACCACATTTTGAGATTTGGTTTGTTTCGTTGCATTGTGGTGCATAGTTTGGGTCATGGGAGTTACATTTTTGACAGTTTTGTTTTCGGGAGTTTCCGTTGGAATAAGGGACTCTAATATATACTATATTATATAACATTTAACTATATACCAGGTAACACGCACGCACATTGTCTCAGAAGACATTGGGCTACTTAATACAAGTATATGCACATGTATTATTCCATATACTATACCCAAACTGTGATTGATCCAAAACGACGAATATGTCAATACAATAATGAAAGGGTCAATTTTCACATGTGTTCATATGGTTATGCTAATGCCCACTGATTCAAAACAGAGAATATGTAAATTCCGTGATTAATATATCAACTATGAATACTTTTATACTCATGTTAATTCCCACTGATACAGAATGATGTATAAGACAACAAAGTCATGAAATGGCCACTGATGAATCAACTTTTGGCTATGCACCATCCATCTCTAGTTAGGCTCCTCCCATGCTTTGCGCGTGCTGGGATCGATTTATATATTTTGAATCCTAAATTCCCAGAATCCCAATTTCATGGTTACTATACAGCTAACACTGGGCGAGTTTTATGGACAGCGACGATGTATTACATGTCTTGTATAGTAGAAAAGTGGAAATAATGCTATCTGAGCATCGGTGTCCAGTCATGGTGCGTAGGTGTTTGCGGTGGCAGGAAACACGTTTGTCTAGAGCTGCCTTTGGAGCTGCCCAGCTCTTACAGTTATACAGCATCATGGATACGCAGATTGCATTGTATAAACGTAGCCTTTGTGTCAAGCGCATCTTTGATTTACGAATCCATAGCTTCCAGCACTGGAAAGCTATATTCAACATGACGCAACGTACAGCAATACTACAAAGCACTGAGCCCAGGATTGTACTTTTCCTCCATGGCTCACTGCCCCGAAGTGGATCGTCATTTCCAATAGTTTCATGCTTTTAAGATGCCCATTTTGTGAGAATCCAAGTGTATGGACATGACTATTGACACAAGCATACGTTGAGCCGATACAATGTATGCGCAGCTGCGTCCACGTTTAAAACCACTTTGACATGATCTGGTGAAGTCATCGATCCTGTCTTGGATGTGGCATAGAGTAACATTATATAGGATTTTCTGTATGCTGTTGAGGAGCATGATGGCTCCAGATTGGCTCGGACCCAGGTGGCTTCTTGGGCTTGGGTAGCGCGATTAGGATGCCTTGGCATACAGCATGGACGGGAAGGTAGTGTAAAAAAGCTGAATTGATTAGGTGCGTGATCGATTTTGAGATAATATCACTTGCGTATTAAAGTAGTTCATTGCTCATGCCGTCAGGTCCGGATGCACGTCCATTATTAGGGCTTATTGTTCAACTTCTGCTGTTTTAATGGGTGTTAGCAATGGCCTGGGTTATTCTGAGAAACGGTGCAAGACTCATCATCGTAGTCAGTGAACTGTTCCCGGAACCATTCTAGAATTGCCTCAGCTTTGTGGTCACTCCAGATAAAGTGCTCTCTCCCTCCCTCCCCCCTCCCTCCCCCTCCCTCTCTCCCCCCCCCCCCCCCCAGTAGAACTCTCACATATCTTTCCCTCCATCATGATAGATAATATAGCAGTAGCAGTTTCAAAATGAGCGCGTTTAAATTGCTGAAGGAGTATCTGAATTGAGCAGATGATAAATCATCAATCATTAACCTGCCTGCATTTCATAGACTTCATACACTAAACAGAACACTTAATTCCAAGAAAGAAACCCCAGTTGATGTCCACCATTGCTTTTCCCTTCCTGTAATTCTTCAGTCTGCTGTCAGATCCTCGTCAGTAGACTAAGCTAGAGCGATCTCCGAGCTTGTTACACAAAGGCTTCTGTCCGTGACACATAGAGGATAACCTAGTTATATACAGCGCGCCTTCCTATCTACGCGTCCGTCCGTCAGTCCGCCCGCCGACCGGCCTGCCCGTGTCAGCGTGTGCTATATGCTAATGAGGCGTGTTGGGTTTGTATGGAGCGTATAATTACTCACATCTGCCTGCTATTTGTAATTAACACATAATACTAGGTAGGCATACATGTATTTGGTTACCTACCACAATGGGAATTCTGCATAGTCTTCGTCTACTGGGACATGTTATGGATGACAGCTTCCATTATTCACTTCAATTTAGTGCGATAACCCGCTAGCAGGTTAGAGCTGTTCGCTGCTGTCTATGGCAGCATCAGCTTTCCTTAACATGCTTTACAACATGAGCAACAATGCGTCCATAATTTGATAATCAGATCTATATGTAAACCGCCTAACCATGCGGAATCTGTGTAATTGAAGCTTGACTAATTAAGGGTCATTCAGTTATTTTGCTAATTAGCGCAGTTATTATACCGCGATGTTCGCTGGTTACGCTGGTGTTGACGTTAGCCATAATATAATCTCTAATGAATAACCTTCATTTTGGCACCGACTAGTTTACCTATAATTTGGCACGGCTTTCTCGACAAACAAGCAATTAAGTGTCCGATGTGTTATCAAGTGTCATTACCATGCATAACCAAGAGTTCATCTGGTCAGGAATCTATTTATAAATACCATCAACGGGCTTCAGGCCTGGTCGTTAATTTCCTTGAGAATAACTCTCTCTTCAAACGCGTCAAACGCGATGTGGATAGTTGCCAATTTAAGCTCGAAGTATGCATGGCCAATCTCACAGTATTGCGTATTATATGAAAGAAGACGGATTGTAGCAAGTAATGTAGCATACGCCGTGAGGTGAATAAATTTGATTACAGTATCAGCCTTTAATTCCGTAAATTTCAATAATTGTTATCGACACTAAGCGAACAGTTTGTTTAACACTTTCATCCCCATTAGTAATTTGTTGTATGGAATGGATAACGGAAGTGTAAAGATAATTGTGTTGCGCACGCTGCTGTTGTTCATGACCGGAACAGTTAGCATTTAAAAGAAATTTGCATTGACTAAGTAAATAATTCACTCTTGAGAGAATTTAGAAGTTGCTTCTGATTACTAAAAATAAAGGTTTATTATGGCCAAGCAGCAGGTGCCAAAGAGCTCTGCTGTAGATAAGCGCGGGAATAAACCGTGTAAAATTGTTATCATGGGTGCTGCAAACACTGGTAAAAGTTCTTTGGTGTCCCGGTTGTTGACTGGAACATTCACTGAAACATATCATAAAACGGTTGAGGACGCGCACTCTGTCGAATTCCTGGACACGAACCATAACAGGCATGTCCCCGTTACAATCTTGGACACGAGTGGGGAGTTTTCTTTTCCCGCCATGAGGCGTTTGGCCATCGAGTCGGGCGATGTGTTCGTTCTCACGTATTCTTTGGAAGATTCATTCGAGGCAGAGACTTACGAAAAGGTGAGAGAGATTCGCAAACAAATTATTTTGCAGAAAAAGACTAAGAAGTTTTCTATGATCGTGGTAGCTACAAAGTCGGACATGCCTTCTAGCGAACGTAATCTGGAGGCTAACGCTGAGCGAAGGGCAGAAATAGAACATGTATGGGAGGCGCCGTACGTGGAATCGTCTGCTAAAGAGAACACCTCTGTTTTGGACGTATTTCGCACGTGTATATACGCGGCTGGAATTTCTGACCCGGATTCTCTTGTACTCGAAGACCATTCGTCTGTTACAAAATAAATTCTGTCAAACATCCATTTTTGGCACTATCGGTAAAAGAACGCGACAACTAATGAGAGCATGCTGATAACTCTTTGAATCGTACGGAGAAACAAACCGTCATCTACAATGTAAGAGATGTGACTTTGAATAGATTGAAGCTGATTTGAATGGAAGACGTAGTTGCTTAATGCAGCAACACCCACTCGTAACAGTTATTACTTTGATTCACAGTACTATTGTGGCTGCCTTGAGATAGCGACACTTCCGCTTGAAGCGTTAATATAAGTCAATCGTCACGAGAAGTGCCTTATGTGACCATACTATGGCGCTTCCTTAAGGAGACCGTTCCTCGTCTACTAAAGTTTCACCTCCACTCGTTCCCAAAAAGGAAGGTGGTCGTACCAACAACTGTGGCATTGTAAGCATAAGACTTACGTAATTGTTATAGACCTTGTTTATTGGTCGATGTATAATGAAATTACACGAAACCCTATGCAATAGTCTGAAATAAGGTTACAGTGTTGCTAAAGTGATCGTAAAACTGTATATCTAGCGCCGATTAGCGCTGCAACCATTCCTTATATGCGAGCTTGGAATTCAAGATATAAACCGACGATCCTGGCTCGTAAGTGACAATATGTACATTAAAATTAAACACGACCTCGACCTCGTACATTCATTACCAATTACATTACTCAGGGGTGTAGGAAGGTACCTGGACCTGGAGGGATCTAATCTGTCCCTCAAGTATCTGACATCAGAATCAAATACGTCATTTGTTGGCTGACGTCACAATCAAATGAAGCAGGTGGAAGTGGCAATCACCCATCAAGAAACTGTCTGAAGTGTTATGTATATTCCATCCAATAAACATTCTGTTGAATATTTGAAAGTAATTTGACTCGGATATGTTGGTGCTACAAGCAGCTACAACCACCTGTGAAATTAGTTTCAAAATATTTAAAAAACTTGCCTATATTTATCTGGAATTTGAGATGCTGGGAGTGCAGGGTTCAAATGATTTACTAAAACCGGTTCAAATACTCCTGCAAGGTTTGGCTGGGCTTGGCTAGAAATGAGAATCCCTCTTTTGCGAATGAATAAATGGGTCAAACTTTAGTGGCTTCGATGTACACACGTGCATTTCTTTGCTTTTGTTACAATTTGAGTGTAAATGACAGGGAGAATGCGAGCTTTAACACAGTCTAATATGTAGATACATTCCTGTTGATCAATCAGTCTGTCCGAAACAGAGATTAACATTCTTGAGACCCAATAAATAGTTAATATTTTACATAAGATAGTGTTTATTAAATGTTGATTTGTGTGTACTTTAATTACCTAAAATATTTTCCATAGGTTCCATATTAGCTGAACCCAGTTATTATTATTATTATTATTATTATTATTATTATTATTATTATTATTATTATTATTATTATTATTATATCACGATGAAGACTAAATATCTGAATGCTCAAATGAATCTAAAGGTGCATATTCACACCAAAATGCTTGAAAATAAAATTATATACTTTTAGATTTATTTCGTTTCATTACACCGAAGTACACAATGTAAACCCTTAAAAGCAGGCCTATACAATTTTAACTATTTTATCTCCAATCATTTTGGTCTTAATGTATGCACCATTAAATCATTTTATAATATTCCATTGTGACTAAACATGCCAATTACATTATATGTTGTAATACTATTCAATGGGCTGACAAAACCTAACTCTTCTTCGATTTTATCGTACTTATGATGACAAAAACGGCGCAAAATGCAGTCTACGCAATAGTCTAATCTAACACTTGTATATGGAAGTTAAAATGAAGTACAAATAAATCGGAATGGACAAAATGAGGAATATTTTTTAGTCTTGAATCCTATATCTTTTGATTCTCTCAACCGATTTTGAAATCCATAGTATCACATACATCCCGAATCAAGCAGCTATTAGAAGTAGCGGAATGGATTAAAGTGCTTCATGCGATATTCTTATCTATATAGGCCCATTTCACTTAAATCTGTTCACGTTTTATAGATTAATTTTTGTGAGTATGGATAGCAGACCTACTCCGATAAAAAGCACACATTTTTTATGCTTACAGTCAAAATATCCATCAATAATTTCAAAGGAAAGGGGCTAATTTGTCAGATTTTCTTATATAATGCAGACGAATATATACGTTCATTGTGAAATAATGTAATTAAATTTGTCTCAGATTGTTTTCCTTCACCATCCCAATGTCTCTGTCTGTTAGCTAACGCTTAGCTTTTAGGGGTGGGAGCTTGGCCACATAGAAGACTGCATACAACTACACAACCGCTCGCTTAAGAATATGCACGGAAAAGGCCATATTTGTTAATGTACTGTAGTCAGCGAGACTAGGTCTTGCTATTCTAGCAAAAGGCTCCATATCAAATTTAATAATACAGGTATGCACACAATGTCTTGTTGCCATGCGAAGCGGGCTTTTGTTGGCCAGTTTGCATGATGCATGTTATTAACTCCGTTTGTTTTCACTAGTATACTTATTCTACTTATTAGCCATGTTTATCATTGCTAATTGACTTGTGTGGATAAACCACTTCCGCAACATTAGTGAAAACTAAAGAAAATGCATGACAAATACGACTCGCACATTGGACGCCTAGTATTGTCTCTCTATAGAGACCAGGCGACTGGTCTCTTTGGTTGGTTAACACACAGTGTTGACAACTATAACTATCATTAAACCATTGATTATATGATGATCATAATTAGGAATTATATAACTGAATTCAAGTTCAATTTCAATGGTGATAAAATTAAGAAAACTTGTTTGGCATGGCCAGTCTATAGGAGTTCTCTGGCGTCGCGATAGAAGGTGGCATCCATAGCCAAGTATTATTTAGAGATGTCGTGAGGTAGTGCAAGAGGTGCCTGGGAAAGCTTGGGATCCCCAAATTGTTGGCAAGGCAATTTATGTATAATAGATATGTAACATATGCTCACAAAACATGAAATCACATAGAAAGACAATCGGACAAAGACACACATACCAATGAACCTTTTCAGTTTTAGCCATGCCCGCTCATCAGTTGCTAAGCTCCACGCACACCTCGCTGGCGTTGGGATCGATGGATCCGTGACCTCACTGACTATTAATTTCCAGAAAACTATACAGGCAAGCTGTTAAATATTTTGAAACCAATTTGACTGGGAGCTGTTGCTGCCTATGTTTATTAAATGGTAAAGCCATACAATTCGTACAAATTGTCTGACTATTAAGCACAAAAGACGGACTATTTAACTAACATAACTATGACGTCATCCTACACGTCACGTAATTTATTATGACGTCATATGATGGATGGACATATTGGAAAGGTATATTCACTGAACATACTGGTGGGGGTAGGCCCCATATAATATACATGATTCTAGTTAAAGGTGTGATGCTTATTTAATACCTATCAGGTTCTGATCCATCTAGGATAGATTTAAGGATATTGATTGCGGATACGCTTGTAGACCACAATTTTGAATACAAATTCAGATCTCTCATGCTATTTCAAATGAATCAATAGATTTTCGAAATTTACCATGCTACTGTAGAATGACATGGCGATGATTCTAATCATTAATACATTTTCAAAAACTAATCAAACACAATTCAAAACTAGTCGTGACTTTAGATGAAATTCTCCAATCTTAGCCCAAGGATTATGGTGGTACATAGAGAATTATGCGCATGCCCCATATTTTCCAAAGATACACCATGCAGAAATAAATGAAATGATAAGAAAAGTTATAACATTTACCCAATGTCTTCAAGCCTCAATCTTTCTAATCGATCCGATTACCCCCATTGTCTTAAAGCGTTAACTCTTGCAATTACTGTCTTGCAATTTCAAGACATCTGGAAATGCCCAAATTCATCCACTCCATAATCTAATGCAATGATAATATAGAGTGAACCATTTCTATCTACGCCACGCCCATTTCTAGCTAAACTCTGCACACTCTTGCCGTGTTTTGGGAAAGATTAATATACTTTGAATCCTGAATTACTAGAGTCTCAATTTCACAGTAACTATACAGGTAAAGCTAGTGCATATTTTGAAGCTCATATGGCTGGTGGTTAGGGGTGTGTGACAGCTCCAAGTCAAATTAGGTTCAAAATATTTAACATAGTGTTTAGGTATTTTCCGATCTATCCCAGTCGTACATTATGTACATCTCTTAGCTGGAAGGGTGTGAATTCAATTGAACGCAATGAGTCAGGGGCTCACTGTATTTCTTCTCTATTACATTTCTTGCAATTGCAACCAGACAAATCTTCATAAAACCTGTCTCTGGCCGGTTACTCGGAAGGAGAGTCATGGAATTGGCTAGGCAAAGATCTAGAAGATTCCGTTCCGCCACTGCTACAAAATGCATGTGTTGTCTAAGATGGGAGGTAGGTCTGGAACTTCCCAGGTGGTGTGTTGATAAGGCGCTTGCATGGCGTGATGCCCCTTATAGGCTGGCGTTGACGCTGTGGTAGATTTTTATGGAGTGAGACGATTCATTAATGTAGACAGATTAGGAAGATTTTCTAACTCCGTAGATGGGTCTTGCAGAAGGCAGAACCCATGACGTATACGTCTATCATTCTGAGGGGTCCCTGTGAGGGAGGGAGAGAGGAGGAAGAACTCTTCAGTTCTTCATACATTCCCATATCTTATACCGCTCACGAACTGGCTTCCTTGCAATGGCCTGCTGAATACGCTGTCTGGTTGGTGACCTATTTGGTTACTTCTTGTTCTCAACTATCTTGTTCCATTTTATCTTTATTTATACGTATTTAATCTTCGCCTTCATAGCTTCTAGCTCCAGTTTTTCAGCTTATTACTTTACTTAGTTTGTCACAATCCTCCAGCTATGGTTGTAAACAAAATTAGCAAGGGCTCAATTCAGTCAGGAGAACCAATCAAGAGTGACGCCTACCAAACAAAATCCATCCAGTTTCCTTGTGGTGGAACATGGCAGTCTATACCCTATGCAAGACTACTTAAATATCTACCTGTGTCCTTACAAATTTGCATTGATTGCTACAATTCACTTTATTTCAAAGAAAATCTACGACTGATTTATATCAATAATTCATGAATGCTAATTTTGATGTGATCAATGAAGTACTTGCTGTTCATTAGCACGGCAAATAGTCATTTTGTGTGACTTCTGTTTTGTAAATTTCTGATTTTTTATATATAATTGTTCATATAATACTAATACCCATACGAGACATAATGCTGCCAATAATAGTCATCCCAAGTTAAACGCAGATACTATATATGAGTCCGTGGAAGTGCTGACTTTATTCGAAATTTTAAAAATAGCCATACTACCTGACCCACGTAACCGAAACTAATCAAATAGCTGCTTGATGTGGGTATCCAGGTGATCCTATGAATATAAGAATTGTCCGAGTGGTGCAAAAGATATAAGATACAAACCTTTCTACATTTTGTACATTCCGATCATTTTCAATTCCGTATTGATATTTTATAATATTGTGTAGGGCACATCTTGCATCATTTCTCTCAAGATATGTATGAGAAGATTGCGGATACATTAAGCTTAGCTAGCTATGGAAGGGTAGTAGTATATAATATAAATGGCTTGTTTTGTCATGGTGGCATATAATAAAATGCTTTAAATCCGTATTGGTATCAAAATGTTTAATCTTCCAGATGACAATCCACCTTTAAAATATCACACTATGGGATGTCTGTTACTCCAAACGTAGTTCATGGTCCTGTGACTTTGATTTTGCAATATATAGTCTTAGTAAACATGTCTGTCGTTTAAAATTCTATGGATTTTCTTTAAAGGTCAGCAATATAATTATTTAATTTTAACAGTATTAAAATAAGGTTCCAAACAGCAGGAAAAATAATAAATGTTAAAGTTATTCTATACTTCCTTGTTTTTCCATAAGAAATAATTCTCAATTCTGCAACTGGAAATCTAAACTGACACAATTACATTTATGCATGATTAATAATCTGTGCACGTGTTTATCATTAAAACTATTTGTTTTTTCTGAGCGGAGTTCAATGTAGTTTAGCAAATCATTTTCACTTCATATTTTATTTGCGTAAATTATATAATATGTATAATATTATTTTCTAAAGAATATGAAAAATAAACTATGTTAATGTTATTAGATACTTCATTGTCTATCCGAAAAAAAAGAATTATCACTTCCTTCTAGCTAATGTGTCTAAGGTTGGGGAACTTGGACTTCCACTACTTTGATAGTAAACACGCTAGTGACATTAGGCTTATGCTCTTAACATCCAGAAATATCCAATGTTTGTCTTGCAGTCTTTGATAGATCGCACAAAATCCATGTAACAAATATTTCCCATCGATGGATCTAAGATTTTTCGAATACATGTCCTATGTACAGCATACGATTCCTAACCTATACCTGTATGTGCCATGTTGCATGATTTCTCCAGCTTTCATCTGCTCTGAATAGCGTACAGTCATTTAAATATTATCTAATACGAGTAGCATATCTCCTACCGATAAAAATATGTGATCCCGTACCAGTTTGTAACATGGTATGGCCGCTTTCGTCGATTTTAATGCGGCAAATGAATGTGCCAGCATGTCCAGTGTTGGTTTGCAGAAAGTATTCACATTCTGATGTAACAATTTCTAACAGGGATGTAAATATGTTATTTCTATGTATGACGCCAATGTATATGACATGACAACAAGCGAGTTCGGTTCGTAAATGAACAGTAAGTTGGTATCGGCTTCGGAATGTTCACACTCAAATACAATAAGGCGCATATGAGGTGAGACAGATATCTCTTCACATCAATTTTCAGCAAATAAATGAATCTGACATTTGTTTTGAGAGAAGTTGCAAACAGCTTTTTTTCTAAATATTTTACTATGCTGATTGTTTCTTTGGTTTTGAGACAATTGATGAAATTCTGTCACCGATGAAAACTTATCTATGTTCGGGAGGGGACGTCAATTTGGATCTTCCTGTGAATGACTGGTCACTGTCTAATCGATTAATACATTCAATGTTCTTGATATTGATAATGGTATCATCACAGGGATCGTTAACACAAACAATCACAGTACCTTTCTGGTCCCTAATATGAATCAAGGAAAACAGTCCATTACCCAATCCGAGGATGTGAATTCAGTCTCCCATTATATTCACTGTCCTCAGTGGATGATAATGATAGCCTCCAGAAAGACCCATATCGATCAAAGCAATGTAGGAGATTTGAATTGTTTACATACAAGTAAACTGTTACTTATTTTGTACCTAATTAGACTGGAAACTGTTGCTGCCTAGGGTAGTCAAATATCAGGTCAGAATATTCAACCATGGCCGCGGAAATCTCGATGTGGGATGCGGGTATGCCCCCTCCAGAATCCCTGCAATTTGAAAAAAAAAATCTGATTTAATTAGTTAGACTATAATTTTATATTTTTAAAGGTATTTGAAGGTAAAATTATATTTGAAAAAATTACAGAGCCTCTTACACGCATTGCATAGAAAGTAAAAATTACTATAAAAAAAAGCATTTTCTTAAGAATATTGAATTATTTATCATGAATGTTTATTTTTCCTTCCACATCTACTCTCTTATCACGGAACCAAAATAATAAGAAAGACTAAAAATAATTCAAAATACCGAATACTGTTAAATATTTTGAAGCTAACTTGATTTGAAACTGTAGTTGCCTAGGCATGATGGCTCCCAGACAAATTAGTTTCGAAATAAATATTCATTACATTCTTTCCTATATCATAGACCCCCACGAGAGACTGTTAGTTTTGTTGACAAGTGCCATCAGCATACGACGGACAGACAAACAGATGTGGGGAGAACATCATACACATCGTCGTGGGTGGGGTGGGGTGGGGTGTTGGATGGGGTGGTGGTGGTGGTGGTGAAGGGGCGGGGGTGCGTTGCATTAACAATAAAGGTAAGAGACAGATGGACATGCTGACCACTAGCACCGCCACATATCTTTCAGAGAGGTGGTGGGTGTATGTGCACACTGGTAATTGTATTTCTTTTCCATTTCCAGTCGTTAGACGAAAATAATCATATTGCGCTCTCAATATCAAAAGACTCGAATTCTCATGATTATGAAGCAGATAAAGAAATTCAATTCTCACCAGTAAGCCTTGAAGTTATGGTCCTTAGACTCCAAAATATATCACAGTAATAAGAAAGAACATCCTGACATGATGTACGGTTGCGTTTATATACGCTTAAAGTGATGCAAAACATGAAATAATTTTCAATACTTCAACTTTTTATGTCTTAACCAAATTCGAACATTTTATTACAATTCCTGAAAATGGAAAGGAAATGCTACAAGTATTGTCGATGCAAGCTCTAATAATAGCATCTGTCTGTCTTCCACTTTTCAGAATTATTGCTATTACTCGCTTCGTGGTTAGGGGATTAGAAACACATTGTGAACACACGCATGCTATCGAATATGGCAAATATCAATAACTAAGCGGCATCTGTACCTTTGGCTGTAATTAAGAAATGTGTGCTTTGCAAGCTTCTTTCACGTTTTAAAAACTGCAATCAGTCTTGTATATGATAAAAATGGAACAGATTACTCAATATACTGCATATTTGTCCTTAATCGTTTGTTAATATATCAAATATAACCATCTTCCTACATAAATGATAATGTTTATGCAGAAATCCAGGCACCCCTATAATAAGTAATATAACCGGTTGTAGAGGATATTATGTGTTCCCGCGACATACGCCCTAGAGCAAGGCCCATCAGCGTCACTAATGGATTTCCAGTTTATCCATCAATCATATGACGTCATAAGCAACTACGTCATGAATCATGTAAATAAGTTCGTCGCGAACTCTTAATTTGTGACCGACTAAGCGTTGTTGTACGTCATTATATGTTGTTACTATTTAATAAAGATGTTGTTGAATATTTTGAAACTAATTTGACTGGGCGCTGTTGCTGCCATAGAACAGCACCCACTCAAATTAGTTTTAAAATATTCAACAGCTTACCTGCATAATTTGCAATACCACACGATATCCGGGCCCCGCACCCCCCCCCCCACCACCCACCCGCGCAAAAAACGTGTTTTAGTTTTACTGCGAAGAAATGGACAAGATTGCGATCGATAATTAACACGCCGTTTTTATGGCTAAGATTAATTTGTCGAGTAATGCATTGGCTATTCGACTACATGTGTTTTGCGAGATATACAACCTTGCTTCAGCAACAGCTCCCGCCAATTTGTTTCAAAATATGCAACAGCATTCCCGTATAGTTGTCTTGAAATTCAGTCACTTGAAATCTTGAAATTCAAGAATTCCGAAGCGGGCGCGTATCCGCCATTTTAAGCAATATGCATATTATTATAATGAGCTGTATGGCTAGCTGCGCAGTAAAATTAAATCTCGTTTTTTCGCGCGGGGGAGGTGTGCGTGCGTGCGTGCGTGCGTGCGTGCGTGCGTGCGTGCGTGCGTGCGTGCGTGCGTGCGTGCGTGCGTGCGTGCGTGCGTGTTATTGCCCTCGCGTGAGGGAAATACCAGATCGTCCATCCCTGATCTTAACCAATCAAATAACAGTATTTGGTCATGTGACATTACTGAGGGGTAATAACAGCCTGTACCCCTGTTAAAACGCTGGTGTAACTAATAGTACACACCCCTGCTTAACATCAACCGTAGCCATATATTACTTTGACGACATATTGAACATAAGAATACATATATTTTGGATGACAGCAAGACAATTGCCTATAATATCAGCTTGTAGAAATTAATATGTTAACATTTTCCTGGACAGTGTCGAATGCAGATCTGAAGTCAACAAAACAGCAACAACATTCTCTTTGGTAATGTCATTGGCATATTTGTCAATAATTGACTTCAGCGATAATTCGTGATCTGCAGTTCTGGTATTTTCTTGCAAACAATCTGACATTGGGGGACTAGCTTATTAGCGTCTGCCTAATTTTGTTAACCTGTTGGATTCTACTGCAGAATAATTTACAGAGGTTGAAACCTACAGCAATCAATCTATAGTTCCCCGGGATGGAAAGGTAACCCTTGTTGTGAAGTGGTGTTAGAAAATTACAGCTCTATTGCTTGAGGAGCAATTTCTTTGGGAAATGGCCTGAGCACAAAATTGAGTTAAATAATTTAGGCAGGATTGATAATAAAACATTTTGCACTGCCTTCAACATTTCGTTTAGTACTTGGCCAAGAACACGGTCTTTGTAGGGCCTTTTCCAGTTTGGAAATGGCTTGGCAGATCTCAGATGTAATAAAGGCAAAATTCTTACTTCCGTTTCCAGAAACATGCACATGACGTTAGCTATGATCAGGATATTTGATATTCGGTATAGCAAGTAGGATCATTTTCATAATCACGCGACAGATTTGGTTAAATGTCATTGGCGTTCTGTAGCACCTTTTTAAATATTCATTAGTATTGATCGCAATACCTAGCCCCATCCTCATTCAACCGACCCCATTCGTTTGGGCGAGTTCTGCTACGTTCTTGCCGTGACAGATTGTGGCGTCATTTATCAATTTGATTCACTTATGACGCTATGGGCGTGTTAAGTATGACGTCACGCTCATGCAATTTCCCACTTCCGGGTTTTTGTCGCTAAATTAAACAATACTGCGTATATAGGCATACGTATTCCTTGCGACTCTGTCCATTATTTAAATAACGATTCAGCCTGTAATCCACCCGATAAGCGATCTGTATTCATAGGTAAAAAATTTAAGAATTTACCGGTAGGCCCAAAATGGCAAAACTTGGATATGAAATGATGGCCACTGGCCAATAATGTCAAATTCCTATTCAACAGGCCCAAAACCTATATTATCGCCATGTTCACTGTGAAAATTCATCAACTAAGATACCCGAGTCTAAACCCTTTAATGGTAATTGAGCCGGCAAAAACCAGCCCTTGTAGTGGTATTGGTATTTTCAAGAATTTATCACTGTAATACCTGTCAGTCATTCCAGTGTTAAAATTTCAAAGAAAATTATTTCTTGGACTGCAAATGGACATTCACTAAGTAAAATGGCAATTTTCTTAACCAATCCTAACCATTAACAGCAACAATTTGGACAGGAAATATGAAGATTTTTGACTGAAATGCATAATTTTTATTCAGAAACATGAAAATCTTGGTACAAAGGCAGAACTATTACCATTGACTGAAAATACAAACACTTCTGTACAAAGCATGGATATCTAAGTTCCAAATTGAAAATTTTGACAAAAACTTGACCATTTAGGTCAGAAATGAAAGAATCTGTATCCAAAAAAAGATAATTTCCATGCAAAACAAAAGAATTGATGATCATGGACACTGGCTCAAAGATAAAAATCTATATATCACTGTTTTCACTGTCAAGACCATCAACTACATGTAACAAAAGCTCAACTGTGATTGGTCGATAACGTTGAGTTTGCTTTAGCTTAGCTGACTTTTCACACACATATATCTGGGGAAAACATTTACCAGTAGATCAATCTGGCCTGGTTTCTTAAGAATATATGTAAACGGTAAATTTTCTTAAATTTGAATGGTCACCAATAATAACACATTCAGCCAGTAAGCTTTGCATGAAGTGGATGATGGTGTGACTTACTGATCCAAATAGGCAAGGGCCTCTATTCCAAACTCAGAATTTGCTACTGGTAGAATGGTTAAAGGCTTTTCAAAAAATTTAACGACATGCAAACAAACATTGCCTATTGTTTTATTTATTGAGCTATTTAGACCAAATATATTGCCATAGAATAAGCTCATATGGCCTCTCAGACTTTTCAGACCAGGTGAGCTAGAACTGAGATCTGCAGAAAACTAAATATTTTGAAAATAATTTGTCTGAAAGTGATTTACATGTAGGTCTTGTGGTTTGTGCAGCTATATCCTTAAATCAAATAATGTGACTGAATTAATAAAGAAGCAAGGAGTTTTTGGTCTTGCTCACTCTGATTACAAATAAATTTGTTTTTAACAAAGATGATATGAAGATTGCAGAATATCTTGAAAATAACCTGATTGACAGCTGTTTGCCCCTCTCTATGGAACAGCAGGTTTCAGTGACTGTTTTTAAAATAGTTTGCCTATTGAAATATCATGCGCGTACACTGTCATTGACATACAGAGTGAAATTGAATATTGTTTTCACTGGTTTTATTAATTTGATAAATTTTTTTCAGATAAGAGTTCTCACCTCAGAGGGATGCATTACTAAATGTCAAACATGACCATGTCACCGAAGTCATTATTGTTTTGTGTGACAGCATTTTCTCATTGAGTATAGGGTACAGCATGAAATAGATTGCTCAGATTTCCTGACTTTCCAGCTGATCAATGAAATCTTATATAAAATTATTTATTCCAGTGAATTAAGTTGTGATTTACTTCTTGGACAGCAGATTTTGTATCCCCACACTTTTTGAAAAAATGCTGGAATAATAAAATTGCGCCTGTTTGTTCATTTACAGGTCAAGAGGACACTATTTTTTTCAAGTTTACCACTGTAATGTTTGATTCTGCTGTCGCATCAGCCACTCCAGTGTTAAACTTTCAAAAATAGTCTCTTGGTGTACAGAGCTATTTCTCAAGATCACTGCAGAAGCTACTTTGGCCGGTTCCGTAATTAACAGGTTATATTCAAGTCATTAACCCTTAGCACACTGATGTCACTATTCTATCGTTTACTCTGTCAGTATCAAAGAAACTGGTGTATATTTTTCAACAATTTTGCTAGAAGATTTTGCTGTCTATGACAGCACCATCTCCCACCAAATTTGTTGAAAAATGAAAACCAGTTCATCTTTTAGTTTAATTTGAAATTTAAAATTTTGACACCAGAGTGTTAAGGGTTAACTCATTCAAAACCCAAAAACCATACAACATATTCCTCATGGTAATAAGAGGTTGTTGGTTGCACAAGGTACATGGCCATTTTGGGCTGATAGATAGTAATACCAGTTTAACCCTCAATGTCTAAATTTCAAGACAACTGTATAGGAAACCTGTTAAATATTTTGAATCTATGGCAGCAGCAGCTCAGTCAAATTAATTTCAAAATACTCAATATAATATTCATTACTGTATATCATGAAGAAATTGTTATTTCTGGGCTATGGTGGTTAAAGGGTTAACTCTTTGAACTCTGAATATCAGGCTAAACTAATTATTCTGGATGAAAGAAATATTATGTTGAATATTGTGATTTAACTAGATTCAAGATTCTTTATTTTCATATAGATAAATAATTTAACAGTTCAAAACAGGCATCCACCTCAGGCTATGTGGTGGTGGGCACTTGACAAACTAGGTAAGTGCACAGATGAAAAACACCTCAACCTACAACAGTGGAAGTTTTGCAAACAATATAAGTTATTTCTGAGGCGTATTGTACGTCCACAGGCCTTTGAATTTTCGTCCATCCATCCCTCTACCACATATCCCTCCTACTATATATATATAAATATACACAAGGTGTGAAACCTTCATCTGTGGGCACCATTGTCAGAAAGCTGATTGGTTGGTTTGTAGTGGTTTGTAGTCAGAAACGTGATGTCAGCGGATTTTGACAACAAACCAACCAATCAGCTTCCTGACAATGGTGCCCACAGATGAAGGTTTCACACCTTGTGTATATATATAAATATATATATAGTAGGGGGAATATGTGGTAGAGGGATGAATGGACGAAAATTCAAAGGCCTGTGGTACGTCCAACAGCGGGAGGTTGACATTTCCCGGAATCTTAGAACACGTTTACAGAAATGCATTTCAGCAGCTTGAATCTGACAATGCGCTACTGATTAGTACATAATTATGCCAAACAATGTTTGTTTGCATTTCAAAATATGGACTAAACACTGAATAATTGACGTTTTACGCGATGTATTGTCGTATTCATAATCAGCTGATTAAAATGTGAAACGGTATTTTACATTCCACTCGTTTGTTTTTGGGTTTCCCCGGGCTAGAAATTGACAACCAATAGAAATATTCGGTCTTACGTGTGTGCGGCTTATCAGCATTAGCCCAATCAGCGCCGTGGACTCTGTAGCCCTTACCGGATCCACTATTGTGATTATGAGCAATTGGAGTCGGGTACCAGCTTAGTTCGACTGGGCATAGCAACTGCGCATGATCAGTAAACCATCAAACTGACTATAGTTAGCGAGTCGAACTTGACCCAGGCGGCGGCACAGCAATTATCACGATTGTTGATGAAACTTGCGCAAACAAATTCAACATGACACGAACCACTAGTCCAATCGAATGGGCCCCACTGCAAAGTTGACGCCCCCCACCCGCATACGCGTATGCCGTCATTCTGTGGCGTATGTTGTGTGTGACGTCACTAGCGGCGTTATGAATATTTAAAACAGGTTAATAACGGTACATTGTCACGTACTATTGTTCCTGGTGTGTAACATATTAGGAAATACATTGAGAAATATTATCTCGCCTATCTATATCGCTTATACTGTACGAACGTACGGCGTATTTAGCGAAGCACCACGGGATTTGCCAAGCCCATCTGTACCATCACCGACATCATCGTTTTGATCTTACCAAGAAGTATTCCCGGCGTTTGTGTAACAGAAGACGTAATAAACCGCGTAATGTGAACAGTAATTAGGCCTAACACTCTTCAAAAATGCTAGCAAATATATGGCCGCGATGTCAACCCATCGGTAACTCGGACAATCTCTCTTAAAAAGTGGTTTCTTGTAATTATGACATTGGCCAATTAGAGAAAATGCCACCCGAATGTGATAGGCCTACACCAAATGACTTTAGATGAACGAGGTGTGTCATAGAGCCTATATAAGCCTAAATCAAATCACTTAATGGTGTTGTTAGTCAACATAGAGTCGTGTTTCCGTTCCGTTCCTTTTGCGTTCTGTAGCAATATAATGATTAGAACACATAGATGGCTATTTCTCCTAGCAAGTGTTGGACTTTTCCTTATCACGGGACTGAGTTTGCTAATCTGGGCCGGTCAGAGCAAGCTAATGGGACAGACAACATACATTGTTGTGCCATGTATATTCCTCACTATCGGCGGTGTACAGGGCATTATCATGATTCTGATAACATATCTGACAGTGAAACAAGAATTAGATGAAGATAATGATGACCTTAAGTGCGAGTCGCTTACTACACAGAATATATTAACGAACTACCCATCGTTTGCAGACGAAATAACTTTGGAGATACCTTCTCCTAGAGTCGAAACAGATCCTGGTTCATCTGTTGACTATGAGAAACATCATGAAATTACAAACGTGACAATTGAAACTGAAACACGGGTGTGAACGAAGCTGAAGGTAGGGTTATTGTCCTGCACACACCTAGCCAGTGTAAACGGGTGTTCTATTGGTCTCGGGTTGCAACACTAGTGGTGCGCTATTGTCATGGTATGATTATTACGCATAATTTACGAAAATACGTTTGGGCGAGTTCTGCAACACTCTTGTGACGTCCCATTGATACATTTATGACGCCGTAGTCATGTAATGCCAACGACCATGATATTATAGCTTGTTTTGGCGACTGACTGTATCAGTGGTTCACTGATGCGGTTCGTGGTTCGCCCGTTATCGCGACATATTTTAAGATTTACTGACGCGGTTCGTCGAACCACGAACCAAGTTTTGATGTCGGTTCGTAGTTCCAAATGGTTACTGGTTCGTAAATTTCAAGATGGCTGCACTCAACTAAATTTTACAAACTATATGAATGGCGAAATCTCGTCCAGATTTTAGTGTACCCGTTAGTCAGCGATTTACTTAGACTGAATTTAAAGTATAGACCCCTAAATCGCAATATATACAATCAAATTAATTGCTAAAGCTAACTCAATATAGAATGCGTGTGGGTTCAGAACATTGCCACGAAATTACGATAGCCAAACGTCGGCAATTGAACCAGACACTAGTGTTGACAACAGTACTCCAATCGAATGATTAATTTTAGTAGAGCTCTGCCACACATTTGTCGTTAAATATGTGGGACGTCATAACTAAACAATTTCGTTTACTTATGACGTTATGATGATCTCACGCACATAACACAGGTTACTGTCACTCCAGTACCGGGCCAGGAACCTGCGTTATCAGGGCACAACCGCGCAAGTGCTACAAAACACAATTGTTGCTAAAATCACACAAACCAATTCAACACGACACTAATGTTGATGACACTAGCCCAATCAAATGAGCTCTAATGTACTTATCATTTTTAAATTCTTGACTACTATTCTGTATGTATAAACATTTTTGTTCTGAGATGCAATTCCATTTGCTAAGTTATATACCCTGTGTTACATTTTGTACGTAGCGTTGACATTTTCATTCAGATTTGTGACTGTTTTGCAGGATTACAGAGCTGCCAAATTGCCAAAAGCACGAAGATACAATAGTTATCTAATTGGCAATAAAATAACTGTTGAGCTTTGTTCAAGATGTAGACCTACACGGCCGCCAATACAAACACTAAATTAAATTTCTTTACTCTGATTGAAATCAAGATTTTTTTTAGATAATAGGGAGATTTGTGACTAAAAACCAGCATGATAAGACACAGTTTGATATTATTGCATCTTAGTGCAACCGTGACGCCAGAAAATGATTCCCGAGGGTTACTCATTTCATGATAATATATGGACCAGGGTAACTTTAGAACATGTCAAAGAAAGAAAATTAATAGACCATTCTTGCTTTCAATACAGCCATAAATAATATTAATATGCCTTTTCGCAAGAGTATCGTGATTTTCATCAAATGATATGACTTTATTTCCCAGTTTCTTAATAGGCACAATTTGTGCTTATTAAGAAACCCTGAGAAATTAAGTGACTGCACAGTAAGTAATGAATACCAATTAGATGTTTTAGCAGCCGATTTTATAAGGGGAAAATCTCTGTAATCTCTTGTATCTTGTCACCAACTTCTGATGCAGAAATCGCACAGTGAGCCTCGGATAACGCGCCCCACTATGTCAAAACGCTACTAGAGATGGAATTCAATAACTGACAATAAGGAGGTTTAGCTAAACCTGGTTTAGAGAGTTAAACCCGGTTTAGTTATTATGTTTAAACCGGCATTTAGACTGCCTTAAAATGTTGTATTCCTCCTAAGGTCTTTTAACACCAGGGTAAATTATATTAGCTTTTAAAGTAAATATAAGCTTAAATCAATGCTGTGTAAACTACACAAAGGTATTAGCAGTTTTCCAAAACTTAAACCAGGTAAGAAACCAGGTAATAAACTGGAATAAGGTGGTTTAAAACAGCAGGCAACAAATATTGCAATAATTTAAACCACGGTTTAGGACGTTTAGGCCCTATGTGCCAAAACCAGAATGGGAGCATTGCGAGATATCCGTTACTTGACTGTGGTCAATTGAATAGAACATCAATTTACAGATAGATTTGACTAAGATATGTATGATGAAGTTAAATTTCTTATTCTTTGCGGATAAATAATGATGATCATGCGACAAATTGATGCTGCTTTTAATGCTGCTGATGGTGTGTGAACGACAAGAAGATGACTGTTGATGATGATGCTGACAACGACGACTACAACGACGGCGGCAGTGACGATGGTGATGTTGATGATGATGTCGATTTTTGTGATGCTGCTGGTGATCGTGAAGAGGTCGTCGTCGCGTCGGTGTAGGCATCGGTGTCGTTGTTTCAGAACTATTTGGACATGAAGCTGTTGTTCTCATAGGCAGCCGCACTGCATGTCTTAATCATTTAACGAATGCATCATTTCCTGTGCCGTGTCCAAAGTGTTAAAATTTGTTATAGTCCGGCCTCCTTTTCATTATACGTTATCCTATTTAACTATTCTATGTGCTTATCCGCTAATATATAAATCCGTTATATCTGTTTGCATTCACACTGGTGGAAAATAATCCTGGATGGTGGCGCTACCTGGCGGAGACTGAGATAAATGATAACCTGACCACTGCAAAGACGAACACGCTACCGCGTTGTGGTGCATGAACAAATCCCGTAGATCACGTGCAGAGTTAGAGTGGCATTCGGAATAGCGTGGTATGCAGGCGAGCTAACAGCTTGGCGCATAGAATCTGGGCAAAGCTGAACACACTACCTCGCCGTCTCCACAGAGTGCATGCCCGTTCTACAGCTCTACAAGTAATACAACTGCTGCCCTGTCTGGTCCGCTGTCGGTGAGCTGTGTTAGGAAGATGTTTGTCGTCTATGGAATGTGGTGCCCAATCCTATAGCCACTGTATCATATGTGACTAGACTAAGCTGTGTGTCTACCACACTGGCGAGCCAGCAGTGCGACGTGAAGTCCAGGTGAATTCAGATGCGCTACCTCGTCGTTTCTTAGGAGAGCATACACGTTCTAGAGCTCTACTATACACAACTGCTGTCCAGTCTGGCAATCTTATAGGCACTGTACCATATGCCACTAGACTAACTTGTGTGTCTACTACGGTGGCGAGCTAGCAGTGTGAAGTGAAGTCCAGGCGAAGTCAGATGCGCTACCTCGTCGTTTCTTAGGAGAGCATGCAAGTTCTAGAGCTCTACTATACACAACTGCTGTCCAGTCTGGTAAGCTGACGGTGAACGGTGTTACGAAGATGCCTGGTGTCTCGGGTATGTGCTGCCTGTCTGTATATCTCCTATTTCAAGTGGTGCATAACCACTGGGTTGCGACGGGAGTGAGTGAACAGCGTAAAACACTGGGCTCGATCACCCAGCTCATTATCCAGACGAAATCGGCTTGTCACGCTACGTGTTATGAAGATTGTCAGAACTGTCCGCCAAACTATCAAGGACTATTGACAGACGTGACCGCAAACTGTAGTTACCAACGGCTGCGTTTTACCAACTGTCACCATCAAGGGTGTCGCAACTGACGAGTAAACAAACACAACAGCAA